>CM060366.1:63531965-64168670 GCA_030545235.1 Helianthus tuberosus | reverse complement strand
TACATCACCAAACCTCTCAACTCGCCGAACGACATACAGGCCTATCCATTTACTTTTAAGCTTGCCCGCAAACATCTTGAGTCTTGAATTATACAACCAAACCTTTTAACCCACTTCAAAGGTTTTCTTCCGGAACTTTGCATCGTGTACCTTCTTAAGCTTGTCTTTGTAAGCCGATGCACACTCATACGCCTCGTCTCTAATTTCCTCTATCTCGCTCAATTGCAACTTCCTCATCTTCCCCGCCTCATCATAGTCCGCATTCACCGTCTTGATTGCCCAATGTGCCCGATGCGCTAACTCCATTGGCAAGTGACAACCCTTTCCATAAACCATCCGATAAGGTGTTGTGCCAATCGGAGTTTTGTAGGCCATTCGGTATGTCCACAACGCATCATCCAATTTGCTCGACCAATCCTTCATATCCGTTCTAACCGTCTTCATGAGTATTTCTTTGATTTGACGGTTGGACACATCGACTTGTCCACTCGTTTGCGGATGGTAAGGTGTGGCAATCCGGTGATTCACGCTATACCTCTTCAACAATTTCGCGAAATTAAAGGTTTTGAAATGCGAACCACCATCACTTATAATAACACGCGGAATGCCAAAACAAGAGAAGATGTTGGATTGAACAAATTTACAAACAACCGAATGGTCGTTTGTTCGTGTTAAAATAGCTTCAATCCACATTGAGACGTAATCCACCGCTACCAAAATATATAGGAAACCATTCGAATTCGGGAAGGGACCCATAAAGTCAATACCCCATACATCAAATATTTCTACCACCAAGATCGGTTGTAGTGGCATCTCGTCCCTCTTCGATATGCTTCCCATCTTTTGACAGTTTACACAATTTCTAGCGAACTCACATGCATCCTTGAAAATTATGGGCCAATAAAACCCACATGAGAGAACCCGATAACCCGTTTTATGCCCACTAAAGTGACCTCCACTTGCGGATGAATGAGCATGAGTCAAAATTTCCATCACCTCCGTTTCGGGCACACAATTCCGAAAAACTTGATCCGGCCCAATCTTGAAAAGATCCGGTTCATCCCAAATGTATTGCTTCACTTGAACCATAAATTGTTGTCGTCGCTTTTTGGTCCAATGACTTGGGATGGCACCCGTGGCTAAGTAATTTACGTAATGGGCATACCACGGTGCGACAAAGGTGGAAACGGCTAGGAGTTGCTCGTCGGAAAAAAACTTTCATTTATTTCACTAACATCGTCAAGCCCTTCCACCGGAATCCGAGACAAGTGATCCGCCACTACGTTCTCACTCCCCTTTTTGTCTCGAATTTATAAGTCAAACTCTTGTAACAACAATACCCACCGAATCAAACGAGGCTTTGCGTTCTTTTTCTCCATCAAATACCGGACCGCACTATGATCAGAATAAACCACCACCTTGCTCCCCCAAATATATGCACGAAACTAATCCAAAGCATACACCGCCGCTAATAACTCCTTTTCGGTTGTGGTGTAATTGAATTGCGCTTCGGATAAAGTTTTGCTTGCATAGTAAATCACCACCGGCTTTTTGTCAACCCGTTGACCCAAAACTGCACCAATTGTAGTATCGCTTGCATCACACATAATCTCGAACGGCTTTGACCAATCCGGTGGTTGCAAGATAGGAGCTTTGACCAAGTGTTCCTTCAAAACAGTGAAAGCTTGCATACACTCATTAGTAAAATCAAATGGGACATCTTTTAATAACAAGTTGCATAAAGGTTTGGTAATAACACTAAAACCTTTAATGAAACGTCTATAGAACCCCGCGTGTGTGACAACCCGTACTCTCGTTGTCGAGAGAAGGGCATTTTAGTAATATGCACACTTATTTTTATTATTATTATTATTATTATCATGTATTTACAAAATAATAATCCGCGATGAGAAAGTTATTCGGTTATTTATTTTATTTTATTTACGGTTATCCTATTAATAAACCGGCCAGTTTGCTTAAGCGAGACACGTAAAAGTGTAACGGGTTCACGCACTTGGGCTTAGGCCCAACCCAACCGGCCTAAACCCCTAAACCCTAGCCTATATAAACAATATTATACCCCACCCCTCTCATTTGTTTTTCAAAAACCAAAACCCTACAAAGATGATGGCAGCCGCTCACACCCCCCCCCCTTTGTGCACTTAACCTCCGGTGACTGGGACCATTTCCAGCCACTATTCTGGCACTGATTCCTCAGGCCGACACACCCACTTCCATCTCCTCTCTCCACCTGACTACTCCTCAGCTCTCTCCTGTCTAATTTCCGGTCAGTTTTCCGACAAGTACACACGCACCTTCTCTTCTCTCTGCTCTCCCATCCCCTGAGAATGCAGCCGACCACCACCAAAGACGGCGGCGGTGCGGGAAGCCAACGGCACTAGCTGCGGGAACGGCGGCGGTTGGAGGGGGATTTCAAGCAGTGAAGAACGAACCGATCAGAAGTTGGTGGGTTGATTCGGGCCTTAGTTCGAGAGAGGGCGGCATCGTCAACGGAGATGACGATGGCATCAGACGTTCATTTCCGTTATTATTCAAAGTTCTCGGTCAGTTTGTGTCTATCAATGTTTGCTTTACATTTTGATTTGGTGGAATGAAAATGATGATATAATTGTGACAAAATGAGCTAGATATATGCTTATTGAACAACTAGATCTGGGGATTTTAATAAAATGGTATGGTTGTGTTGACCTGGTGAATTAAAATAAGGATCATGATTGTTAACTGTTTCGATGTTTAAGAATGGTTGAATGAGGCTAGTAATAGAAGTTTTGTTGTCTAGGGGGGTAAACACATATGGTTGTTTAAAATGCACATGTAATCCGATGGCCTTTTGTGATCAAAGTGTTTATTTGCAGTATGGTGTTCACTCATAAAGGTGATAGTGTCCTTTGCTTCCTTGTGACCTTTGATTTAGAAATGAAAGCATGTCCAGAACAATAATAGGGAATGTTTTAATTTTTTTTTTCATAATATGGATGTAGTTGCAAATTGTCCTGTCGATTAGGAATTTTGATTATAAACCAATTGTTAGACATCTTACTGATATGACAATTGTAGGGTAAACAAAAATTGGTAATGTGATGGTTTGATGCATATGTTGACTGCCTCTTTGCTTAATGTAGAAAGTTGTAGTATTCGGTAATAACACTGTGGTACAAGATGTGATTTGATGATAAAACCCTAAGGATAAACAGTTTGAATAATATGAAAACATTTAAAAAAATTGTTGTTCTTGATCTGAATTTAGGGGTGTACGGTATATGGAACATGTTAATAAAATCTGATTGGACAGTACATGTTGATGAAATTTGATTGGGTAGTACCGATATGAAAATTCTAGAAGCACTTGCATAGTTGCGAGTCGACACCTTACGGTTGCGACTCGAGACCATTGAATGACAACTTGAAATCAGAAAACACGCCCAAGGAGTCGAGACCAGCTTGGTTACGACTCGAGATCTCCTGATCTCGACTCGAGACCTGACTCGAGACCTCTAAGATTGCGACTCAGTTATGCACAACCCGAAACCATCTGATCTCGACTCAGGAACTCGTGGTTGCGACTCGAGACCTCTTGTTCTCGAGTCGAGACCATCCGGCCTCGATTGGGCTGCTTGACTTAGTTATTGGGCCACGATGTGTATTGACGTGCTTAGACTGTGTGTTTAACTTTACTACATGCCGCTACTGGTTGACTATTTGCATGATTAGGACAGGCCCAATAACATTGGTGTGCCTTATGTACTATGTGTTAACTGATGTTTTGGACTATGGGCTAATATTAATGTCTAACTGTTACTATTTAACTGTTTACATGCTAGAATAGGCCTAATACCATGTATGCTTGTATGACATGCATGCTATGTGTTAGATACGTGTAAGATTTTACGTGACACTACTTGCATACGAACCTAATAAATATTTATAAACCATAATAGGGTATGGTTGACCAACCTAACACAAGTAAATTATCTGCCGAGCAAACCAAGGTGAGTTCACACACTAAAAGCATGCGTCCCAGGGAGGGACACGAACAAACCGCCATCTTTAAAGATTACTTTCAATTAATATTTCCGGGGGAAAATGCAAACGGGTACTTTCAAAATACTATCTCCGGGGGAGATACGTTTGGATATTATTTATAAATCACAACTAGCAAAACTAAACGAATCTCTATCATGTAAAGTCCCTGCTTATAGTACCGATTAATCGCCGGGGGCGAACGGGTTATTAGTTGATAGCTCTATTAGGTTTGACAACCTCACACCGTGACCGGGGGAGATCGGGCGTGAACTAGTATACCTTGCATCTTGGTCAATGATGATAGACATTGACTTGGGGCACAACAACTTTTCGTCAACAGTTTCGGTAACGCCAGTTTAGTAGCTTTCATATGGGGTAGCTCCCCATGACGTGATTATAAATGCTTTATCTAAACAACTTACGTTTTCGAAAAGTTAAAACTGGACAACTCATGAACTCGCCAACATTATGTTGATACCCTACTGCATGCTTTGCAGGTTGCTTGATACAGTTAGGACGGACATTGCAATCGGCTGGAGTGCGTGGTTTGTAATTTCATAACTAATAAACTTGTGGTTTTAAATTACGATATGTTCTACTTTCATTTCCGCTGCAAACTTAAACTATGTTTTGAAAATTTTAAATTGGTCGCTAATTAAACCATTATTTGTATTAACAACTAAACGATTCAAAATAATTAGTGGATGGATCCTGGTTAGTCACATGCCTCGCGGTAGTACTCCGCGTGTGGATTTGAGGGTGTGACAGATTGGTATCAGAGCCATTGGTTATAGTGAACTAGGTTTAAAAATATAAAATGTTTTGGACATAAAATATTTGTATGAAAACCAGACTATAACCGTTCCTTGATGAAAAACCACCACGACACCACACTCCGGATTGCAAGGTTCGTCAGACTCAGGTACTTACCTTGTAATTGTAAATTATCGACATTACGTGTGCATAACTCAGTGTGTAGATGTGTATATATATATTTGGCTTATGTGCGTGAATATGTAGTTGTGTAATTAGTACTCGACGCTGTGAATTATACGAAAACTACGCAAACTTGATGTGCGCTAAGAAGGAGTGAATTCTCCTAACCTCGATTCGAAGCCACGACACACTTAAGGCAAGGAACCAGTTATTCCAAGTCCGCGCCCACACATTTCCTGACGTCATCCCTAGGCTATGATGAATCGACGCGGGAAACGTTTACATGGTGTACATGCTTACAGGAGGCCTGCTACGGACCTCGGAGAGAAATCACGAGAACGGCTCGATGAAGGGGAGCCATCCCTATATCATGAGATGTTATAAGGAACGACGATGTCATTCACGTCCTTCTTACTCACACATTTCTTTTCCTAACTTAAGTGGTGAGACTTATTCCCTCATCCGACCGATAACCTGGATTCTTGAAGAACTTTGGTAAGCCTACACTTTTCGGATTTCTGTTTGCACATCTCAAACACACGAAGCATGCGCGGTGTGTGCTCCTCATTGCAGTGCCAACGATCGTATCGCATTCCCATCAATCACGAAGCTAGTTCCCCACATTCCTTGTTGCATGGTGAAACCTTATTCCAGTTCAACCTTATACCTCAGCATGCCCCAAAACCTCGCAATTTGATATCTTCCTTACAAATCGGCATATGTGGAGGCGTGACACGACGAAGGCACAAACCAGACAACCCACCGACGAGCACGGTGACCTAGATGCTTACCTTATCCTTCATTTGCCAGAGCCGTTATTCTTTGATGACTTTTCTGATCCTGTAAATTCTTTCGCTAGCTTTCGTACGGACCAACAATTATTGCTTAGGGCGGTATCCTCACTTCCGGCGTTTCTTTATCACGACATCCCCGTGTCTTCATATAGAAGACTTGACCAGATCTCTCTTCATTTTGGTGAGTTCAACAAACTCGACCTTTAGTCGACAGACTTTTTGGCCCTTGAAATTCAGCAACGTGTTACTTCAATCATACTTTCTCGAAAACCTGCCTTCGCAGTTTCACCTCGAACCCCCCCCCCCCCCCCCGACGACGCAAGCGCTACCTCAAACTCATTCGCACAACTTAGACTAATCCACCCGAACTTTATTCCCTACCGATCTGAGAAAAACCACATCCTGCTAGACGTCTCAGTAGACCCTAAAACCTACAGACCCGCGTGAATGTCATCCATCTCTAGCTGCTTCCTATTCCTCCCACCGCATTGACGTAACACTCCTTATCGGCAAGCGACGTTCTTTACTCTAAACCACATACGACTTGGGTACAACCAGCTATCTCATCAACATCAGAATAAATCCTTTTTGCCGACCCCAAGGCCTTTATGCTTTGCCCCAATTGCGACTACCCTTCTTGCATATTCGCCCTACTCGTGTTATGCTTCACGAATCCCATGATTCTTACCCTACTCTAATCTACACAAACCTCCGTTTGGACGGACTACTTACTACGAACGTTACTCGTAGGAGCAACGAGCCAAAGATTCCTCGAAGGTAAAAGGCATCACAAGCACTATTCTTCGAACTCGATACGATCAACACCTAGTCACGGCGTTCGAATTTATACTTTCCTGTCAAATTTCGACACCTGTTTCCTTTGACGACATCTGAACCTACTCCGAAAACCCGAGGTAGTCCGAACGACTCCTCCGCTCTACCATGGTACTTCTACGACCCAAACCGCCTGCGTTAAGTTTTCAATGCGCGACTTTTAAAGTTATAAAACCCACTTTTCTCGATCGCATACGCAACCCCTCACGATTTAGACTCGAAAGAGTATCACCTGACATTAGGGAGATGCTCAATAATCCGCAACACCAGCAAATTGGAAGATAATCTATGAGGTGCTTCTATCTTATTCTATCCTGCCCAAGGCATTGATGAAATGTCTGCTAGTAATGGCGCGTGACCAAAGAAACCGACAAGTTTTCGAACTTGCACCCAACTACATAATAGAAGTAGATGCTGGGCACAGAGCGCCAACTTCTATCTCTTTTGATCGAAACCCACGTTTTGCATCCGAATCGTCGCAGGCTGTGCACAAAAACCTTTGGCTCACAGTTAGGCATAAGCAACACTTATCGCCGCAAACTGATGTTCAGGCCAAACGCACCATCCAAACACTCAAAGGCATGCTGAGAACATGTGTTATCGACCTTAGATACGAGTGACACTTCCCTTTTTTGTATAATTCTCTTCCAACAACAGCTACCACACTAGCAATCAGGCAACACCATTTGGAGCATTGCACGGACGCAAATGCCTGGCACCTCTGTGTTGGGCGGAAGTTGGCGGAAGCCAAATTACCGGCCCAAGACTTGTACTTGACACAACGGATAAGATTGCCCAGATCAGACAACGCATGGCGGCAACTCGTGACCGTCATAAAAGCTACGCAGAATTCCTAGTCGGAGACTGGGATCTACTTAAAGTTTCACCCTGGAAGGGCGTGGTACGTTTTGGCAAACAGGGCAAGCTAAATCCATGATCCGTTGGACCATTCGAAGTTACCAAAAGGACCGGTAAGGTAGCATACTGACTAAACCTGCCTGAAGAGCTGAATGCGGTACACAACGTCTTTCTCGTGCCTAATCTGAAGAAGTGTCTGTCAAATGAAACCTTCGTTGTTCTTTTAGGAACTCATGATCAACAACCAACTATGCTTCATTGAGGAACCGGTTGAGATCAGGGAATCAAGAAATCAAAACCCTCATGCGTGGTATAATGCCAACAGATCGAGTTCGTTGGAACTCGCGCCGTGGCCCAGAGTTTACCTGGGAACGGGAAAACCAGATGATGCGCATGTATCCCCAGTTGTTTACAAACGTTACTTCCAGCGCTGAGGCTACCGCTAAATTTCAGGGAGAAATTTCAATCCAACAAGGGGTGATGTATCGCCCTACAAAAACGTTTAAACACACTAGCTTATCAGTGGCTGCGCGTTAAATTTTGGGATAAAATTTCTTGAACTTGGGGATAATGTGAGACCTTGGGTCTTCCTGTACGTTACTTGGATGTTATAATTAAATTTGTGAAATTCTATACTATGTGAAATACGTACGAACTCCGTGGATCTTGTGCTACATAATTTTTCGTGCTATGTGACTGTATGTGCTATGTGGCTTACATGTTCGTTCTGTGGACTTTCATGAAACTGCTTGTATCTACGCATAGTAATGGAAGTATAAGCATACATGTAGAGTGAATCGCATGACTTTTTCTTAAATTTCGAGGACGAAATTCCTGTAACATGGGGAGAATGTGACAACCCGTACTCTCGTTGTCGAGAGAAGGGCATTTTAGTAATATGCACACTTATTTTTATTATTATTATTATTATTATTATTATTATTATTATTCTTATTATTATCATGTATTTACAAAATAATAATCCGCGATGAGAAAGTTATTCGGTTATTTATTTTATTTACGGTTATCCTATTAATAAACCGGGCCAGTTTGCTTAAGCGAGACACGTAAAAGTGTAACGGGTTCACGCACTTGGGCTTAGGCCCAACCCAACCTACCTAAACCCCTAAACCCTAGCCTATATAAACAATATTATACCCCACCCCTCTCATTTGTTTTTCAAAATCCAAAACCCTACAAAGATGATGGCAGCCGCTCACACCCCCCCCCCCTTTGTGCACTTAACCTCCGGTGACTGGGACCATTTCCAGCCACTATTCCGGCACTGATTCCTCAGGCCGACACACCGACTTCCATCTCCTCTCTCCACCAGACTACTCCTCAGGTCTCTCCTGTCTAATTTCCGGTCAGTTGTCCGACAAGTACACACGCACCTTCTCTTCTCTCTGCTCTCCCATCCCCTGAGAATGCAGCCGACCACCACCAAAGACGGCGGCGGTGCGGGAGGCCAACGGCAGTAGCTGCGGGAACGGCGGCGGTTGGAGGGGGATTTCAAGCAGTGAAGAACGGACCGATCAGAAGTTGGTGGGTTAATTCGGGCCTCAGTTCGAGAGAGGGCGGTGCCGTCAACGGAGATGACGATGGCATCAGACGTTCATTTCCGTTATTATTCAAAGTTCTCGGTCAGTTTGTGTCTATCAATGTTTGCTTTACATTTTGATTTGGTGGAATGAAAATGATGATATAATTGTGACAAAATGAGCTGGATATATGCTTATTGAACAACTAGATCTGGGGATTTTAATAAAATGGTATGGTTGTGTTGACCTGGTGAATTTAAATAAGGATCATGATTGTTAACTATTTCGATGTTTAAGAATGGTTGAATGAGGCTAGTAATAGAAGTTTTGTTGTCTAGGGGGGTAAACACATATGGTTGTTTAAAATGCACATGTAATCCGATGGCCTTTTGTGATCAAAGTGTTTATTTGCAGTATGGTGTTCACTCATAAAGGTGATAGTGTCCTTTGCTTCCTTGTGACCTTTGATTTAGAAATGAAAGCATGTCCAGAACAATAATAGGGAATGTTTTAAATTTTTTTTTTCATAATATGGATGTAGTTGCAAATTGTCCTGTCGATTAGGAATTTTGATTATAAACCAATTGTTAGACATCTTACTGATATGACAATTGTAGGGTAAACAAAAATTGGTAATGTGATGGTTTGATGCATATGTTGACTGCCTCTTTGCTTAATGTAGAAAGTTGTAATATTCGGTAATAACACTGTGGTACTAGATGTGATTTGATGATAAAACCCTAAGGATAAACAGTTTGAATAATATGAAAACATTTAAAAAAATTGTTGTTCTTGATATGAATTTAGGGGTGTACGGTATATGGAACATGTTAATAAAATCTGATTAGACAGTACATGTTGATGAAATTTGATTGGGTAGTACCGATATGAAAATTCTAGAAGCACTTGCATAGTTGCGAGTCGAGACCTTACGGTTGCGACTCGAGACCATTGAATGACAACTTGAAATCAGACAACACGCCCAAGGAGTCGAGACCAGCTTGGTTATGACTCGAGATCTCCTGATCTCGACTCGAGACCTGACTCGAGACCTCTAAGATTGTGACTCAGTTATGCACAACCCGAAACCATCTGATCTCGACTCAGGAACTCGTGGTTGCGACTCGAGACCTCTTGTTCTCGAGTCGAGACCATCCGGCCTCGATTGGGCTGCTTGACTTAGTTATTGGGCCACGATGTGTATTGACGTGCTTGGACTGTGTGTTTAACTTTACTACATGCCGCTACTGGTTGACTGTTTGCATGATTAGGACAGGCCCAATAACATTGGTGTGCCTTATGTACTATGTGCTAACTGATGTTTTGGACTATGGGCTAATATTAATGTCTAACTGTTACTATTTAACTGTTTACATGCTAGAATAGGCCCAATACCGTGTATGCTTGTATGACATGCATGCTATGTGTTAGATACGTGTAAGATTTTACGTGACACTACTTGCATACGAACCTAATAAATATTTATAAACCATAATAGGGTATGGTTGACCAACCTAACACAAGTAAATTATCTGCCGAGCAAACCAAGGTGATTTCACACACTAAAAGCATGCGTCCCAGGGAGGGACACGAACAAACCGCCATCTTTAAAGATTACTTTCAATTAATATTTCCGGGGGAAAATGCAAATGGGTACTTTCAAAATACTATCTTCGGGGGAGATACGTTTGGATATTATTTATAAATCACAACTAGCAAAACTAAACGAATCTCTATCATGTAAAGTCCCTGCTTATAGTACCAATTAATCGCCGGGGTCGAACGAGTTATTAGTTGATAGCGCTATTAGGTTTGACAACCTCACACCGTGACCGGGGGAGATCGGGCGTGAACTAGTATACCTTGCATCTTGGTCAATGATGATAGACATTGACTTGGGGCACAACAACTTTTCGTCAACAGTTTCGGTAACGCCAGTTTAGTAGCTTTCATATGGGGTAGCTCCCCATGACGTGATTATAAATGCTTTATCTAAACAACTTACGTTTTCGAAAACTTAAAACTGGACAACTCGTGAACTCGCCAACATTATGTTGATACCCTACTGCATGCTTTGCAGGTTGCTTGATACAGTTAGGACGGACATTGCAATCGGCTGGAGTGCGTGGTTTGTAATTTCATAACTAATAAACTTGTGGTTTTAAATTACGATATGTTCTACTTTCCTTTCCGCTGCAAACTTAAACTATGTTTTGAAAATTTTAAATTGGTCGCTAATTACACCATTATTTGTATTAACAACTAAACGATTCAAAATAATTAGTGGCTGGATCCTGGTTAGTCACATGCCTCGCGGTAGTACTCCGCGTGTGGATTTGAGGGTGTGACAGCGTGTCCCAAAAATGACCTTACACCCTTAACATTTTTCGGAGGTGGCAAAGATGCTATTACCCGTATTTTTGCCTTATCCACCTCCATTCCCCTTTCCGAAATTACGTGACCCAACACAATGCCCTCTTGCACCATGAAATGACTTTTCTCCTAACTAAGCACTAAATTTTTCTCAACACATCTTTTTAAAACTTTTTGTAATTCGTTGAGACAAGATTCAAAGCTAGTGCCAAAAATGGAAAAGTCATCCATAAACACTTCAAGCGACTCTCCAACCATGTCCGAGAAGATACTCATCATACATTGTTGGAAAGTTGCCGGTTCATTGCACAAGCCAAATGGCATTCGCCAAAAGGCAAAGGTACCATATGGACAAGTGAAGGTGGTCTTGTGTTGGTCATCCGGGTGTATTGCTATTTGATTGTAACCCGAATACCCGTCCAAAAAACAGTAATACTTTTGACCCGATAATTTTTCAATAATTTGATCAATAAAAGGTAGCGGGAAATGGTCCTTAGAAGTGGCGGCATTCAATTTTCTGTAGTCAATACATACACGCCACCCGGTAACCGGTCGGGTGGTAATTTGTTCACCATTCTCATCTTTGACTACTTGAATACCGGCCTTCTTAGGCACAACTTGGGTAGGACTTACACAAGCACTATCCGAAATCGGATAGATGATTCCCGCGTCCAACAATTTGATTACCTCTTTTTTTACTACCTCCCTTAGGTTCAGATTCAATCGCCTTTGAGCTTCTCGTGTTGGTTTCACATCTTCGGTGGTGATTATCTTGTGCATGACGATTGATGGACTAATTCCTTTGAGATCAGCAATCGTCCATCCAATAGCTCCCTTATTTTCTTTCAAAACTTTCAACAATGCTTGCTCTTACACCAACTCTAAATTAGAGGCAATAATGACCGGTAGAGTGTCATTATCCCCTAAGAAAGGATACTTCAAGTGGCTCGGCAAGTCTTTAAGTTCCAACTTTGGTGGTTCCTCTAATGATGGTTTAGTACCCGAGTTTATCTCCACCGGCAAGCCTTCGAATTGGTGAGTCCATGGCGGTCGACCTTCTTTCAAGGCCATTGCATCCTGTTTTTCCTCTTCAACCCGGAGTGCATAAGCATGTACCTGTTCAGAAAAATCACACAAGCAAACATCCATACCATCCTCCTCATACTCATGTGGGTTGCATCTGTCAACTAAATCTGCCATGAAACACTCATCAACACCATTAGCATTAGAATTGTTAGTAAAAACATTCAAGCGCATTTTTCGATTCCCAAAAGTCATATCGACTGTACCAAATCTACAGTCGATCACGGCATGCGCGGTGCTCAAAAATGGCCGACCCAAAATGACATTTTGTTGTTGTTTTGGGTCCGCGGACGAGTAGTCCAAGACTAAAAAGTCAACCGGGTAATAAAACTCATCCATTTTAACAATTACATTTTGAACCATTCCCCGAGGTAGCTTATGAGACAAATCAGCTAAAACAACCGTTGTCTCCACCCTAGCTAACGGACCAAAATCATATTGGTCATATAAGCCCCCCGGTAAAATACTAACTCCGGCTCCAAGATCTAGCAACGCCTTCGCCATTTGAAAATTACCAACTTGTATGTTAATTAATGGCATGCCCGGATCTTGGAGCTTAGGAGGAAGCTCCTCATTCAAAACTGCACTTACTTGACCGGATAAGTCCACCCGCTTAGGCATTTTCTTCTTTTGTTGCCTCTTTTGTGTACATAATTCCTTTAAAAATTTAGCATAAGCGGGGACTTGTTTTATTGCATCAAGTAATAGAAGGTTAATTTTGACTTGTTTAAACATGTCCCACAATTCTTCTTTTTGGGGACCTCTTGGTGCAATAAAATTTTTCCTACCCGGGTTAAGTAAAGCCGATGGAAACGGGACTTGACTCGGTTCACCCTCAACTTTTTCATTTTTTTCATTTTCACCCAACCCCGGTTTTTTAACATTTGATTCTTGTAACACCTCGAAAATTCACCTCCTATAATGTATTGACACGTGTCATAAGCTTGAACGTGTGAAATTATATTTAGATGGACTAAAGTTGACAAACATGGAAAGTATGTGAAAATAAGGGTTCAAAATGTCAACAAGGGATAAATATACTTTACGGTAACCCTACATGATGTTCATAACCTCAACCGAATAAATCATGGATCATACGAAGCCAATTGTGAAAGAAAGTGAGGAATTACAAACTACAGGGGTTAAATGTGTCAACATGTTTAAAGGTATACCTTTGAGTGATCTTTTAGCGAACCCGAAGCTTTGTAATGCTTAATTATACTCACAAGAATGTGTGATAAAAATTTCACAAGGTTTCGTTAAGGTATGAGAAAGTTTGGCAATATTCGTATACGAGGGGTTAAAAACGTCAACAATTTAATTACTCGCGATTTTTACGCAACCGACGAACGAACACGCAAACATCGACTACCGATCCTAATTTGCGTATTTTAGTATTAATATTATGCTCTACGATGCTTCCATGATGTTCGGGTGCGAAGACGGGCTTGTGGGCCTTGGGCCCAAGCCCACGAAACCTCCACTATATAAATGATATAAAAAAAAAAAAAAAAAAAAATCATTATTTCACATCTCTTTCTCTCTCTAAAACTCTCTCTCTCTCTAGAAACTTTCCGGCGACTTTTCCGGCGACCGGCGACTTTTCCGGCGGCCGTTTTCCGGCCAAGAGTACACTTTTTCGACTATATCCGACGTTCCGGATCGCGTGGTGTGGTTAGTTTTAGCTAATTCTTAGCGGTTTGAGCTCTATGGCAACTCCGGCGACATTCCGGTCAAATTCCGGCGAGTCCGTTTTGAACTTTTGACTTTGCAGATGCTTCGATCGGGACTTTAGGAGCATTCCTGCAAAGTTTCAAGAAATTCTATTCTCCGGCGAAATCTCGACTCCTGACATGGTTCTGGCGAGTTCCAGCCATCAGTTTTCGATGAAAAATATATTTTTGGACTCCTAGTGACCTGTAGAGTCCATCGAACCACTTTCGACTCGGGTGAAAAATTTAAGTTCGGGACGCTCTCGGGCTCGACTTCTGACATGGTTCTGGCGATTTCCAGCCATAAGTTTTCGACGATAAATATATTTTTGGACTCCTAGTGACCTGTAGAGTCCATCGAACCACTTTCGACTCGGGTGAAAAATTTAAGTTCGGGACGCTCTCGGGCTCGGTTCAACCTGGTCAACATAGGTCAAACGTGGTCAAAACTGGTCAAGGGGAAGTTTTGAGTCATGTTAGTGCCTCGGTTCAGTTTTGGGTTCGGTCAAACCTGGTCAACATCGGTCAAACCTGGTCAACATCGGTCAAACGTGGTCAACTGCTGGTCAACGCAGTCAACACGAGGCTCGGTAAAATTTTATCGATGCAAATTTTGTTATATTATGTGGGCATTAAACCCTTAAAAGGGCACCCTCTGATTCCCACTCTAACTAGGTCAAATGTCGGGTCAAACTTGTTATTAAAAAAAAAAAAAATCAACAGAATGTGTAAATTACAATTTATGCATAATTAACAATGTAGAACACATACAACCTGTTTGATCATTAATATAACTTGGTAATTAGTGTAAGAACAAGTCTAAACATGTTCAACCCGACAATTTCCTGTTTAGACCCGGTTCGGAACCGAAAGTCGCATAGTTTGACTTATACTTCGACTTTCAGTTCTGACCCGTTATGGTATGTTTTAGAAATACCTTAGAGCTTCATTTGGACCAGGTTACATGCTAGTATAATCCTCTGTGATTATACACCTCGGATCATTAGTTATCCAATTAATACACATGATTCCGTTAATTGCTCATATGTTGACCATTATGCCCTTTTTACCTTAAAACGTGATTTATGAAAATGTAAAAGAGTAGAAACCTTAATTACTGATATATAAACTTGTATGCAAAGTTTGACATCAGTTTGAGGTGTAGAATAAGAGTTATGCTCGTTAGCGTAAAAATTAAAGCTTTATGTTAATAAAACGGCGTAATTAGCGTATAGCCTAGTTAAGCCTACTTTTTGATACCAAATCTTTTACCCACTGATGTAATATATTATTTTGGGATTTTTAAAGATTTTTAATAAATTTTAGGCTGAGCATAACTTATAGTCGTAGGCTTAATCCGGTAATTGTCGGTTTTGCCCTTACGGGCTATAAAATGAGTTTTACATATCTAAACGACTCCAAACCTTTTGCTACTGATCTTAAATGATAAATAATTTATTTTAAGCCTTCTGGAATGGTAAAATATCAGCTTTATGTATCGAAACCGTAAACGGCTTTTAATCGCCTAAATAAGCGTTTTTAACGCATAGTATGTACTAAGAGTATTTTAAACATACCAAGGGTGATACCTACTGATATTTGAGGCAAATTATAATATTTTAACAGTAAGCAAAGGTTGATAAACTCAGACTTCAGTTTTGAGCTTTTCGGCTTATGTGAAATTACCAAACTACCCCTACGGGGCATAGTTTGCGATTAAATTCGTTTCGGGCATAATAAAAGACATCTTACTGATGTCGCAACATATTTGAGGCATATTAACTTAGGAAACCTGGTTAGGACTCTTATGATTACCCGTCACGCCTTTTGCGCGTTCGGTTCGGTTTATGTAACTAATTTACATAAATTAGCCGAAACGGGTCAAACCTTATCGGTTTTATCTCAAAATCCAGAGTGTGCATGAAATACCCATATTAAACAAGTCTCTGAACTTGTAGGGTCTAAATCACATTCTATCCGGTCATCGCTTAATCGTGCGTACGAACCGTATCTTTGAAACTAGCCGGTCTAAGCTTAAGCTTAAATAAAAGACCCGTTAGGATTCTAATAGGTTATTTAAAAACCTTCGTTCCAGATTTAGGAGCCCAGTAAAAGCTATCTGTACTTGCTGATTTGATACGGGTGAGATTGAATTTATATTTAGCTCAGGTAAATACTTTTAACTTATTTTCCCTATACGGGCTTGGGGTACGGTATATAAAATACCGCTTGGTCGGGGCGTTGAATCTTTGATTGAATATATGATAATGAAAGTATTGAGATGCCTCGTTTAATATTGTTTTGTTTGCTTAAAGCCTTTGGGGGGTTAATGACCATGTCCCGGATATCCTTGGCATCATTCATGAAATGGCCACGACCTAAGCACGGGGTGTAGGCGTACACCTGACAGCTGCCTATGTAAAAACTGGTATCCCACCTTAAGGAATCAACCTTGTGGGCATTATACCTGTGGTGTGTCTATTGATCTTTAACCCGGCTCGATCCGGGCTACTGAACGCATGAGGAACATGTAAATCCATACAAGTATTATATTTAAATAATTATCCCAAGTTATAAAAGGTTAATTTTGCCTCTGTGCATTTTAATCAAATTATAAAACATTTATGCCATGTGCATCCAAACAAATTTTAAATCATTTTCAAAATGAGTCGGTTGATTGTATTTACCAGTGTAAACTGACGTATTTTCCAAAAAGGCTAAGTGCAGGTACTAATCGGAATTGGCTGGCTACTCCTAGCATCATTAAAGAGTCTCGCAAGCTTAGATGCCTAAAGTCTGTTGAACTATTGTTTCCATTTTATTTTCGATCCGTCTGTGGATAAACAATCGACAGTTGTGATATATGATATTACAATATTATATTCGGTTGAATTATATCTTTTAAATTGCTTCCGCTGTGCATATTAAATATTGTGTTGTTTGACTATGATGTTGCCAACCACGTCACGATACTCCCCACCGGGCCCACGGGTGACACGTGGAAATCGGGGTGTGACAGGTTGGTATCAGAGCCAACACTGAGTGAATTAAACACTAGCCTTTTGTGTTTAATCTCAGTTACACAATTGCACATATCTAAACTTCTGAGTCTAGACTTAACTTAGGAATATTCTAAATCCTAATCTAAGAACTTTTTACTTCCAAATTTTTATTGGATACGTCGCTAAGCGAAGAAGCCGTAATAGGAGTTCTCCACACCCGGAGCCTTGAAATGCTGAGCTTCGTACCGCGGCTAGAATGAAACGAGCATACAAGGAGAAAGCATTCAGAAATAAAATGAAGAAGAAACTCCTTTTACTGAAGATCGTTTCCTTAATAGTCCTCATATGGACATAATTATCTTTCAGTCCCTACGAGGACAACATTATTCCTTTCAAGTCCCGCTTAGGGCAACTTTATACGTTTATTTTTATATAGTGAAATGATTAAGTTTAAACTTTCATTCTAAACAAGAAATATTAAATAAAAGGAGAATAACATTTCCTTTTTGCAAGATCTACCATTATAATAAAATGACAAAATCTAAAAGGGCAAGACCTAGCCTCGTGTCATATTAAGACCCGACCAAGATGGTAGTTCCATAATAAGAATCTTAAGTGTGAAACCTAGCCTTCGGGTCAATTATAAGACCAGGCCAAGATGGTAAGACCTGTTAAAAAGATTCAAACCATTAATTAAGAATCTTAAGAGTGAAACCTAGCCTGAGTGTCATTATAAAGACCTGGCCAAGATGGTAAGACCTGTTTAAAAGATTCAGATTCCTGTTAACATCTTAAAACATGTTAACACTCCTGACAGATGTGATTCATTTAAAATCACACACGTTATTATTACATAAGGATCTTTCTAAAGATTCCTAACCCAGTTTAATGATTTCTGAATCCTGGGTTTACATCATCAATTAAGATGATCATATTTTAAACCATACGTGGTAACATAATGCCTACGGGCCCTGCTCATTTCCATATGAGACAAAAGACAGTGGTAGCAATGACTCCCTGTCAGATAAAGGTAATGAACTAGGTTCAAACCTCGAATGCTTTGATTCTCTGAAATCCTAGCATATAATTTATGATTGTCCTTGTGACTAGGCCTATTGTGCCAATATACTTTCATGCTTTGATTCTCTGAAATCATAAGCTTATAATTTATAAATGTTCATGTGACCAGGCCATTGGGTGCCACTAATAAAACTGTTAATGTTTTATAATTAGGATAAATTATAATAGAAATCCTAAACCTATATGATTAATAAATTAACCAAATATGATCTCTGGTTACCATGGTTAATGAATTTTCCCTAATGGGCAATTCCGTAATAAACATCCCTTAGAAGGGAAGTGCCTACGGGCTATAGTTGATGTCCTCTGAGACTAAAGACAGTGGTAGCCTATAGCTCCCTGTCAGGTAAAGGTAATGAACTTTGATTCAAACCTTAATGCCGCGATTCTCTGAAATCATGGCTTATAAATTAAACTTGTCTACGCGACTAGGCCATTTGTGCTATTATTAACTTATAAATTAGGATTATGATAAAAATCCTGAATAAAATAAATATCCTTCCTTCCCTGTCGGTATGCATTTTTAAAAAGAATCTTAAAGGTGAAACCTATACTACGCGGCCAAGATGGTGAAACCTACTCAAGGGATTCAAATCCTTGTTAACACCTAGGAACGTGTTAGCACTCTTGACAAATGTGATTCGAGAAAATCACAACAGTCATCCTTATATTGGATTCTTCCCATTCCCTTATCTAGCCTAGTGATTTAGGAATCATGGCTTATATCATTCTATAAGATGATCATATTATAAACATCCATTAGTGATGAAGTGCCTACGGGCTAAACTTGTTGTCCGATAAGACAACGACAGTGGTGGTCTTTGACCTCCTGTCTAAAATGTTGGACTATGTCCAAACATAATAGTCTATATGATCAATGCGATCATGACTAATATCATCTAATACGATGATCACATTATTTAACATCCTTTAGTGATGCTTTGCCTACGGGCTATAATATATTATCCATTTGGGACATTGACATTGTTATCTTTATGATTCCTTGTCTGAGGTGGTGAGCTATGCTCAAGCCAAATAGTCAATATGATTAATGCAATCATGACTTATATCACCTAATAGAATGAACCTATTATAAACATCCGTTAATGATGTTTCGCCTAAGAGCCATATTATATTGTCCATGTGTGACAAAGACATTGTGATATTTATGATTCCCTGTGCAAGGTAGTGAGCTCTGCTCAAGCCTAATAGTCTATATGATCAATGCGATCATGACTAAAATCATCAGTACGATGATTAAAATTTAAACATCCCCAATGATGTTTGGCCTAAGGGCTATATTATATTGTCCAATAGAGACAAGGTAATTGAAACCTTTTGTGATTCTTTGCCCAAGGGGGTGAGCTATACTCAAATCCCATAGTCTATGCTATCATTGCGATCCTGACTAGTATCATCAGTATAATGATCATAAATTCATAATATTGACATCCCTAGTGATGAAATGCCTACGGGCTATACTATACTATATTGCCGATAAGACAAAACAGGGGTGATCTTTATGATCCCCTATTCAAAATGGTGGGATTATACCCAAACCTAATAGTCAATATGATCGAGGTGATCA
Source organism: Helianthus tuberosus (assembly GCA_030545235.1). Taxonomy (NCBI): domain Eukaryota; kingdom Viridiplantae; phylum Streptophyta; class Magnoliopsida; order Asterales; family Asteraceae; genus Helianthus; species Helianthus tuberosus. Next base: position 64,148,825 of record CM060366.1, on the reverse strand, counting down.
TGGCTAATATCATTAGATACTATAATTATATATAGACATCCATTAATGATGTTAATTGGTTTACCTTTCTGTTAAGTGAATCGCCTTTCAAGACGATGACAGTTGTAGTCTATGACTCCCTGTCCAAAGGTGAAGAACTATGTTCAAGCCTTAAGACTCCTGATCTAATAAGATTGCAGCCTATGAATTGACGTCCTTGTGACAAATCCACAAGTTATATTCAAGTCACCCATAACAAGCCTCCGGGCTATAATTCGTCGTTCGTAACAAGTTAACATACTAAATGTTAACATCGCTGGTGACAGGCCTTAGTGCCATATCCTATAACGTCCTAGAGACAAGGCCATTTGTGCCGCATCTGAATGTCATTACGACAAGGCCTTCGCGCCATATGATTACTTATGACCTTCATGACTAGACTTTATGCCATATCTTTCTACGTCCCTCGCGACAGGCTTCTACGCCATATATGTATATATATAACCAAAGTCATGTAAGGCTAGCCTTTGAGCTATTTATAATTCTCCTTGTGACAAAGACAATTGTGACATTATGGTCCCTTGTCAAGCAGGTATTGGACTTACTCCAAACCTTGAATGCCATTGATGGTCCTTTTGTGACCTAGGCTAAATATAATGGATATACATTCAAATAACATTCACTAGGAATGTTCAGAACAGAATAGCCCATACGGTTTATGAATGCCGTGGCTAATCTAAGTCGGGTCATCAGGATGATGACTAATAATTGTTAAATTTTGGTGATTGGTAACAAGTTTCAAGTATGGAAAACTTGAATGAGGTAGACGACAGTCGCAGTACTATTAAGGCGACGAAAGTTAATAAAGCTACAAACGTAAATCTCAATATTAATGGAGTTAATCTCCAAGCTGTGGTTGACGCAGCAGTTGGAAGGACCAAAGCAGTGTGACATCTGCAAAGGAACGGGTCATCATTTTCCCATGAATGGAGGGACATAAAGAATGCAGTCTGTCACGACTGTGGTGAGTAAGGCCGCATCAGAACTAGATACCATAAAGCTGCCAAACAAGGTGCAGCTAAGCCTGGAAAGGCTAAGAAAGGAAACGCCTGAACTCACCTGATGAATGCCAAGAGGCAGTTCACGATGTCATCAAGTACATTCCTTATCATTTACCAATGATAATTTCTGCTAGGTGTCCTGATTTAATACAGGCAATAATAAATCTTCATAAACCATAAGCTTAGCAAACTTTTATATTATCCACAAGGTATAACTTACCAAGGAAATCATAGTAACCGATTCTTCTAAGTATCGGCAAGGGATCCTTCTGAAAAATCTAAGAGTACTCTTTCTTCGAATAGAGTACGACAATATATATTACTTTATTTTAATTATTTTTCTCATTGTTTTCTATCGCCTGCGAATGCCAAACTATGTTTGATAAAAGTGCCATATGAGGATTGGCGTATCCTAGTGTGTCCCATAGATTGCTTCCATGCCTGATCAGTATGGAGGTTTAATGCATGGAACCCCCGAGATATCCCAATGGTCATATTGTACCAAAGTCGACTAGTAGTATTCAAAGAAGATATCCAGAATGGAATTATCCAAGTAAATGTTCCCGATTAAGGAATTCGTGGACTAGTAACATAAGTGTGTCACTTAATTGACACAAGCAATGATGGATAAATTGGAGCCTGAGATTTGTAAAATCTCTGTAACCTCCTTGTACCTTAATTATCTTCTCCTAAGATTACCCTGTTTACCCCTGAGGGGCAGGTAGAGTTAAGGTTTATATCCCATTTAAGGCTGTATTATTATGAAATCTCCAAGACGGCTAGCACCATCATTGGAAGAATCGAAACCCTGATTAACTAAGTTTTAAAATAGAGGGTTCATATAGCCTAACTCAATATCCTGAGGATTCGGTATAGTTAATTATGAAAGACGGTTCTTTTTGCTTATGCATTTTTACCGCAACCCTAGTTAGGCAACAATTAAGAATTTGCCATCAACTGCTCAGGATCGTCGATTTGTTCGATTAGCTGTAAGGATTAACTATTCCTTAAAAAAATGATTTAGCAGTGGTTGGAATAACCATCTCACCTTAAGATAAGCTTTCCTACAATAGTTGATGTATAAGTATCAAGGCTACTCCTTTGGAGACCTTGTATAAATGGATTGTTAAACATCTATTGTTAGGATAATAGATTGGTAAGTCCAATTATCGGGATCTGAAAGTTGCATTGGAAACAACAAATAAGATCACGCAAATTCATAATCATCTGTAAGATGCCAGTATTCGGCAGAAAATCAAGGATTAATGAAAATAGCAAACTTCCTAAATTATTGATTAAGGAATAAGGTTCAACAATAGATATCACCCAGAAAGGGTGTGCCAAATCTGTTAAATTATCAGGCTAGTTAAGCTCTGAATATATAGAATCATTCGAAGGGAATCGAATGTATCAAGATCAGGTAGCTAATAAGCTAAAACCTATTTAAGGAGCTTGGCGGAACTCGCAATACATTACACACTAGTGACTGAAAGGTGTGTTTCGCCAATAAGTCAAGAAGCACTATCACATAATGTTATGCAAATTATGAGGTGATGAGCATCCTGTATCGATTAAGGATCGACAGGTTAAGAAGCTCCAAAAAGGATATATGTACCTAATATAGGAGTCACTTTAGGAGCTTGGAAAGACTCTAGATATGTTGTGGACGTTAAGTCCATTATGCGACAAAAAGTACTTCCATCATTTTAGCAAATCTCGAGGTCGAGATTTCTTTTAAGGGGGTGAGGATGTAACACCTCGAAAATTCACGTCCTATAATGTATTGACACGTGTCATAAGCTTGAACGTGTGAAATTATATTTAGATGGACTAAAGTTGACAAACATGGAAAGTATGTGAAAATAAGGGTTCAAAATGTCAACAAGGGATAAATATACTTTACGGTAACCCTACATGATGTTCATAACCTCAACCGAATAAATCATGGATCATACGAAGCCAATTGTGAAAGAAAGTGAGGAATTACAAACTACAGGGGTTAAATGTGTCAACATGTTTAAAGGTATACCTTTGAGTGATCTTTTAGCGAACCCGAAGCTTTGTAATGCTTAATTATACTCACAAGAATGTGTGATAAAAATTTCACAAGGTTTCGTTAAGGTATGAGAAAGTTTGGCAATATTCGTATACGAGGGGTTAAAAACGTCAACAATTTAATTACTCGCGATTTTTACGCAACCGACGAACGAACACGCAAACATCGACTACCGATCCTAATTTGCGTATTTTAGTATTAATATTATGCTCTACGATGCTTCCATGATGTTCGGGTGCGAAGACGGGCTTGTGGGCCTTGGGCCCAAGCCCACGAAACCTCCACTATATAAATGATATAAAAAAAAAAAAAAAAAAAAAATCATTATTTCACATCTCTTTCTCTCTCTAAAACTCTCTCTCTCTCTAGAAACTTTCCGGCGACTTTTCCGGCGACCGGCGACTTTTCCGGCGGCCGTTTTCCGGCCAAGAGTACACTTTTTCGACTATATCCGACGTTCCGGATTGCGTGGTGTGGTTAGTTTTAGCTAATTCTTAGCGGTTTGAGCTCTATGGCAACTCCGGCGACATTCCGGTCAAATTCCGGCGAGTCCGTTTTGAACTTTTGACTTTGCAGATGCTTCGATCGGGACTTTAGGAGCATTCCTGCAAAGTTTCAAGAAATTCTATTCTCCGGCGAAATCTCGACTCCTGACATGGTTCTGGCGAGTTCCAGCCATCAGTTTTCGATGAAAAATATATTTTTGGACTCCTAGTGACCTGTAGAGTCCATCGAACCACTTTCGACTCGGGTGAAAAATTTAAGTTCGGGACGCTCTCGGGCTCGACTTCTGACATGGTTCTGGCGATTTCCAGCCATAAGTTTTCGACGATAAATATATTTTTGGACTCCTAGTGACCTGTAGAGTCCATCGAACCACTTTCGACTCGGGTGAAAAATTTAAGTTCGGGACGCTCTCGGGCTCGGTTCAACCTGGTCAACATAGGTCAAACGTGGTCAAAACTGGTCAAGGGGAAGTTTTGAGTCATGTTAGTGCCTCGGTTCAGTTTTGGGTTCGGTCAAACCTGGTCAACATCGGTCAAACCTGGTCAACATCGGTCAAACGTGGTCAACTGCTGGTCAACGCAGTCAACACGAGGCTCGGTAAAATTTTATCGATGCAAATTTTGTTATATTATGTGGGCATTAAACCCTTAAAAGGGCACCCTCTGATTCCCACTCTAACTAGGTCAAATGTCGGGTCAAACTTGTTATTAAAAAAAAAAAAAATCAACAGAATGTGTAAATTACAATTTATGCATAATTAACAATGTAGAACACATACAACCTGTTTGATCATTAATATAACTTGGTAATTAGTGTAAGAACAAGTCTAAACATGTTCAACCCGACAATTTCCTGTTTAGACCCGGTTCGGAACCGAAAGTCGCATAGTTTGACTTATACTTCGACTTTCAGTTCTGACCCGTTATGGTATGTTTTAGAAATACCTTAGAGCTTCATTTGGACCAGGTTACATGCTAGTATAATCCTCTGTGATTATACACCTCGGATCATTAGTTATCCAATTAATACACATGATTCCGTTAATTGCTCATATGTTGACCATTATGCCCTTTTTACCTTAAAACGTGATTTATGAAAATGTAAAAGAGTAGAAACCTTAATTACTGATATATAAACTTGTATGCAAAGTTTGACATCAGTTTGAGGTGTAGAATAAGAGTTATGCTCGTTAGCGTAAAAATTAAAGCTTTATGTTAATAAAACGGCGTAATTAGCGTATAGCCTAGTTAAGCCTACTTTTTGATACCAAATCTTTTACCCACTGATGTAATATATTATTTTGGGATTTTTAAAGATTTTTAATAAATTTTAGGCTGAGCATAACTTATAGTCGTAGGCTTAATCCGGTAATTGTCGGTTTTGCCCTTACGGGCTATAAAATGAGTTTTACATATCTAAACGACTCCAAACCTTTTGCTACTGATCTTAAATGATAAATAATTTATTTTAAGCCTTCTGGAATGGTAAAATATCAGCTTTATGTATCGAAACCGTAAACGGCTTTTAATCGCCTAAATAAGCGTTTTTAACGCATAGTATGTACTAAGAGTATTTTAAACATACCAAGGGTGATACCTACTGATATTTGAGGCAAATTATAATATTTTAACAGTAAGCAAAGGTTGATAAACTCAGACTTCAGTTTTGAGCTTTTCGGCTTATGTGAAATTACCAAACTACCCCTACGGGGCATAGTTTGCGATTAAATTCGTTTCGGGCATAATAAAAGACATCTTACTGATGTCGCAACATATTTGAGGCATATTAACTTAGGAAACCTGGTTAGGACTCTTATGATTACCCGTCACGCCTTTTGCGCGTTCGGTTCGGTTTATGTAACTAATTTACATAAATTAGCCGAAACGGGTCAAACCTTATCGGTTTTATCTCAAAATCCAGAGTGTGCATGAAATACCCATATTAAACAAGTCTCTGAACTTGTAGGGTCTAAATCACATTCTATCCGGTCATCGCTTAATCGTGCGTACGAACCGTATCTTTGAAACTAGCCGGTCTAAGCTTAAGCTTAAATAAAAGACCCGTTAGGATTCTAATAGGTTATTTAAAAACCTTCGTTCCAGATTTAGGAGCCCAGTAAAAGCTATCTGTACTTGCTGATTTGATACGGGTGAGATTGAATTTATATTTAGCTCAGGTAAATACTTTTAACTTATTTTCCCTATACGGGCTTGGGGTACGGTATATAAAATACCGCTTGGTCGGGGCGTTGAATCTTTGATTGAATATATGATAATGAAAGTATTGAGATGCCTCGTTTAATATTGTTTTGTTTGCTTAAAGCCTTTGGGGGGTTAATGACCATGTCCCGGATATCCTTGGCATCATTCATGAAATGGCCACGACCTAAGCACGGGGTGTAGGCGTACACCTGACAGCTGCCTATGTAAAAACTGGTATCCCACCTTAAGGAATCAACCTTGTGGGCATTATACCTGTGGTGTGTCTATTGATCTTTAACCCGGCTCGATCCGGGCTACTGAACGCATGAGGAACATGTAAATCCATACAAGTATTATATTTAAATAATTATCCCAAGTTATAAAAGGTTAATTTTGCCTCTGTGCATTTTAATCAAATTATAAAACATTTATGCCATGTGCATCCAAACAAATTTTAAATCATTTTCAAAATGAGTCGGTTGATTGTATTTACCAGTGTAAACTGACGTATTTTCCAAAAAGGCTAAGTGCAGGTACTAATCGGAATTGGCTGGCTACTCCTAGCATCATTAAAGAGTCTCGCAAGCTTAGATGCCTAAAGTCTGTTGAACTATTGTTTCCATTTTATTTTCGATCCGTCTGTGGATAAACAATCGACAGTTGTGATATATGATATTACAATATTATATTCGGTTGAATTATATCTTTTAAATTGTTTCCGCTGTGCATATTAAATATTGTGTTGTTTGACTATGATGTTGCCAACCACGTCACGATACTCCCCACCGGGCCCACCGGTGACACGTGGAAATCGGGGTGTGACAATTCTTTAGGTTTAATCGGTGAAACATCATCATCATCATCATCATCATCACTCTCATTGCCCGTGACATCCTCAACTACCCCCTCAACCAATTCGGGTGACAAATTGGCTTTAAATTCTTTTCCACTTCTTAAAACACTAACATGATGAACATTAACATTACCTCGTGACGAACCATGTGAAGGATTTACCTTAGTGTCGCTAGGAAGTTGACCTTTGCGTTTCTTCAACTCCGCCACATCGGTTGCTAATTGACCCATTTGGGTTGTTAGTGATTGGATGCTCTTGTCACGAACCTCATCCTTTTGCATTTGAACTTCATCGAGTTGATTCCGTTTTTGCATTTCTGCTTGCATACTTTTTAACATTTCCATCATCTCGTTTCCACCCGAAGACCCCCCTTGTTCTTGACCCGTTTGATATTGCTTTTGATACCCTTGGTTGTTCCCACCTCGATATCCACTTTGATTGTTGTAAGGTTGGCGCGAACCAAAGTTACCTTGGCTACCTTGAAAGTTCGGGTTAGCGTGATTTGAAGGGTTCCCATACCGAAAATTTGGGTGATTCCTCAACCCGGGGTGGTAAGTATTAAAATTCATATTGTAGTTCCTACCACCCCCTCCTTGACCTTGTCCGCGTGAACTTCCTCATATTGCCCTTCTACCACTCCTTGGCAATTTTTAGCCGCATGACCTATTTCATTGCAAATAGCACAAACATCATAAATTTGATTAGAGGTTTGTACATTACCCTCATCAACCGCATGCACTTGTGTTCGGGTAACGGCTGGTCGTGCTCTCCTTGATGCTTCAGCTTTCCTCTTTGATGTAATTGCCATTTGCTCCAAGAACTCCCAATCGTCTTGCTCATAATTTGTACCAAAAGTGCCACCAGAAATAGACATTAAGTCTCGAGCATCTTCGGTGTCACGGCCCCCGACCCGGTTTGACCCGTTTCAGGAGCCGCGGGACAGAAATCCCGTGGTATTTATTTAACAGCGGAAGTTTTTCTCAGGATCTTTCTAAAACTGAAATATTTCCCGATTATTTTATTTCACAACTCGAGATAAAACACGGTAATTTACAATCTGGAGATTTCACGGAGAAATCTTTTATTTTACAAAACATATTTCTTTATTTTTATACTGAGCCACTTCCTTAAGCTTGTAGTGCTTCTCGGCACTTTTATTGGATCACAACAGATTACCTGAAACATGTTTGAAAAAGGTTTTGTCAGCGGGAAATACTGAGTGAATCATTCATTTTTACTAAAACAACCTGTTTGTTATAATTTACAGTATTAAGAGCGATTACAATGTTTCTATCTTTTGAATTAACTGACCCAGTTGTCACTTGACCGGACTTGTGACTGTGGACATATCACTTGCTGGGTCCTTTCACCCACAAGTGATAAATAATTAGTAGCTATGTGCACATCCCCCCACATACTGGTAGTAATTTCAGATAACAAGACTTAATCCCTGTAATTATAACTTTTGAAATAAATAGGGTTTTGTAAAGTAATTTGATAAAAAGAGAATGACTCACATTGCAGATTTAATTGAGCAGAGCCTAGTCTACTGATTAGCCTTTTAACCTAAATTAATAACAGGCACACAATTTGGTTAGTAACTTAATACAGCATTTACGATAACTCACGAGATTAAACCTTCACATCGAATGACAAAGTGCGATACTTAAACATCCATTGAATTAACAACGAATGACAAAGCATAAACCCTAATGTGGGCAGCACTTAAACATCCATTGGATATTTTAATCGATCGCACATTGAATCGTATCAGCGATCGAGTTATTACCCTGATTGCGGCAGCACTTCGTGATTCGTGTGTGTTTTGATAGTCATTCTACTATACTTTGAGTTTTAACGTCGTTTTAGTGCCCAAAATCAAGTTCCAGACCACCCTATTTATACATGCAATTTGACCCAGTCGCGTAGCGCGACTGGTCACCCCTATAGCCGTCACGCAGCGCGACTGCTAACCTATTTTCATAGGGTAGCCCCGTGTACGTGTAGGCTTGCTGAGTTGACGAAATTGTTAAATTCAAAATGGACAACAAGTTATTTAGATAATCGTAACTAGGGTTTTACCCCCCTGAGTTTTAGGGGCCCTGATCCTGATCCTGATTCTGAAAATTCTGAAAATTTTAGGGTTTGTGTAGAATCACTTGGGTGTCTCAATTAGGGTTTCCTATTGGATAAAATAATATAATAAATATGACTTTTTGATGAGAGTTGTTACATTCTCCCCACCTTAATAAAAATCTCGTCCTCGAGATTTACTGGAATAATTGAGGATACTTTCGCTTCATCTCTGATTCCAGCTCCCAAGTGTATTCAGCTCCTCTCTTTGAATCCCACTTTACTTTTACTAGCACTAGTCGCTTGTGCTTGAGAAACTTCACTTTTCTGTCTTCTATCTGAAGAGGTTTCTCAACAAATTTTAACTTTTCGTTTACCTCTATATCTTGGAGAGGTATTACCAGAGATTCGTCTGATAGACATTTCTTGAGATTGGATACATGAAATATATCATGTACTCCAGCTAACTTTTCTGGTAGTTGTAAACGATAAGCAACTGGTCCTATACGTTGGATCACTGGAAATGGTCCTACGTATCTTGGACTTAACTTTCCTTTCTTACCGAAGCGAACAACTCCTTTCCAAGGAGAAACTTTCAACATTACCCTGTCTCCGACTTGGAATTCTAACGGCTTGCATCTATTGTCTGCATAACTCTTTTGACGATCTCTAGCCGTCTTCAGCCTTTCCTTGATTTGAGTAATCTTATCAGTAGTTTCTTGTACTATCTCGGGACCTGATAATTGACTTTCTCCTATTTCTGCCCAACAAACTGGAGTTCTGCACTTTCTTCCATACAGTGCTTCAAATGGGGCAGTTTCAATACTTGAATGATAACTGTTGTTATAGGAGAATTCAATTAATGGTAAATGATCATCCCAATTCCCACCAAAATCTATTACACATGCTCTAAGCATGTCTTCTAGAGTTTGGATCGTCCTTTCACTTTGCCCGTCTGTTTGTGGATGATATGCTGTGCTTAGGTTTAGTCGAGTTCCCATTGCTTCTTGGAAACTTTTCCAGAAATGAGAAGTGAAACGACTATCTCTATTTGATACAATGGAGAGTGGAACTCCATGTAAGGATACTATTTCATCTACGTACAACTTTGCCAATCTTTCCATGCTAAAGGTTTCTTTCATTGGTAGAAAGTGAGCAGATTTGGTTAATCGATCCACAATTACCCAAATTGCATCATTACCTTTTCTGGTTTTGGGTAACTTAGTAACAAAATCCATTGTTATGAGTTCCCATTTCCATATAGGCATTTCTAATTGTTGTAGTAAACCTGAAGGTTTCTGATGTTCTGCCTTAACTTGTGAACAAGTAAGACATTTAGAAGCATATCGAGCTATATCTTTCTTCATGCCTATCCACCAGAAATTCTTTCTTAAATCTTGGTACATTTTATTGTTTCCAGGGTGTATGGTATATCTAGATTTATGAGATTCTTCAAAAATCTTATCTCTTAATTCTCCCTGCTTTGGTACCCAGATTCTGTTTTTATGGAATCTCCAAATTCCATCAGCTCCTTGTTCTAACTCTTTTATTCTTCCCTTCATTCCTTCAGCATCATCCTTGATCATTGTTTCCTGAACACTCTTTATTTGTTCCATTAAATCTAACTGTAGATTTAATCTGAGAGCACGAACTTTTCTTTGTTTTTCATGGTATTTACGACTTAAGGCATCTGCAACTACATTTGCCTTTCCTTCGTGATATTGAATATCACAATCGTAATCACTTAAGATTTCCATCCATCTTCTTTTCCTCATGTTTAATTCTTTTTGCCCAAATATATATTTTAAACTTTTGTGGTCTGTATAGACAGTAAATTTACTTCCGTAAAGATAATGTCTCCAAATCTTAAGGGCAAAAATTACAGCTCCTAACTCTAAGTCATGAGTCGTATAATTTTCTTCGTGCTTTTTCAATTGCCTTGAAGCATACGCAATTACCTTTTTGCGTTGCATCAGCACACATCCAAATCCTAGTTTTGAAGCATCACAATATACTTCAAAATCTTCATTCCCTTCCGGTAAAGCTAGGATTGGAGCATTTGTTAATTTCTGCTTTAATATTCTAAAGGCTTCTTCTTGTTTAGGTCCCCATTCAAACTTAACTGCTTTACAGGTTAGCTTAGTTAATGGTACAGCTATCTTAGAAAAATCCTTAATAAACCGTCTATAATATCCAGCTAAACCTATAAAACTTCTAATTTCCATTGCGGATTGCGGAACCTTCCAATTAGTAATTGCTTCTATCTTAGCAGGATCTACATGAATCCCTTCATGACTCACCATGTGACCTAAGAATTGCACTTCTTGCAACCAAAATTCACACTTCGAGAATTTGGGGTAAAGCTTTTCTTTTCTTAACAAAGTTAAGAGTGCATGTAAGTGCTGACAATGTTCGTCCTGACTTTTGGAATAAATAAGTATATCGTCGATGAAGACAATTACAAATTTATCCAAGTACGGTTTACAAATCCTATTCATCATGTCCATGAATGCTGCAGGTGCATTCGTTAGTCCGAAGGGCATGACTGTAAACTCGTAATGACCATACCTAGTTCTAAAAGCAGTCTTAGGTATGTCTTCTTCTTGTACCTTCAACTGATGATATCCGGAACGTAAGTCGATCTTAGAAAAATATCTAGCTCCTTGAAGTTGATCGAATAAATCATCAATCCTAGGTAATGGGTATCGATTCTTAATTGTAACCTTATTCAATTCTCTATAATCAATACACATTCTCATTGAACCATCCTTTTTCTTTACAAACAACAATGGTGCTCCCCACGGGGATGAACTTGGTTGTATAAAACCTTTACTTAGTAATTCATCTAATTGCTTTTTCAATTCTAACATTTATGTGGGTGCTAACCGATAAGGTGCCTTGGCTATCGGTATAGTTCCTGGAATTAGATGAATCCTAAATTCTACCTCCCTATCTGCTGGTAATCCTGGTAATTCTTCTGGGAATACATCTGGATATTCTGAGACTACTGGTATTTCCTTAAGATCTTTACCCTTAGTGCTAATGATTACCGAAATCATATACACTATTCCTTGCTTTCGTTCATAACTAGCAACTTTCATTACTGATATGAACTTCCTAGGCTTACGTGGTTTATCTCCTGTAATTATAATTACTTCTCCAGTAGGTGCCTGTATTTCTACAGAATTTTTATCACAAAGGATTCGAGCATGGTTGGCTATTAACCAATTCATTCCTAACACAACATCGAATTCAGCTAATTTCATAGGCAATAGGTTTACAGAAAATTTATGACCTGAAAGTTCTATTTCTACTTTTTGCAAAACCTGATCTATTTTAACTGAATTTCCATCTGCGGTTTCGATTGTAAAAATCTGCCTAATGTCGGTTAAAGGTAACTTAAGAGCTTGACAGAATAAAGTATTTATAAAACTTTGGTTTGCACCAGAGTCAAATAATACTTTTGCATATACGTTGTGAACTAGGAACGTACCAGCTATCACATCTGGAATAAGTTCTGCTTCTTGAGTAGTTAGCTGGAATGCTCTGACATTCTTCTTTGTAGCTCCGTCAGCTGGTTTAGCTTTGTTGTCTGCTGGTTTGATCAATTTAGGACATTCTGTTTTGAAATGTCCTGCTTCTCCACAATTGTAACAAATTATGGATTTCTTCCTGCAATTTTCTTCACGATGTCCTACAGTTTTGCAAAAATTGCAATATACCTTGCATCTTCCAAAATGTTTCTTTTTGCAATTTTGACAAAAAGGCAAAGTTGAAGATTGCCCTGTTCCTTTTCTCTTGAAGCTGTTATTATTACCCGTACGAAATCCTTGGGTAATTTTCTGAGCCAGTTCCTTTTTCTTATTATCATCTCTTATGCGTACCAGTTCATCAGTTAGGGTATTAGCTAATTCCACAGCATCGTCAATAGTGCGAGGTCTCGCAGCTTTAACGATATTGCGGATTTCACCAATCAATCCCCAAATATAGCGAGAAATGAGTACCGGTTCTGGCGAAGCCAGTGTTGGTACCACTCTAGCATATTCGAAGAATGTCGAAGTATAACCGCGACAATCTACACCCATCATTTTATGGTTTAAGAACTTATTTGCCATTTGATCTTTTTCATACTCAGGACATAATTTTCTTTCTACAAAATTCTTAAATTCTTCCCAACTCATGGCATAAGCTATCATTCTTTCTTTTGCTTGTAACACCGTGTTCCACCATTCTAGCGCCCCTTCCTTGAAAATATTTGACGCGTACATGACCTGATCATTCTTGTCACATTTACTTATTGTAATTACTGCCTCGGTTTTCTCTAACCAACGCAGTGCTGCAGTCGCTCCTTCATTGCCTGCAAATTCAGCGGGTTTACAAGCAAGAAATTCTTTATAAGTGCAACCAGGTGTTGCAGCTTTCATTTTCTTAGGGAGCGGAGCTTGCCGTGGTTCATCATCATGATTAACATGATCATTGCCTCCGTTTACGCTATTACTGAAGTTATCTTCAGAAATACGTTTGCTAGGAACAATTTGTTGAGGTTCGATTGGATTTTTAACAGCAACAACTATTGCTTGAATAGCATTAGCTATTCCTTAAGCAACAATATTTTCTATATCCTGTCTAGTCATATATTGATCCCCCGGGTGTTGCTCAGATTGATTAACTTCATTAACTGGTTCGTTATTAGCGTTTTCCATCTGATAATTAATTTATAGATAAATAATTAGTATTAAAAAAAATAATCCAATGTCACAATTAATTGCACATAATCATGTAAACGAATATACAAACAAAATTGTAAATTTTCTAAAATTTCATTTGTTTTATAGATTATATCATGCTTCTATATACAACCGTTTTATTATTTATTTTACACATACTGATTTTATTATTACTATTGCACAACAACAGTTTCATAAACCTACTATCTTTCGTCATTTGTTTTCTTAAAAACGAAGCTCCCTTTCATCATACTTCCATGCAATTTGTCCCCTATCTCCCGGATTCTATTTCCCGCATCCATTAACTCTTCGCCAAAATGGCGAAGTTCTGCTAAATTCTCGTTACTCATGGGTGGATTTGGTAATGGTTCCAGGTCGAACTGAGGAAGAAAGGAATTAGGACTGTTGAGTAGGTTTTGGAATTGCCAGTCATTCGTCCACCATTCGTCCATTCCTAAAGGTTGGGTATGGACTATAGGTTCTCGGATTGCTGGTTCTAAGTTTATTGGTAATTGAGATTCAAGAGGCTGAGTAAAAACATTTCTATTGACAGGCTGAATAGTATCACAGCTTGCCAATATAAAATCCAGCTCTTCTTGCAATGTCATTTCCTGATTTTGCTTAGAGCTTTCTCCCATTTCTATCTGGGTTTGATTAAATCCTCCTCTAGTCTCTATTTCTATTTGCTTTGAATATTCATCAAACTGTATTTCCATTTGCCTAGACTCTTCCCAGCTTCAATTTCCTTCCCTTTATCTAAAGGATTTTTAATTTTGAGATTCTTTCTAGGGACGGGTTTCCTCCCACGCACACATCTCCATCCTACAAATCTCCTCCTTTTCTTGGGCTTGGGTTTCTCTGGAGGTGGTGAAGCATTAAATTCAATAGGTTGTTCCACATCAGGAAAATACCCAGTAAATTCTTTAGAAACTTCTATGTTTACAGGGTAGAGGTTGAGATTCTCTAGGGCTTTAGATAAATCATTCATGCTGTGTAACATATATGCAAAAATAATAAGTTAAAATTTTATAACAAAAAGATAACCTTCAAATATTATTGCATACTGTGTGACTACCAAACAATTAAAATTTAAAACACACTACGTTTTACAGTAAATTTATTTATTTATTTACTGGAGAACGTTTCTGGCTTATGAGTGATAAGGGTGCTAAAACTGAAACAAGTTATTTAAAGATTTTCATTGACTGCTACGGTGGCTAGCATATAGAGATTTGCCCATTTTTCATCTAACTTGTCTTCCCAAGGTGATTTACTGGTTAATTCCTGGGTTTCCTGTTTAACTTTCTTTTCTCGAGATTTCTTTATTTTCTCTTTACTTTTCCTAATAATCAGACTTCTTTTACTAGGAGAAAGTGGTTCCTCATATTGTGCCTTTCGCACAAATATTCCTTCTTCAGGGATTGCAGAGTAATTTGAGGGTTTGGTTTGGGATGAACTTCCCTTCTCGTTGGATGACCTATCTAATTTAAGATAGATATTTGAAAGCTTTTGCTTACCCATACTATAACTAACAAATAGTCAGTTAATAAAACACATAATCACAAAATGGCAATCAGTAAAATTAAGTATTTTCTAAATACTTAATAGGCTTAAATCAGTGGCTCTGATACCACCTTTTTCTGTCATGGCCCCCGACCCGGTTTGACCCATTTCAGGAGCCGCGGGACAGAAATCCCGTGGTATTTATTTAACAGCGGAAGTTTTTCTCAGGATCTTTCTAAAACTGAAATATTTACCGATTATTTTATTTCACAACTCGGGATAAAACCCGGTAATTTACAATCTGGAGATTTCACGGAGAAATCTTTTATTTTACAAAACATGTTTCTTTATTTTTATACTGAGCCACTTCCTTAAGCTTGTAGTGCTTCTCGGCACTTTTCTTGGATCACAACAGATTACCTGAAACATGTTTGAAAAAGGTTTTGTCAGCGGGAAATACTGAGTGAATCTTTCATTTTTACTAAAACAACCTGTTTGTTATAATTTACAGTATTAAGAGCGATTACAATGTTTCTATCTTTTGAATTAACTGACCCAGTTGTCACTTGACCGGACTTGTGACTGTGGACATATCACTTGCTGGGTCCTTTCACCCACAAGTGATAAATAATTAGTAGCTATGTGCACATCCCCCCACATACTGGTAGTAATTTCAGATAACAAGACTTAATCCCTGTAATTATAACTTTTGAAATAAATAGGGTTTTGTAAAGTAATTTGATAAAAAGAGAATGACTCACATTACAGATTTAATTGAGCAGAGCCTAGTCTATTGATTAGCCTTTTAACCTAAATTAATAACAGGCACACAATTTGTTTAGTAACTTAATACAGCATTTACGATAACTCACGAGATTAAACCTTCACATCGAATGACAAAGTGCGATACTTAAACATCCATTGAATTAACAACGAATGACAAAGCATAAACCCTAATGTGGGCAGCACTTAAACATCCATTGGATAGTTTAATCGATCGGACATTGAATCGTATCAGCGATCGAGTTATTACCCCTGATGGCGGTAGCACTTCGTGATTCGTGTGTGTTTTGATAGTAATTCTACTATAACTCAGCGTATACTTTGAGTTTTAACGTCGTTTCAGTGCCCAAAATTAAGTCCCAGACCACCCTATTTATACATGCAATTTGACCCAGTCGCGTAGCGCGACTGGTCACCCCTATAGCCGTCGCGCAGCGCGACTGCTAACCTATTTTCATAGGGTAGCCCCGTGTACGTGTAGGCTTGCTGAGTTGACGAAATTGTTAAATTCAAAACGGACAACAAGTTATTTAGATAATCGTAACTAGGGTTTTACAGCCGGAATACCTCTTGGTTAGGGAAAGCATCGTCTAGACTCACAAAAGAAAGAAAAAAAAAATAGATTTGATTTTAAACTCTCTGGATCTTGGTATAAGGCGGTTAGGAAATAACCCAGTGGTTGTTCCTTTTGTCCTATAAGCTTGAGGGGGGATTAGGTGGATTTGCAATTCTTAGCGTGAGACCCTAGGTAGATTGACCGAACTTGAACTAAATTGCATGATAAGGGCTCGGAACCGGGTTGGGTTTAAGTGGATCGATATATTTGCAATCGCGGCTAACACGAGTTTCGGTTTTAATAAAAATAACATAAGCTTTTGGCCCGTTCGACTATTCCGACTATGATTCCGTTTGCATAATTCTTTTTCGAGGACGAAAAAAGATTAAGCGTGGGGATATTTGATGTATTGTAAAATACATCGTTATTCGCGTCCGTTTTAGTCGTTAGATATTTCGTTTTTGTCCGTTTTTAGCGTAGAATGTACATACTTTTGATATTTTGTGTTTTCCATGTCTTTGCAGCCAAAAGGAGCAGAAACGAGTCAAAATATGGAAAGGCGAAAGGCTGGAACGGAAATCGAGGAGTTCGGGAGCGAAAACGAAGCGAAAATCAGTTCTGAGGCATTGAGGCGGGCCGCGATAACTTATGGTTACATATTACGCGGGCCGTTTAAACTTAAAACAGAATTTCCGGATTTTAGCATTCATACGGGCTGCGTGAACTTATGTTGATATATTACGCGGGCCGCGAGAGGTCTGTTTACGTGCACCAACTTTGAAACAGTAACGGCAAATAGGGTTTCTTGATTATAAAACATCATCTTCATCATCAGCCGAAGAACAGACGAATTTTGGAGCTTGAAACCACCATTGAAGGCTGTTGAAGCGTTCTTGGAGCATCTTGGAGGCGTGGAATCATTCGGGTAACATCTTGGAGCATTCGGGAGTGAAGATTCGGGTTTTATCATCCTTATTCCTTCGTTTTCGTTTGTTTAAACTTGGTTGCACAATGAATTCAGAATATATATTGATTTTGATTATGTTCTTGGCCATGTTTTCCGGCTAAACTTCATACGCTACCTAGGCTAATGACAATAGTTAAATAAAGTTTGAATCTTTATTCGATTTTTGGCGTGGTTGTGGATTTTTCTTGTATTGTAAAAGCTTTGGGAATTTAACTTGGTGCATATGCGTGCTTGACAATTATTTTATTATTGTTTATTGCTTCGTATAATCCTTGGTGACGATCTTTATCACATAATAGGGTTGTATTAGGGTTTCTTGATTTAGGTGACGGTCTTTATCACATAATAGATCATTAATCCTTTAGGGTGAAAATTGCATAAGTAACCTTAGAAGTAATATCCAGTAATTTAATAAAATCAAGTGTTCTGCTAAACTTGTCGCTGAGAGGCTCAAGGTTATTAATAGGTCTCGGTTTGGTTATAAGTCCTTAAAATTCCATTGTCTATTAAACCAAGATTAAAACCCGTAGTTGCTTTAGACGTTCGCGCTGAGAGGTAGAGCGTCTTATATAGGCACTTTCAAGAAACTAGAGGACTGAGAGGAAATCTAGAAAACCGGTGAGCGTAACAGCCTAGGTAGTGCCATAAGAATTGCCTTGAGAGTGTTTGAGGGGCTTAGTGGTGTCTTAATAGGTTTAGTATCCAAAGATCCCGGTTCCACACCACAAAATCATCGAATAGAGATCCATTCTGAGTTTAGCTTGCGTCTAGCCTAGGTAGTCTTCATTCATCACTGGTCAAAGTCTTCGTTAGAGTTCGTGTTAGTCATTTAGCTAATCTAGTTTTTCATTACTTGCATCCTTAGGATTTTTAGAACCCCCCCCCCCCAATCAATAAACAAATAGTTGAGTCGTGTCAGTCTTAGTCTTTATAGAGTCTTAGCGTAATCCTTAGAGTCTCGTGGGTTCGATACTCGGACTTGCTTTAGCTTTACTACATTGATCGGTACACTTGCCGGTTGTGTGGTTTAGGGTTTAGATCGAGTCTTAGTTTATAAATTCAAAGCTTAGAGTGTTTAAATTAGGGTTAATTTTAGTTGTTTTTGTTAAACCACTTTGTGCACATCAAGTTTTTGGCGCCGTTGCCGGGGACTCTTTGGCGATTGCGTTGATTACTTTGTTTGGACTTAGTTGACATATTACGAGCTATTTGTGTGTTCGTTGAGTCGTAGGAGTCTAAAAATTATAAAAAAAATATTTGTTTTAGTGTCTTTTCTAGTTTATTGAGTCGTTGCTAGAGTCTTCTTACTTGGTTGTTTTCGGTTTTTGCAGTGGATGCCCCATACGCGCTCGCAGGGACCGCCGCCGCTTCCGTTTACAGTCAAGTCGTCCGCTTTATCCGTTGCACCCGTGGTAAGTTCTTCTAGCTCTTCCTCTTCTCCACCACACACCGACTTCATTCCAAAGTCATCACCACACGTTTCACCACACGTTTCCCCACCACCCTCCCGTTCTCGTACACCTAGTCCTCCACCCGTAGTTCAAATGGCGAACCGCACCGTTTACCAGCAGGCTACCACCGGTTTCACCGACGCTACTTCACCTATCACCCTTCCGAACATCACGAATGATAGGTCCTGGCAGATTCCTTCCTACATCATGACGGCCATCACCAATTCGTGCCAGTTCCATGGTCGTGACGACGAGGATGCTCCCGCCCATATAAATCGCATCACTCGTCTTTGTGGCACCTACTCCATAGAGGGTGTCAATCTAGATGCCAGGTACCTACAGGTTTTCCCATTCTCTCTCGCTGGACGCGCAGCCGTCTGGTTCGATTCTCAGCCCGCAGGCACTTTCACTACTTGGGCTGGTCTTCGCGATGCTTTCATAGCCAAATAATTCCCACCAGCTAAGGCGTCTCGCCTTCGTGATCAGATTCACTCCTTCCGTATGGAGCCTGATGAGCCATACCACTTAGCTTGGGAGCGTTTTCAGACGCTTCTCTCTCGTTGTTCGCAGCATGGTTTGTCTGATTGGGCGTTAGTTGAGAAGTTTTACAATGGTCTTACTCCTGAGATTAGAGCTCGTTTTGATACTTCAGCAGGAGGGCAGCTTATGGGAAAGAAGACGGTGAATGAGTGCAATGATTTGTTCGAGAGTTTCGCACATTCTGATATGGACTATAGCTCTACCAGCAGGACTTCCATTCCTGTTCGTACCTCCTCGGCCGGTCGAGGGGTAAACCAAGTTAACTTGGATCCATCGGTAGCTGCTATAGTCGAGAGTTTGAAGCAAGATATGAGGCAAGAGTTGAATGAGATTAAGAAGAAAGTTGATAGGTGTGAGGTTTGTAGGGGAGGTCACGACACGCTCAAGTGTCCCACACTTACACTTGAGCAGGTAGAGTATATAGCCGGTCTGTATAGGGGTCCCACGAATCCGTTCAATAATTCCAATTACAACTCCAACTGGCGCGGTAGTGGCAATAATAGTAGTTTTCGTTCTTATGGAAATCCCCCTGGTTTCCCATCTGGTCAGTATCAAAATAGGGGGCCGGGTCTTTACACGAGTAGTGGTTCGGGTCAGAGTGGTCAGTATAGTGGTTCAGGAGGTCAGTTTGCTAGTGGGGGGTCGAATCAAGAAAGTCAAGGTAGTGGAAAGGATTCAGAGGGAAATTTGAGTAGGTTAGAGGAGATGTTCGCCCAGATGATGACACAAAATCAGGCGATGATGACACAGAATCAGGCGACGCAGAAATCCCTTACTGATTTCACTAGAACTCAAGAGCAGATCAATAAAAGTCACGAACTTCAGCTCAAAAGTCAGCAATCCACACTTTTAGATCTTCAAAGGACGGTAGGTGGAATTGCTAAACAGTTACAGGAGCATCCACCTGGTCAGTTTTCGGGAAACACCTTCACGAATCCCGCAAATCATTCAGCGAAAGCTATTACGACCCGCAGTGGAAAGAGTTTGGGAGAGGTTGTGAGAGAGAGAATTGAGGAAGAGAAAGAGGATGAAGTCGATGAGGAGATCGAGATGGAGGCTCCAGGCAAGGTGCACATGAGGCTAAACCCAGCAAGTACCGCACACGCCGATGAGTCGCCAGTAGAGAAGAAAGTGGAGAAGCAGCCGACGAAGGTTCGGCCATCACCAGTGATTGATTATTCCCGCCTTCCGTTTCCCGCCCGCGCTAAGCAGCAGAAATATGCTCAGGAATACGGGAAATTCCTCGAGATGTTCACGCAATTGAAAATCAATCTTCCGTTTATCGAGGCGCTTCAATCTATGCCTAAGTATGCTAAATTTCTCAAAGATCTTTTGAAGCGTAAGGAGAGGATCAGGGAGCTTTCGAATATTCCGTTGACAGGAGGTTGTTCTGCAGTAGTCTTGAATAAGCTGCCAGAGAAATTAACCGATCCTGGTACTTTCACGATTCCATGTTTCTTTGGGGGAGCCGTTACCCCCGCTCACGCTCTAGCCGATTTAGGGGCCAGCATCAATCTGATGCCGTTTTCGTTGTACGAGAGGCTTGGTTTAGGAGAGTTGACGCCCACGCGTATGTCGTTGTCCTTGACTAACCGATCAGTCAAGTATCCTCGTGGGATAGTGGAGAATTTGTTGGTGAAGGTTGATAAGTTTGTGTTTCCTGTGGATTTCGTTGTTCTTGATATGGAGGCCGACGAGCGAGTTCCGATTATTCTGGGCCGTCCATTCCTTAGGACCGCAAAGGCGATTATCGTCGTCTTTGACGGTAAGATTTCTCTTCGTGTGGGTGACGAGATTGTCACATTCGAGATTGATAGAGCGATGCAGCATCCTGGAGGTCGAGATGATGATAGCGGGCCGTGTCATTCTGTTTACTTTCTAAATTCTTTCATATCTTGTGTCGACACGTGTTTCGAGTACATCAGTGGAGCCGATTTGGTAGATGAGGGAGTTGTTGACGAGCCTGATGAAGAGAAAGTTGAAGAGGTTGAGGAGGAGCAGTTGGATGAGAGTGATGAGTTGTGTGCTCCTGAGCCGTTGGAGCTCGACGCGATTAGTGATGAGAGTACTCCTGTAGAGATTCCACCGCCTTTAGAACTTAAGGTTCTTCCATCACATCTTGAGTACGCATTTTTAGGAAAGAAGCCGGATATGCCTGTCATCATATCTTCGAAATTGACAGAGGAGGAGAAAGTGAGGTTGATTGAGGTGCTAAGAGAGCATAGTGATGCGATTTCCTGGATGCTATCTGATATCAAGGGCATTAGCCCTACTTTTTGCATGCATCGCATTCTGAGGGAGGATGTTTACAAGCCTGTAGTGCAGCCGCAGCGTCGTTTGAATCCGAATATGCAGGAGGTAGTTAGGAAGGAGGTTAAGAAGTTGTTAGAGTCGGGTTTGATCTATCCGATTTCCGATTCAGCTTGGGTGAGTCCTACGCAGGTCGTCCCGAAGAAAGGGGGATGACAGTTGTTCTGAATGCGAAGAATGAGCTTATTCCGTCTCGTACTGTTACGGGTTGGTGTGTGTGCATTGACTATTGAAAGTTAAATGACGCCACTCGTAAGGATCATTTTCCGCTCCCATTTATTGATCAGATGCTTGAGCGTCTCGCGGGTCAGCAGTTCTATTGCTTTCTCGACGGGTTTTCGGGTTATTTCCAAATTCCTATTGCACCAGAGGATCAGGAGAAAACCACTTTTACATGTCCATATGGCACGTATGCGTACCGACGCATGCCGTTTGGTCTATGTAACGCTCCTGCTACTTTCCAGCGTTGTATGATCGCGATTTTTTAGGATATGGTTGAGAGTTCGATGGAGGTATTTATGGACGATTTTTCGGTCTACGGTAGTTCGTTCGATCAGTGCTTAGTGAATTTGGGGAAGATGTTGAAGAGATGTGTTGAGACGAAGCTGATGTTGAATTGGGAGAAGTGTCACTTCATGGTGACTGAGGGTATTGTGCTAGGGCACAAGATTTCCAGAGCTGGCATTGAGGTTGATAGAGCGAAGATAGATACGATCAGCCAGCTTCCTCCGCCGACTAGTGTCAAGTCGGTTCGTAGTTTTCTAGGTCATGTGGGATTTTATCGGCGCTTTATCAAGGATTTTTCCAAAATTACACTCCCCATGACGCGATTGTTGGAGAAGGACATTCCTTTTGTCTTTGACGAGGAGTGCCTTAGAGCGTTTGAGTTTCTGAAGGAGAAGTTAGTGAGTGCACCGATCCTCGTGTCACCTGATTGGAGCTTACCATTCGAGTTGATGTGCGATGCGAGCGATTACGCAGTTGGTGCGGTGTTAGGGCAGAGACGGGAGAATCATTTTCACCCGATTTACTACTCGAGTAAAACTTTGAATGATGCCCAAGAGAATTACACCACCACGAAGAAGGAGTTGTTAGCGGTTGTCTTTGCATTCGACAAGTTCCGGTCGTATCTTGTTCTTTCGAAAACCGTTGTGTTTACGGACCATTCCGCTCTGCGTTACTTGTTTCAGAAGAAGGATGCGAAGCCGCGCCTTATACGATGGATTCTGCTTCTTTCGGAGTTCGATATTGAAATTAAGGATAAGAAAGGGGCAGAGAATGTGGCGGCAGACCACTTGTCACGTTTAGAGGATCCGAGGAGAGAGGAGATTCGTGAGGAGGCGATAGGGGACAGATTCCCTCACGAGTCTATTGATGCTGTTACGACAGGGGCCGAGGGTTTACCGTGGTATACCGATATAGTCAATTATTTGGCTGGAGGATTCGTGATGGAGGGAATGCATCGCCAGCAGAGGAGAAAGCCTTTGAATGATGCGCAGAAGTATATTTGGGACGAGCCTTACCTCTTCAGGATAGGAGGCGATCGAGTTTTGAGGAGGTGTGTGAGTAGAGAGGATGGTTGGGACATTATTCGGCATGTTCATGAGGTTTTGACAGGAGGACACCATGGTCCGCATGCGACTGCGCAAAAGGTGTATGATTGCGGTTTCTTTTGGCCGACAGTAGTAGAAGATGCGGGAGAGTTTGTGAGAAAGTGTGATCGTTGCCAACGGACCGGCAACATCTCATCCAAGGATGAGATGCCCCAGAATCCTATTCAAGTGTTGGAAGTCTTTGACGTTTGGGGCATCGATTTCATGGGGCCGTTTCCATCTTCGAGTGGGAATCGGTACATCCTCGTTGCGATAGACTATGTTTCGAAGTGGGTGGAAGCTCAAGCTTTGCCTACGAACGATGCACGAGTGGTGGTGAGGTTTTTGAAGAAGTTGTTCACGCGATTTGGTACTCCGAAGGCAATTATTAGTGATCGCGGTATGCATTTTTGTAATACCGTTATGGAGAAGGCGTTAGAGAGATATGGAGTTACGCACCGCTTGTCTACCGCGTATCATCCGCAAACGAGCGGTCAAGTGGAAAACGCGAATCGAGGAGTGAAGAGAATTTTAGAGAAAACGGTCGGGAAGAGTAGAAAAGATTGGTCCGACAAGTTGGACGATGCGTTATGGGCATTCCGCACCGCCTATAAGACGCCATTAGGTACGACGCCGTTTATGATTGTGTATGGGAAGGCTTGCCATTTACCGGTCGAGTTAGAGCATCGGGCTCTTTGGGCACTCAAAACGGTGAATTTAGATTTGACCGAAGCCGCTAGGAAACGATTTTTCCAAATTCATGAGTTGGAGGCGCTTCGTGACGCCGCGTATGATCGTTCGTGGAGTATAAAGGAAAAGTCGAAAGCTTTGCATGATAGAAGGTTGCGGAAGTTGAAGGAGTTTAAAGTGGGCGATCAAGTGCTTTTATTTAATTAGAGATTGAAGTTGACTGCCGAAAAGTTGAAGTCAAGATGGTCCGGGCCGTATGTCGTGAGGGAGATTTTCCCGTACGGTATCGTGGAGTTGTTTGATGAGGAGAGTTCAAATACGTGGAAAGTGAATGGACATCGGTTGAAGCACTACTTAGGGGGTCCCATCGACACCACCGAAGAGGAAACCGTTCCTCTTTCGCGACCCGCCTAGCACCGCCGCGTAGTTTCTCGAGTGAAAACTCGAGTGTATAGTTTGTACATTGAGTCATTGTTCGCATCGTGTCTTTAGTTTAGTGTTTGTGTGTTTTAGCGTCTTTTGCGTCGTTTTCGTGTTTTTGCGTCTTTTGTGTGTCGTAGAAGTTTTTGCAGGTTTCATCATCTTCGCGTGGACGAATTCGACATACGAGCAGCTTTCTAGGTACGTATAACAGTAAAAATGACAAAATAAGGTTCAGGGGGTAGTTTGGGTATTAAATAAAAATCAAAAACAGCAATTTGTTGTTGCTGTCAAACAAACAGCATTTGTTTGCTGTCTAGGCGGCCCGCATAATAATACCTTCACCTTCACGCGACACGCTTGGGCTTAAAAGATTTGTGAAAACCTTGGACGCTCGCGGCCCGCCTCAGCTTAACCTAAACCTTACGCGGGCCGCGTGAGTCTTGTGAGTCGCGACCAGTGTTTAAAGCCCCAAATTGATATCACATTTGAAAACCCTAACTTAACACTCATCATCTCCGGCGATTCTTACACCACCACCACTTAACCCCGTCGCTGACCACCATACACCACCCACTGTCCACCCTCGTCCACCATCATCACCCGGTTACCATCCATACTCCAGTCACCACCATAACCACCTTCATCCGCCATACCTCATCTCACCCCCACTACAACCACCTTCACCATTCCGCTCGCCATCCAACCACCTTCGGCTACCACAGAGAACAGCCATATCCGACCTAACCTATAATCACATTTTGATTTCGAGTCGTCGACGTGAAGTTATGTACATGCATTTACTTGTTCTGCTGTGTGTCTTTGTCGGGTCAGGTTTTTCAGTTTTGTTTTGTCCGTTGTTTGTGTCTGCACCTGTGTTGTCGAGTCTGTTTAGTATCAAGTACAGTTGGGTCTGTTTCGCCATTAATTAGTGTGTCTTGTGTGTCGAGTTCAGGTCTGTTTTGAGTCTGTTTGGTTGCTTATTGAGTCGAATGTCATATCTGTAGTTATTATGTTAGTTTGTTTCAGGTCAGTTAGGTAATTACTTTGGGACTGTCTAGTTGATAACATATGTGCTGATCTGTTTATAATTCATAGCAAGGGTGCGGGTGGCTCGGGTTGGAATATTGATTGTTTGATTGATTGCTTTGAGTGATGTGAGAATGGGATTATGCTAAAAATAGGGGGGAGGTTTTGAACGACGATTAAATTTTTGGGCGTTTGATTCGTTTAACTGGAATATGGCGAGAAAAAGTGTTTTGGGCATTGTTAAAAATAAGTGTGGGGATACGGTTGTGCTATTTTTGACATAAGTTTTAATTTTTCATTGAATTCGCGCGCCGTTTCCGTTGCTTCCACATTGAGTTTGTGATTATTTCTCGGCACTTGGATTGCTCGAGGGCGAGCAAGGTGCCAGGAGGGGGTAAAAGAAAAGTGTAAATTATGTGTCTTGTGCGTCATAGTGTCGTCGTTAGCGTCTTTAATGTCCGTTAGTGTCGTTTTGAGTCTTTCGAGTCGTAGTAGAGTCATGTTTAGTGTTATTTTTGCACAATGTGCATCACTTGAATTCGAACCGCTTCGCTCGTACTCAATCTCCATTCGGGCGGAGTTCGGTTTGTTTTTGAGTTGATTTGCGTAAAAGTCACGCGTATCGAACAACGGCGGCGAATGAAATGCTATACGGCCGTCGTTCGACTGTATATTATTTAATTTTTTAATTATTATTATATTCGAAAAAAAAAATTAAAAAAACTTAAAAATACCAAAAATAGCTTGTGTTTACTAACTGTTCACCCGTTTTGTGCGTTTATTGAATTGTTTGAACAGGATGTCAGGTGAAGGATCCTCATCAGGTATAAAGCGCAAGAGGCGCGGTACTAGAGCTCAGGGAGCTGCTGAGGAGCAGCCAGCTGTTGCACCACTTAGGGTGGTCGAGTATAGGGATGACGGGACCCCACACGGCCAGAGCATGGTGCTATTGGACACCCCGTTGCTGCAATTTGTTTTTTATATGGATGAGTATTATAGGCTGGATATGATTAAGACGGTGCGATTGTTGGGATTTAGGAGGATCGATTGGGGTTTGGTTGGCCGATTAGGGCAGGAGGAGAGGTTGCAGGAGATACTATGGCCAAAGTTTAGAATGGCATTGGATTGTGACGAGCCTCAGTACCATCAGCTTACATTGGAGTTCCACTCCACATTTCAGTACAGGCATCATGGGGGTTTTGATGAGGCTGATGTCGTTTCATTTGTGTTGGGGAAAAGGATATTTAATATGACACTTCCGCAGTTTGCAGTGGCGACTGGGTTTTATACAGAGCAGGAGGTTGAGACTGATGCATTTAGGAGTTCGTTGAGAGGGGAAGTAAGGAAGATGAAGGAGCATTGTGTGGTAAAGGATGATTTAGCGAGGTTCTGGCACACTATTGCTATTACAGCATTTTCGAACAACATGGTGGCATCCGACATCAGAGATCCTCTATATAAGTTTGTGCGTAAGATATTGGCGGCGACACTGATTGGCCGACATGAGGGAGATAACAAAGTAAATCGCCACAGTCTGTTCTGTTTGATGTGTATGGTGGAGAATAGGCCAGCAAATTTGGCGAGTGTGTTGGCGTGGTCGTTTGTGAGACCAAAGAAAGGAGGGAAAGATTCTAGGCTGTTTGGGGGACCTTATATTACGAGATTAGCAGAGAGGTTAGGAGTGTTTGCGGATTTCCCTGCTGAGAGTATGTGCACAGGGCCAGCTCCATCATTCATGGAGTTGGGTAGTTTACAGCAGGCGAGTATTGTTACATACGATGATCCGCCAGTGTGGTCTGAAGTTTTGCCAGCACCACCCTCACCAGATCCAGCTGTCGAAGAGGCAACACATACTACTATCCCTGAGCGTTATCAGGTGCCACTGCAGAGGCATCAGTTGTCGGCTCGTCAGTACCCTATTAGAGAGCCGAGGCCTGATCCGTTGACTCTGGAGAGTTTGTATGATAGAGTTGCAGGTTAGACAGGAGGTGAGGGATGTTAGGCAGGAGATGCGGGCTGGTATTCAGGCTATTCTAGATCACTTACAGTTACCACCGCCATCATCGTGGCAGCCATTGGAGGAGGAGCATGTTGATGAGGAGCAGGGCTCGGATGAGGAGTAGATGCGAGTTTGAGGATACACAGCAGTGCTTATGGAGCTTATATCTTTTTTTTTTTTTATGCTGTTTTTGATCCTCATATTTTGGTCTGTACTGATATTATAAACGGGTTGGTAGGGTTTTGGGGGGTCGGTTGATACTTGATGGTTGTTGACACTGATATTTTGGTATATATGTCATGTTCTGCTTGGTATGATGATTGTTAGGTCGTTTGTTTGTGCCGCTTCCGTTCGCGTGTCCGAGTTAGTACAGTTTGCTGAGCGCGTTTGGATTGGAGGGCATATGTGGTATCGACTGGCATACTGACAGTCTCACATATATATTCAGCTAAGTTGTTCCACTTGTATACTTTGTATATTTTATTTATTTTTCGTTTTTCTTTTTGTCTTTAGGTTTTAGGAGTCGTGTTTTCATCCTTGCATTAGGGACAATGCAATATTTAAGTGTGGGGATGGGACATTTAGGTCTTGAGTCGTTAGTTTAGTTAGTTGAGTCATAAAAAGTCGAAAAATAAAAAAAAATCAAAAATTTTCAAAAATCAAAAAAAAATAGAAAAATAGAAAAATGTCTTTTGAAACAAGAAGTTTGCAAAATAAAAATGGAAAATGATAGAAAAGTCGGGTTTTTGGTCGGGTTCAAATAATGATAATATGAGATAAAATAATCGTGCTTGTGTCTAGTTTGGGATGCGCGGGTAGGCTCGATTCGGTTCTGGGTTCCTTTGATCTTAAAATTACCTAGTTGTCGGTCTACTAGTGGGTTCTCATCTAGGGAAAGTGGGGAAACTGAAACCGCCAAAAATAGTACAAGGGATGTCGTTATAAGCTAAGATCGTTAGATTTTTTGGTCATTATCTCGTTGAAAAAGATAAAAAAAAATAAAAAAAAAATAAGTGAGCTAGAAACAAAATGAAAGTAACACAGGTCTATGTAATCCGAGTTGGGGATAGCGACTCTACAGCCGGAATGCCTCTGAGATGTGTGAAATCGAATTGCCGATTAAAAGTACCGAAACCTAAGTAATCTGTGGTTGGGGATAGCGACTCTATAGCCGGAATACCTTTTGGTTAGGGAAAGCATCGTCTAGACTCACGAAAGAACTCTGGATCTTGGTATAAGGCGGTTAGGAAATAACCCAGTGGTTGTTCCTTTTGTCCTATAAGCTTGAGGGGGGATTAGGTGGATTTGCAATTCTTAGCGTGAGACCCTAGGTAGATTGACCGAACTTGAACTAAATTGCATGATAAGGGCTCGGAATCGGGTTGGGTTTAAGTGGATCGATATACTTGCAATCGCGGCTAACACGAGTTTCGGTTTTAATAAAAATAACATAAGCTTTTGGCCCGTTCGACTATTCCGACTATGATTCCGTTTGCATAATTCTTTTTCGAGGACGAAAAAAGATTAAGTGTGGGGATATTTGATGTATTGTAAAATACATCGTTATTCGCGTCCGTTTTAGTCGTTAGATATTTCTTTTTTGTCCGTTTTTAGCGTAGAATGTACATACTTTTGATATTTTGTGTTTTCCATGTCTTTGCAGCCAAAAGGAGCAGAAACGAGTCAAAATTTGGAAAGGCGAAAGGCTGGAACGGAAATCGAGGAGTTCGGGAGCGAAAACGAAGCGAAAATCAGTTCTGAGGCATTGAGGCGGGCCGCGATAACTTATGGTTACATATTACGCGGGCTGTTTAAACTTAAAACAGAATTTCCGGATTTTAGCATTCATACGGGCCGCGTGAACTTATGCTGATATATTATGCGGGCCGCGAGAGGTATGTTTACGTGCACCGACTTTGAAACAGTAACGGCAAATAGGGTTTCTTGATTATAAAACATCATCTTCATCATCAGCCGAAGAACAGACGAATTTTGGAGCTTGAAACCACCATTGAAGGCTGTTGAAGCGTTCTTGGAGCATCTTGGAGGCGTGGAATCTTTCGGGTAACATCTTGGAGCATTCGGGAGTGAAGATTCGGGTTTTATCATCCTTATTCCTTCGTTTTCGTTTGTTTAAACTTGGTTGCACAATGAATTCAGAATATATATTGATTTTGATTATGTTCTTGACCATGTTTTCCGGCTAAACTTCATACGCTACCTAGGCTAATGACAATAGTTAAATAAAGTTTGAATCTTTATTCGATTTTTGGCGTGGTTGTGGATTTTTCTTGTATTGTAAAAGCTTCGGGAATTTAACTTGGTGCATATGCGTGCTTGACAATTATTTTATTATTGTTTATTGCTTCGTATAATCCTTGGTGACGGTCTTTATCACATAATAGGGTTGTATTAGGGTTTCTTGATTTAGGTGACGGTCTTTATCACATAATAGATCATTAATCCTTTAGGGTGAAAATTGCATAAGTAACCTTAGAAGTAATATCCGGTAATTTAATAAAATCAAGTGTTCTGCTAAACTTGTCGCTGAGAGGCTCAAGGTTATTAATAGGTCTCGGTTTGGTTATAAGTCCTTAACATTCCATTGTCTATTAAACCAAGATTAAAACCCGTAGTTGCTTTAGACGTTCGCGCTGAGAGGTAGAGCGTCTTATATAGGCACTTTCAAGAAACTAGAGGACTGAGAGGAAATCTAGAAAACCGGTGAGCGTAACAGCCTAGGTAGTGCCATAAGAATCGCCTTGAGAGTATTTGAGGGGCTTAGTGGTGTCTTAATAGGTTTAGTATCCAAAGATCCCGGTTCCACACCACAAAATCATCGAATAGAGATCCATTCTGAGTTTAGCTTGCGTCTAGCCTAGGTAGTCTTCATTCATCACTGGTCAAAGTCTTCGTTAGAGTTCGTGTTAGTCATTTAGCTAATCTAGTTTTTCATTACTTGCATCCTTAGGATTTTTAGAAACCCCCCCCCCCCCAATCAATAAACAAATAGTTGAGTCGTGTCAGTCTTAGTCTTTATAGAGTCTTAGCGTAATCCTTTGAGTCTCGTGGGTTCGATACTCGGACTTGCTTTAGCTTTACTACATTGATCGGTACACTTGCCGGTTGTGTGGTTTAGGGTTTAGATCGAGTCTTAGTTTATAAATTTAAAGCTTAGAGTGTCTAAATTAGGGTTAATTTTAGTTGTTTTTGTTAAACCACTTTGTGCACATCAGGCACTCAACCCCTCGTGGAAAGCATTCATTAATTCCCAAAGTTCAATTCCATGGTGAGGGCAATTCTTGATCATCATATTGAAACGCTCAAAGGCTTCATGAAACATTTCGCCTTGTTGTTGCTGAAAACTTCTCAACCCCTTCCTAGCATCATTGGTCTTTTGAGCGGTGTAAAATTCATCTAGGAATATTTGTTGCATCTCCGCCCAAGTGTAAATAGATGCTGAAGGCAAAGTGTAGAACCACTTCTTTGCCTTGTCATCCAAAGAGAATTGAAACAAGACTAACTTGACATCATCGGCCGAAAAACCTTGACTCCCAAGAGTATTGCAAATTGAGTCATAGGCCTCCAAATGAAAATACGGTTCCACCGTTGCTAGACCCTTATATTTCGGAAAACTTTGCAAGGAATTTGATCTCACTTCAAAGGTCCTCCCTTGATCATTGTGAGGAATAACTACCGGTGAAGGGTTTTGAGTAATTACCGGCCTAAAATGCGCTTCAATGCCTCTCGCATGTTCTTTAAGATGCCTTCTTGGCACACCCAACCGAACCCTTAGTCGAATAGGACCCATTGGCCTTTGTATAGGCCCTTGTGGTGCATAGGGTTGAAATTGTTGTTGTGGCATCGGTTGGTGTTGAATTGGCCTTTGGAATTGGGATTGTACATTTTGTGGATGAATTTGTTGTAATGGTATAGGACGTTGCACTTGTGGTCCTTGTGGCCTTGGCGGAATATGTTGTGGTATAATTTGTTGTTGTTGAAACCCAGCAACACTTGGCATCCTTTGAGTTTGCCCTTGCACATAACCAAACTCTCCTTGTTCTCCATCACCAACATAAGCATAACCCTCTTCCTCATAGCCCTCAAAATCTTCATATCCATCTCCTCCTATACCCGATGATTGGCCAAATGGAAGAGTCGAATATTGAAAACCTGACTGGTTCGAAGGTCTAAATGTAGACGTAGCATGAACGACAGTTGAACCTTGTGGTAATGTATAGGTTGAGGATGATTGACCTGAAACTGGGAAGAAATGAGTGAGTGGTGGAATTGTAGTAGAAGGATTAAAAGTGATTGTAGGCTCTTCTTGAGTGGTAGTGGGTTGGGTGGTGTTTGGCATGGTAGTGTTTGGTGAAGGTTGAGTGGATGATGGTATGAAAGGTGGTGTAATTTCACCCGTAGTGGGTGGTGGTGTTGGTGGATCCATGTATCGAATTGGTGTAGTTGGTGTTGTTGGTGAACCGCTGATTCTGTTTTCTCTTAGCAAAATTATGTTTCCTCTTAATGTTCGCTCAATTTCCGGATCAAATGCCAATGGTGAAAGCTTGTGAGAGCTCCTAGTACGCATGCACCTGGAAGTACCTGCACACTAACACACCCAGTGTAAACCCGAAAACAACAAAGCAAAATTAACAAACTGACACACGTTGCGCACTACTCCCCGGCAACGGCGCCAAAATTTGACGTGCTGTCGTAGTACACGCAAATTTAATCCAAATAAAAACTATAGATAGTGGTAAATGGGTATCGAACTCAGGGAGTATGTGGAAAATGTGTTGATTTTATAGCTTTGCACTTTAACTAAAATTAACCTAATTTGCAGAAAGTAAAGATCAATAATTTGGATTGTTTGGTTTTAAAACTAAAATTAACTAAACAACTTCAAATCAAAGGTTGGTTGTAGAGCAGATTAGGAGAAAGCGACCATCCTAAACTTCCGGTTTGCTTTTGACAATTGTGTTTAAATTCACTAGAAAGAATCACATAGACATGATTCATGTATGATTGTTTGTTCGTGATAAAAGGGAACTAAGTACTCGGATTATGAAAACCCGAGGTTGTTACCCGATAACCAATTGACTAATATCCAACCCTAATCCCTCCCGTCATATCTCGATTGTCAGCGACACCAAGAACGTACGGTTTAGAATAAAATCATAACATCAATCAATAATTTACAAACAACCATTCGCACACCATAATAAACAAACAAACATTGCAAGTCTATTATTCTAGAAATATGAATCCAAACACAACAGTCATAGACAAACCTTCAATTTAGGATGATCACCATAAGTTTAGCCACACATAGCTTGGTGAATCATCATAGGAACAAGTTTAGTGTTCATACGAATCGAAAACACAAACTAATTGTTTAGAAATGTTTGGAACCAAGCAAAACCAGCCAAAATCGCCTCTCAGATGCCAGAGAAACGTCCAATGATGAGATAATGTGAAAAGACACCCAAAAACTGATTAAATGAGGCAGTTACGGATTTCCTCGCAGCCTACACCGTAATTTACGGTGCCACCGTAAATTACGGTGGTCATCAATATGTTACGGTGGAATGAGACTGTGGTACGGTGGACAATTGAGCATATTTCAGGGCCACCGTAAATTACGGTGGCCACCGTAATTTACGGTGGAGCCCTGAGTGTTGGGTTTTGTTCCTTCTTTCCTTCCATGCACGACCTGTTCCATTCCAAATCGTCCAAAGCAGCGTTTTATTCCTTTTTAGCTCCCGAACTGTACCTTAAACATAAGCATTCGTAGTTATCTAATTCAAGATAATTACACGATCAAATGAGGGATAAACTTGTCTTTTAACATCATAAAGGGTTGTCCAATGGACCACCCATCAGTCACCCCAATCAAACTTCTTGTCTTTCTGGGTGAGTGCGGTCAGAGGTTGAGCGATTTTAGAGAAATCCTCAATGAACCTTCGATAATAGCCAGCCAAAGCTAAGAACTGTCGTATCTCGGTTGGCGTCTATGGAGTCTCCCAATTCTTGATTGCCTCGATCTTTGTTGGATCAACATGAATTCCATTTCCATTAACCACATGTCCAAGAAATTGGACTTCGCGTAGCCAAAACTCACACTTTGAGAACTTAGCGTACAACTTCTCCTTTTTAAGTAGCTCTAAAATAGCTCTTAAGTGCTGTTCGTGCTCGTCCTTTGTCTTCGAGAAGATCAGAATGTCATCAATAAACACGATCACAAACTTATCCAAGTACGACTTGCAGACTCTGTTCATTAGATCCATGAAAACTGCCGGTGCGTTTGTCAACCCAAACGGCATAACCAGGAACTCGTAATGTCCATAACGAGTCCTAAAGGCCGTCTTCGGGATACTTTACTCTTGTATCCTTAGTTGATGATATCCTGATCGAAGGTCGATCTTTGAATAAAAGCTCGAACCTTGCAATTGATCGAACAGGTCATCAATCCTGGGCAAAGGATATCTGTTTTTGATAGTCAACTTATTAAGCTCGCGGTAGTCTATACACATACGAAAACTACCATCCTTCTTTTTAACGAACAGAACTGGAGCCCCCCAAGGTGAGAAGCTTGGTCTGATGAATCCTTTGTCTAATAGCTCCTGGAGTTGCGTTGACAACTCCTGCATCTCCGAAGGCGCAAGTCTATAGGGTACCTTGGCTACAGGCGCGGCGCCTAGAACCAAGTCAATGTGAAACTCGACTTGTCACTGTGGCGGCAATCCTGGCAAGTCTTCTGGAAAGACTTCAGGATATTCTTTTACGACTGGAATGTCTTCGATTTTTAGCTCCGTAGCTTCTTTATCCACGATGTGTGCCAAGAATGCAACACATCCCTTCTGTAAACACTTTCTAGCTTTCAGACAGCTAATGATCCTTAGAGGCGTATCACGCTTCTCTCCGTGCACTACGATCGTTTCTTCATTCGTCATTGGGATGCGAATGGTCTTCTCGTGACTAACGATCTCAGCTTTGTTGGTTGACAACCAATCCATCCCTACTACCATGTCGAAGCTTCCCAACTCGACTGGCAGTAGATCTAGCGTAAATTCGTGTCCTCCCAGTTCTATCATGCATCCTCTGATGACTTCACCCATTTCAACTAGTTTCCCATTCGCCAATTCAATCGAGTACGGAACGTCTAACTTACTAGCAGTTAATCCAAGCATATTCTTAAATTCTAATGATACGAAGCTATAATCGGCACCAGTATCAAACAGAACAGATGCAAAGCGTTGGTTTATAGGGAACGTACCAGTGACAACGTTTGGATCCTAGCGCGCTTCCCTCGCACCAATGTTAAAGACTCGGCCTTGCGCCTGATTTTGCTTTGGGCATTCCCTTTTAAAGTGCCCAACGTCTCCACAGTTGAAGCATCCTGGCCCTCGGCCATTCCCATTCCCACCTCGATTTCCGTTTGTTCCCCGGTTACCAGGTTGATTTGCGACATTCCCACGATTACCATTTCCTCCATTATTCCCATGCGGCCGGTTTCCATTACCACCACGGTTTTTGTTATTGAAACCCCTTTGGCCACCCTGGCCTGAACCAATCCAGCAAGTATCCTTCAAGTGGCCAATTTTCCCACAAGTTTCACATTTTCTATTTCTGCACGGACCAGCATGATGATATTGGCATAACCCACACTTGGGCAGAGTGCCCATGTAACCCTTTCCTTTGTTCTCGACACCGGTTGTGGCTCTGGCCGGCGTGCTCGATTCACCCCTCTTGTTCAGATTACTGGTACCTTGCTTGAAGTTGGAAAATATTCTTTTGTTTTCACCAGACGACTCAACATGTGTCTCCTTCTTCTTTGGTTCGGAAATGGAGAACTTGTTCAATCTAATGGCCTCCTCAGTAAGCGCCACACTAAGGTCGATAGCTTCCGTAATCGTTGCAGGCTTGGATGTGGTAACCATACTCATGATTTGGGGTGCCAATCCCCAGATGAATCTCTCAACACGTTTAAACTCGGGCGTGACCATATACGGTACTACATGAGACAAATCGTGAAACCTTTGAACATATTCTGCAATCTTAGGACCATCCATTCTTAGATGCCAAAACTCAGTTTCTAGCTTCTGTATTTCAGCTCTCGAGCAGTACTTCTTTCTCATTAGCTCTTTCAACTCATTCCAGGTTAACGCATAAGCTGCCACTTCTCCCAACGTTTGCACTTGAAAATTCCACCATGATAGGGCACCATCCAAAAACAGCCCTGAAATGTAAGTGACTTGTTGATCGGGAGCGTATTTGCTCATTCTTAGAACGGAATCTGTCTTCTCAGCCCACCGGACGAATGCAACAGCACCTCCAGTGTCGTTGAAATTTACTGGCTTGCAGTCAAGGAATTGTTTGTAGGTGCACCCTGCACATACGTTAAAATTTACAGATGGTATCAGCGGACGTGCTAGAATATCCAAATGCATAGTAATATGTCTCTAGCAACTTGACATTACCATGGGGTGGATTGTTGTGGCCGTTGTTGTTCGAGAAACTCCCGCTTATTCCTCCCTGGGAGGCAGCATACTGTGCTATAGCCGCGACGATTATCCCTTGGAGTTCCGCCTCGGTAGTAAGCATGCGTACATCGTGTCGTGGAGGCATTTTCTAAAAGACGATTATGTAGGTCAGGTCATAGTAAGTATCATAAGTATGTGTATGTAATAACATTCACTAATCACATAACATCACATGTTATAACATAAAGTAAATAACTCAACAAAGTATGTAGTAAGAACGTTGCCATTGAGCTTTTCACTAATCACGACCACTATATTCTTTTTACAAGTTTTAAAGTACATCGTACATCCAAATGATATCATAGGGCCACATCATCCTCCAAAAATATAAGTCAAACTACAACTATCATATACAAAAAGCGTGATCTCTCAAAAGTCTTCGTAAGCTGGCTCAATCGCGACTTTCTCACCAAAATGATCGACCTGCATCAAACCAAAAAAAATGCCTATGCTGATGGCGGAGGAGGAGGAAAATGAGAGAAAAGCAAGCGACGCATGTGTAGCCAGTCCTCCTCTAACGCACGAAAGGCGCGCAGCAAATATGCTATCTGCTGCTCAGATGTCAAGAAACGAACATCTGAATCAGGCGAAAGTGGACGGGGAGAATGGGTTGCTGCAAAGGGGGTCTGACAGTGACAGGACAGACGTGGAGCTCTCTCCAAGTCCTGAATACGACGGCTCAGCGCGTCCTGCTGTAGCTGCAGCGACGCAAGTGTATCCTCCGTGGTGTACCCCACATGAAATGGGTGGTACGGGTTAGATAATGGCATAACAGGGGGCGTAGTCCACAAAAATGGCTCGCTCGATGGTATGAAAGATGGTGCAGTAGGTGGTGCAACATGAGGAAACTGTGACAGAAATGGAAGAGATGTCGATGCTGGTGGAACAAAAGTAGGGTGGGAAATCTGCGGCATAAACTGGCCGTCTCCTGACATAAAAGGCACGTGACCAAAAGGTCGACTCAATGAACCCTCCCCAGGACGGGGTAGCGGTATGTCCTTGAGGAATGTGATGGGGAGATCAGTGCGATGGGCGTCTGTGGTGTGTGGGGGAAATAATGGAATCTCAGTAGATGCAGAAATAGGTGATATGGGAGGAGTGACGGGTATCACAAACGGTGGGTAATCATCATCGTCGATCCACCCATTGAGGGTGTCGGCGTATCGAGGGTCAACATGCGTGGCGAACGGTGCATGATCAACATGCACAGGGGCTGAAACAGGTACTACAGGCGCAACAATGGGTGCATCAATAACATGATCATCCACCAATGGTAGTGCAACAACGGGAAGGTCGGCAATGGGTATAACATCAACGAGAGGTGCAATGGCCGGTGCACCCATATCAGGTGGTGCAACAGCTGGGGCCACAATGGGGTCATAAGCAACGACCAGCTCCGGACCAACAGGAGCAGGCTCATCAAGTAAAAACTCGACCTCCGGGTCAACATTGTGAGGTGCAACAGACATCGCCATGTCTGAGTCGGAATAAGAGGAATGGAGCTGTACGCCCTGGGCGTGCAGTGAAACGGACGCTACAGACTCGAAGGATTGAGCACCAAACAGATCAAAAGGAGCCTCCTCAATGGGAGCCTTGACGGGAATGACAGGATCAACAATGGGCATAACAGCAAATCTCAGCCAAGGGAACAACAGGGTCGACAGCAGGATCATCAGCAAGAGGGACATCGGCGTCCATGAGGGCCACACCATCCTGGTCACCCTGCGGGGGACCCTCTAGGAACAAGTCGATGTCATCGTCAGCGAACTCATCATGAGGCAGATCCTCGAGAGGAACTGTGGCAAGCGGTAGGGGAGCAGGGACCTGAGGAAGAGGTAGGTCCCCAC
Source organism: Helianthus tuberosus (assembly GCA_030545235.1). Taxonomy (NCBI): domain Eukaryota; kingdom Viridiplantae; phylum Streptophyta; class Magnoliopsida; order Asterales; family Asteraceae; genus Helianthus; species Helianthus tuberosus. The sequence goes on along the minus strand of CM060366.1, from coordinate 64,111,138 downwards.
CGAAAGGGCCATCAGCAATAGGAATATCATCTCCAAACTCAGGAAGAGCAAATGGCTGAAAATCATCCTCATCCATGCTAGTAGTGTCTGACGTGTACACCTCACCCTCTGACATAATCTCATCGTCTGACACGATCGCTAAAGGATCCAAAGTGTCTGATACTCCAGTATCTGAAGATGACGGCATGGGGTCGGTAACACAACCACACATATGCACATATATCAACATAGAATCAAATAAACATGTAAGTCACAATAATGCAAGCAAGCAATCCTCCTAGTCTTCCCAGACTACCCCTCCCAGCCTCTCAGACTAACGCCCTGGTCTTTAAGACCAACCTCCCAGTCTCTAAGACTAACTCCCTGGTCTCTAAGACCAACCTCCCAGTCTCTAAGACTAAACCTCCCCAATCTCTAAGATTGAACCCCTCAGTCTCTAAGACTAAACCTCCCTTGCCTCTAAGGCTAAACCTCCCTCAGTCTCTAAGACTGAACTCCCTCAGTCTCTAAGACTGAAATAATATTTTTGAAAAGTGTATTTGTGCCTTTTTGTTTGTAAAAATGTTTTGTACCCTGGATCTGGACGTTTAGTGTATGCAATGTAAAAAATGTTTTCGTGAGAGCCCTAGTGATCATAGTCTAGACTCGAGAAAGAATCCTAGTTCGCTATGATCGAGGCTCTGATACCAAGTTGTCACACCCTGGCTTTTGCGGAAGCGTGGGTTTATTTTGGTGTGCTTCTTAATACCATAGCACAATCATAACAATGCTATATGAATTAAAACACATGATAGCCATCCATTCATTTAGTTTTAAAAGTTACCACAACAACATTGTTTTAAAAGTCGACACATGAAACCAAATACAACCATGACATAATTAAAAACATGTTCATACGACACGACAAAACTCTTGACTAGAAATACGGTTTAAGACTTGTAACCCGTCCAGGCAAGGGTCACACTTCCTAAACCTGGATGACATCATTATCCCTTACGCAGCTTGACGTGAATGCATACCTTGCCAGATCCACTAATTTCCTGAAATACATGTAGTTTGAAAAATCAACAAAAGTTGAGCGAGTTCATGTAAAAGTGAGTATGTTTATAAACCGTTAAAGTCTGTCCCAGTGTAAAAATATTCCTGGTATGTAGCAATTAAGGAAAAAGAGATCACCACTGGGTTGCAAATCCACTGGTATGTGTGAAGTGATGCAGGAAAACTCAAACCTAGCAAATTTGTACCGGGCCTCGGCTGTAAGACACAGTCACCTCTATGGGTCACCCTGACCTCACGGGTGTGGGCTCGCTACACCCAAATAGATCTATCACTCTTGCGTCCCTTGGTCCTAACAATGAGGATTAATGGCTCTAAGTGTTGTACCCACCACTCACATGATCTGAACGTCCCAACCCTCCTTAAGCTAACCATACCATGTATAAAAATGTCCTTAATAATTTTAACATGTATTTCACCCCCGAAGTTATAAAACTGAAAACAGTTAAGAGAAAAGGGGGACATGAACTCACTGAAGTGCGTATCCTGTAACGTCAACCTCAAACTCAATCTGCTGCGTGACGACCTACACGTACTAATGTCTATTAGACGAACTGGCCGTGCCTTGGCTTAAGGTTTAGTGTTTTGAGTCGCGTTACTTTGATATTATACTTGTCAAAATAATATTAATTGTTTTAACTTAACTTTGGTAATAAGGAAAATAGTTAGGCAACTATTTCGTATTCACACTTCTTAATTATTTATAAGTGTATTGTAGGATCGAGAAACGACCTAACGAGTCGATCAGAAGAGTGCTCAGACAGAATCAGAGGCGGAATTCATTGATTCTGTCTTTGTTTAGCTTGTATTCACTATTAAATGTCTCGTTTATTAATCTTCAAACAGTTTACAGCATGTAAACACTTCGGCAGCACTTCGGCTCACCAGAACAAGAACTTTACAACTGATCTCGCTTCAAGGCTATTTATAGAGATGGGGTTTCGCTTGAAGGTGACAAATATCAGTTCAAGCGAAATCACTTATGTTGATTTCGCTTGAAATGGTATTTGTTACTTTCAAGCGAAATAACATGTTTCAAGCGAAATCAGCTTAAAACAAGATACAAAACCCTAAATTTCTCATATTACAAGTCCTGATCTATCAGTTCTAATCTAAGACTCGAATGAAGATGAAGTCGACAGACAACTGCACCAACAGACTCCCCCTTGAATGTTGACGGAATCTTCAGTGAGAGTCTGCAACATGACGACTCTTCAATCTTGATCGGTCTTCTTCAGGAATTTCTCCTGGAATCATGTACCCGGATCTTTTCTCTAGCTCTAACCTCGTCAGACTCCCCCTTTCATCAAGCTGGGATTTTCTGTCTGGAATTAGTTATCACCTTGAAAAATCAAATCCTGGCTTTAACTCTGTTCAGCTTATCACCTACACACTTCTCACCAAAATATAATTTTTTACTTAAATCAATAAGAAAAAATTACTAGTAATAGTTACATCAAGTTCAAATTAATGACCCTGATAAACTAATTTCAACTACTTTCTTAAATCAAAATTTTTCAATTCAGCACACACACTCCCAATCCCGTTCATCATGTTCAGCACTTGAAATTTTGAATATCAGCTCTCCAACATCAGTTGTCGAAAATCTTTTTGTATCTTTCAAAATTTTATGCTAAAACACTTCGAAAATCTTTTTGGATTTTTAGAACACTGAAATGCAGTAAAGAAATATTTACACACAATATTTTTGCGAGCTTGTGTAAGAGGATCATATCAGTTTATGTGACCAATCACAAGCATCGTTAAGCTTTAAACATTTTCAGTTCTAAACGATTCACATTGATTGACGATATTGTTGTCCACTTAAGCTCAATCTAAAAACTTTCAAAATGCTTACCGATACGTTAAGGTATATTAATTTTGCACTAAGTTCTTATGGACCCCACGATCTCAACATATCCCCTCATCATGCAATACACTGACTCAAGTAATGCCTTTAAACTTTTATCAACTGTGATTTGTGCGAAAACAAAGCAGAATGTTTAAACATTAACAATCAGGTCGATACTTCCGTATGCGCAGAGAAAGTCCAATGTTTAAACAAAATAAGAAAATAAAAATAAGTTGAAGTTGTTTAGGCTTTAACCACCAGGTCGATACTTCCGTATACGCAGAGGAGGTCCAAAGCTTAAACGAAACACCAAAGAAAATAAAGCAGAACGTTTAGGCATTAACAACCAGGTCGATACTCACGTATACGCAGAGGATGTCCAATGCTTAAACAAAATAAAGAAATCAAACAAGTTTAAATCTTTGCAAAATGAAATACACAATCACAGCGACTTTTCAGCAAAGTTGTGAAAGTTCACAAACTTAACCAGTTTTATGTCTTTCGACAATCAGCGATTACTGAGTAGGCACACAATCAAGAAGGACAAAACTAAGTACTATGCTTTCAATCATGTTTCCCACTAGAACTAGGCTTTTTCATTTAAGTTTGTATCGTTATCGCAAATCTACTAGTCTAGCTGAGCCTATCGTCACATCTTTAGTGAGACCGTTTATCACATTTTATCTTTCCATTTCTTTAGCATGCTGTGACAATCTAACTGATCTACTATCATTTTCTCTTTTTCACAACAAAACTCATTTTTGATTTTATCATGTTTTTTTTTTCAAATTTTCAAATGTTTTTGGATTTTCTGAAATTCTTACTCCCCCTAAAATGCAAACACATTTTAGGAAATTTGAAAACAAACTGTACAAGTAAAGTGACAACTGATATCGAAATGCTTCAAATCGCCAATCACTTGGCATAAACAATCAGAACTCCCCTTGACAGCAAAACATTTTCCCATAGTGATTTCAAAACACTTAAGTTTGTTTTAATCAAATGGTTTTTCCGGAAAATTAGTTTTGTGAGTCATTTCTCAAACATGGGGTTCATTCATCACCTTGTTTTCTTTAACCACTTGTAAAGATTTAATATTTCCCAATTTTCTCAACACAATCACTTGTAGAAAATCAAGTACAACTTAATGTCCCTGATTTACCACATGTATGACGAAATCACTTTCATGAATTTCTCAAGAAATGTGCCGATTCCTATTCCTCAATTAGCAACCTGGGAGTTCCGGCAAGTCAGGTTTTTCATTTAAACAGTTTCACCCAAGCCTGACGGTCCTTGGGTGATTTCGAATTCTTGTTCAATAATGGTGGAAAAATTACATCATCCATTGTTAGACCAGAATTCTCAACTTTTACCTCAACACATGGCTCTTCTGGCTTTACCACACCAGATTCATCGCCTGTACGTGGCTTGTCTGACTTTGAAGAGTCAGATTCATCGCCCACAACTGGCTCCTTTGTTTTCGGAGAAACAAATTCATCACCAGCAACTTTCTTTTTCATCTTTATCTCTTTCATTGATTTCCCTTTAGTCCTCAGATTTGTATCTGATGAATCCGTTTTGCTAGATTTTTCATTCTTTGGAGAGCAAGACGATTTATCAGAACTTTTATCTGTTTTACCAGTTGTATCCGAGGACAAAATCCTTTCGAGATACTCTCTTGCCTTCTTTCTCTTCTTCCTCAGTCTGTCTTTCTGCCCCTGCGAAAGCTTCACTTTCTGTTCGTGAACTTTAGGTTCTTGAACTTTCTGTTCTTTGGGCTTGACATTGACTGATTTCTTTGCCAATTTCTGAGAATTAGCCCTCGATCTTCCCTTTGATCTCATTGGGCAATCCCTGGCAATGTGTCCTTTGATATTGCATTCAAAGCATCTTCTCGTCTCATAACTCCAGTTCTGGCAGTTAACAGCAATGTGTCCTCTCACACCACAAGTGTAACACACTCTGTTATCTTAGCAATCACCATCTTCTGCCCAAACATTTAGATGATAGCACTGTTTGGCTTGGTGATAATCATCACTCCTCCTGAAAACTGGATTTGGCTTTGAAGCACTGTGGTCAAACCTGCACCACTCATTACCAACTATTTTTGAGTTTTCATTTTTCAATTTTTGTGGTTTTTTGTTGCGATTGGATGATTGAACTGATGAGCTTTTATTTTCTTTTTGAACAATTTTCGGCTTTTTATCTTTTTGTTTTTGTTCCACATTCTTCTTTACAGGTTTTTGCGTTGAGCATTCACCTTTCTCAGTAGAATTCAAAACAGTATCTTGAAACATTTCATTTAATTTCAAAAATATTTTTCTTTTCTCATCATCATCAGTTTTCTCATCACAATCTTCAACTTTGACTTTGTCAAAGTTTGTGACATTGTCACTTATTGGAACAGAATTGATTGGTTTTGGACAAGGATGATTCAGAAATTCTGACGAGGTCACAAAACCTTTCAATTTCTCTTCAAGCTCTTTGATTTTAATCCGAGCATTTTCAGCTTTATTTTCAAGCCGAATGATTTTCTGAAGATGAGAATTTATTTCAATCTGTTTTTCAAGATTCTTTTTAAAAATAACAGATTTTTCATCTTCTAAAACCTTCATTTGACTTTGAAAAACTTTTTCAATTTTTAATTTTTCATTTTCAAACTCTTTTCTTTTTCTTTCAAAACTTTGTTTTCCAATGTCAAACTCTCTACATTTTTTAGGAGTTTGACATTATCTAACTCAGATTTTTCACAATTTAAGCATTTCCCAGAAATCTGTTTCTCATCAGCTTTCATTTCAACCTTCAAAGCTGAAATGTTTTCAATTTGTTTCTTCTCCTCATGAACACTTTAATCCTTACTCTCTTCTTCTGATGAATGATCAAAGATAGGTGCATCTTCTGCAACCTCTATCTTTATCTCTAGTTCAGGATTCACAGATACATGTTTTTCAGATTCTTCTTTCTCAATCTTGACAGCTGGAATTTGTTCACCCTGCTTTTTCATCACTTGAACATTTTCTTCCACATTTGCTGCCTTTTGATCCTTCATTTTTGCTGCTCGTTTAGTTTTTAGTAACTCCAATTTTGTTGCAACAAGCATATTATACAAATCAGGTGCCATTAAAATTCTATAAAATTCAAGTTGACTAATTTCATTACTGTCATCATCACTCTCTTCATCTGATGAGTTATCAAACACTGGTACATTCTCCGAAACAATCTCTGAAATATTTTCAGCTTTTTCTGAATCAACTTCCGGATTATTTTCAAACTTATCTAGATCAGTTTTTGAATCCATTTTTACTGAAACTGGTTCTTTTGAAATTGATTCTTCGAAAACTGGTTCTTCTTTAATCACAGTATAACTCTCTTGTTGAGATACAAAGTAATACAATGCAATATCTTCTTCAGTTTCCATGTTTCAGTAACAAACACTGTCAAACAAAATTAGATCCTTCAAGCGAAATTAACAACTACACAACTTCAAGCGAAATTCCAATTCAAGCGAGATTACAATCTGAAGCGGAATCAATACCTTGAAGCGAAATACCCTGATTTCGCTTCAACTGTTTCAAGCGGAATAACACCCTGAAGCGGAATAAGGAACTTTCAAGCGGAATCACTTATTTCGCTTGAAATTACTTCAATTTTCAAGCGGAATCAAGTGTCTCGTTCAAGCGGAATAAGGTTTTCATTCCATTTTTAGCAGTTTTAGGCCGAATTTTGATCTGATTCTCTCAATGGTTTGTTAAAACACAGTTTTACACAATATGTGAGAAAATGAACCGATTTTAACCGTGAAAACAAGTTCAAATTAGAAAAGAGAAATCAGAATTTTCCAGCGAAAACGAGCTAATCAGTAAGAACTCTTCCTCCTGAGCTCTGATACCACATGTAGGATCGAGAAACGACCTAACGAGTCGATCAGAAGAGTGCTCAGACAGAATCAGAGGCGGAATTCATTGATTCTGTCTTTGTTTAGCTTGTATTCACTATTAAATGTCTCGTTTATTAATCTTCAAACAGTTTACAGCATGTAGACACTTCGGCAGCACTTCGGCTCACTGGAACAAGAACTTTACAACTGATCTCGCTTCAAGGCTATTTATAGAGATGGGGTTTCGCTTGAAGGTGACAAATATCAGTTCAAGCGAAATCACTTATGTTGATTTCGCTTGAAATGGTATTTGTTACTTTCAAGCGAAATAACATGTTTCAAGCGAAATCAGCTTAAAACAAGATACAAACCCCTAAATTTCTCATATTACAAGTCCTGATCTATCAGTTCTAATCTAAGACTCGAATGAAGATGAAGTCGACAGACAACTGCACCAACATGTATTTCCTTCTCAAGGATGGGGGTATTTTTACATGTACACTTGTAATTCCGAAAAATATATTTTAAGTCCCACTTAGAAAAATATATTCAACATATTTATCGAAACCCATATAACCCAAAATATATTTATTTTTCTCAAAAATAATATATTTTCATATTTTGTAACCAAATAATATTTACCCCAAAATATGCTCGTAAACGTATTTCTCGGATTCATAAGTGTGATGGCGTTTTGCTAAGTTACATTATTTTGTCCTAAATAATATAACTAGTTTCCCCCAAAATAAATAATATAATCACACAAGCGTTTTACTATCAAATATATATTTTAAATATATATTTATTTTCTTTTATTTCCGAAAACCCACCTCTGATACTTTGGAGTTTTGTAATAAAATTTATGGCGAAGTTTACTTCCGAAAAACAAGTCAATACATTTTGTAAACACTTGTTAGAAAAAAAAATTTCTAAGTCTAGGGATTTTTGGAAAATTTCGCCAGAGTTTCCCCTAAAACGGGAGTGTCCATGCTTACTAGCATATCATTTTCTTTTCAAAATCAATCAACAAACAATCTTTTAAACAACTTTACATTACCAAGAGCAAAATATACGCGATACATAATGATCATGAACTTGATATTTCCCGAAAACGCGTAGTAGCTTAGTGAAGCTTTTAGTAGGCTTAGTTACCTTCCAAAGTGTATTTATTTCGTTAAAAATCACTTTCTTAAACGAGTCACGTGTATACAACTTACAATAAATTTTTACAAAAATTTAACTCTTGAACTCTTCTTGTAAATAAAAGCTTTTTACACTTATTTTACTAACAAAAATTATGTAAATGTATGTAAAGTTATGGTTTTTCTAAAACCGCTTTTCTAACCCGGTTTCTTTACAAAAATCTCTTGTCATGCTTTGATTCACAAGCTCATCAACTTACTAGTTAATTTATATAAAATAAAAAAAAATCATTTTCATCAAGTTCATGTCTTACTAGAAGGTGGTTATTTATCGTAACCACTTCCTATTCTTGTTAAATCGTACTTCTAAATTTATTTAACAAGACTTTTATGGTGATTAACCTCCTACAACCAAGAATCATTATAAAAAAAATAACAACATACTCATAACAATATCAAACTAGTAGTATTTCAACTTCAAGTAAACTTTTATGTTCATGATTCTTGTTTAACAACTTTTAGTATTCTTGTTCTTGTGATTTAAACAATATCATCATACTACGTATTTTGACTAAGAACAAGATGAAACAAGGTGTAAAGAGACTTACTACTAGCACAAGGCTAGGGTAGAATTTCTAGTGAGAAAATGTTGAGAAAAGATGATGAAAAAGACTAGAACAAAGCTCCTTTGAATGATCCTCAACTTGCAACCTCCATGGATCACCTTCAAGGTTTGAATGGAACTTGATATTGATGAAGATGATGATATTAAGTGGTGGTGAGGGTGGCGGTTTGGGGGAGCCGAAAATGAGAGAGAGAGTGAGGAGTGAGAGTGTAAATCTTGATGTGATGATGGTTATGATATAGGCCATGCTTCTTATAAGATCATTCACATATCTTGTTAAGATTAGCAAGCAACAATCTATTATAATATTCAACAAATCAAGAAGGCATGGTGTGGAGATGTGGTGGGTCCACATGGGACCGAAAATTCGATTGGGGGGGGGGGGGGTTTGTTTGCAGATTTTTGAACAAAATGGTAAATGGTAGTTAAATTGTAAGCAACTTGAAGTTATATGTTAGTTATAAGGTCTTTAGTGGGTGTTATGTTAAACGGGACTCATGACTAGCCAAAAATAATAAAACAATGTAATTCACAAAAATTTAGTGTCCCGGGTAATGTCCGGTTATCCGGTTAGGTACCGTCCCGTTAAAGTGTTTAATTAGTCCGAATAATGTCTTTTATATACATTTTTGTAACACAATTTATTCCCGCCACTTAGGAAAGCATACAGGACTATTCTGCCATATTTTTGTACTCTACTAGCATAATATAATGCTGAATTTTAATAATAAATGCAGAATTCTGCATTTATAGTGTGTTTTAGGCACTTCCCGGCACTATAACTATCACCTAGTGACGTAGTTTTATGGTCCTCATCTCCCTACACTCCATACTAGTGTAGTACCCTGTCCCTGGCTCATACTGGCCTTAATAACATAGTCTGTTTATGTGCTGGTATTGTCAGCATGTTTCTGAATCAACCACTCACTGTGCTAACTGTGCAGTGTGCATCAAGTATGTCACTAATGTTTGTGTGTAATAAAATGGAGTGACTGTATGAAATATGGTGCACATCTGTGTATGACACAAAATCATAAAGCATTTTAAGTTGCCAGTTGTAATCAAGCACAGTCATTAAGCACATAATAAACATTAATTAATTGTACAGTACCTGAAATTTTGAGGGTTGTCACACTTACTTAATTACGTTGTTCAATATGATTGGTGGCTTGATCCTGGTCAGTCACGCCTCCAAGCGGTGATACTCCGCATGGTGGATTTTGGGGGTGTGACACAAAATGTGGAACACGTTACCATTGGACAAAGAGTTAGCCAATGGGTAATATGACCCACCAGTCAGGATTGACAGTACTGAATAGTAATTGTGTAGATGTAAACATTGTAATCACTCTCAATACTTTGAAAATTGATAAAACTCTTTTTGATTAAACTGGGATTCACTCACCAGTATTTCCCACTGACAAAATATTTTTAAACGCGTTTCAGGTAACAAAATGTGAAAGCCAACTAGAAGCCAGCTGGACAGCACTGAAGGCTTGGAAAAGTGGCTATAAAAGTTACCTAAATAAAAGAAGATGTTTTATTCAATAAAATAGAGATTATCTCTATAAATCAGATTGTAATGAAAACCTGTGTGTTATCCCAATATGTTTAATATTATAAAATTGTGGTATTTACTCTGATAAAATATTTCCTAACTACGGTACTGATGTAATTTCCGCTGCCAAAATGATAAACACCGATACCACCAAAACTGATATCTCACGGCCGCCCGTTCCCGGGACAGATAGGGGGCGGGGGTTGTGACAATAATCAATCCTTTTGTAAAGACATCTATAGTTTGTTCTTTAGAAGTAACTCTAACAGTCTTAATAACACCCTTTGAAATTTTTTCTCTTAAAAAGAAGATATCAATTTCAAAATGTTTTGTACGTTCATGAAAAATAGGGTTAGCAGCTATTGATATAGCTGTTGTATTGTCACAAAATAAAGAAACAGGAAGTTTGATATCAATTTTAAGTTCAATTAAAATGTTAAGAAGCCAAACAACTTCACATGTTGCAGCACACATAGCACGATATTCTACCTTAGTAGATGATCTAGATATGCTTGACTGCTTTATGCTTTTCCATGAAATAAGAGAGTTTCCTAAGAAAATACAAAAATCAGTGACAAACTTTCTAGGGTTAACACATTTACCCCAGTCAGAATCTGCAAAAGTTTTAAGTTCTAAAGAATCCCCCTTTTTAAACAATATACCTTTCCCAGGAAAACCCTTAAGGTATCTTAAGAGTCTCAAAGCAATTTTGAAATGAGCATTAGTGGGACTATGCATATATTGACTGAGATAATGCACAAAATAGGCTATATAAGGTCTAGTATGTGAAAGATATATTAACTTTCCCATTAATTTTTGATAAACATAGATATCAAGTAAAACTTGATTATCTTTTCACATAAATGAGTTAAAACATGGTTTGCTTTAATGGGACTGTTCACAAGTTTACACCCAGTCAAACCAAACTCAGCAAGTAAATATTTCCTTTGAGACAAACATAAATCATCTTTGGTTTTTAAAACTTCAATCCGATGAAAATATTTTAACATTCCCAAATCTTTAATTAAAAACTTAGCTTTAAGAATAGATTTTATTTTAGCAGCTTTAGTTGAACAACTACCAATTATGACTATATCATCCACATAAATAAGTAAAATAATAAACACATATTTACTCGTTTTAATAAACATGGAATGCTCACACTTACTTTGTTCAAAACCAAGTTCAAGTAAAACATTAACAAGCTTCTCATTCCACATTCGGGGAGCTTGTTTAAGACCATAAATAGATTTTTTAAATCTACAAACTTTTTGTTCATGGTTGGAACTATAACCATCAGGAAGAGTCATATAGATTTCTTCATTCAAATTTCCATATAAAAAGCATTATTTATATTCAAGTTGATATCAATCCCAACCATTATTAACATCAATAGTTAAAACGCATCTAACAGTTACTATTTTCACAATAGGTGAGAATGTTTCAAAAAAATCTATACCCTCCTTTTGACTAAAACCCTTAGCCACAAGCCTAGCCTTGTATCTTTCTATCTCGCCTGAAGCTTTATACTTAATTTTGTATATCCATTTACATCCTATAGCTTTCCTATTAGGGGGCAAATCAACAATTTCCCAAGTATCATTTCTATGTAAAGCTTCTAAGTTATCATTCATAGTAATAATCCAATTATTATCAGTTTAGCTTCAAAATAGTTTTTAGGTTCAGTACTTTTATTAAGCACAGAAGCAAAACACAAATTATCAGGATCAAGATTAGCATAATTCAACACCTTTTCAAGACCATATTTGACTTTACCATCATCAACAAAATCATAAAGTTTAGAAGGAAATTTTACATTTCTAGAAGATTTCCTTAAAACACTGCTAGGTTGCCCTGAATTACCTCCCTCAGAATTGATTATGTTTTCCTCAACTTCTAAATCATGCTCAATCCTACCAGTTTCTAACTCAATACTACTTGGTTGCTGAGTCTCAACCCTACCTAAAGTATTGTCAAAGTTATTAACTGATTGCTGAAAATCATGACTGAAGGATAAAGGATTCATACTTGTGTTATCATCATTGGGAGCAGAGTCAGGTTTAGAGTTTTGGGTGTCATTTTGGTTAAATAAATCAAAGAAATTCAAGGTATTAACTTCAGAATCTGGATCAAGCAAAGTTTTCTTTTCTTTAAAAGGAAATACAGTTTCATAAAATCTGACATCCCTGGAATAAAACATTACCCTTTGATCTAGACTCCATAGTTTATACCCTTTTTTCTCATTAGAATATCCAACCAAAACATCTTTTTCAGCATGACTATTAAACTTATCAGAATTGTTTAATACAGTGCTAAAACAAAGACGCCCAACAATTCTAAGCTGACTCAAAACATGAGCAAAACCAAACACAAGTTCATAAGGGGACCTACCATATAAGACTGAAGACGGAGTTCTGTTAATCAAATAGGTAGCAGTTAGAATACATTCAGACCAGAATCTAAGAGGAAAACCAACTTGAAAAAATAAAACTCTAGCAACATTTAAAAGGTGCCAATGTTTCCTTTCAACTATCCCATTTTGCTGAGGGGCATGAACACATGAAGTTTAATGAATAATGCCATTATTGTAACAAAAATATTTAATTTGTTTGTTTATAAATTCAGTACCATTGTCACTCCTAAAAACTTTAATGTGTTTACTGAACTGAGTTTTAAGCATGTTAAAAAACCCTTTAATATTTTAAAAAACTTCATCTTTATTTTCATAAGCTAAACCCAAACGGCTCATGTATAGTCATCAACAACAGTAAGGAAGTATCTAAAACCTTCCCTACTTTGAACCCTATAGGCACCCCACACATCAAGATGAACAACATCACCCAATGACTTAGTCTTATGTTCGCTTAAAGGAAAAAAAGGTTCCCTATGCTACTTATCTCTATGACATGTTTTACACGGTTCAAATTTGACACCTTTTTTAATATCTAGCTTATCTTTTAAAACATGCAAAACAGGTTCAGCAGGATGTCCTAATCTAGCATGCCAAAGATTAACATCAAGACTTGCATTACACACCTTGTCAGAAATAGTAGAACTACCACATAAATAAAGACCATCAAGTTGACTACCAGTCACTTGGACTTTCTTTGTTTGAGAATCCTGAATATAACAATTATGTTCATCGAAAGCAACAGTAAGATTGGAATCCTTGGCAAGCTTATGAACAGAAACAAGATTGAAACAATAATTAGGAACAACAAACACATCATACAAGATAACCTTATCACTTAACTTTATATCACCAATCTTAGTAACTAAGGCACTAGTCCCATTAGGATGTTTAACTTTAATATTGTAATCAGTAACATCCATTTGATTTATTAGATTAGCATCATCCATAATCATGAGTTGATTTGGCCCATAATCAATAATCCACCCAACCTTTTTCTCATTATTAACAAAGTTGGAAAAATAATAAGCATATTTAAAATCACAAGTAGGCTTAGTAAAAACATCAGTATAACTATTAAAAAAATAGAATTACACCTACCAGCAAAATTACTGCATTTTGGTTCACTTCTAGACTTATCATTCAACAGGATAAGTAACAGAGCAATCTGTTCATTTGTCAAACCATTCATAGTAGAAGAAGTAGCAGTTTCAGGAGTATCAACAACCACATTATTACTAACCATGCCCCCTTATTACCGTTGGTTTTAGACTTCATCCAAGATGGATAACCAACAAATTCAAAACATTTCTCAACAGTATGTCCAGTCTTGTTACAATGAGAACATTTCAGGTTTGGGTTTAGGAGTTCTAACATTTTCATTTTTTGATTCAAAAGACTGATTGGTGTTAACAACAAAACCAACTGGATTATTAGTAACTTTCTCAGGAAATTTTTTTTGCATTTCTGTGAGACTCTTCTCTAGAAATTACTAAGAAAGCATCCTTCACTGAATGAAGAACTTTCTTGGTTAATGTAGAAGTACTCACAGACTTGTATGTACTATCAAGACCCATTAAGAACTGCTTCAGTTTAATCAGATGATTAAAATTATTAAACTATTTCGATGCATCACAAGTACAAGTAGGGAGTGATAGGATTTGATCTAATTGTTTCCACGTGCAATTCAATTTATGATAATACTCGGAAACATGCATGCCATTTTGAGAAAAGGAATTATTCTTTTGATACAAATTAAAGGCCAGAGATTCATCTACTTTATCATATGTTTCCTTTAATTCTTTCCACACAACAGAATCTAACTTAGAATACACATGACCCAAATATAATTCCTCAGACATTGAATTCAAAATCCATGTAAGAACATTTGAGTTACAACTATCCCACTGTCTTCCTAATACTTCATCAGTTGTAGACCTAACACGAACCATCATCGAATCCAAGTTTATTTTTTACTTGTAAATCAAGATTCATGTCATTAGCCCAAACAGTGTAATTATTAGTGCCCTTTAGTTTTATATTAACAATAGTCAAGTTAGTAGAATCACTAGGATGGAGATATAATGGATCACCAACATCAATCTAACTAACAAGTGTGCCACTAGTAGAAGTAACAAGCGAATCACTACCCTTATCAGTCATGGTAATACCAACAAATCAGTAAAGAAAAGATAAACAATCACAAGATCACACACGACGAAGCCAAGACAGTGAGTCAGATCAGAGGTTCGTCACTTAAAGGTGCCTCTGAAAACTATGTCAAGGGAGCCACACACCAGGAGATAACACAAAAGACCAAAACACAAGAAACGCAGGAAGGAAAAAACACAAACAACTAAATAATGCAATAGGGTGTACCCTCTCTGTGTCCCAAAGATCAAGCCAGTCTGACTAACCCAATAACAATATGCCTAGACACACAGAATCAGTGATGCAAAAAATCAAAAACAAGAAAGGGATAGAACGATCTCACAATGGGTGCATACAACTCCAGCAAATCAAACTTGTAACCTTCACTTAGGGTTACAAGCACCTGATTGGAAAACAATCAATCAAGTTCCGTCGGTTTGCCCTTTAAAAGAGACAAATGAGAACCCTTCAAAGATACAAGAAAACCCTAGAAATTAGGGTTTTAGTCCTTTTGTCAAGCACAAACTCCAAGAAAACCAGAAGTACAAGATCTGGAATCGGCAAAAGCACGAGAACCACCAAGACTCCAAAGATCATCAGCAATCAACCCAGATCTAGAAGATCAAACCCTGAAATCACAACAGAAGAATATAACCCTAAGAGCACCTAGTGCTCTGATAGCATGTCAAGAATACGATATCAAGAATAGTAATCTCTTCATTAAGCCACAAGTCGGCATAGATTGACTTCAATCAAAATACAAAGACAGTCGTCATAGATTACCGACAAGAATCAAGAGATATAAGATTCACCATTAAACTCTCAGCCTATGCGGATTATCAACACGATGATCTGCTTCTAAAGATGATCAAAGTGGTCACTAAATCTTGAACCACAAACTATAGAAAACCCTAGTTATGAAGATTCTAGAGATAGAGAATGAGCAGATATGAGAAGTAGTTATGTATGCATGATCCCAATGCAGCAACTCTTTTATAAGACCGGGACACCAACTCCACGCACATCAACATGACAAGCCCTAAGCCCAATCAGCAGAAAGCCCATATCCACATATGCGAGACCAGTGAGCAGGGCCGACTCAACCATTTTGGTGTCCTAAAGCTTGTTACAAATTCGGGGCCTTTCTCTGGATTTAAAAAAAAAACCACACAAACCTGTTGTAGACTTGCAGTCGAATATAATGTTACACTTTCTCTGGATTAATCAACTAGCAAATTAATTTCAGTTAAAGCCTTTTAGCTTACTATATCACAAACCTGTTGTAGACTTGCAGCCCAATGTTACAGTTGTAAATTTTTTTTTTGGAAAATTGAGGCCCTATAGATTTTGGGGCATAAAGCCCTAGCCTCATTGGCTTGGGCTTGGGCCTGCCCTGCTAGTGAGCCCATTTAAACATGAAACCAAAAAACAAAAAATAAAAGATCAAAACAAATAATAAACATATTGAATTGAATAAAAAATATAAAAGAAAAGATATATAATATATATACATATATATACACACACGATGGAGTTCTGCTACAAAGTCCATTTTTCCTACAAAGTGTACAAAGTCTTAAAACACCACAATTTCAGCCATAAAACACACCAAAACCCACAAATAACATAGTGAAGATCACTAAAACACAATATCCAAACCCTAACATTCCTTAAAAACTTCAAACACACCATCGTACAACTATGAATATAAAACACAATATGATAATCAACATAAAACACGCTATTGTTAGTCATTCGATAATCAAAGCCTTATCATTCAAAACACAACATAAAACACACAAATATGGTATTTTAGTAACCTCCACTATGTTATTTGTGGGTTTTGAGTGTGTTTTATGGTTGACATTATGGTGTTTTATGACTTTGTACACTTTGTAGGAAAAATTGACTTTGTAGCCAACTCCCACCCTATATATATATGGGAGCGCTAAAATGAAAACCACCTCCAGTTGTAAGAACCGCGAGAACCACTCTCAACCAATCAGATTATGCCAACTAAAAGGCTATTTTGGTCTTTTACCCCAAATGTCAAATCCCCCCTCTCTCTCTCCATTTAATGCTTGTCTCTTTCATTTAGCCCAGAGTGTTCCCCCAATTTGATTAAAGTGACTATCCCTCTGCAAGATCTGTTCAATCTTTTCCTCTCATCTCTTTCATCCCTCTGCAAAACGGAGAACACTCATAGAGGAGCCGGAGCATCACCGGACTCCTTCTTGCTTTCCAGACGACAACAAACACCCCTGGCCGTCGGAGCCATGGCGGTTGGCTCTCCGGTGATAGTTAACTGCAACCCACCTACACCCCTCGGTTCCCCTGTTTCTGACGACAACCACCAGCCAAACACCCCCTACGTTTCAACAGTAATCGGCCGGCCACCCAACTGTGGTGGCGGCGCGTGATGCCGGCGGTCGATGACCCTCTGACGGCGGTAGTTCAGTTTCGGGCCTGTAACGATGGCGGCAGTCAGTGGCCTGTGGTGGTTGCGGACTTGTAACGATGGCGGCATAGGGTTAAAAATGGTGAGTTAAATTTACTTTTGTGTGTGTTTATTGGATTATGTGAGGAGATTGAACATTGCTTTTGTGTGTGTAAATTTTGAATTCAAAATAGATGGTTTTGCAACTTGATTTCGAAGGAAAAGTTTTGCAAATAGATTGTTTTGCAATTGATACATATTTTATGCTTTTGAGGTTGCTGTGTGACTTTTGATTTCAAATAGATATTTTTTTTATTTCAAATAGATATTTGATGCTGTTGACGTTGCTGTCGAAGGGAAAATGATTTGAATGTTAATTTTGATTTCAAACAGATATTTTTTCCGCTGGCGGGGGTGGCCCGACGATGTTTGGCGGTGGTGGTGTTGGAGGTGGTTGTTGTGTGAGCGGCAGTGGCGGTGAACGATGGTGAGGGGGTGGGTGAAGGGAGTGGTCGATTTATTTGCAAAGCGGTGCCAATGGTGCCCCGTGGTGCCCGCGCGGTGCCGGTGGTGCCTTGTGGTGCTCGCGTTGGTGCCGGCGGAGGTGACTTTCACCGATGATGCCCGTCGACCTTTAGTTGTTTGTTTACTGTAGTTGTTTGTGATTCTAGTGGGATTCTTCGGTAATTGATTTTTTTTTTTTTTTTTGATATTGGGGGGTTAAGATTGGCAGTGATAGTTCAAAAACAAAACTCCTGACAATCCATGACGATGGCCCAGCAAAGGATGGTGGAGGGTAGGTTTTTGAACCTGCAACCCCACTTTGCAGCCTCATTATTGGAAACTTTGAGCCAAACCCCGTTTTTTCAAGATCCACGCATTTTGTTTTGATTTTTTTTGTTGTTGGGTTTTTCATAAATTTTTTTTGCAGTCGATGATGATAAGTTAAATCTATCCGAGACACCTACCGAGTTGTGATTTATGGATGCCTTCGTTTTGTGTAAAAAAGTTTTTGTAAAAAAAAGTTTAAACCGTAAACTTTTTAACGTAAAACGTAAACTTTTTAACGTAAAACATAATTTTTTTTAATGTAAAACGTAAAATGTAAACTTTTTAACGTAAAATGTAAACTTTTTAACGTTAAGCGTAAAACGTAAACTTTTTTTACGTAAAACGTAAAACGTAAACTTTTTAACGGAAAACGTAAACTTTTTAAACTTTTAACCTAAAACGTAAATATTAAATCATAAAACGTAAACTTTTTAACGTAAAAATGTAAAACCTACTCTTTTATGTAAAAACTTTTTAACATAAAACGTAAAAAAACGGAACATAAAAAACCGGTCGAAAAAACGACGCGAAAAACGGAGCGTAAAAACAGGGCGTAAAACGTGTAGTAAAAAAACGCGCGTAAAAAACGGGGCGTAAAAAAACGGCTCTTAAAAATGTTTTAATCTCATCCATCCATTTTGAAAATCTTGAAAAAAAACTATCAAAGAATTTGATTTTAAAAAATTCTTTAATAAAAAAATCTGATTTATAATAAAAAATAGTTAATGCAATAAAACAAAAATGTAATAAAAAATAATATATATAGTAAGACAAAAAAAAGCAAATTTACTTCAATAACCTTTAACAATAAAATATTAAAAACATAATAAGAGAAAAAAAATTTTATAATAGTTCTTATTGCTTTTAATCTCATCTGTCAATCTTAAAGATCTAATGGTTAGGAACTGGTTCTCACGGTTCTTACAACTGGGGGTTGTTTTCATTTTAACGCTCCCCTCTATATATATATAGGACAATGATCTGTTAGCAACCACCCTTTATTGCTAGAACTGCGAGAACCAATGTGAACACAATTAAAAATACCTAAAAATAGCAAAAAAAAACACACAAAATTGTTTTTAATATTTTTATACAAAAATCGCTACTTTTAGTAGCAAAAAAAAAATTAAAAATTTTTTTTTGTCTACTAAAAGTATCGATTTTAATGTAAAAATATAAAAAAAAATTGTGTGTTTTTTTGATTTTTTTAGGTTTTTTGAGGGTTTAGTTTTTACCATTTTAGCTTCGAGGGGGGGGGGGGGGGGGGTTAGGTGTTTGGGGGGTGGGGGGAGGGGGGTTTAGGTTTTTGGGTGGGGGTTAGGTTTTTTTGGGGGTGTTTACTTTTTAGCATTTAGCTTGGGGGTGGGGGGTTTAGGTTTTTTTTAGGGGTGGGGGTTAGGTTTTTTTAGTTATTTTTTTGTTGTGTTTACATTGGTTATCGCGGTTCTCGCAATAAAGGTGGTTCTCGCATGAACCTTACCCTATATATATATATATATATATATATATAGGACAAGTATCCGTTAAGAAACACCCTTTATTGCCATAACCAATGTGAACACAACCAAAAATACATAAAAATAGCAAAGAAACACACAATTTTTTTTAATATTTTTTATAAAAACATCGCTACTTTTAGTAGCCAAAAAAAATTTGTTTTTAAAAAAAAAATTTAATTATTTTTTTTTCTACTAAAAGTAGCGATTTTAATGTTAAAAATATTTAAAAAAACCATTTTTGTGCGTTTTTTTTTTATTTCTTTAGATTTTTTTTATTTCTTTAGGTTTTTTGAGGGTTTAGTTTTTAGCATTTTAGCTTAGGGGGGGGGGGGGGGGGGGGAAGGGGGTGCGGGAGGAGAGTTTAGGTTTTTGGGTGGGGGGTTAGGTTTTTTTTAGGTTTTTTGGGGGTGGGGTTAGTTTTTAACATTTAGCTTGGGGGAGGGGGATTAGGCTTTTTTAGGTTTTTTTAGCTATTTTTGATTGTGTTGACATTGGTTCTTGCGGTTCTCGCAATAAAGGTGTTTCTCGCATGAAACTTACCCTATATATATATATATATATATATATATATAGGGAGAGGATCATGAGAAAACTAGATATAAATGAGAAAACCAAAAAACTAACCAAAAAAGCACTAAAAAGGAGGGGGGAGACTTTTAATGAAGGAGGGGTAAAATTGAAAAAAAAAATATATAACTTTTCAAATATTTCCCATTTCTCCATACGTTATCATTTTAAAACAAAAATGCCACATAAGATCACAAATTTTTGTATCTTTCATTCAAGTATATTCGAGCATATTTTTTATGACATAAAAAAGATTTATGGTGTCGTCTTGTTTTCAATACTATTATTATAGTAGTGCACATGTGCAATATAACATGTACTACAATTGCATTGCATGCTTAAAATTAGCTTTTTGAGTCTAGTTTAGCTTTTAGGGTTAGTTTTTTTAGAGGTTTAGGATTAGGTTTTTGGGTGTGGGGAGAGGGGGGGTTTAGGTTTTTGGGGGGTGGGGGTGGGGGGGTTTAGGTTTTTGGGGGGTAGGGGGGGTTAGGTTTTTGGTGGGAGGGTGAATTTAGGTTTTTTTTTTGGGGGGGGGGGGTGTGGGGTTTAGGTTTTTGGGGGGGTGTCAGTGGGGGGGTGGGTTAAGTGGTTTAAGCTTTATGTATTAGTGCACATGTGCAATATAACCAAAAAATTTTTTTTTTTTTTTTTTGAAATTTTTTTTCTAGGCATAAAAACTAGCGATTTTTTTTATTAAAATTGTAAAAAAAAAATTTGGTATGTTTTTAGGTTTTTTTTAGGCTTTTTTGGTTAGTTTTTTTGTTTTCTCATTTAAACTAGTTTTCTCATGATCCATCCCCTATATATATATATATATATATAGGACAAAGATCCGTTAGGAACCAACCCTTATTGCGAGAATCAATGTGAACACAACCAAAAATGCCTAAAAATAGCTAAAAAACACACAAAAAAAATATTTATTTATATTTTTATGTTAAAATCGCTACTTTTAGTAGCAAAAAAAAATTTTTAATTTTTTTTGCTACTAAAAGTTGCGATTTTAACATAAAAAAATATAAAAAAAAAATTTAGATTTTTTTAGGTTTTTTGGGGGTTTAGTTTTTCGCATTTTAGCTTGGGTGGGGGGGGGGGGGGTTTAGGTTTTTTTTTGGGGGGGGGGGGGGGTGGGTGGGGTTGGGTTTTTTGGGGGTTTTAGTTTTTAGCATTTAGCTTGGGGGGGGGGGGGGGGTTAGGTTTTTTTTTGGGGGGGGGGGGTTAGGTTTTGTTAGCTATTTTAGGTTGTATTCACATTGGTTCTCGCAGTTCTCGCAATAAAGGTGGTTCTCGCATGAACCTTACCCTATATATATATAGGGGAATGATGTATAGAAAACCCACATTAATTTAGAAAACCCGGGAAACTCAAAGCTCAGATGTTTTTTTTTTTTTTTTTTTTGAAAAATTTTATACATATTATATACATGTTTTTAAGGGTTTTGGGCAAAAAAAAAATCAAAAAAGCCCCGAGTAGATATTTAAAAAAAAAATAAACAAGTTTTGGTGTAACATGTGTTACATTCATCTGACATATTTGTAACATGTGTTACACGAAAACTTGTTTATTTTTTTTAATATCTACTCGGCGCTTTTTTGATTTTTTTTGCTCAAAACCCTTAAAAACATGTGTATAACATGCGTAATTTTTTTTTTAAATTCGGGAGGTTAGAGTTTCCCAAGTTTTCTAAATAAAAGTGAGTTTTCTATAGATACTTACATTATATATATATATATATATATATATATATATATATATAGGGCAAGGATATATAGGAAACCATTTTAGTGAGAAAACTAAGAAACCCAATTGTGACCATTGATCTTGATCATCTAAGGGTTAGGGAAATTTGATGGTTTATTGATTTAAATTTAATACATAACTTATGTTGATGAGTGGGCCATGAGGGTATTTGTGTCAAAAATACCATATCTCATTCTCTCTCTTCTGTATAATTGTCACCATCACCATCAAACCATCATCATTCATATCTCAGTCTCTCTCTTTCTTCTTCTTTGAGAAATTCAAAATATCAAAGAATGGGGATGAAGGTTTCTTCTCCGATCTTTCCAAAACCCAGCGGAGAAGAAAAGGGGCACCGGAAAAGATAATCTAACCGTAGAAGAAAGTCTCGCCGGAGAAGAAGATAATCTCACCGGAGAAGAAAGTCTCACCGGAGAAGAAGAAAAGGGGCACCGAAAAAGATAATCTCACCGGAGAAGAAAGTCACCGGAAAATGGAAGAAAACAAGAACCGAGTGCAGAAGCTGATTTGAAGATGAACATGAGAGAGAAGCAGATTTGAAGATGAACATGAGAGAGAAGCAGATTTAGAGAGAGGAACAACAATCTTCATCGTGTTCATCTCGAACACCAAGAACACACGCACAAGTATGTGAGAGAGAAGCATGTTTGAACCTAATTTACCTTGATTTTAGATAGAGAGACAACAATCTTCATCGTGTTCTCGAACACCAAGAACACACACACAAGTGTGTGAGAGAGAAGCTGGTTTTGAACTAATTTACCTTGATTTTTTTTGTTATTTTAAATGTTGAAATGTTATTTTAGATGAGTTGTTAGTTATCTTGTATAAACTTCACTCGGATATCACATTTTCATTACTTTTAGAAAGTCCATAATTTAATAGTTGATGATCTCGTTCATTTTATATATAAAAAGTTCTTTTTGCTGCTACATATGTTGTAACAATGTTACACGTGTTACTTATGTTAAAACCAGCCCTTTCTTGGACACAAAAGGGGCTACACATATGTAACACATGTTTGTAACGTGTGTTACACTGGAGGTTTTACTTAGTAACCTTTTTTGGGTGGTTTTACTTAGTTTTTTTTAACTCAAAATTTGGGGAGGTTTCAAGTTCAGGGCATAATTGGGTAGAAGGTAACTAGTGTTAGTTATGTTACTACTATTTTTTTAATTAGTAGATTAAAAATACTGGACTGTAACTTGTGTTATTACGACTTGACCATAGCAGTTGCAACCAAACGAGAAGGGATCTTGGCAGGAGAAAGATAACCACAATATCGGATACGACAAAAGGTGGCCATAAAGCGAAAGAAGGTAGATGGAGAAACCGATGAAGAAGGGGAACAAGAAGTCGATGAAGGGCAGGTGGTGGGTACCTTTGACGTTGTACAGAAGTTACCCTCTAGTGTAACACATGTTACAAACATGTGTTACATATGTTCAACCCCTTTTTTACCAAAAATCGGGGCTACACATATGTAAGACATGTTTGTAACTTATGTTACACTAGAGGGTAACACATGTATGATCATTTTTGGATCATTTGTATATATTTAAGTCTGTATAAACCTACAACATCGGTACCCCCAAAAAGGTTATACATGTTACGACAGAACGGGAAATGTGTAGGAACGTTCAATGCTGTTGTTTCACTCTATAGTGTGTAACATGTGTGACATGGCATTTGTCAGCAAAACATATAACTTGTAAGGTGATACGAATGTATCTTTAAAACATGTTTACCTATAAGTACTTACATGTTACAGGTTGTATCTTTAAAACATGTTTAAACTGGAAACTGGAAACACTTACAAAGTATAAAGCAGAGTTACACAAGATGTAACATGTGTAAAACTGGAAACACTTGTGTAACATTTCGGTGTAACACATGTTACAGGTTGTATCTTTAAAACATGTTTACCTATAAGTACTTACAAAATATAAAGCAGAGTAGGAACACAACTTTTAAGGATGTTACATACATTGTAGAGAAGATGTTACATGTGCACACACAATTAACATGTGTAACATGACGACAAGTGTCATGTGTGATCTTTTTTTGTTACCCTAGGGTGCTAAACGTATTACAACGTTCATAACACACGTAAACTTATAATAACATCCGTCCCTATGTCCACAGATGATCTAGAACATACTCCACGTTACCATTTTTACTAGTATTCTAATGGCACTAAATTGTGGACACCGAATGTCAACGAGCAATATCATCCTATTATTGTTAAATCATACGTCACACTGGAAGAACTTCTTGCCATGTGTAAGACTTATAACCAATAAGCTGGGTTCAATGTAAAAAATATACGTTAATGCAGTTTTTTTATCTACTAATAACATTGTTAATAACAAGTCTAGGTACATATGTAACCAGTTCGTTTGAAGGCTTGTTTAAGAAACATGGATTCTGAATTTTACAACGCGTTTGCTACAACTCCGGCTAGTCCATCTGATATTACTAAAACCATGACAATGGAGAATGAAACCGAAACAATGCAAAAACCCCCGAAACTTATGGGAATTGAGGATTATCACGGGTGGAAAAAATGGTTTGAGAATTGGGTTCAGGCGAATCATCTAAAAGCTTGGGAGAGCATCGAAACTGAATATGAGAGGCCAAAGAATTCAGCGGGAGTCGATAAAATCATTTCAGAATTCACAGAGCAAGAAAGAGATAGTTATAAAGGAGAGAAAATGATGATCAATCTGTTACAACAATAAGTAAAGGAGGATATATTTGTGTTGCTTCAACATGATGACAATGCTTACTCTATCTGGGAAGCTCTTAAAAAGAAATTCGAAGGAAGTACTGAGATGCTTCAGAGTAAAGCAGCATTACTGAAAAAGGAGTTTGAACTATTTGCATGCATGCCTGGTGAAACAACAAAGACTCTTATTGAAAGATATTGTCATCTTGTACGCACTATGTCACAGTTGAAGATTATAAAAACTCCAGCAGAATGGGTTGAAAAGCTTGCTGATGCGTTACCGCAACAGGAATGGGGTACATATCTGATGATATTTAAAAATTCCGGACAGTTTAGAAGGTTATCGATTGCACAGTTTATAGAGAAGTTGGAGGCACAGGATCTGGAGCAGCAGAAAATTGCTAGAATGAACAGTTCTACTCATCAACAAGATATTAAATTGTACTATAAAGGAAATGTTCAAACTGCTGAAGCAAGTCCAAAGATACAAACTGCATTTAGTGCTGGAAATCAATCTACACCAAGCAGTCAAGGATCAGTCAACACTAGTGGGTTCTCAACGGTGAATCCTCCAAGTGTTCAAAGTTCATCTGCTGGAAATGGTCATCTAATTTAGTGTAATGTGGCTTTACATCTTCAAAATGGACAAAATTATTCTGAAGAGATTGTAAAGAATCATATGGGATTATTGGTCACTGCATTAGAGTCTTATGAAGGGTTGATTGCCGGAAGAATTGGTAATCCGATGCTCACAAAGGAAGATTATGACCAAATCGATGCAGAGGAGCTGGAACTGATGGATATTAAATGGGCCTTAGCTAGTGTCTTGAGGAGAGCAGAAAAGTTTAGATTGGTTACAGGAAGAAATGATTTCTTGGATGCAAACATTTCTAATCTAGGATTTGATAAATCTAAAGTTGTCTGTTTTCCTTGCAGGGAGAAAGGCCACTTTAAAAGAGAGTGCAAGAATCAGGAGCCGAGAGGAGCAAAGGAGTCGCCTGGGAAAGATGATTATTATAGGAAATCCATTTATCAACAAATTACTCATCTACCACATCAACAAAAAGATCCACAAACGGCACATGGAAGAATGATCGAAGATGCAAACAAAAAGGCTTACTATGGCATCATGGATCAAGATTACGAGAAAGTGGCTGATGGTTTTAGCTGGGACAAGTACATTCCAGCTGATCCTAATGTTAAAGCTTTTATTGCTCAGATTGTGCAAAAGCCAGAGTTGATGAAGGAGTGGATGGATGTGATGTCGGATAATGAAGAGAAAAGTGAAGATGAAAGATCTGTTTCATCTGAAAACAGTTCATCAGAAACAAGTGATGATGAAGAGATGGAACAGATAAATCTTGTAAAAACACATTTATCTTCTGACACTTTTGAATTTTATTTTGCAGAAAAATTGAAGAAGCTGAAAGAGAGAAAAGTTGCAAAGGAAATGAAAGAAGTCAAAGTGGTTGAGAAGATCGTGGAAGTTGAAAAGACAGTTGAAGTCGAGAAGATCGTTGAAATCACAAAACCCTGTCTTACATGTTTAGAGCCTTGTAAACAATGTATAGAGAAAGATGAGAGGTTTAGTGAGTTAGAAAAGTTGAAAGAAAAGTTGTTGTTTGATGTAAAAAATTTGAAACAGTCATATGATGTATTGAACAGAACTGTGAATAGTCTGGAAAAGACTAACTCTGAAAGAGAGAAAGATTTGAAGATGTTGAATTCTACCATGATGACAAAGCAGAAAGAGATCAACTTGTACATAGAAGAATGTGCAAAGTGGAAGAAAGAGTTGGATAGTGAAGCAACTGAGAATGAAAGAATCAGAAGATTGCTGCAAAGTTACAAAGGTTGTGACTACATAATTGATAGAATTTATCCAACAGTTGAAGGATTTGAAGCATTTAAAGGTGAAGAAACAAAGCCAAAGAAGAAAAAGGATACTGGTAAGAAATAGGGTGTCTGTTATAATAAGTGTCCGCCTCCGATTTGGGAAGGGTATTCGTCTAGAAAACCAAATGAGGAGCAATTAAAAAAGGCAGTCAATATAAAGTTGGAGTCCGAGATAACCGATGTTTTACCGGACAATATTGATGTCACGTTCACAGCGTCCGATACAGATCATGAGTCAGAACTAATAAAAAGAGTGGTTGATCAGGTGTTGGATAAGGATGAGGAGTCAGAGTCAAAATCCGAGTCCGAAAGTTCGTGTCAGTCTGTCGGAAGTTCGAGTTCGTCTGTCAAAAGTTCAAAGTCGTCAGGAAAACGGGTGTATAGTAAAGAATTTTTGTTGCCAAAATCTAATTTGAATGACGAAACATTTGAAGTTGCATATACTTTGAATGGTTCTGACAAATTATATTTTGATAAAGAATTTCCAATAAGAAGTGTTCGTTTTGACATATCAAAAAGGTTTTCAAAATGACAGAAATTAATATTTCTGAAATAAAAGATGAAAATCTTAATGTAAAACCTAAACCTTACACTTCAAGAGTACAACAACGTTTGAACAAGAAAAAGGGTTACAATTTTGGTTCTGGTTTTCAAAAGAAACCAAACCACAATCGTAGCTACAAAAAGAAAGGACTTGGTTTTATTCCACCTGAAAACTATAAAAATGAAAAATATGTTCGAGATTATAAATCAAAAATGACATATGTTGCAGGAACTAGCCATGAAGAAGAAGCAAAGAGCTCATTCTGGAAACAGTCAAACCAGGAGTTTCTTACTGAAAAGATGAAGAATGGAGCTTATCAAAGGAAAGAAACAAGAACCTGTTACAGATGTAATGAAGTTGGTCACATTGCATGGAACTGTCCTAAGGCAACCAACACAAAACAGGGAGTTTCAGAAAAACTCAA
The DNA here is from genome assembly GCA_030545235.1 of Helianthus tuberosus. Taxonomy (NCBI): domain Eukaryota; kingdom Viridiplantae; phylum Streptophyta; class Magnoliopsida; order Asterales; family Asteraceae; genus Helianthus; species Helianthus tuberosus. The sequence continues at coordinate 64,083,779 of CM060366.1, read as the reverse complement.
AGATATAGTTGTTGATAAAACGGAACCACCAACTGAACGATTTAAAGTGTTTAAAAACTCTACATATGAAGTTGGTGAGTGTTCAAAAAGATTTTACAAGAAAAGGGGAAATCTTGACAACCAAACTTGGGTTGTTAAGAAATCAGAGGTAAAATCTAGAAATGAATCTGATTCCACAAAATCAGAAGAGCCACAGGTTGAGGTAAAAAGAGAAAACTCAGTTCCTCCGATGGATGATGAGAACTTTCCACCATTGAGTACTGAGAATTTTAAATCAAAAGTCGGGAAAGTTGAGATCTCTAATCAATTTTATTCTGATAAGAATGAATTTGATGTTGTGAAAGCTTTTAATGGAAACGTAAAGAAATTTTTTGGAAAAATGATCGATGGGAAGGTTAAAGGGGTAAAAGAGTTTTATGCTAAGAAGAAAGCAACTTACACCCCAACTGAGTCTGAGTTGAGAACACCCAAGGCTGGTCAGGCTTGGGTGGACATTTTCTTTGCCTGAAAAACCTGAATTGCCGGAGCTCCCAAGTTGGTAATCGCGGAGCATGAATCGGCATCATTCATTGTGTATGAAAATTGTTTTTTGTATAAGTGTGAATTGCCGGAACTCCCAGGTTGGTAAGTGTGGAGTAGGAATCGGTACTTTGAGAATTCAACTGACAGATGATGATTGGTTGAAAATGCTTGATTGGATTGATCTTACAAGTGGTAAATCAGGGACATTAAGTTGTATCTGATTTCCTACAAGTGGTTGAAAAACAATGTGATGAACCAAATCCCTAACCTACTAATGGTTTTACAAAAACAACACAACTTATTTTCTGGAAAAACCATTTTGATTAAAACAAACTTAAATGTTTTGAGATCATAATAGGAAAATAGTTTGTTGTGAGGGGGAGTTCTGATTGTTTATGCCAAGTGGATGGCGAATTGAAGCAATTTGATATCGGTTGTCAATTTGATTGTATAGTTTGATTTCAAATTTCCTAAAATGTGTTTGCATTTTAGGGGGAGTAAAAATTTCAGAAAATCCAAAAACATTTGAAAATTTGAAAAAGTCAAAACATGATAAAATGAAAAATGAGTTTTTGTGTCAAAGAAGAGGAAATGATAGTACATCAGTGGATTATCACAACATGCTAAAGAAATGGAAAATAAAAATGTGATAAACGGTCTCACTGATGATATGCCAGTAGGTTTTTGCACATTTAGTAGATTGTGACGAGATATAAATCTAAATTCAAACTTGCTTATATCGTGGGTAACATCTCTCGGATATATGGGTAACCCCCGAAATCTTGTTTGAAAGATTACATTTTCTGATATACTAGGTCTTTATACTCAGTGATATCTGGGGTATTATTCAGGGACTTCTGCTGAATGGAAGTTCTGACCTAGTCCTCGAATAATACTTTCCACAATGCTTGAAACATAGCATCACCCTCAGCATATATGATAAGACAATAAAATTGCTTAGCAATGCTGTTGTAAAAAAAAGATCCTCTAAAGGGGACACACCCAAAAGTTGAGTCATGATCTCTCTGCTGAACGGTAGTTCTGACCTGAGCTCTCATGATTTTTCATAATTTATTAACCCCTTACAGATATCATTTGTGTCATATTTACCTGTAAGACTGAATATTGGGATCTGGATACGGGAGTATATTCTGAGGTGGGACACGCGATTGAGTTTAAGTATCTAAGACATTATTCCGTATCTCGAAACAGTTGAACTTTGTGTGAGAATTTAAGTGGACCAGTATACTGACAATCTAAGTGAATTGTTTAGAACTTAAAATGAAATCAAGCTTAACGGTGTTGGTGATTTGTCTCTATAACTGATATGATCCTCTTACACAAACTCACAAAAATATTGTATGTAAATATTTCTTTACTGCATTTCATTACATTCCAAAATCCAAAAAGATTTTAGTGTGTTTTAGCTTAAATTTTGAAAAATTCAAAAAGATTTTCGACAACTGGTGTTGAAGAGCTGATTTTCAAAATTCCGAGTGCTAAACATGACGAACAGGTTTGGGAAAGTTTTTTGTTTGAAGATGTTTGACATGAAAATGATATTTCTGCAAGTGGTTCATCAAAGGCTATAAATGTTGAATCATTTTAAAATATGCTCTACAAGTGGTTATCAGAAAATTGATTTCTGGGTTAAGAATGTGCAGGTGTAGCCAGGTTTTGATCTTGAATCTGATGATAGAGAGACAGGTTCCGTTACCTGAGGTCTTTGTGATTTCAACATGCCAGACTGCGATCCCAGCATATCGAAAGGGGGAGTCTGAAGACATCTGAGTAGAGATTGTTCGTGAAGAGTCTGTTGATGCTGAAGAGGAAAACGAGATAAAGTTTGAGGATGCTTACACTGTGAGATATTTCAGAGAGCGTTCAGACTAATAAAGACCGAAGATTGAAAAGACTCGATATTTAAGACTAGTCAACATATGAGGGGGAGTCTGTTGGTTCATACATCTGTCGTCTTCGTCTTATATCGAGTCTGGGTTGCAATGTCCGATAGCTTGAGATGTCTGGTAGCTTGAGATGTCTGATAGCTTGAACATGTCTGGTAGCTTGAACATGTCTGGTAGCTTGAACGTGTCTGGTAGCTTGAACGTGTCTGATAGCTTGAACGTGTCTGGTAGCTTGAACATGTGTGTGTCATTTCAAGCTAACAAGCATTTAGTATAAATAGGCATCTCATGTGTCATTTGAAGGTACCAAACCAGAGCCTTGTAATCGATACCGAAGTGCTGCCGGTATATTTTCTGCATGTAATCAGTGTTAAATCAATATACAAGATCTTTAAAGTGATATTCAAGTTGTTTCTACATTCGTTTCTTAGTTTCCGCCTCTGAAACGGATTAAATCTCTTCTAAACGACTTGTTTGGGTCACAAACCGATCCTACATGAAGTGTATCGTTTGTCCCTTTAATTGGTTACACTAGTCTCATATACTTATAGTTACATATATTACTTGTTTGTTCATTGATATGACATTTTGGATGATGTAATGTTGTTACATATGTAATTTTGCTAAGTTTAAATTGACACCAAAGGGGCTGACATATGTAACACATGTTTATAACATATGTTACACTATGGGGTAACATATGTAACACATGTATAGCAATCTTACACATGTTACATATAGGTGTTACATGTGTTACAACGTCAAAGTTACACATGTTACATATAGTTGTTGCATCCAAAAAAAAATTGTCTTCACAACAACATCCGTATTCATCCAAAAATTGGCATACTAACAATGAAAATAAAAATGAATTTTATATCAATAGTTGTAATGCTTCTAAAAATGGTCTTCACAACTACATCCATCTTCACAACACATAGCAGCCAACCAAAAAGCACACCATCGTCACCACGAAAACCTGATGATGCGTTGTAATCCTTCGGCAGGTTTCGCTTCTTGATAATCATCTTCATCTTGAACACAAAACATCTTTTCACCTATGAACAAAACAAGTACATCAATATTAATATTCTATAGTTAAAACTTATTAATCTTCTATGTAACATGTGTAACGTGGCTATACATGTGTTACCTCTCTAGTGTAACACATGTTACAAACATGTGTTACATATGTGCAACCCCCCTTTGTGTCCAAAAAAGGGTTGGGGTAACTATAAGTAACTTGCGTAATGTTGTTAATATGTAGCTAATTATCCCACCAAAAAAACACGACTTTTTATTTGTAAGATAAACGAGATATTCCGAATAAATTATGAAGTTTATACATTTTAACATTTAATAGCCAATCTAAAAAAAACAATAAGCTGGTCTCATATAAAGGGTGTAACACATGTAACACCCTGTATGCAACATATGTAACCCGCAGTGTAACACGTATTACAACATATATGACAAATAGTTTAGAAATTTTAGCATTAATCTTCGTAAAAATAACAATATACTCTGTACAAACAATTTAGAAAGTCAACATTAATCTTCGTAAAAAATATCAATATACTCTTCGCATAAATGTAGCTGATAGAAATGTAACATATGTAGCAAATTATGCCAGTAAAAAACACGAATTTCTATTTGTAAAACAAAACTGATATCCGATTAAATTATGAACTTTCTAAAGGTAATGAAAATGTAATATCGGAGTGAATTTATTCAAAAAAACAACTAAACAACAAAGAAATTTGAAACATACATCGTAAAAATTATGGATTTTCAAACTAATTATCTACCATCAATGGTGATGCTGAATTTAAACAAAACCAGAAAACAAATTAAACCAAATCCAATTCATAAACCCTAAAAAAACCCAGCTCACCCCCCCCCCCCCCCCACACACACAAAATCCAACTAAAACAATCATTAACTCAAAATCGATGGACAAACAATTTAGAAATTTAACTTTAATCTTCATAAAAAAAATCAATACACTTTGAAGAGAGAAATACAACATTGATGTGTGTAAAATGCAACATATAAATTACATCAAATAAGGCATAAAACTAACCATTTTTAAGTACTAATATTGGAAAAAGAGTGTTTTTGTCTTCCTTTTGTATTTTCAGGATTAAATGAGCTCAAAAACACAAAAGAAGCAAAAAGACAGCTAAATCCAACATAAATACAAGGAAAGGAACATAAGTGGACTGCCCGACCCCTTAACGGCATCTTCCAAAGCAAAATAGAGAAGGCAGAAGACTGAACACGCCCCGTGCTCAGCCAGCACGGGGCCGTGGCCAAGAAGCAGCAGAAAAGACAAACCTATAGAAGCTTCTATTGCCCACCACGGGGCCGTGCCCAGTGAACACGGGGGCGTGGCGAAAGTACAGCAGGCGCATTAATTGTAATTGTGAATTACAATTAATGAGGAGAGAGAGTGTCAGACAGGCACGGGGCCGTGCCCAGCGGACACGGGGCCGTGCCCAGCCCTCTGTTCAGCCTATAAATAGGAGTGCTTGGATTCATTTCAACTGATCCCTTGGCACACCACCTTTCTCACACTTCATCCACCACCCACCACCATCACAACACCATCATCCACCACCATCATCCATTGTCCATCGTAGAGTGTGTGAGTCGTCTCGGGATCCAAGATTGATCGTAAGAGTTCTTGACAATCAAGGCCATGTTTGCCTAAGTCTCTTACATCACTTGGTGAAGACAACGTGTCTAGTATAATACTTTTTATTTCTAATCTTTTGCACTTTTTATTTGGTTTTGTATTAATGACTTTAATAACTAGTTACTTATGTTGAAGGTGATCTTTCCTTATCGTTTGTCCGTGGTGTCTTGGCATTATTTTACTGTCTATATAAAATAAAGGATTTTCACCATTCATATCTCCATGGTCTATATGGAGGTATGTTGGCTACCTGGCCGGGGGTTAAGGGAACGGTTTGGTAAAGGTCTTGCCATTGTTCAGCGTTTAGAGGTCCTGCAATGGACCTGGGTCAAATTTAGTAGGACCTCCTTCAATGCTTCACGGTATTGGATGGCGGGGGTCCAAACTCTTTGATCCCCTCATAAGTTAACTACTATTAATACTATAACCCGGCTATTTAGGACTGTATCCCTGCTGACTCAGACTACTTAGCCGAGGGTAACGTCACCGCCAAAAGCGGGGCCTACCACAATATTGCATTAATAACTTAATTCATTATCTTCCAATAATCCACCCTTTTAGGATTGTATCCTTGCTGACTCAAACTACTGGGGTGAGGGTAACGTCACCTTCAAAAGAGGGGCCTACTACAATAACTAAGATAATCTCTTAATTATGTGCAAAAGTGCGGAAATAATCAAAGGTTATACTAGATACGAGTCGAAACCAAGTGATTCATCTTGTCTATCTGTTTTTCTTTTTATTTTATTTTCAGCATTTTAGTTAGTTTTTATTTTTTCTTAGTTTAAAACCTTTTTCTAAACTTTTTATTTTGATTAGACGTTGAGGATAAACCGGTACTAAAAGCTCTTGTGTCCTTGGACGACCTCGGTATCTTACCAACGCTATACTACGCTCACGATGGGTGCACTTGCCCATATGTGTGTTTAGTGTTAGTAAAATATCGTGTTTTATAAATTTAAAACTTGGCTAAAAATAAGTGTTAAAAGGGCTTAAAATATACACCTAATAAATATAACACTTCACACGCATCAAGTTTTTGGCGCCGCTGCCGGGGACACAAGGATTTTAAGAAAGTTAGGAATCAACGGCCTAATCATTTTTTTTTTTAGGATTCTCTTAGTTTTTCAGCTTCTGCAGAGCTCAGCACGGGCCGTGCTCGCTGAACACGCCCCCGTGCTAAATCATTGGAACTGGCAATCCTGTTTTACGTCAGACAGTAAGCTGAACACGAGGCCGTGCTCACCCAACACGCCCCCGTGCCCAAGATTCACTTACTGAAAGCAGAACCGTTAGATCCCGGCGGTTGGTAATTTCTAACATAAACATGAGTGATAGTAATTGTTTTTACTTTCGGCACTCTTATGGTACGTGGTGTCAATTATGTGGTGGCAAACATGAAGAAGTAGAATGCTACTTTCTAAATTATAGGCCCCACTACATGGACCCACCGACTTCTTATAACCTTAAAATGGGCGAAAGTAAAAATAAGCACTATTTCTCCCTCGAATGCGCCCAGCCAGATATTCTAGGGGAAATGCTCCTTGATGAGTTATTTCAACTAGAAAAGCTAATTCTGAATTGGTTAAAAGAGCTTAGGAAGGATTTTATTGATCCACCCCAAGACAATGACCATGACGAAATGCTGGAACCGCATTCCGACAACCTCGTTGCTCCCGAAAATACCCTCGTACCTAGCAAAGACTTGGACGATAGTCGTCCCTGTGTCGATTGTGCCGTGAAGGACTCTCCATCGACTTCGTTCGGTGCATACATAGACCTGAGCGATTCGGCATACACCTTCTTTAACGAGAGCCCGGGAAAGGGTTGGACTTGTCCACCTAGAATGAAAATAGGAATTACCCTCACCGACAACCTCTTGCGTTCTCGCCTTAGTCTAGGACAATTAAGGTATCTTAGGCACTTTGGGGTTGTTCCAACCAATCAGGAGCCACCCGATACTAACGAGTTCCTTAAAAAACTAGACAACTTCATAAAACAGTCCCTCGACACGGGGCCGTGTCCAGCCAACACGCCCCCGTGTCCATCGAAATATTCCATTCTGATCAGTACGTCAGAATACGGACAAACTGTGTCAGAACTCCACCTGCACACGGGGCCGTGTCCAGGATGCTGTCGTTTTCTATAAATGCAGCCAAGAATTCTGCACATTTGGACCAACTTGGGACAGAGATTTGAAGGAATCTTCTCTCAACTATCCTAGGTAAGTCTAAAAGAAGGTTCCAACAACCCATCTTGTCCTTTCCTCTTTTAGCCATTTCCTTCTTCTCCATCTTTCTCCAAGAACTACCATTAAAAGTTTGAATTATTCCAACTTTGTGGTAAGGATTAATGAGTTTTGTTTAAGGAATCTTGGTAAAAACATGTTATGTAACATTGTTTTAAGTTATTAGTGACTAAAAAGACCCCACAAATTCAGAAAATAACTTAAAAATCCAAGTTTCCTTGCTCCAAAATTCTGCAGAAAGATGAACACGGGGCCGTGCTCAATGAGCACGGGGCCGTGTTCGGTCACTGTTTCATTAAATAAACTATTTTCAGTTTATTTTTCGTAGGATGTCGAGTGAAAACAGCGATACATCTTCTGTGCATTCGTCAAACAGCCGAAGAGGAAGGAGACCCTCCATTGAAGCTACACTTGTGCACTATGTGATAGCATTAAGGGAGGCTCTCGACGAAATGACATCAGTAGAGGAGGTCCTAATCGACCGTATTAATGATCTTACGATGGGACTTGAAAGCAGCTTCCAAGAAATTAACCTCTTACACCAAAGGTTAAATATTCTTGTAGCACCCCCGATGGAACCAGTCCTCCCTCAACAGGATTGGAACCTGGCAATCGGAATTAACAACCCTACCGGGTGGGAAGACTTTCCGGCGGAACCTCCCGTGGAACACCAACAAGAGATCCCGGTGGAAATCGAAACTCCTCAAACTGATGCCAATGAGCCTTCTTTTCTCCTTCCAAGGGAGGTGGAAGAATGGCTCGCCGACATATGAGGAGAACTGCACCCGGAAGAAGGAGTTCAAAAAGGCCTTGTCTAACCAAGATTAGTTACTTCTTGGAAATTTTGTTAATTAAAATAAAGTAGAGGCTAGAACTCCATGGTTTATTATTTCTTTGTTTTATCTAGTTTAATCTTAATTTAGGATTATGTAAGGTCTCTCTATGATTGCAATGAAATGATGGTTTTTAAAGTTTGGATGGTTTTTAATGAATAAAACACACTCATGGTGGTAAGGGATGAAAAGGGGAACGAGAAAAATGACCTCATGCACAAGAACAAGGCAACCCGACAATTCTCTCCATTTCAGAAGGTTCAACACGGGCCGTGCCCAACCAACACGGCCCCGTGCTGAACCACCTGCAGAAAAACGCCTAGTTCAGGTAACTGGACACGGGCCGTGTTCACCCGACACGCCCCCGTGTCCAGACTTCTGTTTCTCTTGTTTTAATTTTGTTACTGGCACTTGAACACGGGTCCGTGCCCGGACAACACGGGGCCGTGTTCAGCGCCCAGTAACACAAAATTTTTGCTTTTTAACACCATTTTACACATCTAATAAACCTGGAAATTTATTTTTGAGACACATTGAGGACAATGTGTAATTTAAGTGTGGGGGGGATGCTAAAACCTTGAATTTTGCAAGTCCTAAATACAAGCCTTACACAAAACTCTATTGGAACCACTAATCACCCCAATTTTTTTCAAAAATTTCATTTTTCTTACTTGTCTAGGTTTAACTCGGGAAATTCAAGTTCTCAAAAAGGTTATATTTTTACGAATTTACAACCGATAGCGTAGTGATAAAAAGAACCAACATAAGAAAATTATGAAAAGGCATGGCAAACTTAGTTAAAATTTGATTATATATACTAGATCACATAAAAACCCATTCCCACAAAAGTGAGTTTTGAGCCTTTATTGAGCATACAAATTTACATCTTTAGACTAAATGCTCATTTTTCGTTTCTTGTGTGAATAGCCGCTTGGTTCTTACAACTCTAGAACTTGCCATGACGATACATTCCCGGTCCTTATCAACTTAAACCCGAGTAAGTAAATGATGGAGGCATTAGGACTAACCCTTTTTTATTTCTACACCATTATTTTTCTTTTTCTTTTACCACCTACCCAAAAAATCCCCCTAGTTAAACCCTTTGAGCCTAAACCTTTTCATTTCATCACCCAAACCAAAAAACCCTTTTACCCACCAAAAACCTTTTTATTTTTAACCCTTTGTTTTAGTAACAAGTTCGGTTTTGCGTAGGAACGATAAAAAAAAAATGTGTTGATAATGAAGCAAAAAAAAAATAATAATAAACAAACAAGTTCATCAAAAATAACTTTGTTTGAATAAAAGCTTCATCAAAATAAAAAGTTACAAAAATAGAAAGTCTTACGAAAACCGACACTTGTTACGTTTTTCGCCCTTTTTCTACTAACCACTAACCACTATCCCAACCACCTACCATTAACCCAAGCCTAACCCTTAACCCACAAAGTCCTCTTGATATTTACAAAGGTATAAAAGTTAAAAAGGAGGAGGATTGATTGCTTGGCAAGCTTATGGTAGGAATAAGTTCCATGCCGCTCTCGAGTGATTCACTAAAAATACACCTTCGGCCGAGTGTGAGTGATTTCTCCCGTGAGGTATGTGAACTTGTATATGAATGAAATTTTAAAAAGGCATGTTATGCCCAAATAAGTAATTTCTCCTATGAAACGTTCTAAATAAATCATTACGAATAGGATTGTAAATAGATAAAAATAAAACCCAAAAGGATCTTGGATTCCCAACACTCTACGACAAGCCAAAAACCTTCTCTTCTACCCATTCCATTTGGGAGTGTAAGCCACATATTAAAGAGTTTTGCTTGAGGACAAGCAAAAGTTCAAGTGTGGGGGTATTTGATGTGTGTAAAATGCAACATATAAATTACATCAAATAAGGCATAAAACTAACCCTTTTTAAGTACTAATATTGGAAAAAGAGTGTTTTTGTCTTCCTTTTGTATTTTCAGGATTAAATGAGCTCAAAAACACAAAAGAAGCAAAAAGACAGCTAAATCCAACATAAATACAAGGAACGGAACATAAAGACTGCCCGACCCCTTAACGGCATCTTCCAAAGCAAAATAGAGAAGGCAGAAGACTGAACACGCCCCGTGCTCAGCCAGCACGGGGCCGTGGCCAAGAAGCAGCAGAAAAGACAAACCTATAGAAGCTTCTATTGCCCACCACGGGGCCGTGCCCAGTGAACACGGGGGCGTGGCGAAAGTACAGCAGGCGCATTAATTGTAATTGCGAATTACAATTAATGAGGAGAGAGAGTGTCAGACAGGCACGGGGCCGTGCCCAGCGGACACGGGGCCGTGCCCAGCCCTCTGTTCAGCCTATAAATAGGAGTGCTTGGATTCATTTCAACTGATCCCTTGGCACACCACCTCTCTCACACTTCATCCACCACCCACCACCATCACAACACCATCATCCATTGTCCATCGTAGAGTGTGTGAGTCGTCTCGGGATCCAAGATTGATCGTAAGAGTTCTTGACAATCAAGGCCATGTTTGCCTAAGTCTCTTACATCACTTGGTGAAGACAAAGTGTCTAGTATAATACTTTTTATTTCTAATCTTTTGCACTTTTTATTTGGTTTTGTATTAATGACTTTAATAACTAGTTACTTATCTTGAAGGTGATCTTTCCTTATCGTTTGTCCGTGGTGTCTTGGCATTATTTTACTGTCTATATAAAATAAAGGATTTTCACCATTCATATCTCCATGGTCTATATGGAGGTATGTTGGCTACCTGGTCAGGGGTTAAGGGAACGGTTTGGTAAAGGTCTTACCATTGTTCAGCGTTTAGAGGTCCTGCAATGGATCTGGGTCAAATTTAGTAGGACCTCCTTCAATGCTTCACGGTATTGGATGGCGGAGGTCCAAACTCTTTGATCCCCTCATAAGTTAACTACTATTAATACTATAACCCGGCTATTTAGGACTGTATCCCTGCTGACTCAGACTACTTAGCCGAGGGTAACGTCACCGCCAAAAGCGGGGCCTACCACAATATTGCATTAATAACTTAATTCATTATCTTCCAATAATCCACCCTTTTAGGATTGTATCCTTGCTGACTCAAACTACTGGGGTGAGGGTAACGTCACCTTCAAAAGAGGGGCCTACTACAATAACTAAGATAATCTCTTAATTATGTGCAAGAGTGCGGAAATAATCAAAGGTTATACTAGATACGAGTCGAAACCAAGTGATTCATCTTGTCTATCTGTTTTTCTTTTTATTTTATTTTCAGCATTTTAGTTAGTTTTTATTTTTTCTTAGTTTAAAACCTTTTTCTAAACTTTTTATTTTGATTAGACGTTGAGGATAAACCGGTACTAAAAGCTCTTGTGTCCTTGGACGACCTCGGTATCTTACCAACGCTATACTATGCTCACGATGGGTGCACTTGCCCATATGTGTGTTTAGTGTTAGTAAAATATCGTGTTTTATAAATTTAAAACTTGGCTAAAAATAAGTGTTAAAAGGGCTTAAAATATACACCTAATAAATATAACACTTCACACGCATCAAACATACAAAAATTTCTTCTAGATCTTGATTTAAAAAATAAAATAAACAAACTAGCTCTGATTTTAAATCTACCAAACATTATACAAAGTATAAATCTAAACAAATTACATAAATTAACAAAAGTAAGATCTTTAAACATGTTTCTCTCTCACACACTTGTGCGTGTGTTCTTGGTGTCTAGGTGAACAACATGAAAATTGTTGTCTCTCCTTCCAAAACATTAGCTTTCTCTCTCTAAAAAAACAGAAACAAAGATGTGATTAAAATGACACCGAGCTTCCTTTTCTTTGAGAGCTTTGATGGTGGCTTCGATCTTCAGATTTGAAGGTTGGAAGGGATGAGTTAGAAGATATGGATTTGTACTTGATATCTTGAAGAGTGGTGTTGGGTGAAAGAAGGTTGGAAAGGATGAATTAGATCTTGAAGAAAGTGGAGGATGGTGGGGGGGGGGGGGGGGGGGACGAGGACATAGGGAAGGAGGAAATTGGTGAAAATGATGGGGGTGAAAGGTGATGTGATGTGTTAGCAGTGTGTAAAAATGATAAATATACCCTTCTAACATGTGCAAATATTATATTACATTGATTAATCTAGACCACACATTCTTGGTTTCCCAAGTTTTCTCAATAAAATTGGTTTTCTCCATATACTTACACTATATATATATATATATATAGGGAGCCGCTAGAATGATAACCACCACGAGTTATGAGAATCGCGAGAACCAAGTGCCACGGAGGGCCGTTGACCACGAAATTTTTTTTACACCTAGATCCGTATATTTTAAGACCGGGTGTAAATTTTGGGTTCAAACGGCGCGCCCGAGGGGGTAGTTTTTTACGCCCAAAGTTTGGTTAAAAAAAAAAAAGAAAAATTAAAAAAAATTAAGAAAACCCAAACTTTGGGCGTAAAAAACTACCCCCTCGGGCGCGCCGTTTGAACCCAAAATTTACACCCGGCCTTAAAATATACGGATCTAGGTGTAAAAAAATTTCCGTGGTCAACGGCCCTCCGTGGCACTTGGTTCTCGCGGTTCTCATAACTCGTGGTGGTTCTCATTCTAGCGGCCCCCTATATATATATATATATATATATAGGACAAAGATTCGTTAGGAACCACCCCTTATTGCGAGAACCGCAAGAACCAATGTGAACACAACAAAAAATGTCTAAAAATAGCTAAAAAACACACAAATTTTTTTTAATATTTTTTATGTTAGAATCGCTACTTTTAGTAACAAAAAAAAAACTAAAATTTAAAAAAAAAATTAAAATTAAAAAAAAAAAAAAATTTTTGGCTACTAAAAGTAGCGATTTTAACATAAAAAATATTAAAAAAAAAATTATATTATTTTTTTGATTTTTTTAGATTTTTGGGGGGTTTAGTTTTTAGCATTTTAGCTTGGGGGAGGGGGGTTTAGGTTTTTTTTTGGGGGGGGGGGGGGGGGGGGAGGGGGCAGGGGTTAGGTTTTTTGGGGGTTTTAGTTTTTAGCATTTAGCTTGGGGTGGGGGGGGGGGGGGGGAGGTTAGGTTTTGGGGGGGGGGGGGTTAGTTATTTGGGGGGTGGGGGTTAGTTTTTTTTAGCTATTTTAGGTTGTGTTCACATTGGTCATCGCGGTTCTCGCAATAAAGGTGGTTCTCGCATGAACCTTACCCTATATATATATATATATATATATATATATATATATATATATATATATATATATATAGGGAGAAGATCATGCGAGAACCACCTCTTATTGTAAGAACCGCGAGAACCAATGTGAACACACCAAAAATGCCTAAAAATAGCTAAAAATCACACAAAATTTTTTTTTTTGAATTTTTTAATATTTTTTATAAAAAAAATCGCTACTTTTAGAAGGTTAGGTTTTTTTTTTTTTGGGGGGGGGGGGTGGGGGTTAGGTTTTTTTAGCTATTTTAGGTTGTGTTCACATTGGTTCTCAAGGTTCTCACAATAAGGGTGGTTCTCGCATGAGCCCCTCCCTATATATATATATATATATATATATATATATATATATATATATATAGTGTGAGGTTCATTGGGGAACACTAAAAAAGTGGGGAACCGGGGAACACTCTTAAAAATTTAACTTAACATGTTAAAAATAAAATTTTTAAACATCTTTTTCGACGCTTCTCCTTATATATACTTGTAGAAGCATTTTTAATAAAAAAATCGAAAACTAAAAATATTGAAAAAAAAAAAGTTAAAAAAAGGCTAAAAAAAAATTTTTAGAAAATTTTTTTTTACTCGACTAGATTCTCCTCCTTTTTATAAAGAAAAACGCTGAAAAAAAATTTAAAAAAATTTATTTTTAACATGTTAAGTTAATTCTATAAGATATAACTGTTTTTTTTATATTTTTAGTTTTTGATTTTTTTTATTAAAAATGTTTCTACTTGTATTTATAAGAACAAACGCTGAAAAAAAATTAGAAAAATATTTTTTTAACATGTTAAGTATAATTTTTAAAAGTGTTCCCCTGTTCCCCACTTTTTTAGTGTTCCCCAATGAACCCTCCCCTATATATATATATATATATTATATATATATCAACATTGTCACTATTGAATATGGGCATGAATCGATTGTACCATGTCCAGTGGGTTCTGTCACATTCATTGTTAGTTGGAAGAGTAATCGTATTATTTGTGTTCCTCTTTTTAAGTTGCCAATTAATAAAAAAAAAAAAAGGATTTCTTTTATATAAAACAATCGACGAATAATATTGATATGTACCAATCGGTTGATAGATAATCCGTTGAGTGGATCAAGCTCAAAAGAAATTAGCAAGATGCAAGACTTGAGATAATTCTCTATAATTTTCATTCATATCCTAAAACATCAAATGATTTACATTATAAATACTAAGCTAAATAACTAACCACTATCCACTACTTTGAAAATAAACACATGCATGTAAAATAATTAAAGAAATAAAGGGAATATGCTAATAAAATTATGGAACATGATGGAGGAGATCGTGGGTACGTATCATAATATAAACCATGAATGATGCTTCTTTCATTTGTCGTGGTGTGTGGAAAGATGGATATCTTATTATTTTGGGAATAAATAAATACAAAATAAATAAATGCATAAGAAAATAAGATTATTAACTATAAGTTTCTTTTAGCAAACTAAATATGCTTTTTATAGTTACTCCTTTTCGTGTTCTCAAGGGTTATGGTGTAGTGGTAAAGTGCCTTTACTCTATTTTAAAGGTGAAAGGTTTGAATCCTATAATGGTAGTATTTAGAAGCATGTTAGTTTGTTGCTAAAAAAATGATTCTTTTATGTAAAAAAATAATATTAGTTTTATTAAAATCTATTAAACTTGAAAAATATATTGTAATTAATATGTAACAATCTTATGATTGATCAACTACTACTACCAATCTCCCCTGTTCCATTATGAAACTGAAAACACCCACCATTTCTCTCTTCTTCTTTCTCATTTCTACTCCTGCAACACTTCTTGAAGCCTCCAACAATGGCAACCGAGGATTCATACTCCAAGAAAACGAAGACACCCACATCAAAAGATCCGATTTTCCATCCGGGTTTCTCTTCGGAACAGCCACTTCTGCTTACCAAGTTGAAGGAGCCTATCTTGAAGACGGAAAATCGTTAAGCAACTGGGATGTATTCAGTCACTCTGGAGGTTAGTATAATCAGTTACGTTAGTTTTGATTTCCAGTGATGAATTTTAAAAATTGAATCCAGCCACCATCATTTTTTTGTTAGGTTGTGAGGAGAATGGAGATATTGCTGATGATCATTATCATATGTTCTTGGTTCATTACTCTCTTTACTTATCAATCTCATTGACTTATTTTGCATCAGTTTTTTTTATTTGAAACTTTTGGACTTATGTAATTCAGGGAGATATTGAATTAATGCATTCCATTGGCATACAAGCATACAGATTTTCTATAACTTGGGCTAGAATTCTTCCAAGTATTTTGTCCAATCTTATCATCCATCAATTAGTTCCACTATCTTCTCAACTTTGAGTAATTCTTTGCATTTTGTTGACCAGGAGGAAGGTTTGGTAAAATCAATCCTGCAGGCATCATGTTCTATAACAAGATCATAGACAATCTGATTCTAAAAGGTGATGTGAATTATTGATGTTATAATATAATTAAATTTGATATTGGAAATCTTGGATTGGGGTCAGGAAATTATTAAATAATTTTTATTTTTCATTTGTGAATTGATATAATCTTGCTATGAATCACCAAGCTTTTTTCATTGATATTGATTAAAATGAGCAGGAATCGAACCGTTTGTGACGATTAACCATGTAGACCTTCCTCAAGAACTTGAAGACAGATATGGTTCTTGGCTAAACCCCGAAATGCAGTATGCGTAAAAGACACTGTTTCATTAGTTGTTTATAGGTTCGATGGCTTATTATTATTGAAACATTTGTTTTACTGGCAGGGAAGAGTTTCTATATTTAGCAGAAACATGTTTCAAGTCATTTGGAGACCGAGTGAAGTATTGGATCACCATAAACGAGCCTCAATTACTCGCAGAATTGGCTTACGAGTGGGGGTTTTTCCCACCATGTCGTTGCTCAGAGCCTTTTGGAAACTGTCTTGATGGAAATTCAGATGTCGAGCCTATCATCGTTATGCACAACTTGTTATTGGCCCATGGCAGGGCAGCCAAGCTATATCATGAATATTTCCAGGCAATATATCAACTAAGTTTTAGTCAGTCTCAATTTAAGATTTTTTTTTATCTGACTTGTTGGTTTGTATGTGCAGCCTACACAAGGTGGCTCAATTGGACTCACTGTTCACGCTTACATGTATGAACCGCTAACGGATAGTGAACTTGATCGCCAAGCTGCCAAAAGGGCATTTGCTTTTCATTCTGGCTGGTGAGTGGTAACCTTTTAGAACATATGTTCGCCATAAATAAATAAGTAAACACGAAAAAATATATGATCTTTGCTCAACTTGTTATCATTAAACAGGACACTTGATCCCTCCATATTTGGAGACTACCCGGAAGAACTTAAGGAATACCTTGGTTATGCATTACCAAGTTTCTCCCTTGATGAAAAGAATTTTATGACGAATAGTATAGATTTTATTGGCATCAACCATTATTCGAGTACATATGCCAAGGATTGTACTAATTCTAGTTGCTCCGCAACTGGAAATCGCGCAATCCAAGGTTTTCTTGAGGCAGTTGGAGAGCGTGATGGTGTGCCAATTGGTGAACATGTAGGAAGTTACAATCTTTTATTTATAATACTTAGTTGATATGACGATTAACGATATTTTTGTGTTTTAAACAGACGGGGGCAAATAATTCATATGTTGTCCCTAAAGGCATGGAAGAGATTGTTAACCTTATCAAGATTCGATACAATAACAAACCCATGTTTATCACTGAAAATGGTTAGTGTCACCATTTTCATATTTGGTAACATATACATATGGTCTTGTTTCGATTATATTTACTTCTTTTACAGGATATTCGACACCAGACTTGCACGAGCAAAGAGTTGATGAGCTAACTAATGACGTCAAGCGAATTGAATATCACACCAAATACCTTGCTTCATTAGCAAAGTCTATTAGGTTGACTCTTAATTCTAGGTTTATGTCATTTTGTTTATTCTTAAAAATCAAAGTGTGACATTGATTTAAATTTGAAATAACAGTGGGGGAGCAGATGTACGTGGATATTTCGCATGGTCATTTATGGATAGTTATGAATGGTTATATGGTTACGATGTTACGTTCGGATTATATCATGTGGATCGACAAACTCTAGCTCGGACGCCAAAGCTTTCTGCATCATGGTATAAGAATTTTCTGTCCAACAACAGTGATTTTGTCTTTATGGAAACTTCAAGGGACAACATTTATTAAGTTGTCCAAGGATGTATTATTTGACTGTTCCTCATTGGCTGTTTATTTATTTCTCTCTCTTCCTTGATGTGTTGAAAAAACAGAAAAAAGAAATAATCCAGTTTACAAGCTGAATTGAACACACCCTCAAAATCCACTATTAAATCTACAACCTACAACTTGGTTTACCAAATTTAAAGTTAAATTTGAGTTGTTTTAGATCTCCAATATGAATCATAGGCTTAGAGCCTTAGATCATGTGTAATGGATTAAGTTCCTTAGGTGTAAAATGGCTTAAGTTCCTTAGGGGTGTTTGGTGTCATATGGATGCTACGCGTCGGTAGGGGCATTTTTTTAAGGGGCAATTACATATATCCCCTATAAACTTCAAAAATTACATATTTAGCCAAGCCAAAATTTATTTTACATATATCCCCTTCTTAAAATCTAAAAATATCAAATATACCCAATTTTTTAAAATTACTTTAGAGAATGACTAATTTACCCCTTTTTATTAAATCTTAAAAATATTGCGTTTTTTATGTTTAACCAGCAACTTTTTTCCCATTTTCTATAGTTTTTCTTCTTTCGTTTTCTTTAAGCTCTTTGTTTTCGTTTTTTTTTTCTTTCCGTTATCTGTTTCAATTTTTTTTTTTGTTTCAACAATCAAGTGTACAAAACAAGTTCTTGAAGCCTCCTTCAATTTGGAACTTGGAAGATAACTCAAGTAAACACATATTTACAATTTCTTCCGGAAGAAAACTATTAACTTCAAACACTTTGATCAATTATTTTGTATCTTAATTTTTTATTTAATTCAAGAACAAACACAGCACACGGTTCCATAGGTTATTCATACGATGTATCACCGTTTAAAAAATCTAAGACAAATCCCTTCCACATGAGCTTTTTTTTTTATAAATGGATTATGGGTCAGTCTCGCAAATCACGTATAGTCCTTTGAGGATGAGTGAGGCTTGAAAACTAGTTCTAAACTGTTAATTGACAACAGAAATATGAATATTGATTTGTATCTTCAGTTCAGATATCAGTAACGGAATCGTTTGTGTTAATGGAGATTCGGATGGAGATTTTACCGATAGTTTTGTTGATATATCAAAATCGATCCGCTTTTGGTGACCGTTTTCTTGAATTATCACGTTTTCTGGCTTCAAAATTATGTAAACGATGCATAAATTTTGCTTAGCGAAGACACAGTTTGGTGTGTGAGAAAGGGCAGTGGGAGGAGGAAATGAAAGAGCGGTAGGGTTTTTATGTTTGAGAGGGTATTTGTGTCATTTTGCTACAAGAAGGGGAAATGTGTAATTTAATTTTTAGGTTGGGTAAATATGTAATTAGAGTTTGAAATAAGGGATATATGTAATAATCCCTTTTTTTTAACCAAAGAGTGATGTAAGGGTGGAGGGGGCGCATGGGTTTACCCTACTAAAAAGGTTTTTTTACATATATATATATCGAGTTTTTTATTAAATAACGTGTACTGTCTGCATTGACGGCTGCCATGGCGAAGCATCATAGCCCCCTCCCCCTCAAACCCCTAACAAACTACCCTTAAACCCCTAAAAAACTGGTATCACTCCTCTCAATTACCCTTGAGCTAAAACCCACCAATTAATGAAATTTTAATTTAGTTATTTTAATTGGTGGGTTTTAGCTCAAGGGTAATTGAGAGGAGTGATACCAGTTTTTATAGGGGTTTAAGGTAGAAGTAATATGACATTACAAGATTGGAGGATGCAGAGGTAGTTGAGTGGGGCACCCCCTACATCCTGATAGTTCCGGACCTTTTTATATCATGGATTATTCAAACATGCTTTTTAAAGAATTTGATAAATGGTATTCTAGTATTTTATAAAGAGTAAACTGTCAAAATGGTCTATGGGGTTTGGTTATTTTTGTTATTTTAGTCCAAAACTCAAATATTTAGAATCTGGGTCCTGGTGGTTTCAATTTTGTTGCCTTTTTCATCAAAAAACAAAGTATGATTAGATTTTTTCAGTTAACATCCAGTTTTTTTTTTCTTTTTCCTCCCTTCTAACGAAGGGCAAAATTGTCACACCCCAACCGATGACGGAATCATCGGGGCGCGATAATAGGCGAATCAGATTGCTCAAGAGAATCCATAACAACTAAATTGCGACAGTATTTAATGCGTTCATTATCCCATACTAATAAACAAGTACAATCACATAAGCTGTCACGAATTTTCATGTTCTCACAAACAATACAAATCCGACAACCTAGATTTTAGGTGTGTTTCTAGACTTCCTAGCTTGATTTGATGTAGACTGCGACTAAACCTGCAACATACGTTAAAAACAACGTCAATACAAAAGTATTGGCGGGTATATAAGTTTTGATAGAGTAGCGTAAATAGATAAAAAAGTGTTGCGAATTACCAAATACATAAACGAGATACCTCAACATATATGCATATAAGACCGATACTACCAGCTAAGTCACTCGAGCTGCGATTTCAATTGCTATTCATCCTAACTAGACCCTGTCGGGTGCTATAGTACTATACTAGTTAAGGCGGGACCTCGCGGGTATAAGTCCTAACACATATGTAACTAGCATCACGTATAAATATGCATAACAGTTATTCGCAAGTGATAAATATTTTGATTGAATAATTTGTTTTAATAAATTCGATCTAATAGGAACGTATGTTACACCCAGAATGCGATAAAAAGGGGTTCGAGTATACTCACAGTTGGTGTTCAGCTAGTAAACACAACTTGGTTGGATTGAAGGGAGCGCGTCTGAGATCAGCCTGGTTACTGATTGATAGCGTAAGCGTCGAACAGTGCGTTAAACGGTGGCGAGTGAATCAAGTGTCGAATGGCAATCCGATCGGATGGCCATCCGATCGGATGGCCAGTCGATCGGGTGGCAATCCGTTCGGATGGTCATCCGATCGGATGGCCATTCGATTGGATTGTCACCTTGTTTGGTGAAGATGTGTTTGTGTATGATGGTTTGACTTTTGAAGTTTTCGTTGTAGCATTTTGAAAACAGAGAAGTATCTCTACCTTTCAGGTCGATCGATCTAACGACGGCTCGATCGGACGGCGATCCGATTAGTATGACACTTCAGTGAGAACAAGTTCATGGCAGTTTGTCACCCAATCGGATTGCAATCCGATTGGGTGGCAATCCGTTCGAACTGGTAATGCATTGAACAAGTTGAAAATTGTTTAAGTCCCAAACGTCACACGATCGGACGGTCGCTCGATCAGACGGCAATCCGATCGGGTGGCAGTCTGTTTCAACGTTCAGATCCTTTGAACAATTGGAGAAATAGTTTAAGTATGGAACCAAGTGCAGCCCGATTGGACGGCCGGTCGATCGGGTGGCAATCCGATCGGGCGGTAGTCCGATCGGACGGCAATCCGTTCCGACGGTCTGATCGTCCTATCACTTGTTTTCTGTTTGAAGTGTTGTAGCTTTGAACGAGACGTTTTGATATCTTGCTTGAACAACAGGACCCTTGTCTCGTCCCAAGTGACCCGACCGAACATGAATCACCCTAGTCCGAACAGTTCACGCTTCGAGTCGGTTGTTCATGTTCAACCCGAAATCAACATCTCTCCCGGATAGAATTCAGATCTAGAACTGATGCATCACTAAGAATCATCTTGGTGCATATGTCTGTCGACTTCGTCTTGTATCGAGTCTTGTAATAGGTTTGATATATCAGGGCACGGTTTACGAGAAAAACGGGAAAATGTAGGATGTGGCCATTTCGCACGAAATGGAACTTGTCCATTTCGTACGAAATGGAACTGGCCATTTCACATTACTCCATTCCATGAGAAATGGACTTCCTATAAATATGTGCCTTGTTCAATTCATTTGTATCTTTCTGATTCCGGAACCGAGGTGCTTCCGAAGTGTCTCCAGCCTGTAAATCGTTGTTATATAAAAAAACAAGACAATTATAGTGTATATCAAGCTGATTCAACATCAATACGTTTGTTTCCGCCTCTCGTATTGATCAAAAACTCTTCTGAACGACTCGTTTGGCCGTGCAAACGATCCTACAAGTGGTATCAGAGCTCAGGAGGAAGAGTTCTTACCGATTTCAGCTTGATTTCATCAAAATTCTGATTTCTACACATTCTTTTACAAGATTTTTCAAAATTAAACAAGTTTTAACAGATAAAATGGCTTGATTTTCTCACATAATACGCGAAACACTGTTTTAACAAACCCTTGAAAGAATCAGACTTAAAATCAACCTAAAACCTGATCAATTTGTCAAAAACATGGCCGATTGTGTGACATCAGCACCATTTGGCACGAGTTGAACCTTCCATTTCGCACGAAGTGGACCTATTTCGCATCAAAGTGTCATTTCGTTTGAAACATACTTCCAATTCGCACAAAATGGTCGTTTAGTGTGGTCCAATTCGCTTGAAAAGTCCAATTCGTGTGAAATATACATATTTTTTCGTACGGATTGGGCATTTGTGACTCATTTCGCACGTATTGATCATTTGTGATCCAGTTCGCGTGAATTGAACCTTATCCAGTTCGTTTGAGATTTGTTTTCAGGTTGTGTGAAAGATTTAAGTTCGTTTCAAGATCATCCAGTTCGTTTGAAAGACTGGTTTTGTGAAATTTTTACCGAATCATGGAAAACGAATTCTACAACACCTTTGCTACTGCCTCGGGTACTCCTGTTACCGTTGCTCAAAGTGTAACCATGGAAAATGAAACTGGAACGTTACAGAAACCTCCAAAGCTGATGGCCATTGAAGAATATCATAGTTGGAAAGAACGTTTCGAGAATTGGGTTCAAGCAAATCATCTAAGGTCTTGGGAAAGTATTGAAACTAAGTATGCTAGACCACTGTCTGATTTGGGAGTTGCAAAGATTATCTCGGAATTTTCAGATAAAGAGAGAGATATGTACAAGGCAGAAAAAATGATGGTTAGTTTACTTCAACAAGCTGTGAAAGAAGATATTTTCATATTACTTCAACATGATAGTAGTGCTTATTCGATTTGGGATGCACTTTGCAAAAAATTCGAAGGAAGTGCAGAGATGATTGTTGGATCGACGTATGACACTAAATAGTCAGTATGAGTAGTTCATCATCAGATACAAAGGTGGAATCAATGTAAAAGATGTCAACACAACTTGTTCCTTTCTAATTATCCTTTTATTGATCAATCCTGAGCTTTTTACACTTTCAAATGACAAACGGACAGCACCTCGGCTCAGAGACAATGACCAGATTTCGTTTGAAATGACAACACAACACACATATATATAGGTGACCTGATTTCGCTTGAAACTGCCATCGGTCATTTCAAGCGGAATCACATATGTTGATTTCACTTGAACTGACTTGTGACACTTTCAAGCGGAATCACCCACTTTAACATGTTCTAACCCTAATTTAAACCCTGTTGTGCACTCGTTTAGCCTATCTAGACATAAGACTCGATTAAGACTAAATTAACAGACACTAGATGCACCAACAATGATCAAGAGTAAAAAATCATTATTGAAGAAAGAATTTGAACTGTTTACAAGTGTGCCAGGTGAAACTACAAAGACTCTCATTGAGAGATATTGTCATCTAGTGCGTTCAATGTCTCGATTGGAAATTACTAAAACTCCAGAGGAATGGGTTGAGAAATTAGCACGATGCGTTACCTCAAAAAGAATGGGGTACATACCTCATGATTCTGAAGAATTCTGGTGAATATAGTAGATTGTCGATTGCACAATTTATTGAGAAACTTGAGGGACAAGATCTAGAACAACAAAAGATTGCTAGAATGAATAGTTCAAGCGGTCAACAAGACATCAAGATGTACTACAAAGGTAGTGTTCAGAATGTTGAAGCAAGTCCGAAGATTCAAACCACTTTCAGCGCAGAAAACTCATCCGGATCACACAATCAAAGCTCAAACAACAATTGTCACACCCCAACCAATGGCGGAAACATCGGGATGGGACGAAGTGTGAAGATTGCTAGAGACATCATAACGTTATTTGTGACAATATTTAATAAACCGATTTCATTTCATAATTCAATTGTCAACATTACAAAGAAATCAAATAACAACAAGTTCAAAGGAAATACATGACAACATAATCAAAATTGATACAACATATTAAACCTAAACGTCTATATGTGTATCTAGGCATCAACACTACTTCTTTTCATAGCATCGTCATCATCAACCTGTAACATGTTTAAAATACAATTCAATGCAAAAGCAAAGGCGAGTATACAAGTTTGGTACGTACATAACAAAAGATAAGTTTTAAACAATTCCTCATAGCAAGCATGTGATTCAAGATAAACAATAAATTTGGCATGTGTCAAACATATCAAACCAATAATGAAACGGAAGATGCTCATGACATAACCACAAGTCTACGGGCGGGTCGTTAATCCTATAGCGCTACATATGTCACGGTTAGGCTCGTACGAAGTTAATGATAAGTTTAACACATAATGTCCTCAACCCAAGTTTAAAGTATCAAGCAATCACGTATACAAGCATGTTATAGGAATGTTCATGTGTTTAAGCAAAAAGTTCATGTGTAAGTTTATAAATAACATGTTACACCCCAAAAAGTGGTAAACGAAAAAGGGGTTCAAGTATACTCACAAGGCTTGCATATGCCTTCCGATTATCCAATTGTTGACGAGTGGAGATTTAGAGTCCGAATGTATAAGGGTTAAAGTTCAAGTATGCTTAGAGTCGAGATTCGGAATAAAACAACATGAAAGTATTATATCAACATAATCATCTTCAACACATAACACTTGTATGACACTTGGTAACCACGAGGGTTATAATAATGTTTTCATGAGTTGAACACTCATAAGAATCATAAGAAGGTTTAGGTCCTAGATGATGTCCTACTACTTTGACAAATGAACATGAATTCAACATCAAAGGTTCTAATATACATAGATATTATTTAGGCTAGGTAGTATATATTAGTAAGTCCTTAGTACAAGTATTTCAAGCATGAGGTAGAAGATTTAATCTTCATTTAGGTACCTCAAATGTGTCATAGAAGTCATGTAGGAGGTAGGAAGAACAAGCTCCCATTTAGGCACCTCTTATGTTTTCACCACTACACTTGGTGTAAAAACAACCAAGGAGGGTCTTGAACAATATTAAGACAATAATAAGAACAACTATACTATGAGAAATCATCAAATCATGTGGGGATTCTATGTTGGATAACCCAAGTTGATCCATAATCACTCCTTCATCAAGATTGAAGCTTGAACATGACTTGTGGGTCAAAAACCCTAAACAAAACAGAAAGTATTTGAGGATTATCCTCTGATTTTGTATATCTCAACCTTGTTTTTAAGCCTAACTAACCATAGGAGTGGTTATAAGCATAAGGACATAGGTTTGAGTGAGTTAAACTTATGTCTAAACAAAGATTAATGAAAACAAACTTAAACAGTGGACTTTGAATCCTTTTTGCTGGAGTTCCAGTGACTTGTTTGCTGTGAAACACCCCTAGAATCGAAGCCAAGGTCAAGCCAAGCGTTCTGAAAAAAGAATGGACCAAAACGGATAAGAAATGAAGAAGTTATGCCCATTTTCGTAAAGCTCGATGAATCTGTCCGAACTCTGATTTGCAGCTACGGTTTGGAGGATGTTTTGAGAGTTTTTAGTGTTGCAAAAGTGGTAGGGAGGCTGGTTATAAGTGGTATTTATAGGGGGAAGGATTAGGGTTTCAATGGGTTGGGCTTTTGAAGTGTTTAGAAGGGGTTAAACCTTGAAAGTAGCCCACAAAACCCAACCATATGGGGCTGAATTTTTGCTGAATTGGGGCTGCCATATTTCTTTATTTTTTTTATTTTTAAAACATTATAATGAGTAATTTTGTTAATTAAGTTGTGTAATAATATGCAACAATGTTTCCCCTAACTTGTAACAAGGTAAAATATGAAATAAAACATGATTTAACTAGGTAAAAAGTGTAATGTATAAGTATGTAACATGTTTGTAAGTGACAAGTATATGTCACATATTAGATGATTAATCGTTGTATAAATAAGCATATTATTAGGGGTTTTTAAGTATAAACAATTTAAGGACAAGCATGGACATGTATCGTGAATAAGTATCGTATAAGTATGAAGTACAAATAAGTATTCGATGTACAATGGATTCAAACGTATGAACATGTATGAATATGTAGAAGGTGAATTTAAAGAAATACGAATTTTATTTATGATCCAAGTCTCAGATTTTACAACGAAAGGACGACTACAATAATACAAGATTTCCAAATATAGCATTACAAGGCGAGCTTTCTAATTATGGGAAGTATGAAAAAGCAGGTCGTTACAACTATAGTGGTTTTTCTTCATATCCAAGTGTTAATCCAAATGTTTCAACTTCAAATCATCAATTCCAAAGCTCAAACAACAGTAATGGTCATGTGTTACACTGCAACATCGCGTTGCATCTTCAGAACGGTCAAAATTTCTCTGAAGAAGTCGCTAAAGGTCATATGGCATTACTAGCTACCGTGTTAGAATCATATGAGGGTTTGGTTGCAGGAAGGATCGGAAATCCTATGTTGACAAAAGAGGATTACTATCAGATCGATGCTGAGGAAATGGAGCTTATGGATATTAAGTGGTGTTTGGCGAGTGTGTTGAGAAGAGCTGAGAAATTTAAGCAGATTACAGAAAGAGATGACTTTCGTGATGCTAATGTTTCTAATTTAGGTTTTGATAAGTCTAAAGTTACTTGTTTTCGATGCAGGGAAAAAAGACATTTCAAGAGGGAATGTACCAATCGAGAAGCAGGTGGAGCTCAGAATCCGTTTGGGAATAATGATTATTATCGGAAAGCTATATATCAACAAGTTGCTCAACAACCGTCATCATCCCATGCTATTGAAGATGGAAAGAGGAAAGCTTATCTAGTTAATCAAGATGATGAAAGAGTGACATAAGGTTTTAGCTGGGATAAATACATTCCGGCTGATTCAAAGTTTAGAGCATTCATTGCAAAAATAGTTCAAGAACCAGAGTTGATGAAAGAATGGATGGATGTGTTTGCAAATGATGAGAAAAACCAAGATGGAGAGTCTGTTTCTCCAGAGAATAGTTCAGAAAAGACACAAGTCTTTGATCAATCATCAACTGATAGTAGCGATGATGAGGAAGAAATTAATCAAATTAACATTGGCAAAACTCATTTATCTTCTGAAAGTTTCAAATTTTATTTTGCAGATAGATTGGAGAAACTAAGGGAGAAGCGAGCAGCAAAAGATTAGAAAAAGGTAAAATGCGAGAATGTTGCTCAGGAAGTGTAACACCTCAAAATTTCGTGTTTAATAAAATGACGACACGTGTCATGTACGACAAAAACCCGTTGTAAACCCGGATTTAATAAAGATGTTTCGGTAGGATTTAAAGTGGCGTCATGTTAAATTGTTACCTCTGAACGACCTCAAGTATAAATCCCAAGACCCGATTAAATGCTATACACATCTTTTATGCCTCAATTCAGGGAATTATTGTCAATAAAGGAATTTCAAAAGCATGATATGATCCCACGAAGAAAAAGAATGGTAAACCTTCATTTTCGGGTCTTGTATACATATTCAAATGAAACAACTTCAAATGGTAGGGTATGTTACAGTAAAAGACACTTCTTGAAGGTCCCTAGTTGTTAATTGAGGCCCCGAATTCGTCCAAGTGGATTGCCTTTTCGAAACACCATGAAACAATCAAAAATTCACCCCTGATGTACCCTTGCGCACCGTAGCAAGGAAAGCCTTGCGGTGCGCAAGCTACGCACAGCAACCAAAAAACAGGCTGTTGCCTGTTATGCGCGATTTTGACCCACTTAGCCGGTTTTTCTCACTTGTGGACGACCCCTAGACATCCCTAGGCACTAGTAACAAGTGTTAATCAGTTGTGGATGGATCCTAGACTTTGTTGTCAACTTGTTATGGTGATTGCAACTAGTATAAAAGGCCTTCAAGGTTTCAAACATTCCTCACAACTTCTCCTGCACTCTTGGATCATTTCTGGAGCTATCAAATAGCCTCAAGTGATCATATCTCGTGCATAGGACTTCAGTAAGTGTTCTTGTCCTTCTCTAATTAAGTTTAGCTTGGTTAATTAGCTAAAAGTCAAACCGTCGTAATTACGGTTTGACTTCGAGTTTAGTCAATAATGGCTCAGTTATATCTCGAATTAAAAGTGGTTATAAGTTGGTATTTATGTGGGTAATAAAACCCCAAAAGGGTTTCCCCTGATCACCATCCTAACCAGGTCAAATGTCGGGTCAAACTTTTAATTAAAAAGTCAACATAATGCTTAAAATGTCATTTATGCATAATTAGCTATCTAGAACATATATAACCTGTTTGGTCATTTTTATAACTTAGTAATAAGTGTAAGAACATGTCTAAACATGTTCAACCCGACAATTTCCTGTTTAGACCCGGTTCGGAACCGAAAGTCACATAGTTTGACTTTCACTTTGACTTTCAGTTCTGACCCGTTAAGGCATGTTTTAGAAATGCCTCAGAGCTTAAATTGGATTAGGATACATGTTAGAACAACCCTCTGTGATTATACACCTTGGTTCACTAGTTATCCAATTAATATGCATATTTCCGTTAATTGCTCATATGTTGACCGTTATGCCCTTATTACCTTAGAACGGGATTTATGAAAATGTAAAAGTGTAGAAACCTTAGTTACTGATATATAGACTTGTATGCAAAGTTTGACATCAGTTTGACTTGTAGATTAAGAGTTATGCTCATTATCGCAAAACTAATGCTTTATGTTAATAAAATGGCGTAATTAGCGTATAGCCTAGTTAAACATACTTTTTGGTATCAAATATTTTACCCACTGATGTAATATATCATTTTGGGATTTTTAAAGATTTTTAATTAATTTTAGGCTGAGCATAACTCATAGTCGTAGGCTTAATTCGGTAATTGTCGGTTTTGCCCTTACGGGCCATAAAATGAGTTTTACATATCTAAACGACCCCAAACCTTTTGCTACTGATCACATATGATAAATAAATTATTTTAAGCCTTCTGGAAATATAAAAATATCAGATTTAACTATCGAACCCGGTAATGGCCTTTAATCGCCTTAATTAGCGTTTTTAGCGCATAGTATGTTTTAAAATCATATTGGACATACCCGGGTTGATACCTACTGATATAAGAGGCAAATTACAATATTTTAACAGTAAGCAAAGGTTGATAAACTCAGACTTCAGTTTCGAGCTTTTCGGCTTATGTGAAATTACCAAAATACCCCTACGGGGCCTAGTTTGGTTAAAAATGATAATTTTCACATACATGCTTTAACCTACTGATGTAACTTAGAAAATTGAGTATATTGTTGATTACATCAGACCTGTAACTCAGGTTGTCACTTAAACTCGTTTATAAACTTTTAAATGACCAAACTACCCCTACGGGGCCTAGTTTGTGTTTAAACACGTTTCGGGCATAACGAAAGACACCTTACTGATGTCACAACATATTTGAGACATAATTAACTTAGGAAACCTGTATATAGCTCTCATGACTACCCGTCACGCTTATTACGCGTACGGTTCGGTTTATGTAACAAGTTTACATAAATTAGCCGAAACGGGTCAAACCTTAACGGTTTTATCTCAAAATCCAGAATGTGAACAATAAACCCATATTAAACAAGTCTTCAAACTTGTCGGGTCTGAATCACATTCTATCCGGTCTTCGCTTAATCGTGCGTACGAACCGTATCTTGAAACTAGCCGGTCTAAGCTTAAGCTTAATAAAAGACCCGTTAGCATTCTAATAGGTTATTATAAACCTTCGTTCCAGATTAGGAGAACCAGTAAAAGCTACGTGCATTTTGCTTGTTGTGATTAATACTTACTCAGGTAAATACTTTTAACTTATTTTCCCTATACGGGCTTGGGTTACGGTATATAGCATACCGCTTGATCGGGCATCAAATCTCCACGCTTAGTGGGTAGTTGAATAATTTGATCGGCTCGTTTAAACAGTCTTGTTTACTTTACAGCCTTTGGGGGGTTAATGACCATGTCCCGGATATCCTTGGCATCATCTTACGAGATGGCCGCGACCTGAGCACGGGGTGTAGGCGTACACCGTCCGTGTATAACTCAATGATGTGGTGTGTCTATTGATCTTTAACCCGGACAAGATCCGGGCTACTGAACGCATAAGTAACATGTAATTCGTTCACAAGATTATAATATTAAATAATTCTCCCAAGTTATAAAAATGTTTATGCCATGTGCATCCAAACCAATTTTCAATCATTTTCCAAACTGAGTCAGTTGAATGTATTTACCAGTGTAAACTGACGTATTTTCCCAAAAAGACTGAATGCAGGTACTAAACGAAATTGGCTGGATTGTCTCCTAAGCATCAATAAAAAGTCTCGCAAGCTTAGGATGCCAGAAGTCTGTTGAACCATTAATATTATTTTGTTTCGATCCGTTCTGTGGATAACTTCCGGATATTGTTACATTGATAAACAATATTAGATTCGGCTGTATCATATTTTAAATTTGCTTCCGCTGTGCATAATAATATTGTGTTGTTTGACTATTACGTTGCCAACCACGTCACGATACTCCCCCACCGGGCCCACCGGTGACACGTGGAAATCGGGGTGTGACAGGTTGGTATCAGAGCCAACACTGAGTGAATTAAACACTAGCCTTTTGTGTTTAATCTTAGTTACACAATTGCACATATCTAAACCTTCGAGTCTAGACTTATAACATAGGACAAATTCCACCTTATTCGGTTTTTGTTTTGTCCTTTAAATTTTTTATTTGGTTATTGTTATCTTATGCTTTATTGACAGGAACATCAAAAATGCCGCCAAGATTCTTTAGGACACGAGGACGAGGCAAGGGGCCAGTCACTGCCACCAACGACCACGAAGCTGGACCTTCACAACGGCGAGCTCCATCCAACACCGAGAGTGACGACCCTCGGGAAAACCGGAGAAACCTGTTCAAGCCGGCCAGACGGTCGGTTTCGCATACTTCAACACCGCCTGTTCTAAATCCTTATGAACCCAATAACCCTCAACCGTCCTACATACCACTTCAGCGATCCCTATCTCATCATTCATATGGTGACCCCACACCCATCTTCCGAGGCCAATTTAATTCGGCAAATTACTTACAAGAACCCGTGGGTTTCAACCCACTAGGGCCAGACGATCACTTCTCTGGCGATCACGCTGACGACATGGACGAGGATACTGACCCCGTCATGCCAGCAAGTGGCACTCCAAACCATCCGATCGAGATCTCCGACGGATCTTCTTTTCACGGATCACCCTATGGTGGTCCAGACAGTTTCCAAGCCCTGTTTAATCAGCACGAGTGGTATTATACGCTTTCACACCACTCGTCGTCTCATGGGCAGCAACAACAGCAGCAGGAGCCACAGCCGCAGCCGCATCATCAAGATTCATCCGAGGATCACCGGTTTGTGGCAGTTACGCCACCACCTCCACCGCCACCAGTTCAGCCGGCACCTCCTCAACCGCCAAGGCGTAGGAGAACCGGTGCCCGCATGTCGGTACAACCGGGGGGCTTCAATTTCAGCTCCCCACGTCAGTCGAGTGCCAGCCACTACCCACCGCACCAGGAGGACCCGCAATTGGGTGGACCCTCCAACCCTGTTGTACTACAGCCACCGCCGATGGGATTTGATAACCCAATTTCGGCGTATACGGGTGGCATGGGATACAACCCGTTTGAACCCCCAACGCATCACAACTATGGTTACGGGGAGGCTGATCCGTACATGGTAGCAGCGAACTATAACACCCAAGGACCCTATGGGGATCCATGGGAGGTGAGTTACCCGACTCAGGGATACCCTATACCTCCTAGACCCATTATCAGGACGCAATCGCAGCCACCACGGTTTTCTCCCCCAGAAAGGGAGGAAATTCTTCATAGGTTGGAGCGAGTTGAACGGGAAGCTCACGAGGAACGTAGGGAAAGACAGACGTTCTTCCAAGGGTTGGTTAGTTTGATCAAGGGAAAGAACAAGAAGGATCGTTGAATCCTTCCACAGTTATTTTCTCCTGTATTTACTGTTGAGCCCCTGCGTGGGTGTATTTGGTATGTTTGCTTTAAGCCCCTGCGTGGGCATGCTTGTTTGTTTTAACCCCTACGTGGGTGTATTGTTAGTGTGAGTCCCTGCGTGGACATGTGTGATATTTAGCCCCTGCGTGGGCATGTGCGTTATTTAACCCCTGCGTGGGTAAGTATCTGTTTCACCCCTGCGTGGGTAAGTTTGTAAATTGAAAGACCCGTTTAGGGCAAGTGTGTAATGCTTTGAAAAAAATAAATGGAATGTTTGTTTTTATAAATTTCATGATTGCCATTTGTGCATATATACTTTATAAATGAAATAATTAAATTAAAATCATTCCTTTTAAAAATAATCTGCCTATGTAGTTATAAATTAAGAATCTTAAAGTGTGAAACCTAGCCTCGTGTCAAATATAAGACCGGGCCAAGATGGTAAGACCTGTTTGAAAGGTTCAAATTCCTGTTAACATCTTAAAACATGTTAATACTCCAGGCAGACGTGATTCGTTAAAATCACATGTCATTTTTATATGTATAAGGATTCTTTAGAAGATTCCAAACCCAGTTTAATGATCTCTGAATCCTGGGTCTACATCATCAATTAAGATGATCATATTTTACCATACGTTGGTAATATAATGCCTACGGGCCTTGCTCATTTCTACATGAGCCAAAAGACAGTGGTAGCTTTGACTCACTGTCTGAAAAAGGTAATAAAATATATTTAAATCTTAAAAAGCCTTGATTCTCTGAAATCATAGCTTATAATTTAAATTGTCCATGTGACTAAGCCTTATGTGCTAATATATATTGTTATTGTTTATAATTAGGATGAATTTTAATTGAAATCCTAAATTAATACGATTAATAAGTTAACCAAATATGGTCTCTGTTTACCATGGTTAACGAGTTACCCTAAGGGGTAATTCCATAATAAACTCCCAAGTAAAATATTGTTCTTGTTTTCTGCAACAGTTCAATTCAAATGGCTGAATCAAATGAAGTAAATAGCCATCCAGTGGAGCCAAATGAGAACGCCCAGATTACGTTAACGGGTACTGAATTAAAAGCAATCATAGACGACGCTGTTACACATGCTTTGGATAGGCAGTAAGAGGAATACAGTGGTACTCAAAGTAGGACCCACTCTGCATCACATTCAAAGCCCAGGACACATTCTGAGGCTCATAGCAAGCCTCCTCCCAAAAAGAATGGACCCAAGAAAGATGGTGATGACCGTCAGTCCACCAACCATCAAAGTGTCCCATCTCAGCATTTAGTACTGCATCAAGAAACCCGTAACAAGGGTTGCACCTATAAGTACTTCGTGTCTTGTAAACCCAGGGATTTTACTGGGGAAAAAGGAGCCGTCGACTGTATGACTTGGCTGGACGAGATGGACACGGTGGTAGATATCAGCGGGTGCGCTGAAAGGGATATAGTTAAGTTTGTGTCACAGTCCTTCAAGGGTGAAGCGTTGGCATGGTGGAGATCTCTGATGGAGGCCTCCGGAAAGATCCCATTGTATAATATGTCGTGGGATCAATTCATTGCCCTAATCAAGGAAAATTCCTGCCCTCAACATGAAGTAGAGAAGATAGAATCTGACTTTCTATCGTTGGTGATGAAGAACCTCGACTGTCAAGCTTACCTGACAAGCTTCAATACGCTGTCCCGGTTGGTTCCCTACCTGGTAACCCCGGAGCCAAAGAGAATCGCTCGCTTTATTGGTGGTTTAGAACCCGAGATCAAGGCAAGCGTAAAAGCTTCCCGGCCAGCTACCTTCAGGTCTTTAACTGACATTTCCTTATCCCTCACTCTGGATGCGGTCAGGCAGAGATCGCTGAGGAATAAGGAGGCCGAGAAGAGGAAGCGTGAAGATGATGGTTCACGAAAGTCGAACAAGAAACACCGTGGGAACGGTGATAACAAGAAGGGATCTGAGTTGAGGAAGGATGGGCATAAGTCTGATGAGAAGCCCAAGTGTAAAATTTGCAAGAAGCAGCACTATGGAAAGTGCAGACTGGAGTCGAGCTCTCAGACCCAGTCAAAACCCTTTGCTTGTGGAATTTGCAAGTCCACGGATCACAAAACCCTGGATTGCAAGAAGATAAAGGACGCAACGTGCTACCGTTGCAATGAAAAGGGGCACATCAAGACCAACTACCCAAATTACAACAAGAAGTCTGAGGAGGCTAAGAAGACTAATGCTAAAGTCTTCAGAATGGACGCGAAAGAAGCTGTGCAAGACGATAATGTCATAACAGGTACATTCCTTGTAAATGATGTCTTTGCAAGAGTACTTTTTGATTCAGGCGCAGATAAGTCTTTCGTAGATCATAAGTTTTGTAAATTGTTGAATTTACCTGTCAAAACCTTAAACGCAAACTATGAGGTAGAGTTAGCAGATGGTACCATAGAAACCGTCTCTACTGTGTTAGATGGATGTGTTATATCCATTAAGAACCATTCTTTTCCTCTGTCTCTACTCCCCTTTAAGTTGGCCGGTTTTGACATAGTTCTGGGTATGGACTGGTTATCTCATAACCAGGCCCAAATTGTCTGTAACCAGAAACAAGTGGTAATAAAGACTCCGTCTGGTGAATCACTTACCATTCGGGGAGATACCCAGTATGGGCTGCCTGAGCAGGTGACTATGCTCAAGGCTTCCAAGTGTTTGAAGAAGGGGTGTGTCATTTACATGGCGCAAGTAATTATTGATGAGCCTAAACCAAAGATAGAAGACATCCCTGTCATTTCTGAGTACCCAGAAGTGTTTCCAGAAGATCTACCTGGTCTACCACCAGATAGACAAGTCGAATTCAGGATCGATATCATCCCCGGAGCGGCACCAGTTGCTAGAGCACCATACAGATTGGCACCCACAGAAATGAAGGAGTTGCGGACGCAGCTAGATGAATTGCTGGCCAAAGGTTTCATTAGACCTAGTTCATCTCCTTGGGGAGCGCCAATCTTGTTTGTCAAAAAGAAGGATGGGTCGATGCGTCTGTGTGTCGACTATCGCGAGCTTAATAAAGTCACGATCAAGAATAGGTATCCTTTGCCCAGGATCGACGATTTGTTCGATCAACTTCAAGGGGCAAGTTACTTCTCGAAGATTGATTTGAGGTCTGGCTACCATCAGTTGAAGGTAAAAGATGAAGACGTTCACAAGACTGCATTTAGGACTCGTTACGGTCACTACGAGTTCCTAGTGATGCCTTTTGGGCTCACTAATGCACCAGCCGCGTTCATGGATCTTATGAATCGCGTCTGCAAGCCTTACTTAGATAAATTCGTCATCGTCTTCATCGATGACATCCTTATTTATTCTAAGAATCAAGCTGACCATGAGAAACACCTTCGTTGTATTCTCAAACTCCTGCATCAGGAGAAGCTCTATGCCAAATTCTCCAAGTGTGAGTTTTGGCTTCGAGAGGTCCAATTTCTTGGACATGTGGTCAGTGAGTGTGGTATCCAAGTGGATCCCGCTAAAGTTGAAGCTGTTATGAATTGGCAAGAGCCAAAGACGCCTACGGAGATTCGTAGCTTCCTGGGATTGGCAGCATATTACAGGCGCTTCATTGAGAACTTTTCAAGGATTGCTGCACCCCTTACCTCCTTAACTAAGAAAAAGGTTAAGTTTGTTTGGGGCCCTAAGCAGCAAGAATCCTTTGATATCTTGAAGCAAAAGTTGAGCAACGCCCTAGTACTGACACTACCAGACGGAATTGAAGACTTTGTGGTTTATTGTGATGCTTCGCCCACTGGCATGGGGTGTGTGCTTATGCAGAAAGGCAAGGTTATTACCTACGCTTCAAGACAATTGAAAGTGCATGAAAAGAATTACACCACCCATGACTTGGAGCTGGGTGCCGTTGTATTCGCACTAAAGCTATGGAGGCACTATCTTTATGGTGTCAAATGTGTGATTTATTCTGATCACAAGAGCCTCCAACATCTGTTTAATCAGAAGGAATTAAACATGAGGCAACGCCGTTGGATGGAAACTTTAAATGATTACGATTGTGAAATCAAATACCATCCCGGCAAGGCGAATGTAGTCGCCGATGCCTTGAGTCGGAAGGAAAGGGTTAAACCCATCCGAATTAACGCCAAGCGTATGGAGATAAAGAATAATTTGATGGAAAGGTTGTTAGCTGCACAGAAAGAAGCTGTGTTGGAAGCTAACTATCCTAATGAAAAGTTAGGAGTAACTGAGGAGCAGTTAACTCTTAGCAAGGACGAAATTTTACTATTAAACGGACGAATATGGGTTCCAATTTATGGAGGACTTCGAGATGTCATCCTCCAGGAAGCCCATAGTTCCAAATACTCCGTTCATCCTGGAGCTGATAAGATGTACCAGGATTTGAAGGCAAATTATTGGTGGATAGGCTTGAAAAAGTCTGTAGCCGCCCATTTAGCAAAATGCTTGACATGTGCGCAAGTCAAAGCCGAGCATCAGAAACCGTCAGGTTTGCTACAACAGCCTGAACTTCCTACGTGGAAGTGGGAAATGGTAACTATGGATTTTATTACCAAGTTACCCAAGACAAGGAAAGGAAATGATACGATATGGGTTATAGTTGACCGACTGACTAAGTCAGCTCATTTCTTACCCATCAAGGAGACTTATAGCTCCGATATGTTAGCCCAGTTATACGTTGATAAGATTGTAGCCTTACATGGCATACCTGTAGCTATTATCTCTGACCGAGATACTAGGTACACGTCACATTTTTGGAAGAGTTTCCAGCAATCTTTGGGCACACGTTTGAATTTTAGTACGGCTTATCATCCTCAGACTGACGGTCAGAGTGAGCGTACTATTCAAACGTTGGAAGACATGCTACGTGCATGTGCGATCGATTTGGGAGGTAGTTGGGATAAGAACCTACCATTAATCGAATTCTCCTACAACAATAGCTACCATACCAGCATTAAGGTTGCGCCTTTTGAGGCATTATACGGTAGAAAGTGTAGATCGCCAGTTTGTTGGGCGGAAGTTGGAGAAGTCCAGTTATCAGGACCAGAGATCGTGTTCGAAACGACGGATAAGATTGTCCAGATTCGTGAAAATCTCAAAGCTGCCCGAGATAGGCAGAAGAGTTACGCTGATCCAAATCGCAAGGATTTTCACTTCGAAGTAGGTGACAAAGTCCTACTTAAAGTCTCGCCCTGGAAGGTAGTGATGCGATTTGGTAAGAAAGGCAAGCTAAGCCCGAGATACATAGGACCTTTCGAGGTTATCGAACGTGTCGGGTCAGTTGCCTATAAGTTGAACTTACCAGAAGAGCTCAATGGAATTCACAATGTGTTCCACATCTGCAATCTAAAGAAGTGTTTCGTTGACGAATCACTGGTTATACCACATACAGATGTGCATATAGACGCGAGCTTAAAATTTGTGGAAAAACCTTTGTCGATTGAAGATCGACAGGTAAGAAAGCTTCGAAGGAAGCATATACCTTTTGTAAAGGTCAAATGGGATGCCCGTAGAGGTCCCGAATTCACGTGGGAGGTTGAATCCACGATGAAAGAAAAGTACCCTTACTTGTTTAAGTAAATCTCGGGTCGAGATTTATTTTAAGGGGGTGAGGATGTAACACCTCAAAATTTCGTGTTTAATAAAATGACGACACGTGTCATGTACGACAAAAACCCGTTGTAAACCCGGATTTAATAAAGATGTTTCGGTAGGATTTAAAGTGGCGTCATGTTAAATTGTTACCTCTGAACGACCTCAAGTATAAATCCCAAGACCCGATTAAATGCTATACACATCTTTTATGCCTCAATTCAGGGAATTATTGTCAATAAAGGAATTTCAAAAGCATGATATGATCCCACGAAGAAAAAGAATGGTAAACCTTCATTTTCGGGTCTTGTATACATATTCAAATGAAACAACTTCAAATGGTAGGGTATGTTACAGTAAAAGACACTTCTTGAAGGTCCCTAGTTGTTAATTGAGGCCCCGAATTCGTCCAAGTGGATTGCCTTTTCGAAACACCATGAAACAATCAAAAATTCACCCCTGATGTACCCTTGCGCACCGTAGCAAGGAAAGCCTTGCGGTGCGCAAGCTGCGCACAGCAACCAAAAAACAGGCTGTTGCCTGTTATGCGCGATTTTGACCCACTTAGCTGGTTTTTCTCACTTGTGGACGACCCCTAGACATCCCTAGGCACTAGTAACAAGTGTTAATCAGTTGTGGATGGATCCTAGACTTTGTTGTCAACTTGTTATGGTGATTGCAACTAGTATAAAAGGCCTTCAAGGTTTCAAACATTCCTCACAAGTTCTCCTGCACTCTTGGATCATTTCTGGAGCTATCAAACAGCCTCAAGTGATCATATCTCGTGCATAGGACTTCAGTAAGTGTTCTTGTCCTTCTCTAATTAAGTTTAGCTTGGTTAATTAGCTAAAAGTCAAACCGTCGTAATTACGGTTTGACTTCGAGATTAGTCAATAATGGCTCAGTCATATCTCTAATTAAAAGTGGTTATAAGTTGGTATTTATGTGGGTAATAAAACCCCAAAAGGGTTTCCCCTGATCACCATCCTAACCAGGTCAAATGTCGGGTCAAACTTTTAATTAAAAAGTCAACATAATGCTTAAAATGTCATTTATGCATAATTAGCTATCTAGAACATATATAACCTGTTTGGTCATTGTTATAACTTAGTAATAAGTGTAAGAACATGTCTAAACATGTTCAACCCGACTATTTCCTGTTTAGACCCGGTTCGGAACCGAAAGTCACATAGTTTGACTTTCACTTTGACTTTCAGTTCTGACCCGTTAAGGCATGTTTTAGAAATGCCTCAGAGCTTAAATTGGATTAGGATACATGTTAGAACAACCCTATGTGATTATACACCTTGGTTCACTAGTTATCCAATTAATATGCATATTTCCGTTAATTGCTCATATGTTGACCGCTATGCCCTTATTACCTTAGAACGGGATTTATGAAAATGTAAAAGTGTAGAAACCTTAGTTACTGATATATAGACTTGTATGCAAAGTTTGACATCAGTTTGACTTGTAGATTACGAGTTATGCTCATTATCGCAAAACTAATGCTTTATGTTAATAAAATGGCGTAATTAGCGTATAGCCTAGTTAAACATACTTTTTGGTATCAAATATTTTGCCCACTGATGTAATATATCATTTTGGGATTTTTAAAGATTTTTAATTAATTTTAGGCTGAGCATAACTCATAGTCGTAGGCTTAATTCGGTAATTGTCGGTTTTGCCCTTACGGGCCATAAAATGAGTTTTACATATCTAAACGACCCCAAACCTTTTGCTACTGATCACATATGATAAATAAATTATTTTAAGCCTTCTGGAAATATAAAAATATCAGATTTAACTATCGAACCCGGTAATGGCCTTTAATCGCCTTAATTAGCGTTTTTAGCGCATAGTATGTTTTAAAATCATATTGGACATACCCGGGTTGATACCTACTGATATAAGAGGCAAATTACAATATTTTAACAGTAAGCAAAGGTTGATAAACTCAGACTTCAGTTTCGAGCTTTTCGGCTTATGTGAAATTACCAAAATACCCCTACGGGGCTTAGTTTGGTTAAAAATGATAAGTTTCACATACATGCTTTAACCTACTGATGTAACTTAGAAAATTGAGTATATTGCTGATTACATCAGACCTGTAACTCAGGTTGTCACTTAAACTCGTTTATAAACTTTTAAATGACCAAACTACCCCTACGGGGCCTAGTTTGTGTTTAAACACGTTTCGGGCATAACGAAAGACACCTTACTGATGTCACAACATATTTGAGATATAATTAACTTAGGAAACCTGTATATAGCTCTCATGACTACCCGTCACGCTTATTACGCGTACGGTTCGGTTTATGTAACAAGTTTACATAAATTAGCCGAAACGGGTCAAACCTTAACGGTTTTATCTCAAAATCCAGAATGTGAACAATAAACCCATATTAAACAAGTCTTCAAACTTGTCGAGTCTGAATCACATTCTATCCGGTCTTCGCTTAATCGTGCGTACGAACCGTATCTTGAAACTAGCCGGTCTAAGCTTAAGCTTAATAAAAGACCCGTTAGCATTCTAATAGGTTATTATAAACCTTCGTTCCAGATTAGGAGAACCAGTAAAAGCTACGTGCATTTTGCTTGTTGTGATTA
The DNA here is from genome assembly GCA_030545235.1 of Helianthus tuberosus. Classification (NCBI taxonomy): domain Eukaryota; kingdom Viridiplantae; phylum Streptophyta; class Magnoliopsida; order Asterales; family Asteraceae; genus Helianthus; species Helianthus tuberosus. Next base: position 64,043,794 of record CM060366.1, on the reverse strand, counting down.
ATACTTACTCAGGTAAATAATTTTAACTTATTTTCCCTATACGGGCTTGGGTTACGGTATATAGCATACCGCTTGATCGGGCATCAAATCTCCACGCTTAGTGGGTAGTTGAATAATTTATCGGCTCGTTTAAACAGTCTTGTTTACTTTACAGCCTTTGGGGGGTTAATGACCATGTCCCGGATATCCTTGGCATCATCTTATGAGATGGCCGCGACCTGAGCACGGGGTGTAGGCGTACACCGTCCGTGTATAACTCAATGATGTGGTGTGTCTATTGATCTTTAACCCGGACAAGATCCGGGCTACTGAACGCATAAGTAACATGTAATTCGTTCACAAGATTATAATATTAAATAATTCTCCCAAGTTATAAAAATGTTTATGCCATGTGCATCCAAACCAATTTTCAATCATTTTCCAAACTGAGTCAGTTGAATGTATTTACCAGTGTAAACTGACGTATTTTCCCAAAAAGACTGAATGCAGGTACTAAACGAAATTGGCTGGATTGTCTCCTAAGCATCAATAAAAAGTCTCGCAAGCTTAGGATGCCAGAAGTCTGTTGAACCATTAATATTATTTTGTTTCGATCCGTTCTGTGGATAACTTCCGGATATTGTTACATTGATAAACAATATTAGATTCGGCTGTATCATATTTTAAATTTGCTTCCGCTGTGCATAATAATATTGTGTTGTTTGACTATTACGTTGCCAACCACGTCACGATACTCCCCCACCGGGCCCACCGGTGACACGTGGAAATCGGGGTGTGACAGGAAGAGAAGTCCGAACAGAGTGAAAAAGTTAAAGTTGTTGAGAAGGTGGTTGAAATTGAAAAGATTGTTGAAGTCACAAAACCTTGTCTAAAATGTTTGGAACCTTGCAAACATTGTGAAGAGAAAGATGAGAAGTATAGTGAGCTAGACAAGATGAAAGAAAAATTATTGTTCGATGTCAAATATGTGAAAGAATCATATGATGTGCTGAATAGAACAGTCAACCAGTTGCAACAGACAAACTCAGAAAGAGAAGATGCTTTAACAATGATGAATGCAGTGATGATGTCTAAGCAGAAGGCCATCAATCACTATATTGAGGAGTGTGCAAAGTTGAAGCAGGAGTTGGAGATTGAAAAGATTGAGAACGAAAGAATCAGACGATTGTTACAAAGTTATTCAAGTTCTGATTATTTGATTGATAGAATTTATCCGACTGTTGCAGGTTTTGTAGTATTTCAAGATAAGAAGACAGAAGAGAAGAATACTGGTAAGAAACAAAGTGCAAATTATAACAAGTGTCCGCCTCCAATCTGGGAAGGTTATTCTCCCAGAAAACCAAATGAGGAACAAATCAAAAAGGCTGTCAATATAAAGTTAAAGTCTGAAACAACTGATGATTTACCAGACAACATTGACATCATATTCACATCGTCTAACACTGATCATGAGTCTAAGTTAATAAAGAAAGTGGTCGATCAGGTGTTGGATAAGGATGAGGAGTCAAAGTCTGAGTCTGAAAGTTCGAGTTCGTCGGTCAACAGTTCAAAATCATCGGTCAAAAGGGTTTACAATAAAGAATTTTTGTTATCAAAAAGTAATTTGAATGACGAAACCTTCAAAGTTGCATATACTTTGAATGATTCAGACAAATTATTTTCTGATGAGGAATTTCCAATAAGAAATATTCAAATTGAAAAGATTAAAAAGGTTTTCAAATTAACAGAAATTAATATTTCTGAAATAAAAGATGTAAATCTTAATGAAAAACCTAAAAAGTACACTTCAAGAGTTCAACAAAGAGTGAACAAGAAAAAAAATTACAGTTCTGGTTCTGGTTTTCAAAAGAAACCAAACCATAGCAGTAATTTCAAAAAGAAAGGTTTAGGTTTTACTTCACCCGAAAATCATAAAAATGAGAAAATTTCTAAAACAAAAACAATATTTGTTTCAGGGTCAAGTTCTGAGGAAGAAGAAAAGAGCTCATTCTGGAAGCAATCGAACAAAGCGTTTTATGAGAAAAACGAGAAACATGTGGGTTGTGACCATTTCGCACGAAATGGAACTGGTCCATTTCGTACGAAATGGAACTGGCCATTTCGCATGAGTCCATTCCATGCGAAATGGACTCCCTATAAATACGTGTCTTGGTGATTTCATTTGTAATTTTCTGATTCCAGTGCCGAGGTGCTGCCGAAGTGTCTCCAGACTGTAAAACATTGTTATATCAATATACAAGACAATTAAAGTGTATATCAAGCTGATTCAACATCAATACGTTTGTTTCCGCCTCTCGTATTGATCGAAAACTCTTCTGAACGACTTGTTTGGTCGTCCAATACAGAGAGTTCTTTGCAGAAAAACAAAAGTTTGAGAAGACTGTGTTTGGAACCAAAAAGGAAACAATAACCTGTTACCGATGTCAAGAAGTTGGTCACATCGCCTCACATCGCCTGGAACTGTCCAATGGCTACCAACGCAAAACAAGAAGTTGTTTCTAAACTTAAAGAAAAAATTGTTGATAAAACTGAACCACCAACTGAAAAATTCAAAGTGTTTAAAAACTCAACATATGAAGTTGGTGAATGTTCAAAAAGGTTTTACAAAAGAAGGGTGAATCTTAACAACCAAACATGGGTTGCTAAGAAAACAGATGTTAAATCTGGTGATGAATCTGACTCGTCAAAGTCAGAGGAGCCACAAGTTGAGGTAAAAAGAGAAACTTCAGTACCGCCAATGGATGATGTCAACTTTCCACCATTGCGGGCTAAAAATTTAAAATCAAAAGTTGGTAAAGTGGAAATTTCGAATCAATTCTATTCTGAAAAGAAAGAATTTGATGTCGAAAAAGCATTTAATGGAAAAGTGAAAAATATTTTTGGGAAAATGGTCGATGGAAGGGCCAAAGGGGTAAAACAATTTTATGAAGCAAAAAGAAATGTTGAAACCCCGAGTGAAACTGAAAAGGTCACACCCAAAGCTAGTCAGGCTTGGGTGTCTGTATTCCATATGTAAAAATTCTGACTTGCCGGAACTCCCAGGTTGGTAATTGGGGAGTAGGAATCGGCATCTTTCTTGAGAAATATCACTTTCGTGAATGGTGGTTGTTCAATGATATTTCGACTTACAAGTGGTAGTATTCTTGAAAATTGTCATATTTCATTTTACAAATGGTATGGTTGATAAGTGAACCTATTAGTGGTTGAGAAAGAGGTTTTCACCTACAAGTGGTTAATCAAGGTCATTAAGTTGAACTTGATTTAACTTTCATACAAATGGTTGAAAATACAAAGTGATGAATAAATCCCCGATTTTAGAAGAAAAATCAACAAAACTTATTTTCCGGAAAAACCATTTTGATTAAAACAAACTTAAGTGTTTTGAAATCATAATGGGAAAATAGTCTGTTGTCAGGGGGAGTTCTGATTGTTTATGTCAAGTGGATGGCGAATTGAAGCAATTCGAATCAGTTTGTCAGTTTATTTGTACAGTTTGTTTTCAAATTTTCCTTGAAAATCAAAAATTGAAACATATTTTTGATTTTAGGGGGAGTAAAAATTTAGAAATTTCAGAAAATCCAAAAACATTAGAAAATTTGAAAAAGCCAAAAACATCAAAAAATCAAAATTGAGTTTTGTTGTGAAAAAGAGGAAATGATAGTACATCAGTGGTCTATCACAGCACGCTAAAGAATTGGAAAGTTAAAAATGTGATACACGGTCTCACTGATGATATGCCAGTAGGTTTTTACACATTCAGTAGATTGTTTTCGAGATATAAACCTAAATTTCATTCCTTACTTATTTCGTGGGGAACATCTCTCGGATATACAGGTAACCTCTGAAATCTTGTTTGAAGGGCTTTCTATTTCTGACATACTAGGTCTTTGTGCGTGATGATATCTGGAGTATTATACCTGGACTTCTGATTTTGCGGGAGCAATAGCCTAGTCCTCGTATAATACTTTACATTTCTTTAATCATAAAGCCCACCCTCAGCATAAAAATGATGAAACATTGAAAAATGCTAATCATGTGCTGTTGAAGAAAAGATTCTCTAAAGGGAACACACCTAAAGTCGAACCATCATCTCTCTGATTTTGCGGAAGCAATAGCCTGAGCTCTCATGGTCTCGCATTCACCCCTTACAGATATCATTAGTGTACATTCACCTATAAGACTGAATATAGGAGTCTGGATACAGGAGTATATTCTGAGGTGGGACACGTGAATAAGTCAAGTTCTTAAAATACTAATTCTCGTATCTCGAATTAGTTGAACTTTGTGTGAAAAATTAAGTGGATCAGTATACTGACAATCTAAGTGAATCGTTTAGAACTTAAAATGTTTAAAGCTTAATGGTGTTGGTGATTTGTCTCAAAAACTGATATGATTCTCTTACACAAACTCACAAAAATATTGTCTGTAAAATATTTCTTTACAGCTTTTCATTAGAATCAAAAACCCAAAAATATTGTGTTTTAACATAAAAATTTGAAAATACAAAAAGATTTTCGACAACTGATGTTGGAGAGCTGATTTTCAAAATTCCGAGTGCTAAACATGATGAACAACAGGTGAGGGGGAGTTTGGTTTGAAATGAGAAAAGATTTTGAAATGAAAATGTCAAATCTGAATGTTATTCTTACAAGAGGTCATCAGAAATTATAAATGTTAAATCATTTTAAACGATATCTGCAAGTGGTATATAAATTTGTCAAATTGTTAAATTTGTGAAATTTATGTTTTGGGTAGAGTTTGTGTAGATAGTGAATTCCAAACTGCGATCCCAGCATATCGAAAGAGGGAGTCTGAGGATGTAAGAGCCAAATTCAGATTCTGGAACAAAGCTCGAGATACAAGTTGTTGATACTGAAGAATTTTTGAAATCAACATCCAAGGGGGAATATAGCTGCTGATGTTGATAGAGAAGAGAAAAGATTGAGGATGCTTACAATGGAGAATATTTTGGAGAGAGCATGAAGACTGATCAAGACTGAAGATGTGACATACCGAAGACTCGACACCGAAGACTTCGTCAACATCCAAGGGGGAGTCTTTTGGTGCATAGGTCTGTCGACTTCGTCTTGTATCAAGTCTTGTAATAGGTTTGATAGATCAGGGCACGGTTTACGAGAAAAACGGGAAAAATGTAGGATGTGGCCATTTCGCACGAAATGGAACTTGTCCATTTCGTACGAAATGGAACTGGCCATTTCGCATGAGTTCATTCCATGCGAAATGGACTTCCTATAAATATGTGTCTTGTTCAATTCATTTGTATCTTTCTGATTCCGGAGCCGAGGTGCTGCCAAAGTGTCTCCAACCTGTAAATCATTGTTATATCAATAAACAAGACAATTATAGTGTCTATCAAGATGATTCAACATCAATACGTTTGTTTCTGCCTCTCGTATTGATCAAAAACTCTTCTGAATGACTCGTTTGGCCGTGCAAACGATCCTACAAATCAGTAGAAGATCAGAACAAGCTTCGATTTCATCGGGTTTGAGTGCATTGAGTGTAAAAGAGTTGAAAGAAAGTTGGAAAAGTTTCTTTCAATCCTTTTATCATTGATGTTGTTTAGATCTATGAGAAATCGTTGTGAAATCATGTGGAAATCCTTTAGATCTGAGTTATTCTTGGTGGAATAAGGCCAAAGGTTGGAGTTCATAAGAACTCCATGATGACATCACCCTAGAACAACTCAAATCTGTTGATTTCACGGTTAAAAATTGAGATTCAAAGGTTGAAAAAGATGAAGAAGTGTGGGTGGATCAAAGAAGTACAAATTTTGAGGTAGAAACTTACAAGAATTGCGGGAAATCGGGAGGAAATAGCCCAAAGCGTGCTGGTCGAGTGAGAGATGTCACATCACTTGAACAGTGATGTGACAAGGGCTATTTAAGGTGAAGAGGAGGAAAGGTGGGGGAGTGCCATGGATCGGATGGCTGTCCGATCGGGTGGCTGTCCGATCGGGTGGTAATCCGATCGGATGGCCACCCGATCGAGTGGTCACTCGATCGGTGGTCTCCGGCGAATGGACTTTCGATGTTTCGTTTGGTTCATTAAGCGTCGCGATTGTTTGGTTACACATTTTCATACCCATATTCATATATTTATTATAATTAGTCACATAGGGTCGTATATACATATCCATATCTCAAATCCTGCCATAATCGAGTTACGCGTGCATGTGAGTGCGTTTTCTTGAGTATTGAGTTGCACTGCAACACATCACGGCTATCAAGGAGGGTAGAATTGGTCCTCACTTGACATCTTCGTGGTTGTCAGCAAGTGCAATGTGATGTGATAACGATAAAGTATACGTAATATGCGAAAATACTGCGAAATAGCGATGTATGCGATATAGCTACATTATGATCCGAATCTCTGGTGCTAGGCATAACGAGTATAACGAGTAGCAACAACGCACGAACGTGCGGGTTGTTACAGTCTTCCCTGGTTTAGGAAATTTCGTCCCGAAAATTAATCCACAAGAAGGGTTGTGAGGATCGATGCGAGGGGGAGTAGCGATTAAAAACGTCAAAATAAACGAGCGAGAGCGTTGCGATGACTGGCGATGGCAGCGAGTAAGGCGATTCGTATAACAAAAGATGGCAACACACGAAAAGCGATCCAAAAAGTGTTTCGAATTCTCGAAAAGTCGATTAATTCGAAAAGGTTTGAAGAAACTTGTTTATGAAAAAAAATCTTTCCACGGTGCGGCGTTAAACTGTTTTGATGTTCACACAAGCGTTATGAGTGGGGTTTTATTAGGTTACTAAAAGATTTTAGGGATTTAAAACTCGTCTTACGAAATTTTCTCATCACGCGGCAGTAACCTGAGTCGATTGTCACACCATCGTTACAAGAAAATCTCGTTTTGTACAAAGGTTTTGATCAAATTTTAGAAAGAGTTTTGTAAGAAAAGGTCGGTTTAAACTATGGGTAAACAATGCTTTTTACTAATGCCAAAAAGTTAATTTTTAAGGTCGGTCCCGCATGGCACTTTTCCACGAAAGTTCGACAATATGGCTAAAACGCTTATATATAGGAAGTACCAGCGGCGTATCCACCACGTTTTAACCATATGGCTTCCGTCTCATGAGGCGGTGTCATACGTGTCAACATTGTACAGACAGATTTGCGATGACTCGATCCAAACGAGAAAGGGTTGGATCAAGTCTTGAAAGGCGAACTGAGTGATGAAGTCGTTTTCGAACTCAATTTAGTGACACGAGCGAGTGCGACAAGCGATAAGCGGTACGCGGAAACTTGATAGCACAACATAACATAATAAGCGAAGGCAACGGCGATAACCGAAAAACAATGAGCGATATGCGACGAGCGATATGCGACGAGCGATATGCGACGAGCGATAGCGACGATCGTCGAGCGATAAGCGACGGTCGATGCGTTGCAAGCGATGGAAACATGCGATTTGATTAGATTGGACAATACCACAAATTTTTAACTAACATTAAGGCCCACATGGCCCTTTTCCACCAAAGTCTGCTGATATGGCAAAAACACTTATATATAGGAAGTACCAGCAGCGTATCCACCATGTTTTATCCCTATCAATTTCGTCCCGTGAAGCGAGGTCATGTGTGCTAACATAACACGGATGACATAAATAATGGTAAGCGATAGCGATAGCTACAAACGTTAAGCGATATGCGATGAGCGATAGAGTAATACACAAGCGATACACGAGTGATAGAGTGATACACGAGCGATAGAGCGATACCCATGATACGCGGTAGCGCGATGCACATAGTAAGCGGTTGAGCGATCACACAATAAGCGATTGAGATTGCGAGATAGATTCTAGCGATAATGCGATTGCGAGCGTGTTGACTTACGAAAAGTCTTGCGATTACACGCTTCGAGTTGCGAATTGTTACGCCTTGTTATGTAGTATAATGTGTCGAACATAACCAGAATAGTATAATAGGTCTACGTTCCAACTCAACATGGCACTTTCTTCACAAAACTTCGGTTATTATGGCGAAACACCGTCATGTTTCAACCATACGCCTTCGTTGCGTGAATAGGTGTCACACTTCGTCAGACATGGTCAAGATGCTTATATATAGGAAGTACCAGCGGTGTATCCACCACGCTTAACCATGCCCTGAACGTTGAGGCATCATTGAAACTCACTACGATCGCCGTGCACTAACCAAAAAAATCCCGTGTGCACCCGTGATTAATTTGATTCTTGCACGTTTATCGTACCTTATCTCAAGAACGCATAGTAGGGTAAAATACATTATATAGTGCATAGTGCTAGCCTATAGATTGTGTGCGAGTATAAGGGAGAAGTAGAATCCATATGCGTCGAGAGATAGAATACGTTTCCACACATATAAGAAATTGACGGCGATAAGTCGTATTATTACAACAACATTAGAAGCAAAGTAACGTTGCTGTGGAGTACTTCTGCGGAGACTGCGATTGTTGCTGAGATTCCTCAAGGATGCGGTCCTGTGCGACAGTGCTGCTTAAGATGACCATACCAGTTACAATTTGCGCAATAGCGACAGTTAGCTTCTGGCGGGTGATGATACGTACACGTGAAACACAGGAGATGAGCTCCGTTGTAGGCGCGTTTCAAGTGAACTGGAGCTGCTTGGAGAGGTTCGGGTTGCGACAGTCCAGCTGTTGAAGAGTCTGAGCTCATGGTCTTTCGTTTACGGCTGGGCTGAGCTTCCTGAGATAATGCAGTGTCGTCGGCGGATTCGTCTGATGATTCGCTGGAGGCATCGTCGGAGGAATCTTCAGAAAAATCGTCGGTAGAATCATTGGAGGAATCGCCGGATGAATCGTTAACGATTGCTTGATGAGCTTATTTGACAGGATTCTTGGAGAAAAATCCGTCTAAGGCTCGTTTGTTGTTGATTTCTGCGGCCAAGCGGTAGGTTTCTTCGATGGTAGCAGGTCTTGCAGCTTCGACAAAATCACCCACACACTCAGGAAAACCACGAATGTACTTCGTGATGGCTTTATCTGAAGTGTTTACTTGACTTGGGCAGATTATGCTAAGCTATTTGAACCTTGCGGTGTATCCAGCATTGTCACCTTTGACTTGCTTGATTTCCCAAAATTCGTTTTCTAGCTTCTGGACTTCGTGGGGCGGGCAGTACTCTTTCTTCATGAGTTCTTTCAGCTCATCCCAAGAGAGAGCATAAGCTGCAGAGATCCCACGTTTGTTACGTTCGGCAGTCCACCAGTCGAGTGCTTGCGATTGGAATACTCCGGTAGCGCAAGTAGTACGAAAGCTATCGGGACAACCACTCTGACGAAGGGTGACTTCGATAGAATCGAACCACTGGAGTAGCTGGGACACACCTCCTTCACCTGTGAACTCCATCGGGTCACATGCTTTGAAGTGTTTGTAGAGGAAAGCAGATTGCGGCGCCTCCGTTTTAAAGTCTTTCGGGGTTCGAGAGTTGCTGAGAGAGTGCACTTGAGCGACAATTTGAGGAATGACCTTGGCCACTTCCTTGGCCACAAGCGAGGCAATCCTCTTTTCGGCGCTTCGTTTGGCTCTTCTCCTAGTTGTTTGTCTCGAGGTAGAGTCATTGGAAGACATCTAGACAGAGAGAGGTTTGGAGTGAGATTCGATCATAATGATTTTGAGTTTTTGCGATGCGATTGAGTGCGATCAAAACTCGTTGTAGATAATATAATAGATTTCACATAGGAGACACGAGATTCCTAAGTTCCCACACAATTGATTTGCTTGTATATATAATTAGTTGTAGCTTATACTTGTACACATACATGTCGGTATAGAATGCGCGAGGACGCGATGAAGAGGGAGAGGGAGCAAGAGCGGGAAATTTGACATTAGTTTTGTTGAGAACATTTGGTTTTCGTTTTAGATTGCGATGGCTGTGCGACTTGTGCGTTTACAAAAGCAGGGAGCGAAAATCGATAAATCGAGAAATCGATAAAGCGTAAAGTTTTAAATTGTAAAGACATAAGCGTAAATAAGTTCCATAAAGCGCAAAATTGGCGATTCGTATGCTAGAAAGATAGATAGAGTGCCTCGGGTGTTTAGGTGTCGACTGCCCAAGGTAACTCAACCATACCCAACAAGTTCGTGCATGCGCGTTGCCCTGGAAGGCTATGCTGTCACAACCCCCGACCCCACCCTGGATGGAATCGAGAGCCGCGAGCAGCCAAGTGGTACCGGTGGTTATTTTGAAAAGTAGTGCAGCGGAAATTTCATCAGGACCGTGAGTTAGGAAACATATCAGAGTTTAGAAAACACCGGATTTTATTTATTAAATAGATGGGAAAAACCCATGTTTTTGAAAGGTAGCTTTAATATGGGATAAACCCGAATACATAAAATACTTTTCTTAATTTAATTGAATTGATAAATTAAGCCACGTCTGTAAGCCTTTTGGTGCCCTATCCAACTCTTATTCCGATCTACTGTAATTACCTGAAACGCGTTTTAAAAAGGTTTTGGTCAGCAGGAAATACTGGTGAGTTCATTCATTTTTGTACAAAAACATATTTGTTATAATTCACAGCATTAAGAGTTTTTATATTTGCTTCTTTAAGATTGGCAAAGACTTAATCACTGCAAAGTATAACTAGAAAACAGTGTTATAAGTTACAGTATTAAGAGCGATTACAATGTTTATACATATCAACCATCTACCCACGGTATTTATCACTCGACCACCTATTGGCTATCTCGTTGTCCAATGGTGTCTGTGATTATGGTCATATCACCCCTTGGCTAACCAGTTGTCCAATCGTGACGGTTATCAAGTAATGTATACAAAAGCCCACATACCGGCTGTAATTTGGAGATTACAAAGACTTAATCCCTGTAATTATAACTTTGAAACAAATAAAGTTTTGGGAAGCAATTTGGTAAAAAGAGAATGACTCACATTACAAGTTTATATGGGCAGAGTTTAGCCTACTGATTAGCCTTGTAACCTAATTTAAATAACAATGCACACGAACTAGATTAGTAACTAATACAACATTTACGATAACTCGCGAGATTAAAAACCCTCACGATGAAGGACAAAGTGCAACACTTAAACATCCATCGGATTCGCAACGAATGACAGAGTATACCCCGAGTTTGGGTGGCACTCAAACATCCTGTCGGATTCACGACTAATGACAAAGTATAGCATTTAAACATCCTGTCGGATAGTTTCAATCGATCGGATATTGAATCGTAGCAGCGATCGAGTTAATACCCTGTATCGTAGCAGCACCCCACTAATTTGAAAGTACATTCGGCTTTTGAGCAGTCAAACTTCGTTTTTGAGTTTTGGTTTCGACACCAGAGGACTGCCCATGGCCATTCCTATTTATAGCTAAAATTTGGGGCTTACGCGTCCCGCGTAAACCTTCGCTCGACACTTACTCGGCTCGCGAGGGCACTCTATTCGTAGATTAGGCTTGCTGGGTCACGAGTAGGTGTGCCACGTGGATGACACGTAGCCCCGGATGCTTATCCGGTCAACTCTCAAATTGATGCGGCCCGCGTGACCTCCCGCCTTTTCTTTACACGACCCGCGAGAAGACCAAACATCTGTTTTTCTTGATTTCTCATATGCAGTAGGGTTTCAGGTGTCCGGGTTTTTACTTATGGGTCGGTTTGGGACATTTTTTAATGTAATTATATCATTAAAGGGAATAAAATGGTGAGAAAAGAGAATAGACCCACTTTGCAACTTTAGGGTTCAACTAGAAAGCCTCCTGGTATAAATTTTGGGTATAACCTCTGAGCTATTTTAAATATATATATATATATATATATATATATATATATATATATATTTGTACTTGTGTTAAGTATAGTACCCCTAATTCAACCTTATCCCTATGCCACGAGACAGAACCCCAACGAACTTAGTCAGGCAGAGCCTTGACATGTTTTATGGGGCTCAGGATCAATCGGAAAGGGTAGCGGTGATCGGGAGTTAAAACACTTAAAACGGGACAGGGCTTTATTATTATTATTACTAATAAGAAAATACATAATACATAATATATAATTTCTTAAAGAGAGAGGCTATAGAAGGAATGGGCATCTGAGTTGAAAGGCTTACTGCCTCTTTTATAGTTGGTCATAACTCATAGCTTAAAAAGCAAGCAAAATGAAATGGCATTTTTGCCATGCACGTAGATAGCCACAATTGCCTACACCTGTACTTTCAATTCATTGAAAGTTATTTTAAAATTTATATTATTTTATTATTTTATATTTTGTTTTGTTCTTATCTGATTATCTTCGACATGTGCATCCATAATTCAAAGAAATCAAATGTTAAATTTATTTATTATTTTATTATAAACGTACACTTTTTATTATTTATATATATATTTTAATTAATTTAGCTGCTTTACTTATTTGGCGCTTATAATTTCTAAAATATAATGCTTTATAAAACAATGAATATGTCTTTAAAACGAGAATAATTTTATCTACATTTTGAACCAAGTTTCATTAAAAACATAGTAGGTTATAATATAATGTATTTTTATAATATAATTATTAAATGGTTTCTAGGCCCGTCTAGATACTTCATATTTCTAACAGTCCACTTACCTGTAATCTACCTGTCTATTAATATAAGTTTTTATATACTTTTATTTTATTTAGAAATGTCACCCATATACAGGCCAATTAATTATAATATTTCAACCAACTATATATAAAATAGTTTTTAAAACTATTTGGGTCGAATAATTATATTAAAAAATAAAACTAATTATTAGTGGTTAATAAATTTAAACAAATCTATAATTCTTATATGATAAAAATGGGAATGTTACATCCTCCCCACCTTGTTTTAAATCTCGACCTCGAGATTTAGGCTATAATATCTCTTTTAGAGTTATGTCATGTCTTAGTCAACAAAAATAATATTAAGGTAAATGATACAGAATCAAAACATCAAATTTTGTGAATATGAGTTGTATAATAAATAGGACTCAATGGTTCAACTGAATTATTTTAAAAAAAAATCAATGTCAAATGAATGAGATGAAATGATAAAATTTTCAAGGTGACTAGGTTCAAGTTAAAAGAGATATATGATCAATAGATGTCTTGATTGAATGGTTACAAAAAATATTATTATTATTATTATTATTATTATTATTATTTTAGAATAAACAAAATTTTTTGTCAAAGGAAAAATTACTTTGATTGTTAACTGAGGAAGACTCAGAATCAACAAGTTCAAATGAAATAGAAGCACGGAAATGATTTGTCAACTATCGAACTATGACATGAGAAAAATCAATGTGTTGGCATTTATGGAATTACAAGTATACACCGATATACAACAAAGTTTAGTGTATCATTGTCTTAACACATAGTTGTATTAAGACCACTTTCAAGGATGAGTCAAGTGAAAGGGATATATATATATATAGATTAGCTCAAGCTACAAGTTTATAACGACGCCACGAGGTGTCATAGTAATCGAAATAATAATAGCGGTGATCGGACGAGTTCACCGTGTTTTAAATCAAATGAAAGTTCAACGAAGTAAGTTCGAATGTTTGTTTTAAACAATCTAGTGGGATTTTTGATTGAAAATGAAACAATTGAATAATGTTTTTCGATTGAAAAGATCAAGAAATGCTTGATCAATGTTGTAGAAACTGTTAAGAGGTACACTGAAATATGACATGAATTTGTGTATCATTATTTTAACACATGATTGTGTTAAGATTGCTTGAATATGATAAACCAATAAAGCGGATTCAATATAAATAAATAAATAAATAATTAAATCCGTATATGAGGTGTGCAAACGAAATTAGCAAAAGCTTCAAGTTTGTGAAAACGTCATCATAAGGTGATCATGATTCAAGAAACGATTCAATGTAGTCAAAGATCAAATAAGCCTGTTATAGTTTAAAACAATTAAAGTGCTTGTTGGAATTATTTCTAATATGATGGCTTCAATCCATCATCTAGGACCTTGAATTGAATATGTAATGCGAGCAAGTTCAAACAATTTAAACTTGGTTTAAATACAACGAGTTTATGTATAAGAAAGTTTGGACATGGTCACAACAAAAACCATGTATGCCAAAGAAAATTGAGTTTTTCAAGAAATTCATTGACTCGATATCAAAGAGTCGTCGTTTTGCAAGAAACGCGGTTTACAATGTAAATATCAAGTATAGCGAAACGATATTTGAGTTTGATAAAACAACAAATTAGAATGAAGCCCTCCAGTGGTCTTCATAAATCAAACGAACCACATGCGTAACAAACAGTTCATGTGTAATGTGTGGATTTACCAAGAAATGAAATAGATCAATATTTGCTACTATGAAAGAAATTTTCATGGTATGATGACCATTAGGGGAAGTAGCAATTCAAAAGTCTATTCACAGGGGTCAGAATTTTAACAAAAGAAATTTAAGAATTTTATCTGGAATTTTGGGTGATAACCGTTGTTAAGTGACATTACCAAGGAATGTCGAATGAAATATGGGATTTGAAAAGGTATGTGACTTATTTTGCAGTGCCAATAATTATGACTCTGATTAGACTGTGCACCGATGGTTGTGAAAATCTTGTTCCAACGTACCTTAGCGAGATTCCTATTGTTTGTAGGATCCCGTGGCAAAGTGCTGCTTTTTGATCAGTAGTTCTCCCACTGCCGGGATTAGCATTGTTGTTGTCGTGCCCAATCATATTTTCCAAAGGTCTTGCCTTGAAAGTCGGGTGTGATATACTTCAATGTCTGTGGACGTATAATTTACGTTTCATGTGTTTTCTTGTGCACTAGCACAACTTTACATGCTTCTTATTTGCGTTAATAGTCTATGGTAACGCATTGGAATTTCTTATACGTTTGATGGCATCCCGACTTAAAGGGTTTCTAGTGTTTATATTATCGCACGAGTTACGTGGTAGATGATCAAACGAAATAATGTTTGATATTGGAATTATAGTTATATGCCAGAGATTCCTGATAAAGAAATCTAGAATTATTATGGACACATATGCTTGTGCTTTATTCTTAATTGGCTTTTGGAATTCCTTATAGATATACATATCTATATAATCATATATTTCACATGTTGTAATATACATACCCTTTATAAGGTCAATGTATTTAACAGATTCATATTTCAAAAAAAACAAGTCAGATATCAGGTCATGATACTATTTAGGGAAATCTTGTCACTTGTTTGACATATTATATACCTTCTTACCCGGCTCTAGCCGGAGAGGTAACCCCGTTATATCCGGACAAGCTGGAGAGTCTGCTACACCATACCCAGTCTTGCCGGAGAAGAAATTTATATTTCCCATAAATAGTATTTTTTTTTCTTAAATCATGATTTGGAAAGTACATTATGACTTTCAACAAAAACTAAGCAAATTAGTCTTCACATGACAGATCACATTCTAGAACAAAGTAGTACTAATAAATAAGAAATAACAGTGGTCAAGTGTTATTGCTTTAATTATTATACTTGCAACGTTCTAGTTATTATTCTCACGGCATACCAATACCCATCATACTTTATTTAGCTTATACTAAGGCATCTTTTCTTAAGTTCAAGTCTAAATATTATCCTGTGTGCTACCAGTTAATAGCAATCTCCTAACTCTTTTATATAAGCTTAGGTATTATTATGACAACACTTGTTGGCTTAAATCAGTGGCTCTGATACCACCTTCTGTCACAACCCCCCGACCCCACCTTGGATGGAATCGAGAGCCGCGAGCAGCCAAGTGGTACCGGTGGTTATTTTGAAAAGTAGTGCAGCGGAAATTTCATCAGGACCGTGAGTTAGGAAACATATCAGAGTTTAGAAAACACCGGATTTTATTTATTAAATAGATGGGAAAAACCCATGTTTTTGAAAGGTAGCTTTAATATGGGATAAACCCGAATACATAAAATACTTTTCTTAATTTAACTGAATTGATAAATTAAGCCACGTCTGTAAGCCTTTTGGTGTCGTATCCAACTCTTATTCCGATCTACTGTAATTACCTGAAACGCGTTTTAAAAAGGTTTTGTCAGTAGGAAATACTGGTGAGTTCATTCATTTTTGTACAAAAAACATATTTGTTATAATTCACAGCATTAAGAGTTTTTATATTTGCTTCTTTAAGATTGGCAAAGACTTAATCACTGCAAAGTATAACTAGAAAACAGTGTTATAAGTTACAGTATTAAGAGCGATTACAATGTTTATACATATCAACCATCTACCCACGAAATTTATCACTCGACCACCTATTGGCTATCTCGTTGTCCAATGGTGTCTGTGATTATGGTCATATCACCCCTTGGCTAACCCGTTGTCCAATGGTGACGATTATCAAGTAATGTATACAAAACCCCACATACCGGCTGTAATTTAGAGATTACAAAGACTTAATCCCTGTAATTATAACTTTGAAACAAATAGAGTTTTGGGAAGCAATTTGGTAAAAAGAGAATGACTCACATTGCAAGTTTATATGGGCAGAGTTTAGCCTACTGATTAGCCTTGTAACCTAATTTAAATAACAATGCACACGAACTAGATTAGTAACTAATACAGCATTTACGATAACTCACGAGATTAAAAACCCTCACGACGAATGACAAAGTGCAGCACTTAAACATCCATCGGATTCGCAACGAATGACAGAGTATACCCCGAGTTTGGGTGGCACTCAAACATCCTGTCGGATTCACGACTAATGACAAAGTATAGCATTTAAACATCCTGTCGGATAGTTTCAATCGATCGGATATTGAATCGTAGCAGCGATCGAGTTAATACCATGTATCGTAGTAGCACCCCACTAATTTGAAAGTAAATTCGACTTTTGAGCAGCCAAACTTCGTTTTTGAGTTTTGGTTTCGACACCAGAGGACTGCCCATGGCCATTCCTATTTATAGCTAAAATTTGGGGCTCACGCGTCCCGCGTAAACCTTCGCTCAATACTTACGCGGCCCGCGAGGGTACTCTATTCAGAGATTAGGCTTGTTGGGTCACGAGTAGGTGTGCCACGTGGATGACACGTAGCCCCGGAAGCTTATCCGGTCAACTCTCAAGTTGACGCGGCCCGCGTGACCTCCCGCCTTTTCTTGATTTCTCATACGCAGTAGGGTTTCAGGTGTCCGGGTTTTTACTTATGCGTCGGTTTGGGACATTTTTTAATGTAATTATATCACTAAAGGGAATAAAACGATGAGAAAAGAGAATGGACCCACTTTATACTTTATGGTTCAACTAGAAAGCCTCCTGGTATAAATTTTGGGTATAACTTCTGAGCTATTTTAAATATATATATATATATATTTGTACTTGTGTTAAGTATAGTACCCCTAATTCAACCTTATCCCTATGTCACGAGACAGAACCCCAACGAACTTAGTCAGGCAGAGCCTTGACATGTTTTATGGGGCTCAGGATCAATCGGAAAGGGTAGCGGTGATCGGGAGTTAAAACACTTAAAACGGGACAAGCCTTTTTTATTATTATTACTAATAAGAAAATAATAATTTCTTATATTATTATTTCTTAAAGAGAGAGGCGATAGAAGGAATGGGCATCTGACTTGAAAGGCTTACTGCCTCTTTTATAGTTGGTCATAACTCATAGCTTAAAAAGCAAGCAAAATAATGGCATTTTTGCCATGCACGTAGATAGCCACAATTACCTACACCTGTACTTTCAATTCATTGAAAGTTATTTTAAAATTTTTATTATTTTATTATTTTATATTTTGTTTTGTTCTTATCTGATTATCTTCGACATGTGCATCCATAATTCAAAGAAATCAAATGTTAAATTTATTTATTATTTTATTATAAACGTACACTTTTTATTATTTATATATATATTTTAATTAATTTAACTGCTTTACTTATTTGGCGCTTATAATTTCTAAAATATAATGTTTTATAAAACAACGAATATGTCTTTAAAACGAGAATAATTTTATCTACATTTTGAACCAAGTTTCATTAAAAACAGAGTAGGTTCAAATATAATGTATTTTTATAATATAATTATTAAATGGTTTCTAGGCCCGTCTAGATACTTCATATTTCTAACAGTCCACTTACCTGTAATCCCTGTCTATTAATATAAGTTTTTATATACTTTTATTTTGTTTAGAAAGGTCACCCATATACAGGCTAATTAATTATAATACTTCAACCAACTATATATAAAATAGTTTTTAAAACTATTTGGGTTAATAAATTTAAACTATTATATTAAAAAATAAAACTAGTTATTATTAGTGGTTAATAAATTTAAACAAATCTATAATTCTTATATGATAAAAATGGGAATGTTACATATGCTTCCACTGGGATGCAGCTCATGGCATTCGTCCTCCTAGTCATCGCGTGGCTCGAGTCATCGTTATGGTCGAGTCCTTGGTGAGAGCTTTTGAAAACCATTTTATAGAGAGTGGAACGATTTATTAAGATATGGGTTTCACCCTTGACTTAATTACTTCGCTCCTAGCTGTGGTCGTGCTCTTTGAATAAGTTCGGGAGTTCCACTAGAGTTTGAAATGGAGACTTTTGTTAAGTTATGGATGTCACTCCTAGCTCGACGAAAAGTTCTCGTGCTAGAAAAATGCGCTGAGTGAGCGATCTTATCGAGAGTTCTTGGTTCTCACGCCTAATCACGACTGGACCACTCGGTTGTGTTATGCGAGTATTTTCGAAAACGTGTGTATTATGTTGGCCTTAGGAAAGGCTAGGTAACATTGATTCCTTAGGAAAGGCTCTTTGTGTGAAGTTGTAGTATGTGGTGTTCACGTGAAGTTGTAGTTTTTTTAGAGGATTCAAGCGAGAGTATCAAGTAGGCCCGTACAAATCCTACTGGGTTCGTACGAGTCGGCCTGTTGGTACTTAGATTATAGACTAGGTCGTTTCTAAGACAACAAACCCGGACTAGGTCGTGTCTTTCCTAATTCCCTATAGTTATGTCTCTGATACCAATCTGTCACACCCCAACCGATGGCGGAATCATCGGGGCGTGGCACTAGGCGAATCAGATTGCTCAAGAGAATCCATAACAACTAAATTGCGACAGTATTTAATGCGTTCATTATGTCATACTAATAAACAAGTACAATCACATAAGCTGTCACGAATTTTCATGTTCTCTCAAACAATACAGATCTGACAACCTAGATTTTCGGTGTGTTTCTAGACTTCCTAGCTTGATTTGATGTAGACTGCGACTAAACCAGCAACATACGTTAAAAACAACGTCAATACAAAAGTATTGGCGAGTATACAAGTTTTGATAGAGTATCGTAAATAGATAAAAAGTGCTGCAAATTACCAAATACATAAACGAGATAACTCAACATATATGCATATAAGACCGATACTACCAGCTAAGCCACTCGAGCTGCGATTGCGATTGCTATTCATACTAACTAGACCCCGTCAGGTGCTATAGTACTATACTAGTTAAGGCAGGACCTCGCGAGTATAAGTCCTAACACATATGTAACTAGCATCACGTATAAATATGCATAACAGTTATTCGCAAGTGAAAAATAGTTTGATTTAATAATTTGTTTTGATAAATTCGATCTAATAGGAACGTATGTTACACCCAAAATGCGATAAAAAGGGGTTCAAGTATACTCACAGTTGGTGTTCAGCTAGTAAACACAACTTGGTTGGATTGAAAGGAGCGCGTCTGAGATCAGCCTGGTTACAGATTGATAGCGTAAGCGTCGAACAGTGCGTTAAACTGTGGATAGTGAACCAAGTGTCGAATGGTAATCCGATCGGATGGCAATTCGATCGGATGGCCAGTCGATCGGGTGGCAATCCGTTCGGATGGTCATCCGATCGGATGGCCATTCGATTGGATTGTCACCTTGTTTGGTGAAGATGTGTTTGTGTATGATGGTTTGACTTTTGAAGTTTTCGTTGTAGCATTTTGAAAACAGAGAAGTATCTCTACCTTTCAGGTCGGTCGATCGAATGGCTGCTCGATCGGACGGCGATCCGATTAGTATAACACTTCAGTGAGAACAAGTTCATAGCAGTTTGTCATTCGGTCGGATTGCAATCCTATCGGGTGGAAATCCGTTCGAACTGGTATTGCATTGAACAAGTTGAAAATTGTTTAAGTCCCAAACGTCACACGATCGGACGGTCGCTCGATCAGACGGCAATCCGATCGGGCGGTAGTCCGTTTCAACGTTCAGATCCTTTGAACAATTGGAGAAATAGTTTAAGTATGGAACCAAGTGCAGCCCGATCGGACGGCCGGTCGATCGGGTGGCAATACGATCGGGCGGTAGTTCGATCGGACGGCAATCCGTTCTGACGGTCTGGTCGTCCTATCACTTGTTTTCTGTTTGAAGTGTTGTAGCTTTGATCGAGACGTTTTGATATCTTGCTTGAACAACAGGACCCTTGTCTCGTCCCAAGTGACCCGACCGAACAGGAATCACCCTAGTCCGAACAGTTCACGGTTCGAGTCGGTTGTTCATGTTCAACCCGAAATCAACATCTCTCCCGGATAGAATTTAGATATGGAACTGATGCATCACTAAGAATCAGTAGAAGATCAGAACAAGGTCCGATTTCATTGGGTTTGAGTGCATTGTATAAGGACCTTCAAAAATGTCCCTAACCGGCCCGTAAGTAAAAACCCGGACCCCTGAAACCCTAACGTGCATGGAAAACCAAGAAAATAAGAAAAATGAGTTTCAGGCGGGCCACGTAAAGGTAAGCATAGCCTTACGCGGGCCGTGTCAACTTGAAGTTTGACCGGATAAGCATCCGGACCACGTATCGTCCATATGGCGACCCTACTCGTGACCCATCAGACCTACACGTAGACTAGGTGGCCACGCGGGCCGCGTAAGGTTTGGCCTATGGCTCACGCGGGTCGCGACAGACCCATATTTCAACTATAAATAGCTTGGATCAGGAGCAGTTCACTGGTGTCGAAATCTTTTCACAAAAATAAAGTATTACTGCTCAAATTAGAAATTTACACTTACAGTAGTGAGGTACTGCTACAATACAGGGTATTAACTCGATCGCTGCTACGATTCAATGTCCGATCGATTGAAACAATCCAACGGATGTTTAAGTGCTGCCCACATTAGGGCAATACTTTGTCATTCGTTGTGAATTCGATGGATGTTTAAGTATTGCACTTTGTCATTCGTTGTGAGGGTTTTTAATCTCGTGAGTTATCGTAAATGCTGTATTAGTTACTGACCTAGTTCGTATGCATTGTTATTTAATTTAGGTTACAAGGCTAATCAGTACGCTAAACTCTGCTCGTTAAAATCTGCAATGTGAGTCATTCTCTTTTTATCAATATTGTTTTACAATACTCCAAACATTTTCAAAAGTTATAATTACAGGGATTAAGTCGTGGTTATCTTGAATCACTGGCTAGTGGGGTATTGTGCACATTACTAATTTCTCACGGTTAGGCTAATAAATCCTAACAGTGATAATCGTCATTATATGGGTGAAAGGACCCAATAGTGGCATGACCATCGTCACCAGGAGATGACACGGCGCTAGATAAAAATAATATAAAAGCCATTGTAATCGCTCTTATGCTGTAATTTATAACTATGTGTCGTTTTGTGCAAAATGAATGATTCACCAGTATTTCCCCGCTGACAAAATTATTTTTAAAACATGTTTCGGGTGACTACTGTGAACCAAGGAACAGTGCTACGGAGCACTAACAAAGCTTGAAGTAGTGGCTCAGATAAACAAATAAACATGTTTTATAAATCAGGGAACTTCCTCGTGAAATTTCTCTATTGTAAATCACGGAGTTTATCCCGACTTATGAAATAATATAATCGGGCATTTCAAGTTTTAAAAGATCCTGCTAAAATCTTCCGCTGTCAATTCAAATTAATAAATACCACGGGTTTCTGTCCCGCGGCTCCTGAACCGGGTCAAACCAGGGCGCGGGCCGTGACAGAAAAAGGTGGTGTCAGAGCCACTGATTTAAGCCAATTAAGTATTTAGAAATACTTAATTTTTCTGATTGCCATTCAGTGATTATGTGCTTTTGTGTTATTTGACTATTTGTTTACAGTATGGGTAAGCAAAGACTTTCGGACATTTATCGTCAATTAGATAGTTCACCAAAAGATAAGGGAACATCATCCTCAAGATACTCAGCAGATACTGAGGAAGGGATATTTGTTCGTAAGGCACAGTTTGAGAAACCACTTACCCCTAAGAAAAGAAGCCGGATTATTAAGAAAAGTCAAGAGAAAATAAAGAAGTCACAACCAAAAGAAGTGATGATTCCTAAGGAAACTCAGGAAATAGACAATAACCCACTATGGGAAGATGAATTAGATGAAAAATGGGCAGATCTTTATATGCTAGCCACTACAGCAGTAAATGTTAACTTTTAATTAAGTTAAACTGCAAACACCCTGACCTAGTACTAGCACCCCTATCACCTACAAGACAGAAACTTTAAAAGAAACTTTTCCCGTTAAATAAACAACTTAGTAAGAAAAGATAGATTAAAATAAATTGTGAATGCACAATCCCTAGTATATTTTAAAATTTCGGTTGTAATTTGTAATAAATATATATATATATATAATTCGCAATATTTTATCTTAAATCAATAATTTTTTTCTGATCGCCTTTCTGTGATTATGTGAAAATTCAATTTACAAAATGTTAACCTAAAATTTGTGTGTTTCTTCATATCTGCTAAACAGCATGAATGAATTATCTGAAGCTCTTCAGAATCTCAATCTCTATTCTGTTAAGGTGGAAGTTTCCAAAGACTTTTCCGGTTATTGTGACGATATTGAGGAACCTATGGAATTCCAAGCTCAACCTCCGGAGAAACCCAAGCCAAAGAAAAGAAGAAAATTTGTAGGCTGGAGGCGTGTGCGCAGGAGGAAACCCGCAACTAGGAAAGTTGCCAAAATGGAGGACCCAATAGATAAAGGAAAAAGAATAGAAATTGGGGAAAGTTCTAAGCAAGCTAAGGAATTACCACTGCAGGAGGAATTGGACAGTATACTAGCAAGTTATGATATCCTTATGCCAGCCAATGAAAACCTCTTCACCTATCCTGCTGAAACCCAACTTCCCGTAAATTTGGAACCAGCCATCCCAGATCCCCTTATTCACTCCCAACCTCTACCAGCAGAACTGGAAGAATGGTGGACCAACGACTGACAGTTTCTGTAGGATCGTGTACGGACCCGAATGAGTCGTTCAGAGGAGTTTTAGTCAGTTACAGGTGCGGAAAACAAGTAACTAACGTAGAAATAGCTTGTTCTTCACTTTAACTACCGATTATATTGATTTGACGACAAATACAATCAGTTCTTCACACCGGCAGCACTTCGGTATGGAATACATGGACTTCACTACTGATTTCGCTCATGAGTGACCTATATATAGAGGTCTAATTCCGCCCGAAATGACACGGTAACAATAAGAGCGGAATCAACTCTTGATTCCGGGCGGAATCACATACATGCGAGTAGTAGCGAAATCAGCCGATAACATACAATTCTATTTCAATCATGCAATCTAATTTATCTTCTAGTGAACATTATATACGGATTCAAGTGTTGATGTAGGAATGATGATGTAAGCACTATGTCACTTGGATGATGTCATCATCAAGAATGATGACATCGTTCTTGTTTCGAACCACAACGAACCCAAGACTCGCTATAAGACGAAGACGACAGATGTATGCACCAACAGACTCCCCCTCAGATGTTGATGAGTCTTAAGTATCGAGTCTTTACAATCTTCAGTCTTTATCAGTCTTTGTGCTTCACTCTTTCAATCAGCATCAACAGACTCCTTTAACAATGTACTGGTATTCCTTCAGTTCTTCAGCATCATATGCTTCAGGATCGTAGTCTGGCTTTCACAAGTTCAAGATCGTTGTCTGGCTCATGCTTTGTCTTCAGAATTCTCAAATATCGGAACCTGGCTTTTCAAACATAAGCTTCTCAGAATCAATCAACCTGGCTCACATCCAGCTTTTCCACAAACCTGCACCATCTCTACCTCAAAGTAAATTTTACAATTTTAAACATCATGTATACATCAACTCAAATTCTCCCTCAAATCAAACCAAAAAAAAAATTTATCAATGATAATCCTGATGAACCACTTGAAAAAATAGATTAAAACATATTTGATTTTCAAACACATAAACTCCCCCTCACAACATGGTCATCATGTCTAGCACTTGGAATTTTGAAAATCAGCTCTCCAACACCAGTTGTCGAAAATCTTTTTAACTTTTTCAAAAATTTATTCTAAAACACACTGAAAATCTTTTTGGAATTTTGAATGTAAAGAAATGCAGTAAAGAAATATTTACAGACAATATTTTTGTGAGTTTGTGTAAGAGGATCATATCAGTTTCTGAGACATATCACCAACACCGTTAAGCTTCATTCCATTTTAAGTTCTAAACAATTCACCTAGATTGTCAGTATATTGGTCCACTTAAATTTTCACACAAAGTTCAACTGTTCCGAGATACGATATTAATGTTTTAGACACTTAAACTTATTCGCGTGTCCCACTACTTGAATATACTCCCGTATCCAGATCCCAATATTCAGTCTTACAGGTGAGTATACCACAGATGATATCTGTAAAGGAATAAATTATAGTACGAAACCGTGAGAGCTCAGGTCAGAACTTCCGTTCAGCAGAGAGATGACGGCTCGACTTTTGGTGTGTCTCCTTTAGAGGATCTTTTGATTACAACAGCAATGACTATCAATTTTATTGTTTCATCAATTTGCTGAGGGCGGCGCTATTTTTCAAGCAAGCAGAAAGTATTATTCAAGGACTAGGTCAGAACTTCCATTCAGCAAAAGTCCCGGAATAATACCCCAGATATCACTGAGCATAAAGACCTAGTATCTCAGAAAGAGGGACCTTTCAAACAAGATTTCGGAGGTTACCCATATATCCAAGAAGTTGTTCCCCACGATATAAGCAAGTTTGAATTTAGGTTTATATCTCGTCACAATCTACTAAATTTGTAAAAACCTACTGGCATATCCGCAGTGCGATTGTTTATCACAATTAACTTTACATTTCTTTAGCATGTTGTGACAGTCTACTGATGTACTATCATTTCCTCTATTTCACAACAAAACTCATTTTTGATTTTATCATGTTTTTGGCTTTTTTCAAATTTTCTAATGTTTTTGGATTTTCTAAAAAACTTACTCCCCCTAAAATTCAAACACATTTCAGGAAATTTGAAAACAAACTGTACAAGAAAAATTGACAACCGATATCGAATCACTTCAATTCGCCATCCACTTGGCATAAACAATCAGAACTCCCCCTTACACAAAACTATTTTCTCATTATGATTTCAAAACACTTAAGTTTGTTTTAACCAAAATGATTTTTCCGGAAAATAAGTTTTGTTAAATTTACCACTTGTAAAGTTAGGGGTTTGGTTCATCACATTTTCCTCAATCATTTTTAGAAAATCAGATACAACTTAATGTCCCTGATTTACCACTTGGAAGTGAAAATTTTCATCAACCACTTGTAGGAATACCTCATCTACACAAAAACCATTTTACCAATAAAAATGCCGATTCCTGCTTCACGTTTACCTACCTGGAAGCTCCGGCAATTCACACTTATCCTGTAAAAATTCAACTATTTTAGGATTCAATAACACAATCAATTACTAAAAAAGATGCCGATTCCTGATCCACGATTACAAACTTGGGATCTCCGGCATAGTCAGATATTCAAGGGAAAAGAATTTCCACCCAAGTCTGACCAACCTTGGGTGTTTTTAGCTCTTTTAGCTCTTGTTCAGTAGGGTTAAAAGTTGTTTTCTTTGTTGCGTAAATATCTTTAACCCCTTTTACTTTCCAATCAAGCATTTTCCCAAAAAAATTCTTAACATTCCCATTGAATGTTTTCTCGACATCAAACTCTGTTTTATCAAAATAAAATTGATCTGAGATTTCAACTTTACCAACTTTCTATTTGACCATCTCAAACTTCAGTGATGGAAATTCATCATCATTCACTGAAGATACAGAATTTACCTCTTTTACCTCACCTTGTGGCTCTTCTGACTTTGTGAAACCAGATTCATCGCCGATTTTTACATCACCTTTCTTAACAACCCACATTTGGTTATCCTTGGCTTTCCTTTTGTAAAAATTTTTCTTCGAACACTCACCAACTTCATAAATCGAATTTTCAAAAATTTTGAAGTTTTCAGTTGGTGGTTCAACATCGACAACCTTCTCTTTGAGTTTTTCAGAAACTCCCTGTTTTATCTTGATATTCTTTGGACAATTCCATGCAATGTGACCAGCTTCATTGCATTTGAAACAGGTTCGAGTCTCTTTTGGATGAAACACTCCAGTTCCATTCCTTTTCTTCTCAGCAAGAAACTCCTGGTTTGATTGTCTCCAGAAAGGTTTCTTCTGTTCTTCTTCTGCACTTCCTCCTGAAACAAATTCTGTTTTTGTTTTAGAATTTTTCTCATTTTTATAATTTTTAGGTGGAATAAAACCTAAACCTTTCTTTTTGTAGCTACCATAATGGTTTGGTTTCTTTTGAAAACCAGAACCAGAATTGTAACTCTTTTTCTTGTTTAAACGTTGTTGTACTCTTGAAGTGTATTTTTTAGGTTTTCCAGTAAGATTTAAATCTTTTATTTCAGAAATCTTAATTTCTGTCATTTTGAAAACATTTTTGATCATTTCAAATCTAACACTTCTTATTGGAAACTCTTTGTCAGAATATAATTTGTCTGAATCATTTAAAGTATATTCTACTTCAAATGTTTCATCATTCAAATTCGATTTTGATAACAAAAATTCTTTACTGTATGCCCGTTTAACCGACGATTTTGGACTGTTGACCGACGAACTTGAACCTCCAGACCAAGACTTTGACTCAGACTCCTCATCTGTATCCAACACCTGATCGACCACCTTTTTTATTAACTCGGACTCATGATCAGTGTCAGACGATGTGAAAACCACGTCAATGTTTTCTGGTAATTCATCAGTTGTATCGGTTTTTAACTTTATATTGACTGCTTTTTCGACTTGCTCCTCATTTGGTTTTCTGGGAGAATAACCTTCCCAGATTGGAGGCGGACACTTGTTATAAGTAACACTCGGTTTCTTACCAGTATCCTTCATCTTTCGCTTGTCATCTTTGAATGCTTCAAAACCTGCAACAGTCGGATAAATTCGATCAATAAGATAATCAGAACTAGAATAACTCTGTAATAATCTTCTGATTCTCTCATTCTCAATCTTCTCCTTCTCTAACTCTTGCTTCCACTTTGCACTTTCTTCGATGTAACAATTAATAGCTTTCTGCTTCGTCATCAATGTTGCATTCATCATCGTCAAAGCATTTTCTCTTTCAGAGTTTGTCTTTTGAAGACCAGTTACTGTTCTGTTCAATACATCGTATGATTCTTTCACGTAGTTAAGATTGAATTGTAATTGTTCCTTCAACTTCTCAAACTCTGCCATTTTCTCATCTTTTGCTGCACATTCTTTGCAAGTCTCTAAACACTTTTGGCATGGTTTGATGACTTCCACAATCTTTTCAACTTCAATAGTTTTCTCAACTTCAACCACTTTCTTATCTTTAGTCACCTTTTCTGGTTCAGCAATCTTCTCAGCAACACTTTCAGTCTTTATTTCCTTTTGTTCTTTTGCAGCTCGTTTTTCTTTCAGCTTCTCCATGCGATCTGCAAAATAGAAATGAAAACTTTCAGGAGATAGATGAGATTTAGCAATGTTAATATGTTTTTCTTCCTCATCATCACTGCTGCTATCATCAGTTGGTGACTGATCAAACTGTACAGATTTTTCA
This sequence comes from Helianthus tuberosus, assembly GCA_030545235.1. Classification (NCBI taxonomy): domain Eukaryota; kingdom Viridiplantae; phylum Streptophyta; class Magnoliopsida; order Asterales; family Asteraceae; genus Helianthus; species Helianthus tuberosus. The sequence goes on along the minus strand of CM060366.1, from coordinate 64,015,894 downwards.
GAATTATCATCCGATGAACCAGAATCAGATGGTGTTTGATCAAAAACAATTTCTTTTTCTGAACTGTCATCTGAGCTTTGTGAGCTTTCATCTGCACTCTGTGAGCTTTCATCTGATGCAACAGACTTTACAGTTTCACCAATAGATTTCATCCATGTAGTAAACATATCAGGTTCTTTCACTATTTTTGCAATGAAAGCTTTAAAATCTCCTTTTTCGTCTACAAACATATCCCAGCTGAATCCTTCAGGTAGCCTCTCATCATCTTGATCGACTATGCATGCTTTGCTATCAGGAGATATATAATTGTTCCAGTTAAAATCCACCACGCACGCTCTTTTTGAATCCTCAATTCTTCTACCATGAGCCACCTGTGGTTCTTGTTGTTGACCAACTTGCTGGTAAATGGCTTTCCGGTAGTAATCGTCTTTTCCAAACGGATTCTGAGCTCCACTAGCTTCCCTGTTCTTGCATTCCCGTTTGAAATGGCCTTTCTCCCTGCATCGAAAACAAGTAACTTTAGATTTATCAAAACCTAAAGTAGAAACGTGTGCATCAAGAAAGTCATTTCTCCCGGTAATCAGCTTGAACTTTTCAGCATGTCTAAGAACGCTAGCTAGACACCATTTGATGTCCATTAACTCCATTTCTTCGGCGTCTATCTGATCGTAATCCTCCTTTGTAAGCATAGGATTTCCTATCCGTCCAGCCACTAAACCCTCATAAGAAAGCAATACATAACCAAGCAGAGCCATGTGATCATTAGCGGTTTCCTTAGAAAAACTTTGACCTTCAGGAAGATTCAAGGCAATATTGCACTGGATCACATAACCATTTCTTGTCTTTGTGCTCTGAGAATGGAAACTTGATGTATTCTCTTTCGGATTGACACTCGGAAATGAAGAAAATCCACTACTGCTTTTGGAACTTTGATCAACCTTTTCTGTTGAATCCCCAGCACTGAACGCAGTTTGAATTTTTGGGCTTCTTTCTGCTTCCTGAACACTACCTTTGTAGTACATTTTCACATCCTGTTGACCACTTGGACTGTTCATCCTTGCGATCTTCTGCTGTTCCAGATCTTGACTTTCGATTTTCTCAATAAACTGTGAAATCGTCAACCCATCATAAACACCCGTATTCTTTAGAATCGTCAAGTAAGTTCCCCACTCTTGCTGTGGTAAAGCGTCCGCTAACTTGTCTACCCACTCATCAGGATCTTTGGTTATACCAATCATCGACATAGATCGCACAAAATGGCAGTAACGTTCAATCAGCTTCTTCGTGTCTTCTCCCGGTAAACTACTGAACAGATTAAACTCTTTCTTGAGCAACGCCTTTTTTCTTTTAATCATGTTCTCACTACCCTCAAACTGAACACGTAGAGCATCCCAGATTGACTTTGAAGTTTTATCATGCTGAAGCAGAATGAAAATGTCTTCTTTGATTGCCTGCTGTAATAGACTAATCATCATCTTTTCAGCACGATACATATCTCGTTCTTGATCACTAAACTCAGAAATTGTTTTCATAACTTGCAAATCAGTACGAGGCAAAACATATTTCTTTAGAATACACTCCCATGACCTAAGATGATTTGCCTGAACCCAGTTTTCGAATCTGTCTTTCCACCCGTAGTACTCTTCAATACTCATCAGTTTCGGGGGCTTTTGTAACGTTTTGGTCTCGTTTTCCAAATTCATATTCTGAGCAATTGAAGCCGGAGTAGTCGGAGTCGCAAAGGCGTTGTAGAAATTGTTATCCATGATTCGGAATCGAAGAATTTCTCAAACAAGATTTCACACGAACTGATTCACCTAGTCAAATCACCTCACATGCACACACTAATGGTTCTGATCATCTCGTACAATCTGACACAAGACACAATGTTTCCTTTGACCGATGAATGTAGCAAGCCGACAAACCAATTCACATGCAAATCTTGAATAAAACCAAACTGACTTTATCACATGCAAACTTTGAATGAAATACCCATGTGACCGACTGACATCCTTTAAAACTTTCACATGCAAACTGACAACCTCGTAAAATATTTCACAATACACGATGCACTTTCAAACAGTTCACACTTTAAAGTTTTGGAGCGGAATCAGACTATGTATCTCAGGAGCGAAATCAGCAAGTTATCAGGAGCGAAATCAGCAAGTTATCAGGAGCGAAATCAGAAAGTTATCAGGAGCGAAATTAGAAATTTTGTATCCCAGGAGCGAAATCAGAAATATCCATTACGAGCGAAATAAGCTCGGAGTCCATTTTGGTCCATTTTTAGTCTGATTTTAGCTATGAAACTTTCTAGGGTTTATCAAAGTCCAATTGTCTATAATCTGTGAAATTTTGAACTGATTTTGACCGTTAAAACTTTCTGAAATGAAGAAAGAATGGTGTAGAAGACAGAAAAACACTGATATCCAGCTGAATTCGACAGAACTCCTCGTACTTGGCTCTGATACCACTTGTAGGATCGTGTACGGACCCGAATGAGTCGTTCAGAGGAGTTTTAGTCAGTTACAGGTGCGGAAAACAAGTAACTAACGTAGAAATAGCTTGTTCTTCACTTTAACTACCGATTATATTGATTTGACGACAAATACAATCAGTTCTTCACACCGGCAGCACTTCGGTATGGAATACATGGACTTCACTACTGATTTCTCTCATGAGTAACCTATATATAGAGGTCTAATTCCGCCCGAAATGACACGGTAACAATAAGAGCGGAATCAACTCTTGATTCTGGGCGGAATCACTTACATGCGAGTAGGAGCGAAATCAGCCGATAACATACAATTCTGTTTCAATCATGCAATCTAATTTGTCTTCTAGTGAACATTATATACGGATTCAAGTGCTGATGTAGGAATGATGATGTAAGCACTATGTCACTTGGATGATGTCATCATCAAGAATGATGACATCATTCTTGTTTCGAACCGCAACGAACCCAAGACTCGATATAAGACGAAGACGACAGATGTATGCACCAACAGTTTCAAAATCTCCTGAATAACCCTGATACCTTTTTCCCTCAATTTGACCCAGAGCCTCCCCTACACCCACCTATGAGCTCCGAGAACTTGGCTGAACTTCGCCAGTATGGCGAGGAGCTGATTGATGCAGGGAACCGAATTAGGGATATAGGAGAAAAGATATCCTGGAAGTACGACGAGAGGGAGTGTCACTTCTGAGATGCCAGCTGACGGGATGGTGTAACGGCATGGTTGTGGGTGTATAATAATAGTAGTAACATATAATCCTGTGAAATAACTTAAAAATAAAACTTTTGTAAGATAACAAGTGTGTACGGAAGCATAATATAATATATAAAAATGGAAGTCGAGAAATCGACAATTTTGGCTATACGTGTTGGTGTGATTATGTGCAATTATTTTGTATGTTTGGTTGTTAATTATTTTCTGCTAATCACTCATATATATTAATTACCAGATGGAACACGTTGGTAATGAACCCGTTAACGAAGTTAATCAATCTAAACAAAACCATGAAGATCAATTTCTGAATAGGCAAGATATCGAGAATATCATTGCTCAGGGAATAGCCAATGCTATTCCAGCAATTCTTGCTGCTGCCAAAAATCCAGTTGAACCTCAACAAATTATTCCTAGTAAACGTACTCATGAAGATAATTTCAATAATAGTGTAAACAGAGGCGACAACCATACTAATAACGACAACGGTGGGATGCAAGCCCCACTCCTTAAGAAAATGAAAGCTGCAACGCCTGGTTGCACTTACAAGGAGTTTCTTGCTTGTAAACCGGTGGAATTTCCAGGCAACGAAGGGGCGACTGCTGCACTGCGTTGGTTAGAGAAAACTGAGGCAGAAATTAAAATAAGTAAATGTGTTGAGGAAGACAAGGTCATGTATGCGTCGCATCTTTTCAAAGAAGGGGCGCTAGAATGGTGAAATACGGTACTTCAAGCTTAAGGAAGCGATGTCGCCTATGCCATGGGCTGGGAAGAATTTAAGCGCCTAGTAGAAAGAAAATTATGTCCTGAGTATGAGAAAGAACAAATGGCAAATAAATTCCTGAACCACCGGGTGGATGTTGATTGTCGAGGATACACTTCGACATTCTTCGAGTATGCTAGAGTTGTACCTACCCTGGCTTCACCAGAGCCGGTGCTTATTTCCTGCTATATTTGGGGATTGATTGGCGAAATCCGTAATATCGTTAAAGCTGTGAGACCTCGCACTATTGACGATGCGGTAGAATTAGCTAACACCCTAACTGACGAGCTGGTACGCACAAGAGAAGAAAACCGGAAAAAGGATGTGGCTCAAAAGATTACCCAAGGATTCCATATGGGTAACCGTAGTAATTTCAAGAAAAAAGGAACTGGGCAATCATCCACTGTTCCATTTTGCAATACCTGTAAAAGAAAGCATTTTGGTAGATGCAAAGGGTATTGCAATTTCTGCAAAATTCCAGGGTATCAAGAGGAAGACTGCAGGAAGAAGAAATCAACGATCTGCTACAACTGTGGAGAAGCTAGACATTTCAGGCCAGACTGCTCGAAATTGGTCAAACCAGCCGATAACAAAGCCAAACCTGCAGAAGGAACTACCAAGAAAAATGTAAGAGCCTTCCAGTTGACTACTCAGGAAGCAGAGCTAATCCTTGATGTGATAGCTGGTACATTCCTAGTTCACGACGTTTATGCAAAAGTATTATTTGACTCTGGTGCAAACCAAAGTTTTATAAATACTTCATTCTGCCATGCTCTTAACTTACCCTTAACCAACCTTAGGCAGATTTTTACAGTCGAAACGACAGAAGGGAATTCTGTTAAGATAGATAAAGTTTTGCGAGAAGGAAAGATAGAACTCTTAGGCCATAAATTCTCTGCAAACCTATTACCTGTAAATTTAGCCGGATTCGATGTGGTGTTAGGAATGGATTGGTTAGTAGCCAACCATGCTCGAATCTTTTGTGATAAAAATTCCATAGAAATTCATACCCCCACAGGAGAATTAGTGGTGATTACAGGAGATAAGCCACGAAAGCCACTGAAATTCATTTCAGTAATGAAGTTGGCCAGTTATTCAAGAAAACAAGAAGTAGTGTATATGATTTCGGTAATCATTAGCACGAAAGGTAAGGAACTTAAAAAAATTCCTGTGGTCGCCGAATACCCGGATGTATTCCCAGAAGAACTACCGGGATTACCACCCAATAGGGAAGTCGAATTTAGAATTCATCTAATTCCAGGAACCACACCGATAGCCAAGGCACCTTATCGGTTAGCACCCATCGAAATGTTAGAACTGAAAAAACAATTAGATGAATTATTAAGTAAAGGATTCATACAACCTAGTTCATCCCCTTGGGGAGCACCAGTGTTGTTTTGAAAAAGAAAGATGGTTCAATGAGAATGTGTATCGATTATAGGGAATTAAATAAGGTTACAATTAAGAAATGATACCCATTACCTAGGATTGATGATCTTTTTGATCAACTTCAAGGAGCTAGATACTTTTCTAAGATCGACTTACGCTCCGGATATCATCAATTGAAGGTACAAGAAGAAGACATACCTAAAACTGCTTTCAGAACCAGGTATGGTCATTACGAGTTTACAGTCATGCCCTTTGGATTAACAAATGCTCTGGCAGCATTTATGGACATGATGAATAGAATCTGTAAACCGTATTTGGATAAATTCGTAATTGTCTTCATCGACGATATACTTATTTATTCCAAAAGCCAGGATGAACACTGTCAGCACCTGCATGCACTCTTAACTTTGTTAAGAAATAAGAAGCTTTACGCCAAATTCTTGAAGTGTGAATTTTGGCTGTAAGAGGTACAATTTTTAGGACACATGGTGAATCATGAAGGTATTCACGTAGATCCCTCCAAAATAGAAGCAATCACCAAATGGAAAACCCCACAAACAGCTATGAAAATTAGAAGTTTTCTAGGGTTAGCTGGTTACTATAGACGATTCATTAAGGATTTTTCCAAAATAGCTGTACCATTAACTAAGCTAACCTGTAAGGCAGTTAAGTTTGAATGGGGACCTAGGCAAGAAGAGGCCTTTAGGATTTTAAAACAAAAGCTAACAAACGCCCCAATTCTAGCCTTGCCAGAGGGAACAGAAGATTTTGAAGTTTACTGCGATGCCTCTAAGCTAGGATTAGGATGCGTGCTAATGCAACGCAAGAAGGTAATTGCGTATGCCTCAAGGCAATTGAAAAAGCACGAAGAAAACTATACGACTCATGACTTAGAGTTGGGAGCCATAATTTTTGCCCTTAAGATTTGGAGACATTATCTGTACGGAAGTAAGTTTACTATCTATACAGATCATAAGAGCTTAAGATACATATTTGGGCAAAAAGAATTAAACATGAGGCAAAGGAGATGGATGGAAATCCTAAGTGACTACGACTGTGATATTCAATATCACGAAGGAAAGGCAAACATAGTTGCAGATGCCTTAAGTCGTAAGTATCATGAAAAGCAAAAGTGAGTTTGTGCTCTCAGATTAAATCTACAGTTAGATTTAATGGAACAACTGAAAAATATTCAAGAAACAGCAATCAAGGATGATGCTAAAGGAATGAAGGGACGAGTAAAAGAATTAGAGCAAGGAAGTGATGGAATTTGGAGATTCCATAAGAAAAGGATTTGGGTACCTAAACAAGGAAATTTAAGAGATAAGATTTTAGAGGAAGCCCATAAATCTAGATATACCATGCATCCTGGTAACAATAAGATGTACCAAGATTTAAGAAATAACTTCTGGTGGATAGGAATGAAAAAGGACATGGCTAGATATGTTTCTAAATGTCTTACTTGTTCACAAGTTAAGGCAGAACACCAGAAACCCTCAGGTCTACTACAACAATTAGAAATGCTTGTATGGAAATGGGAGTTCGTAACAATGGACTTTGTTACTAAGTTACCCAAAACCAAAAAAGGTAATGACGCGATTTGGGTAATTGTGGATCGATTAACCAAATCAGCTCATTTTCTACCCCTGAAAGAAACCTTTAGCATGGAAAGGTTAGCAAAGTTGTATATAGATGAAGTCGTATCCTTACATGGAGTTCCACTCTCCATTGTATCGGATAGAGATAGTCGTTTCACTTCCCATTTCTGGACTAGTTTCCAAGAAGTAATGGGGACCCGACTAAATTTAAGCACTGCATACCATCCTCAAACAGATGGACAAAGTGAAAGAACGATCCAAACTTTGGAGGACATGCTTAGAGCATGTGTGATAGATTTTGGTGGAAATTGGGATGACCACCTACCTTTAATCGAATTCTCCTATAATAATAGTTATCATACAAGCATAGAAGCTTCCCCATTCAAAGCACTATATGGACGAAAAATGCAGAACTCCAATTTGTTGGGCATAAATAGGAGAAAGTCAACTATCAGGTCCTGAAATTGTGCAAGAGACCACCGACAAGATCACTCAAATCAAGGAAAGACTGAAAATAGCTCGAGATCGCCAGAAGAGTTATGCCGATAACCGACGCAAGCTATTGGAATTTCAAGTCGGAGATAAGGTACTCTTGAAAGTTTCTCCTTGGAAAGGAGTAGTTCGGTTCGGTAAGAAAGGAAAGCTAAGTCCAAGGTACGTAGGACCATTCCCAGTAATACAGCGAATAGGGCCAGTCGCCTATCGCTTACAACTACCGGAAGAACTAGCTGGGGTACATGACGTATTTCATGTATCTAACCTTAAAAAGTGTTTATCTGACGAATCATTGGTAGTACCTCTCCAAGACATAGAGGTAAATGAGAAATTGAAGTTTGTAGAGAAACCGCTTCAAATAGAAGACAGAAAGGTCAAGTTTCTCAAGCATAAGCGAATAGTGTTGGTCAAGGTCAAGTGGGATTCGAAAAGAGGACCTGAATACACTGGGAGCTGGAATCCGAGATGAAGAGAAAATACCCTCACTTATTTCAGTAAATCTCGAGTACGAGATTTTAAATAAGGTGGGGAGGATGTAAGGACCTTCAAAAATGTCCCTAACCGACCCGTAATAAAAACCCGGACCCGTGAAACCCTAACGTGCATGGAAAACCAAGAAAACAAGAAAAATGAGTTTCAGGCGGGCCGCGTAAAGGTAAGCATAGCCTTACGCGGGCCGCGTCAACTTGAAGTTTGACCGGATAAGCATCCGGACCACGTATCGTCCACATGACGACCCTACTCGTGACCCATCAAACCTACACGTAGACTAGGTGGCCACGCGGGCCGCGTAAGGTTTGGCCTATGGCTCACGCGGGTCGCAACATACCCATATTTCAACTATAAATAGCTTGGATCAAGAGCAGTTTACTGGTGTCAAAATCTTTTCACAAAAACGAAGTATTACTGCTCAAATTCGAAATTTACACTTACAGTAGTGAGGTACTGCTACGATACAAGGTATTAACTCGATCGCTGCTACGATTTAATGTCCGATCGATTGAAACTATCCAATGGATGTTTAAGTGCTGCCCACATTAGGGCTATACTTTGTCATTTGTCGTGAATTCGATGGATGTTTAAGTATTGCACTTTGTCATTCGTTGTGAGAGTTTTTAATCTCGTGAGTTATCGTAAATGCTGTATTAGTTACTGACCTAGTTCGTATGCATTGTTATTTAATTTAGGTTACAAGGCTAATCAGTACGCTAAACTCTGCTCGTTAAAATCTGCAATGTGAGTCATTCTCTTTTTATCAATATTGTTTTACAATACTCCAAACATTTTCCAAAGTTATAATTACAGGGATTAAGTCGTGGTTATCTTGAATCACTGGCTAGTGGGGTATTGTGCACATTACTAATTTCTCACGGTTAGGCTAATAAATCCTAACAGTGATAATCCTCATTATTTGGGTGAAAGGACCCAATAGTGGCATGACCATCGTCACCAGGAGGTGACACGGCGCCAAATAAAAATAAGATAAAAGCCATTGTAATCGCTCTTATGCTGTAATTTATAACTATGTGTCGTTTTGTGCAAAATGAATGATTCACCAGTATTTCCCCGCTGACAAAATTATTTTTAAAACATGTTTCAGGAGACTACTGTGAACCAAGGAACAGTGCTACGGAGCACTAACAAAGCTTGAAGTAGTGGCTCAGATAAACAAATAAACATGTTTTGTAAATCCGGGAATTTCCTCGTGAAATTTCTCTATTGTAAATCACGGGGTTTATCCCGACTTATGAAATAAAATAATCGGGCATTTCAAGTTTTAAAAGATCTTGCTAAAATCTTCCGCTGTCAACTCAAATTAATAAATACCACGGGTTTCTGTCCCGCGGCTCCTGAACCGGGTCAAACCGGGGTGGGAGCTGTGACACATTGTGTGTAAAAGAGTTGAAAGAAAGTTGGAAAAGTTTCTTTCAATCCTTTTATCATTGATGGTGTTTAGATCTATGCGAAATCGTTGTGAAATCATGTGGAAATCCTTTAGATCTGAGTTATTCTTGGTGGAATGAGGCCAAAGCTTGGAGTTCATAAGAACTCCATGATGACATCACCCTAGAACAACTCAAATCTGTTGATTTCACAGTTAAAAATTGAGATTCAAATGTTTAAAAAGATGAAGAAGTGTGGGTGGATCAAAGAAGTACAAGTTTTGAGGTAGAAACTTACAAGAATCGCGGGAAATCGGGAGGAAATAGTCCCAAAGCGTGCTGGTCGAGTGAGAGCTGTCACATCACTTGAACAGTGATGTGACAAGGGCTATTTATAGGTGAAGAGGAGGAAAGGTGGGGGAGTGCCATGGATCGGATGGTTGTCCGATCGGGTGGCTGTCCGATCGGGTGGTAATCCGATCGGATGGCCACCCGATCGAGTGGTCACTCGATCGGTGGTCTCCGGCGAATGGCGTTTCGTTTGGTTCGTTAAGCGTCGCGATTGTTTGGTTACACATTTTCATACCCATATTCATATATTTATTATAATTAGTCACATAGGGTCGTATATACATATCTATATCTCAAATCCTGCGATAATCGAGTAACGCATGCCTGCGAGTGCGTTTTCTTGAGTATTGAATTGCACTGCGACACATCACGGCTATCAAGGAGGGTAGAATTGGTCCTCACTTGACATCTTCGTGGTTGTCAGCAAGTGCAATGTGATGTAATAGCGATAAAGTATACGTAATATGCAAAAATACTGCGAAATAGCGATGTATGCGATATAGCTACATTATGATCCGAATCTCTGGTGCTAGGCATGACGAGTATAACGAGTAGTAACAACGCACGAACGTGCGGGTTGTTACCAAAATGGTCAGATTTTTTTAATTTGTTATAATACAACATTAAAAGACCATTTTACCCTTCATTAAAAGGGAGGAAAAAGACCAAAAAAATGATGGATGCTAACTAAAAAATCTGACATGATTTTGATTTTGGATGAAAATAACAATAAAATTGAAACCACATGAACTCAATTTCAAAAGATTTGAGTTTTGGACTAAAGTGGTAAAAGTTATCAAATCTCAGGGACCATTTTAACAGTTTACTCTTTTATAAAAAGAAATAGAAAAGTATATATTTATGTGATTAAAAAAATATCGAAATACTAAAACAAGACCCAAATAGCTTTTAAAAATTAATAAACAACTAACTAAACTAAACGATAAACACATAAAAAATTTTTTTTTTTTTTATTTTAAGTTAAACTAGATTGGTGCCATATGCCGCGCGTTGCGGCGGCATCACCTAAGTTTCTAAACCGACTCAATTCAACATGAACACATTTGTAATCTTTTGATATCAAAGTAAAAGAATTTAACATACATATATACCAAATTACATACTTTTGAATTATTAATGTATGATGATATCAAAATATAAGAATTTACATTGAACTTATTATACTATAACACCCAAGAAAGATATCCATGTAAAAAAAACTCAGATGATATCAAAGATCTTCTAAAGATTAAAAAACTATACCAGAAGCCAGACTCTAGCAACATAGTTCGCAAGTACCGAATCACTTACATTTTCTTCACCATTGCCAAGATCACACATCAAATTCCCCAAATCACACACAATCAGAAACAACTAACACCTTGCCCTACCTACACAACATCATCCACACAAATCAACCACGACAATCTTAAAAAAAAACAAACAATTTTCCACCAGAGACCCAAATTCAAAACCCTAGTCCACCACAAATCTCATCTCCTAACTCCAAATCCACACAAAACAAACAAAATGCACACACACAGATCTATCAATCAAACTGATCTACCAATCAGACAACCAAATCATCACATTCCAAATCAAAGACCTAACAGATCGAATAACCATGACGTAAATCAAAAGGTTGTGATTTGAAACAGAAGTTAACCTTGTGATCATAATCGGAACCGAACACCGGCGATGCAAAGAGGAGAACGGTGACGAAGAGTGCTGCAACGGCGGAGCATCTGACTGAGGGCCACATCGGGATCGCCGGCGATTGCGGTTGCGCATGTGAAGATGAACGTGTGTTCGATCTGCATGAGGGTTTCAAGTCTTGAATGTGTGTTCTTGTCCGTCTTCATTTGGGAGAACACTGAGTATACGAAAGTAGGTAAAAAGTAAAAAAGAAGTATGTTAATAATACACATGGACCTAAGCATACAAAAACTAAAAGCTGAGGAGCAAAGAAGAAAAATGCAAAGGGACCATACATGTAAATGTCACCGACCTTCTTCTTTCATATTATATAAATAAATAAATTAGTAAATGAATGCTCAAAAAGGTTTCATTAGTAAATTATGTTAGTGTTGTTGCTGCAATAGTACAATTGGACAATGAATGCTCAAAAAGGTTTCATTGTTAAATATTAAATTATGTTGGGAAAATCACTGAAATAGCCAAATTAACGCTTTCATTTCTAGAATAGCCCTTGGATACCTCTCAACGAGCCGTTTCACGAGTTCACACGCGGCTCAAATTAAAAGCTAAGAACTTTCCTCAGCAACCACTCACATTTTGTCACATGGCTACTGCTGTTTTTCTCCTGCTACTGCTGTTAAAATTGGTAGGTGCTTGGCTCAAGTTTCTGACATAAATCATCCATCCATCATGTAGCATGCATACATATATTATTATAATAGTACTTTGACCACTCTAGCTTCCTTCTTCTTCTTTGTGAACCTCTCAACGAAAGCTACAAGACTTTGCATGCTTCTAAACTTATATGAATCATCCATTCATCTTCTTCTTCTTCACCGAGCACTACCACCACCCTCCCGAGCACCACCGCCCTGCAACTTAATAACTTATCAACACCTACAACCAACCACCACCCTCACCGAGCACCACCACCCTCCACCCACCACAACCACAACCGTAAACCACCACGGTCCACGGTCACGTACCAACCAACCACCACCATCACCTACCAACAATCGTCACTCTCCGCCCACCACAACCACCACCCACCACAAAAACCGTCACTAACCACAACCCCCACCACCGTCACCTACCAAACCTTCAATTGAACCCGGAAACCCCATTAACCCACACAACTTCAACTTTTTCACAAACAATGAACACAAATCAACAATTAATCAGTTAATTCAAAGCCTCTTGAAGTCACTATCGAATTAATGCAAGCTAGACCAGACCAACATCTCAAAATCATCTTGGTTTTATCAGCTTTAACTTTTCATACCACAATTCTCAAAAGATGATATATATTCAATATTTAATAATTTAAAAAATGAAAGAAGTAGGTTTGGTTTGCAGAGGTGTCGATTTAGGTAGTGGAGGAAGAAATGGGTGGTTGTGTTGAGAGGAGGGGTTGGGCAATGGATGGGGTGGGCCCACTTAAATGAGATACCCTTTAATTTATTCATTGGTTGGGCATAGAAACAACAATATTAGTTGGGCAGGGTGTCAGTGTCCTGTTAGACTATTATGGAGTGCCAGGTTTGAAAAACAGCAGTAACCACGTGTCAAAATATGAGTGGTTGCTGAGGAAAGTTCTTAGCTTTTAATTTGAGCTATGTGGGAACTTGTGAAACGACTCGTTAAGAGGTGTCAAATGGCTATTCTTGAAATGACGGTGTCAACTTGGCTATTTCAGTGATTTTCCCGATTATGTTTGTGTTGTTGTAATGGTACAATTGGACTATGTAGCATTTTCTATTTGTTTAAAAAAATATTCTTGCTTTCACCCTTTTAAACGTAAAAAATGGTTAAATAGTGGGTCGTGGGTTATTTTCAAAGGCCCGATACATGTTAAATTAATTAGGTCAAGATCATCGACTTTCCAAACTATAATATTTTTTAGCAAGGCACCGACCACCATAAAAGTTATGGCTATTTTAGTTTTACCTTTCTTTCACATGTTTCATCTCAAATACTTTATCCCCCCCCCCCCCCCCCCCCCCCCTCATAGGTTTGTGTATGGCAATAGACGCTAAGTAGAATGTGCCGAGCCCTTTTAACACAGCACAAACGCCGAGGGGGTGGTGTAACCCGGTGTGAAATGGCGTTTTGGAGGAGGAAAACGCCCCAACACGGAAGGTCTTAAAACTAGTGATACATTTTTCTCATAAATCCTTGGCCGAGAAGAAAAATAGGAGTATAATTAAAATATGTTAGAATTGGCGGAGTTATACACTTGCTTTACCATCTATTGATAACCCGCATCACCACCACCGGTCTACCAACGCCACCAAAACTATTGTTGCAACTAGCGGTATTGATCCAATCCCACTTACCAACTTCTATAAAAAAAACTACCGTTTCAACCGGTTGTACAACCTCACTCATATATAAAAAAATGTAACGGTCTTGTTTCTTTAATCCGTTTCAACCGGTTGCACAACCTCACTCATATATAAAAAAATGTAACGGTCTTGTTTCTTTAATAAAATAATAATAATAGAGGATAATATAAATTATTATACGACCTCATCAAAAACCAAACTAAAAAAACTCAGTAAGACAAAACTAATTTGAAGAAAAGAATACTTGTATAATACTCTCCCTCAAGTTAGTATATGTCTTTCAATGTGGAGTTCGATCTTTTGTAACAAGTGCTTAAACTACTTCTAGGTAAAGAGTCAATGAACATGTCAGCCACACCTTAGCTTACTCAAGTTAGTATATGTCTTTCAATGTGGAGTTCGATCTTTTGTAACAAGTGCTTAAACTACTTCTAGGTAAAGAGCCAATGAACATGTCAGCCACACTTTAGCTTGACTGGATCTAGAGAACTTTGATTCTCCCTTCTTTATACAGACTACAGACTAGACGTTGAGAGAAAAATCATGGTAAGATGTGCTTCGTTTTGTCACCTTTGATGTGCCCTTCTCTTAGCTGAGCTATGCAAATTGATGATATTCCTATTACTCGATGCTCTTCTGGCTTTGTCTCTAAGATGATTCAGCATTACATTCTCATATTTGCTCTTAAGTATTGGGCAAATTGAGCCATTTTCTAAGAATATAAGCCACATTCTTTCATGATAGTTTGCCTAATCTCAACATCGTTATTTGTCAAATCTTCTAAAATGCATTGGCTTGGATTAGAGTAAACTACTATCTATTCCATTCCTTTAGCCTAGTTTTTTCGGAATTTCAGGGTTCGTATTGATTACTTTCCTTTATCAGAGCACATTCGGAGCATTACAATATATAGTTTTGACCAGGCTTGAGATTGCTTCTGTTGTTTGTAAGGTTTCTCGTTTTCTTCAGAATCCTAATGATCGGCAGTGGGTTAACAGTTAATTGTATTTTGAGGTACCATATAAATAGTTGAATGCTATTTTGTTCTGGATATGGTTTTGGCTCGGCCTTGTAGAGTTCGTTATGTTGCTAGCACACATGAGCTTGAACATCCTCATCAAACGATTTTCCTAACTCAGTTTATCTATCTCTATCCAATTTCCACATCAATAACGTCATCAGGTTTCTCTGGTTTGAGGGGTCATGTTAGATAGTTTGTATTTCCATTTATGGTTGATTGTCTCATATTAGTTGTGTTTAATGATAATCTTGGTGTTGATAACGGTTACAAGAAAGAAAAGAAAGAATTCAAGGAATGTTTGGAAGATTACTACGAAAGGGAATTCGAAAAAGAAAGGAACAAGAAAAAGGTGTACGGTGAAAGTTCGAGGGCTAGAAAGAAAGAAGTTGTGTATTCCAAGAAAGCGAAAAAGGCACTTTTGATTTACATTGAAGGCGAGAAAGATAACCCGCGTCAATCAAGAGAAACGCTTCGGGAACGAGCGTTAATTCTCTCACAACTCGAGGAAGACGTCATCGAAAGGAACATGATTATGGAAAGTTGTGTAGAACCGGGAGATCTCATAACGTTGCACGAAGAATTAAAGAATCACCAAAGGTTTTTCGATACTCCATTCGAAGAAATCTTGATTTGGTTTATTACGGATTTTCTCGGAATCGTATGTGAAAAAGCAATGCCACCCGAATTGATTGATGGCCGGGATCTTAGTCTCATATTGCTACATCGCATTGTAAAGCATAATGGAGGGTTCAAGGAAGTAATGGAAAAGAATATGTGGGATGTGATTGCGGCTAAATACGGTTATGAACCGGATGATGCATATGAAGTCAAGGTTGCCTACATTTATTACTTGGAACTAGTCGAGTGGTACTTCGACTACATGAAGAAAGAGCGTGAGAGAAAGGAAGATGGCATGGCTGGAAATTCAAGCAACAATTGCGGTTGGCTCAACGAATCAAGCGACGACGAAGTGGTGGTCAAGATAGAGGTCACCAACAATCGCAAGGAGTAATCACGGCTGGAAGACTCGGATGTTCTTGATTAGGGGGGTGAATGAAGATCAAATATAATCAAGTTCCATCCGAAGAAGAAGATCGGTTTCGGGCCGGTATCGTTTGTTTATTTTTTTTAGTAAGTAATGGGTCAAACAGTAATTGTTTATGTTTATGTATTTTGGGCCGGAGGCCATATGTTATGTGTTGGGTCGAACTCTAGAAGTCCATTAGGTTTAAGGTATTGGGTTTGGGCTGTGAATATGATGAAACGGTGCGAGTATACATGTAACCGCATATACGGTTATTTTGGGAAGCGACGTATCTCTTCAGCGAGAGTCGCAACGGTTGAAGACACACCGGTTCATCACGTATATATACACGGTTCCATTCCAGATTTCATCTACTGCAAGATTTGTTTATGAAAGTTCAGTTTGTATAAGTTCTGCATTAACACAAGTTACGGTTAGTTTTATTTATCATTCAGAAGTTTCAGTTAGTTCGATTCATGATGATGTATTGTGATTACTGTGGGTTGTATGAAAACGATTGTGTGTGCGGTCACAACTTGATCCGTTCCGACTGGTCCTGGGTTTCTGATGACGATGATACCAACATTGGTATCAGAGCCATGAAGAAAGAACACATCAGAGAATAAGAAAAAAAGTCGATTCAGGTTAAATCAATTCAGAGCAAGAAGAAAATCAAATCAATTCAGTCTCGGTTCAAGATACTCAGAAAAATCGATTCAGAATCAAAAGTCACGAGCCACAAATCGATTTCAGAAACAAAAGTCGAGAGAAGCGATAGAAGGGTTGTGAAGAAACAAAGTGCTTTGGAAAGAAAGTGATGCAGTGAATGTCGGAAACTAGAAGATAATTTGCAGTGAGTGCAGAAAAGGTGCAATGGATGCAGAGGAAAATGAAGTCGTGAATGCTGGGAAATACATGCAGTTAATGCAGAATTTGATATAGTAAGTACAATAAATAATCCAATGAGTGGACCAGATCAGGTAAAAGTGAAGAGTCCGTGAAGGAAGCAACCAGTGATGAAGAACTCGATGTTAGAGACAACCGTGAAGAAGATAAAATCAAGGAGAAGACACGCGTGTAAAGAATACAAATAATCCTATGACTGGGTCAGTAAAAATTGTTGTGTGATATAACCGCAAGAGAAATCTGAGTGAATCAGGCTATCCAAAAATCTATGCGAGATGGATTTAATTCATGTGACATGATGGTGGGCAAGTTAATCAAGACCGGTGGAGTTCGTGTTGAGACAACTACACAAGAAAAGGTTCGTGTGATACAAATCAAGTACGGTCAAGACAAGTGTGAAGCAAAGTTCGTGTGAAGCAAGTTCAAGTGAAACAAGTTCGTGAGGAGCAAGGTTCGTGAATAAGAAGATACATGTGAAGTGTTAGATACCGAGGAGACTCGAGATGATAAAGCTACTCAGAGTTCAAGATCTACAACAACTCAAGGATGTTCGTGATTAGGGGGGTGAATGAAAGTTATAATCCCTTCACATCCTAAGTTAAAGGGTTGTTCGGTAAATAGTTAATAGATAGTTTATGTTAGAATTTGATTAGTGATAGAAGTGCGGGGACTAGATTCGACAAATCAAAAGTTAATAACCTACAACTAGATGGAGCGACACATCCAGGGGACGCATCTCTTCCCAATCGACTCCTACACCACAAGATCATCAGACGCGATGTTTCAAGAGGAGACACGTCCTTTCACTCGCATCTATTCAATTAGTATAAATAGGCTTGTAGTTTTCAATTGTATTACATCCCTGTACACATTCAGAATCACATGTAAAGAAGTTTATTCGATTGTCTAGAGATCAAAGATCCATTTTGGGGCCAACATTTAATGTAACATTTCTTAACTTGTAAAGAGATATAATGGATGTTTAATATGTATAAAGAAATGTATATATTCGGCAAACTCATCTCTTTTCTTTTTTTCCTTCTGTTTAAATTCTTGCAAGTATGCATAGCCAACAATAATTTTTCCCAAATACCCATATTTTACAATCACAAATTCACAAAGAGATTGTCTCATAGCCTAGCTTTGTCCTTAAAGAGGACAAAGAGTTGCCTAAATTATCATTAGCCAAGTAACCAACATACCAGATTTCTTCCATGGCACACCTTTCACAAGAAACAAATTTTAACTTTTCTAACTCACCCAACTCCCTATTACTAATTAGTTACAAGTCCCCTCAACTCCATTCATTTGTAAATAAGTTAAACGTGGTCGCATTTTCCAACCGACCGATTTCTCACCCCACCCATTTCTTGACTCCCCAAAAGAGAATTCCTGACTCCGCCGCTACTTATACACACGTTCGCTGTTGTTTGTCAGAAAATTCTTGTACCATCTTGCAGAAAGCTTTGGTATCCGGGTTAGCATTTGTCGATCCACATAGTATAACCCAAACCTCACATTATAACCAAGGTTCCATTGATAGCAATCCATAAGTGACCATATGAAATATCCACGCACATCTGCTCCCCCTCTGCTATTTCAAACAGCTTTTCTTCAGATGAATGCCTGAATCTGACTTTTGAAGTCAAACAAGCAACATCCAAAAATTAAAAAGAATGATATAAATGTACATTGCAGAGCTAACCTAATAGACTTGGCTAAATGAGCAAGGTATCTTGCATGAAATTCAACTCGCTTGACATCATTCATTAGCTCAATAACCCGTTGCTCACGCACGTCCGGTGAAGAATACCCTGCATAAGAAGTAGATATACGGAAATGACACGATGAAAGAACTGAAGTAATTAAGAGTATTCACATCCCTTCCATTAAATATACCCTATAATTCCACTAAAAACAAATACATTTTCTCTCTCATTTCAATTGAATAATATTTTTTATACCTTTATCATTACCTTTTCTATCTCCTCCACTCACAACCACTTTCAACATATATTGAAAAATTATAGAGGGTGAACAGTGTCCCCTCAAATATACAGATGAACAGTAACATTTTCTCTCTCCTCCACTAAGAAACACTTACAACCACTTTTCATAATATAAAAACTTCACTCACAAAATTTGATGGACGGATTGTGAATGCTCTATCTTCCAAAAGGGTGTCCCTTACCGTTTTTGGTAATAAACATGGGCTTGTTACTGTATCGAATCTTGATATGGTTAACAATCTCTTGCATACCTCTAGGAACAACATATGATCCTCCCATCGCCGTCTGTTTTTGTAATAAACAAAAATTTCGATACATCAATCAAACACGATTAGTACCAATTAAATTATGTTAAACGTTCTAATTTCCTACAATTTCACCGATTAGCACACCATCACGCTCTCCAACCGTCCCCACAAAACCTTGGATTGCACGATTCTCAGTTGTACCACAACTAGAATTAGTACAATCCTTGGCATATGTAGTCGAATAATGGTTGATGCCAATAAAATCTATGCTATTCTTCATATAATTCTTTTCATCAAGTGAGAAACTAGGTAGCGCACTTCCAAGATATTCCTTAATCTCTTCTGGGTAGTCTCCAAATATTGAGGGATCAAGTGTCCTGTTTGATGATGACAAGTTGAACAAAGATCATGTTTTTTCTCGCCTTAATTTGTTTATTCATGGGAAATATATATATTAAATTAAGGTTACCAGCCAGACTGAAAAGCCAATGCCCTTTTGGCAGCTCGGTGATCAAGTTCACTTTCCGTTAGTGGTTCATACATGTTACAGTTAACAGTGAGACCGATTGAGCCACCTTGTTTTGGCTGCATATACAAACCAAAAAGTCAATTAAACAAATCTTGAAATGTTCAGGGATAAGTTAAAGCTTGCAGATTGACTTAAAGTTAGTTAGTTGCCTGGAAATATTCATGATATAGCTTGGCTGCCCTTCCATGGGCCAATAACATGTTGTGCTTAGCGATGATAGGCTCGACATCCGAATTTCCACTAAGACAGTTTCCAAAAGGCTCTGAACAACGAGATGGTGGAATAATCCCCATTTGGTAAGCAAGTCCTGCTATTAGTTCAGGTTCGTTAATTGTGAGCCAATACTTCACTCGGTCTCCAAAAGACTTGAAACATACTTCTGCCAAATATAAAAACTCTTCCCTGCCAGCAAAATAAATAATAAGCTAACAAACATCTAAGGAATTGATGAAACAATGGCGTTTTAAACATACTGCATTGCAGGGTTTAGCCAAGAACCGTATCTATCTTCAAGTTCTTGAGGGAGATCCGCATGGTGAATCGTCACAAATGGTTCAATTCCTGTTTGCAAGTCAATCAAATATAGAACTATAATCACTAATTAAAGAAACAAAGAACTTATAGCCGCAAATTAAAAAAAATTATATCTTTATAGATTTGCTGTTCGGCTGCAAGATACATGAGTCTTGAATTTGAAGCTGGAAGTCATAACAAATTTCTAATTCTAAGATTAAATTTAGTTTTGATTTAACTATCAATGTACCACCTTTGAGAATGAGATTGTCTATGATCTTGTTGTAGAACATTATGCCAGCAGGGTTAACTTCACCAAACCTTCCTCCTGCTCAACAAAATGCAAACAATTAGGCAAATTTAAGAAGATAATGGAAGTAGTTAAGGGATGGTAAGATTGGATAATTACTTGGAAGAATTCTAGCCCAAGATATTGAAAATCTGTATGCTTGTATGCCAAGGGAATGCATTAACTCAATGTCTCTCTGTATGCAATAAATCAAAATTCTAAATAAAGAAACTCAAATAAAAAAAAAATAAAAAAAAAACTGATAGATAAACCATAATAATTAACCAAGAACATATGATAATGATCATCTGCAATGTCTCCATTCTCCCCATTTTCTCTGCAACCTAACAACAATGATGGTGGTATCAATATTCAATATTCATTACTGAAAATCAAAATCAATCTGTGTGTTACTATTACTAACCTACGGTGTGACAAAACACATCCCAGTTGCTTAATGATTTTGAGTCTTCAAGATAGGCTCCTTCAACCTGTAAGACTTCATTGGTTAATAAGTGATAAAGAGCTATAATAATGATGAGGGGATCAAGAGGGGAAGATGGACTTGGTAAGAAGAAGTGGCTGCTCCAAAGAGAAACCCGGATGGAAAATCTGATCTTTTGATTTGGGTCTCTTCGTTTTCTTCAATTTTGAATACTCCATCGCCATTGTTGGAGGCTTCAAGAAGTAGTGCATGAGCAGATATGATAAAGAAGAAGAGAGAAGCGGTGGGTATTTTTGGTTTCATAATGGAACATGGATCTTTTTCTAAATTTGTTGACCAAATAATATGCTTATAAAGAGACAGGAGTCAACTTTTCGATGAAACTAATATAAAAGTGAAAAAACACAAGTCGTGAGACTATGGGTGTGGGGGCTTGGGTTGGGGGTATTGCTCGACACGTGGTGAGTGTATGCTTTATCAGACCAACCCAAAAAAGTGGGGTGTGGAAGCGGCGTAGGGGTGCCATGTTGGTTTTTTAATATTTTTTTTATATAGTTGACAATATAGAAAACACAAACTTTTTATTAATTTAAAAAAAAGTAACATAACATCCTAAAAATTTTAAAAAACCTACTTATTAAAAAAACCTACTTTAAAAAAAAGTTACTAAATCCTAAAAAAAATTACAGAGTTCGGTAAATGTTAAAGTGGGGAACCAGCTTAAATTCCAAATTCCTGTCGTGCCTCCACTCGATCTTCGCGATCTCCACTCAATCGCCGTGGCTCAAGTCGCCCGCAGAGACACAGTCGAAACAAAATTTTAATCGATCAAGCTTCGGTTTTAGTTCACGCCACTTGTGTTGGCAGGCGTTTAAATTGTGACGAGTGTTCTCAACGTGTTGTTGGTATTGCTGGAACGCTCGTCCCCAATACGCGGTTTGACTGCGTTGTAGCGTACGTTGTGCATCGACAATCGATGTCACAAGTGCGATATGCTCCTCCTCCGTCCAATGCACCATGTTCGTTTTTTTGATGTGGGTATGGTTGAAGAAGATTTGTTATTTGGTGTGAGATTCATTGAAGAAGATTTGTAAATATTTGTGGAAAAAATGAAGATTGGGATGGGTATTTATAGGTAAAAAATTGTAATTTTTTTTTAAATTTGATCTTTTACTTCAAAACCGCCATCCTAAACGGCTATGACAAACGGCTACCCCAAACGGTCAAAAACCCACCAGCCAATCCAAGCCAGCCACTACAGACCGCCCCCCGCCCAACGTCGAGCTTCAAAGCCATGCTAGCGGGGCAACGCCGTGGCCAACGCTGGCACGGTGTGGGTTAGCTAGCTTTGCCTGGCATCCCCCGCCCCAACCAATGCCGCGCACCCACTAGTCTGAGTAAAGTTTATAGTCAAATGTTATTTTCATTCCTGATGTTCGGCTATTTTTGCGACTTCAGTCCAAAGGTTTGTTTTTGCATCTAGATTCAAAAGGTTTGAAATCTTGTCATTTTAATCCGACTTGTTAACTCCATCCATTTTTTAGCATTAAGTTAGGTATATTTTTGTATTTTTAGACATTTTTATAATGATTAAAGGGTTTGGGTGGGGAGAAAGTCAACATAAGTAAATCTTTATTTCTAACAGTGTTTTTTTATTTTAATAAAAAATGTTTAAGAAGACGTAAATGGCACTCATTTAACGGAGGAAAATAGATGTAGTTACCGAGTCGGGTGAAAATTGCAAGATTTCAAACCTTTTGAATCTATATGCAACTTTTGGATCCAAATGCGGAAAAACAAACCTTTGGACGCAAGTCGCAAAAGTGGCCAAAACTTAGGGACGAAATATCATTTTGCTCACAAGTTTATTTTAAAGGAATCCGGCCTATTGTTGTGGCGGGTATTTGTCGAAGGTTGGTTTCCAAGGTGGCGATGAAAAAGGTCGGGAAAGACATGGCCCAGTACTTGGGATACTTTCAATTTGGGGTGGGGACGCCAAATGGGGCAGAGGCCCACAAATGCCTCCCCGATGTGAACCCTCCTCCGCCGATGACCTCATCCAGAATTTGTGCGACCAATTCGCCCAGTTTCTAGTGCAACACGCCACCGCAATCGCTGAAGCTGAAACCCGATCCAATGCCCAATTTGACTTCATGCAAGCCACCATGAAGTAACAGTTGGATACCACCAACCGTCTACTTGCCTTCCTCACCAACAAAAAAGAAGAAAACCCTAAAACCACCACACAGACCCTCTTCACCACTCCCGGTTCTGGCCCTTCTACCCCGAACAACAACCCTAAATCACCACGGCCACCCAAAATCCTGTTACCATCGTTTGACGGATCCAACCCGCCGGATTGGATTTTCCAAGCGGAAAACTATTTCACGTACTACACCATCCCGGAAACTGAACGGCTCCAATTTTCCATTTTTCATTTCACCGGTGAGTCACTCTCCTGGCATAAATATCTCACGAACAACCGGCTCCTTGGCACTTGGCCGGAGTTCACTCGTGCCTTCAAATTAAGATTCGGTCCCTTCGAATACAAAAACTATCAAGCCACCCTTTTTAAACTCAAACAAACCACCACTGTATCTGCATTTCAAGGAGAGTTCGAAAAGCTTTGCAATTTTTTCATTGGTTTACCTAAAGAATCCCTTCTCAATTGATACCTTTACAGTCTCAAACCCGACATCATTGCTGAAGTCTCCATCCACAAACCAACAACTCTACATCAAGCTTATGGTCTCTCTAAAATGGTGGAAGACAAAGTTAACCTCTCCAAAACAAAAACCTACCAGCCACATTCTTTTTTTTTTTCCTCAATCCAACAACTCCTCCACTATTACCTCCTCCACATTTCCATCCGCTCCTAAACCCAATTTTGCACCTCTTCTACCCACCCCCAAAACCACCCTTACCATTTACAAAACTTTCCCCGGAAGCCTTGCAAAAACGTCGGAGCGAAGGCTTATGCTTTCGATGTCCGGAAAAATACTTCCCGGCACATAAGTGTAATCCCCCTCAATTCCTTTTAGTTGTAGACTATGACGATGAGGCACCCACCAGTCCAGATTTTAACCCGATACCATGATCGAACCAACCCATGATACCACTCATCAATTTTTCTCGCTATCTACCGCGGCCTTTCTTGGGATCTCATCCCCACAAGCACTTCGTATCACCGGATATGTTAATCATAAACCCGTTCAGGTACTCATCAACACCAAAAGTACCCATAACATTATCCAACCTCGCTTGCTCTCTTACCTGAAATTGGAAAGCCAACAAATCCCTGGGTTTTCAGTCATGGTGGGTAACGACAACCACCTCCTCTACGAAAAGATGTGCCCAGCGCTAGGGTTGCATCTAACGGACACCGCCTTCAAAATACATGTGTCCGTTCTTCCTACGGAGGGGGCGATATCATATTGGGTCTTGCTTGGCTTCGTACTTTAGGGCCCGTCCTGGCGGACTTTGCAATTTCACAACTCACCTTTAATATGGGCCAAAAAGATATCACGCTTAAAGATGAAACCACCACTAGTTCAGTTACACCTTCCACCCTCCATATCCTACTGGCTAAAAAACTATTGCTTATGTTCTTGCATTGGTTCTTTTGCATAACCCTACGACCCCACCCATTATCCAACTGATCCTCACCCATGCAGACTCTCACATTCATCGTCTTCTCCAAACCTTTCACTCCATCTTTGACATCCCCAAAACCCTACCACCTAACCGTACCCAAGACCACCGTATACCCACCCTCCCATCATCAAACCCGGTTAACGTCTGGCTATAGCGCTACCCTCAGTATCAAAAAGAAGTCATGACTTCCCTCATATCGGATATGCTCCGAGATGGAATTATGAAGCCAAGTACTTGCCCATACTCATCTCCAGTACTTCTCGTTCGCAAAAAGGATGGATCTTGGAGGTTTTGCATTGATTACCGGGCCTTAAATTCCATAACCACCAAAGATCGTTTTCCAATTCCTACGGTCGATGAATTATTTGACGAGTTATATGGCGCTTTGGTTTTCTCTAAGATTGATCTCACTTCGGGTAACCATCAGATTCGAGTAGCGGCCGGAGATACTCATAAAAAGGCTTTTCGTACTATCGATGGCCATTATGAATTTTTGGTAATGCCCTTCGGGCTCACCAACACACCATCCACGTTTCAATCTACTATGAATAAAGTGTTTCATGACGCACTGCGTAGGTATATTCTGGTGTTCTTTGATGATATTTGATCTATAGCCCTAACCGTGATCAACACTACCATTTACACGCCGTTTTTCAAACCTTGGCTGCCAATAAACTGTTCCCTAAGCTTCAAAGTTTATTTTTGGGGTGGAATCTATTTCTTATTTGGGTCATGTGATTTCATCCAAGGGTGTTGAAGCCGAACCCGACAAGTTACAGGCAATCTAAGCGTGGCCCGAACCGACGTCTCTTACCAACCTTAGAGGGTTCCTCGGGTTAACGGGTTATTATCGACGCTTCGTTCGGGACTATGCTCGTATCGCATCACCCCTTACTGATTTGCTTAAAAATCCAAACTTGAAATGGTCAACCGCAGCCTCTCGTGCCTTCGAACAGCTTAAAGCTTCCATGGTATCTCTCATTACCCTCGCTTTACAAAATTTTAATCGACCTTTTAAAGTCACCACTGATGCTTCCAATGTGGTTATTGGCGCCGTATTGTCGCAAGGGGGTCGGCCCATTTCGTTCTTTAGCAAAAAAAATGCGTCCTCGTATGCAAGTTTCATCGGCATATGCACGAGAACTATACCCCATTACGTAAGCGGTCAAGAGTGAAGTTAGTACTTACTTGGTCAGAAGTTTCACATTTACACTGACTAAAGAATTCTCAAACACCTTCTTACGTGAGTGGTGCAAACACCTGAACAGTACCGTTGGGCCACAAAACTATTGGGGTTTGATTTCGAAATCTTTTATAAACTAGGAAAGGAAAATCGGGTCGCCGACGCACTAAGTCGAATTGAGAGACTGTGGTTTTTTGCAACTTCATCCACCGAACCAATATGGATAGATCGCCTATGTGCCTACTATCAGTCAACAGAAGGATCACTTTTGGCAGTGAAAATGATGAAAGGTACTGATGATCGTTTTTGTTTTAAAGATGGGTTGTTTCTACACAACAGCAGGTTATTCGTTCCCGCATGCGACGATGTTCGTAATCTATTACTTCATGAGTATCATGCTACAATAGTGGGTGGCCATTCAGGCATTAAAGCGAGGGTCTGACGTCTTTAAGCAAACTTTAGTTGGCCCAAATTAAAAGTAGTTGTTTCGTCTTTTATTCGAAGTTATGAAGTCTATCAACAGGTCAAATAACCGAACCATAAACCTTACGGGTCGCTACAACCACTTCCCATTCTGTCCACCGTGTGGCAGGATATCTCTATGGACTTCATAACCCACCTTCCGGTATCACAAGGTAAATCCACAATATAGGTAATTGTCGACAGGTTCTCAAAATTTGCCCACTTTATTGCCTTGCCACCCAAATATGGAGCAGTAACTTTAGCCACCTTGTTCCTACATAATATTTATAAGTTGCATGGATTTCCGAAAAGTATCGTCACAGATCGAGATTCTCTTTTTCTAAGCAACTTTTGGTAGGAAATGTTCAGGCAGATTGGCAAGAAACTAAGGTATTCAACCGCGTACCATCCGCAATCGAATGGCCAAACAGAGGTTGTCAATCACTGCCTTCAAACGTACCTTCGTTCTTTTGCAAGTGATGAGCCACATACTTGGAACTGTTATTTATACCTTGCCATGTACTGGCACAATACGTCTCACCACTCGGCCATTAATATGACTCCTTTTCAAGCTTTATATGGCAGGCCTGTTCCAGACTTAAATCATTACACACCGGGGAACACAACCACAACTTCGATCGACTTCAGTTTAATTGAGCATGTACGCTTGAGGAAGCTACTGAAAGAAAATTTGAGGAAAGCGCAACAAAGGATGATTAGTTTAGCTCAGGCTCATCGCATCGATAAACAATTCAAGGTCGATGATATGATGTACTTAAGGCTTCGAGATTGTAGACAATCTTCAGCAGCCATTCGGTCTTCAAAGAAACTGTCAAAGCATTTTTATGGGCCTTTCCGAGTGATGGAAAGAATCGGAGAGGTCGCTTCCAAGCTTGAATTACCTCCGGATGCTCGTATCCATCCGGTGTTTCATGTGTCCCTGTTACGTCCAGCCCATGGGAACCCACAAATCGTTCCGCTACCGCCGACTGATACCTTCAAAGAAGATCCTCCTGTACCAGAAGGTAGTTTAGACCATCTTTGGCAAGCAGGAAAGCTGCAACTCCTAATTACTTGGAAGAATAATCCACTGGAAGAAGCAACTTGGGAATGTTATGAAGATCTCATCACTCGTTTTCCGGAATTTGCAATTGAAAAAGAATATGTGTCGCAGCTCAAGGACGATCTGGTTGTTAAGGTAGGGGCAGTTGATGCGGCCCAGTTAACATCTTCTAGTGGATTGCGCTACCGACCCAAAAGAAATGTCAAGAAACCCGCCAAACTCATGGATTGAGCCCATTGCACTTATTTAATTTCCACATGTTTTATTTTTTTTTCAGTAGTATTCTGCATGTTTGTTAGGCCATGTGTAGTCAGTCATAAAGCCCCTTTGTGGGCGTTATGCGACATGTGTCGTGCCACGTCACACAGGGGCTTTATGGGGCGTTATCTCACTAGAGCCCGTAGTCATAAAACCCCTACCTCATCATTACTCAATTAATTAATTTTCAAAATTTTTAATTAATTTATAACTTTTTAAAATTAAAAACCATTTCATTAAATAAAAAAACATTACAATAAAATAAAATAAAAACATTAAAATAAAATAAAAAAAAACATTACACTAAAAAAACAATACATTTATTATCCGTCTTCATCGTCGTTCTCTCCTTCTTCCTCTTCGTTTTCTACAGCATCCAAACCTATGTTTTCAAAGTTCCCGGCTTCGAATTCCTCAACTTCTTCTTCCTCAGAATCTTCTTCGTCGTCACCATCGTGTAGAATTGGGTGAATCGCCCAAGCATGCTTGACCAAATCCGCCTTTAACGCGTTATATATATCCTTAGATCGCAATAGTTGAGCATTTACGAGTCTCTCTTCCATTGTTGCTTGGGTTCCTTCAACTACATCTTCCGGAATATAGTTTTGGCAGATCGCTTTTCCATCATCCTATATGATCATATTATGCATAATGATGCAAGCATACATGGTCATTCGTATTCTATCCTTATGCCACATACGACAAGGATTTCTGATAAAATGTCATCGTTGTTGTATAAACTCAAACACATCTCGATGTCCTTTCCCGAAGACTCTTGTAGTTTTTTAAAATACTGTCTTTTCGCATCGAACATTTCAGAAAACGTTTTAACAATATTCGAATACTCCGGGTATATACCATCGCCGAGATAGTAGCTATGCTCGTAGTCGTTCCCGTTTGCATGAAAACCGGCCTTTGGTATCATTCCAGAAATGTAGCTCTCTAATAATGGTGAACACTCGAAGATATTAATGTCGTTCATACACCCGGCTACATCAAAGAAAACCGACAAACCCAAAGGTCGTATGACGCAACCGCTTGTAAAACCAAAGTTGGCCCTTTCTGGTCACACCGTGTATGTTGACCTCGCCATGCGGTTGGACCATTATACCAACGCCATTGACGACAATCCAAGCTACCAATCATGTCGGGTATTCCATGCTTTTCTAAATGCACCTCGTATATTTGTTGAAGGTCATTCCAAGTGGGATTTCTCAGATAACGTTTTCCATATAAATGGCATATACCTAAAATATAATTAAATATATAAAAGTTTTACTAGTGATGTACTTAAAAATAAAAATAAATATATAAAAGTGAGTAAAAAAAACCATAGCAAAATTGTTCCACGTTATCTCGTGTTGTTTTCTCCCCCATCTCCAAGTACTTGTCGTTGATGCCGTACGTGTTTCCGTAGGCTAGTATGCGTAAAGCGAAAGTGACCTTTTGAATTGAGGTGAACCCTAATTATCCTCGCGCGTCCATTCTTTGCTTAAAGAAATCATACTTAGCTTCCAAATCATTATTAATGCGCAAAAATAACCTTTGGCTCATCTGAAACCGCCATCTAAAAACATTGGGTATGTTAGTGCAATACGTCTATTGACTTCGTCTTGTATCATGTAATAGGATAGGATAGGATTATCAGTGTCCGAGGTGCAAAAAACAAAGTTTAGTGGGTTTACATGAGGTTTCGCTTGAAAGTGACATGTGACATGTTCAAGAGAAACCAGAACAGTCAGGTTTCGCTTGAACTTGTCATGGTCAGCTTCAAGAGAAACCCAACCACTATATATAGGACACTTGTTGATTCATTTGGTACGCGACTTCCAGATCTGTAACGAAGTGCTGCCGAAATCTGTTCAGGTTGTAATTAGTGTTATAATCAATCAAAGTGACAGATTTAATAGTATCAAGCTGTTTCCACGTCCGTTTCACTGATTCCGCCTTTGAATCGGATATAAAGCTCTTCTTAACGACTCAGTCGGGTCTAAAAACGATCCTACAAGTGGTATCAGAGCTCAGGAAGAAGAGTTTAGCTTTATATCATCTATTTTCTGACTTCTACACCTTCTTTTTCAATCTGAACAAGTTTTAACGGTCAAAATTGGATCAAATTTTCACAGATTGTGTAAAACTACATATTGACAAATTAACCCTGGAAAGTTTCACTGCATAATTCGAAATAAATATGACAAAATTGGACCAAAACTAGGTTTCGCTTGAACGAATACTTGGGGTTTTGCTTGAAAACCTTGTTGGTTTCGCTTCAAATTGGCTTTCGCTTGAAAGATCATCTGCTTTCGCTTGAATCAGGTTTCGCTTGAAAATTCTTCAGGATTCGCTTGAATCAGGTTTCGCTTGAAAGATTCTTCAGATTATTCAAGAATTCAAATCATGGCTAAAGAATTTTACAACACGTTCTACAATGCCTTTACTTCAGAATCATCCGAACGAAGATCTGAAACAAGAGAATATTCGAAAGAGATTTCAGAGAACTTGAAGTATGAGAATATGTATGGAAGTCAACAGAAACCACCGAAGCTAATGAAGATTGAAGATTATAACTGGTGGAAAAATCGATTTGAGGGTTGGGTAAAAGCTTTTGCTCCTGAAAGTTGGTTAAAACTAAAATACGGATATACAGAACCAGAAAAAGAAGGAGGAGAGTTAGTAGATGAAAAAGAGTTCTCAGAAATAGATGTAAAAAATGTTGTAGCTGAATACAAAATGATTACACTGATAAAACAGTCAGTGAGAGAAGATATAATTTCGCTACTTGAACAAGAGAAAACATCGAAGAGTTTATGGGAAGCTTTGGAGAGAAAATGTGTAGGAAGTACTGAGATTGTGAAAAATAAAAAGAAACTGTTACGTAAAGAGTTTGATTTATTTGGTTGTATGAAAAATGAATCTGTTTGTAAAATGATCGAGAGATTTGGGCATCTGAAGATGGAGCTGGCTAGACACAAAATTACATACACTCAAGAGGAGCTGGTTGATAAATTGTTTGACTCATTGCCGAATGATCAAGATTGGCAATACTTTGCCTTAATGTTGAAAAACACAATCAAGCCTGAAGAGTTAACAGTGGATTTGCTGATCGAAAGACTTGAAAGTCACGAGTTGGAGATAAAGAGATCTAAAGTCAACAACTCAGCTCATCAGCAGAATATGGAGTTGTACTACAGAGGAAATGTACCACAGGCTGGGTCTCCGAAAACAGCATTTTCTGCAGAAAGTTCAAACTCTGTGAACAATGAAAGTCCTCACAGTGGTTTTCACGGTGGATCTTTTTCAACAACATCGAGTCAATCTGCATCAAAGAATGTATTCCAATGCAACATTGCAGTAGATTTGAAGAATACTCAAAATTTCAATGAGGAGTCTGCAAAGCAACAGATGGTCTTCTTAGCATCTGTGTTGGAGTCGTATGAGAGCCTTGTTGCAGGGAAGATAGGCAACACCAACCTAACTAAGGAAGACTACGATCAAATCGATCCTGAGGAGATGGAATTGATCGATATACGATGGTGTATAGCTAGTGCAGTGAGGAGGGCACAACGTTTTATGGAGATCACTGGAAGAACGTCTATTGGTGGACCATCTACCAAGTTAGGCTTTGACAAATCCAAAGTGACATGCTTTAAATGCAAACAGAAAGGTCATTTTAAACGTGAATGCAGAAATGCTTATGCTGATGATACTGCTAATCCGTTCAAGGAAGATTACTACAAGAAAGCAATCTATCATCAGAACAAATCTGAACCTCCCAGATTGAAGCAGCCTGAAGAAAAATCAAGAGCTCTGACAGTTATTCATGACGATGAAGGTTATGACTGGAGTCAAGTTCTACCTGAAGAAGATTCAGTTGGACATGCATTTGTAGTTGAGGTTGATCCTGATAGATGGTGGAAAATAGATTACGCGAGATGGGAAATCGAAAAATTCAGGGAACCATTCAAAGAAGCACAGAGAGCAAAAAGATGGAATGACAAATTAGAATGTTACATGGATCCACGGGGTAATCCAGTTGTTGATCCATCAAAGGTGGATTTTGAAGCTGTAACAAATTTGCTTCCAAGACAGGCTACTTTCAACACGAAAAGGTTATCTGATAAAGAATATTTTCCGGATTTGGTGAGTAAGATAAAGGAAGTTTGTGAAGCGAGTCTATCAAAGGTGGTAGAAATGAAAAAGAGAAAAGAAGAAGAGTTGAAAAAGATGGTAGAGGAAGTAAAAAGTACTGCAAAGCTTGCTGCTGAGGAAGAGCAGAAGATTGAAGAAGAACAGAAAGAAGAAAAAGAAGAGAACAAAGAGGAAGTTCAAACAAAAGAACCGGTGCTGAAAGAGACTGAGGTAAATGAATCTTCTGACTTGTCTAACGTTGAAATTGTTGATAAAAATGAGAACAAATGCAGGAATTGCATAGAAATGTGCAAAGCTTGTATTAAAAAAGATGAAACAATTAAAACAAAAGATATTGAAACAAGCAAACTTGAAAATATTTTCAAAATGAAATGTAAAGAAATGATTGAAAAAGAAGAAATTTTGAAACTAAAAGTTGAAAAATTGACACAGAAATGTCAAGGTCTTAAAAAGGATAATGATGTTAATAGACAACTGTGTATAGCAAAATGTGTTGATTGTGTTGAAAAAGAAACTAAATTTCAAGATTTTCAAAAAGAGTATGATTATTTAAAGTGGTCGAGTCAGAGAGTACAAGAAGCTTATGATACTTTGAAGAGCCAAGTCAAAAGTTTTGATCAAAGATTGTCTGAAACTTTAGTAACTAAAGAAATGTATGAAAGACAGTTTAAAGAAAAGCAACTTGAATTAAACAAGTGTGTTGATGAAATTGCTAATCTCAAACAAGTTTTGGCTGAAAAAGAAAAGGTTGTTACCAAACTTCAAAGTTATCATAACTCTTCGTACATTCTCGAACGCATTTTTAACATCACACCTGATGACAAAGATACTGACAAGTGTAAAAAAGGTATTGGTTCAGAATTTCATCAGGTACCACCACCATTGAGAAACAATTATACTTTTTATGATGAGGAAAAGGTGGCAAAAGGTCTGAACATAGTTGACCAATTACCTGAAAGTATCGATGTGACTTACACCAAATCTGATGAAGCTGATGATTCAGAGGTGGTAAGTAAGGTTGTTGATAGTGTTTTGAAAGATGAGTCTACAAAAGGTAAGTCTGAATCACAGGATGAAAATGAAGGTAATTTTCATGATGAGTATCTGAAAAATATAAAATCTGAGAAAGTTGTGAATGATGATTCAAAAGGATTGGTTTACACCATGACTGGATCGGACAAATTATTCTTAGATGTTGTATTCCCGATTCAGAATGTGATTTCAGAAAAGGTTGATAAAGTTTTCAAAATGGTTGAGATTGAGAAGTCTGAGATTCCAAAGTTTGCTGGTAAAGGTCACAAAACTTTTTATAATAAACCTAGTTTCAAGAAGAAAAACATGAAGGCTGGGTTGGGTTATAAAAAGAAACAAAATTGGAAGAAAAATGAAGTGCCAAATTCTCAGGCAAAGATTAGTTTTGTTCAAGGAAAAAGTTTTGAAGAAGAGGAAAAACTCAAATTTAGACAACAGTCTATTGAAGAATTTTGTGCTCAAAAGAAAAGGCAACAACCACAGGTCAAAGATGTGTCCAAGAGAATATGTTTCAAGTGTGATCAATTAGGACATCTTGCACGAAAGTGTCCGAATCTGAAATCTGTGGATGTTGACAAAAAGAAGCTTGAAAATGTTGAGAAACAAAAATCTGAAGGTGTGAAACAAAGGTCAGCCAGATTTGATTCAAAACAAACTTGGAGGTACAACACAAACAAGTTTGCTTCGAATCAAATTTGGAAACCAAAACAGACTAGGTCTGATTCAAGACAAACACAAATTTTTCACACACCCAGATTTAGAACAACGCAAAATTGGCAAAAATCCGTTGATATGACAAAACCCAAAGAGTTTTGGAAACCAAAAGTTGTTCATAAACAAAATGTTCAAAAAGAATCACACTTTTACAAAAGAGGAACTCCGAAAGGTCAAACATGGAGTGTTAAGAAACAAATTATTTCGGTAAAAGATGAGAAAGTTGAAGTTAAAGTTGAAAAAGTCTTTGATGATAAAGATTTTCCGAAACTGCATGATACATATTGTGTTGAAATGCCTAAGGTCCAATAGACCTGGGCTAAATTGTTCAAGTAATCAAGTAGTCTGATTGTGCAGGTGTTCAACAAAATCGAAGATTGTGGGAATGAAAGTTGGAGCAGCCTGGCACAACAGGAGGAGAAGGCTGCTGAACCCTGGTTCGGTTAAATAGGGAGATTGTTTATTTTTCTGTACATACTTAAAAAAAATGTTGATTGAATATGCCGAAACCCTCACGGCTGAACAAACATGATTACTTTCACAAGATTGAAAAACGGTTTTCAAACTGTCGAAAATCAATGGGTTGTAAATCATGGGGGTACTTTATATTAGTTTTTCTGCAAATCAGTACACTTGAAGCAGAAAATGGATGGCGAGACAAAGCTATCAGTGTTGGTTGTCAAATTTTCTTTAAATGGTTTTGCATTTTAGGGGGAGATATATTGTTGTTAGAAAATACAAAAACATGTGAAAATTTGAAAAAGTCAAAAACATGAAAAAATTCGAAAATTGAGTTTTTGCGTAAAAAGAGGAAATGATAGTACATCAGTAGACAGTTACAGTATGCTAAAGAAATGTAATGATTAAATAGTGTTAAACAGTCTCACTGATGATATGCCGATAGGTTTTTATACATTTAGTAAACTTTTTCGGGATATAAACATAAATTCAAACTTACTTATTTCGTGGGGAACACTACTTGGATATATAGGTAACCCCTGAAATCTAGTTTGAATGACCCCTCTTTCTGAGATACTAGGTCTTTATACTTAGTGATATCTGGGGTATTATCCCGGAACTTCTGATTTTGCGGAAGCAATGGCCTAGTCCTTGGAGAATACTTTCTGCAAATGCTTGAAATATAGCGCCGCCCTCAGCAAATTGATGAAACAATAAAATTGATAGTCATTGCTGTTGTAAAAAAGATCCTCTAAAGGGGACACACCGAAAAGACGAAGCCGTCATCTCTCTGCGTATACGGAATTATCGACCTGAGCTCTCACGGCCCTCGCATCTAACCCCTTACAGATATCATCTAGGTATATTCACCTGTAAGACTGAATATTGGGATCTGGATACGGGAGTATATTCAAGAGGTGGGACACATGAATGAGTTTAAGTTCTTAAAACATCTAATTCGTATCCTGAATCAGTTGAAATTTGTATGAAAATTTAAAGTGGATCAGTATATCGACAATCTAAGTGAATTGTTTAATTCTTAATGTGTAAATAAGCTCAACGGTACTTGTGACTTGTCAAAAACTGATATGATCCTCTGACGCATACTCAAACAAAAATATTGTCTGTAAATATGTTTGTACATATTTCGTTATTGTTTTATATTTTCAGAAAAATACAAAAAGATTTTTGATTCTGCTTTATTTTCGACAACCGATGTCTGAGATGCTGAGTGTCAAAATCTAAGTAAGCTGATTGTGTTTCTGAAAATAAAACAAGTTCATTAATTTGAAACTTGAATTAAAATCAAAAATTTCAAAAACAGTTTGTGATATCTCCAATGTCATTAGTTTGGACTTAGATGATTAACTGTGAGGGAGTTGGATTCTTAAACTTTGCCATATCAATTACGTTTGTTGATAGGGGGAGTGAATATATTTAGAAGTTTGAATTGCCAGGTTACGATTCCTGGATATTCTAAATATTGTTACTTATAGAAGTTTGAGTGATTGCAGATAGTCCAGATTACGATCCCGAAAGCAGAGTCTAAGGAGGAGTCTGAAGACAAGCTTAAATCAAGAAAGAGCTTGTAGATGGATAGCTAGGTGTTGATCCCAAAGCACGGAAGCTTAATGAAAGGGGGAGCTTGAAGTTGATGGAGAAGATAAAGATTGAAGGATGATTATAATGTTACAATTTGAATGAGAAGGCAAAATGATCAAGACTGAAGATGTGTCATACTGAAGACTAGACACTGAAGACTTCGTCAATATCCGAGGGGGTGTCTGTTAGTGCAATACGTCTATTGACTTCGTCTTGTATCATGTAATAGGATAGGATAGGATTATCAGTGTCCGAGGTGCAAAAAACAAAGTTTAGTGGGTTTACATGAGGTTTCGCTTGAAAGTGACATGTGACATGTTCAAGAGAAACCAGAACAGTCAGGTTTCGCTTGAACTTGTCATGGTCAGCTTCAAGAGAAACCCAACCACTATATGTAGGACACTTGTTGATTCATTTGGTACGCGACTTCCAGATCTGTAACGAAGTGCTGCCGAAATCTGTTCAGGTTGTAATTAGTGTTATAATCAATTAAAGTGACAGATTTAATAGTATCAAGCTGTTTCCACGTCCGTTTCACTGATTCCGCCTTTGAATCGGATATAAAGCTCTTCTTAACGACTCAGTCGGGTCTAACAACGATCCTACAGGGTCCGTGAACCGGTGTGGGGAGTATTTATAGATTTGAAAATGAATTAATTTTTTTTTTAAAGTTTGTGACCACGATCATTTTTTTGAAATAGTACTCCTCTCACGCCGCTATAGACATAACGCTGGCCTCAAAAAAAATACCCCATAGCGTCACCTGTAATGGTGTGGCGGGTGCTATGGGGCGCTATCTCCCACAAAATCTTGTCCATCGCGCCCCACTACATACGTTCTTAGTAGAGTAGTTGCATATTGTGTTCCTAGAAATAAGGAGATAGTAAACCCAACTCTCTGTTCCTTCCTTAATTTTCTTGAAGTTTTGCCAACTCTACAGGCTACAACCATCAGTTGCCTGGCAACGTTGTTTCTTTTTTGGACTTTCTTAGGGTCCACGAAGGAATCTCCTGGCCGATTGTTAAGAAGAATGCACTACGCTCTCTAATTTTGATCTCAAGTTGGATGGGTCATATGGAATTTGAGGAATGAAGTGGTCTTCTCGTCTAGAATAGTTGCCATTGAAATTAAGATGTATGGCTTCTTATGGATGTGGAACAAGTCGAGATTAGATATTATCAATTAGTCCCGATGGTCTTCCTTTAATCTTTACACTATGTTACTGAGTCTCATTTAACAGGGGGAGGGGGAGGAAAATGAATTAAGAGAGAAAATGAGGGAAAAGATGTGATTTTTTTCGTGTTTCCGAGTTTAATAAAATGTAAAGAAAAAGAGAAGAAATCAAGCATTTTATGTGTTCCCGAGTTAGGAGGAAAAGAAAAGAAAATAACAATTTTACCATTATACCTTTTAAACATAAAACATTTTAATTAGATTGGAGGGTAATTTAGTAATTTAGATGATTTTCTCTCCTAATCTCTCCAATTTAGGAGGATGAATATATGGATAAATTTTCTTCCTTTTTCCCCCGTTTTCCCTCCCCTCCCCCTGTTAAATGAAACTCGGGAACATGGTTTTAGTCATAGTATTTTCTTTCCCTTCTGTACATTCCTGCTTTTTCTTAATAAAATTCCCCATTAAAAAATCATAAACATTTATTGCTCTAATAAAATATGCGGGGTAGTAACATTTAAGTTGTTCGTATGCAAAGTTTGTTGGTTCTCTCAAACATTTACTGAATTTGACTTGGGACTAATAAACATTTACTGAGTTTGTTGGTTCTCTCAAACATTTACTGAATTTGACTTCGACTTTCGTGCAAAACTTAAAAAAAAAACAATTTTGGTTGAAGGCGGTGGTTCGTCAGGAGAGGTCGGGCTGGCGCCTTTTTTTTTTCAATGCCCTGACCAGAGAAACTGTTCCCGGAGTATTGAGATAAGGGAGTTGTTGCCGGTTGTTTCTCGAACAACGTTGGAATCGACAATATAAAAACCAGTTTGAAGCATAAAACTAGATCCATAAGGTGACTTTTAGTTTCTAGAGGTGATGAGATGATAGCTGAGAGGTTTTAGAAAGGATAAAGTGTTAACCTAATAGAAATGACGGTGAGAATAGAAGGAAAATAAGGCTACAGTTTCAAAACCTAACCTAAAGTCTGTACAATATGTTAACCTAATAGGCTAATTGGGTTTTTTTAAAGGCTTTCGATACATATATTAAGCATAATCAGGTGAGTGGGCCTTTTAAAAGCTTGACAAGAATTTCATATGGACTATAATCTATACTATATAATAAAAGAAAGCTGTGAGGACACATATCATTCATTAAAGTCATCTATTTTTTAATAGATAATTAATATCAATTATAAGATAATTATAATCTATTTTAAAATATTTATCAGATTTCAAAATTATTTATCCTAAAATTAACAAAAGATGTACGCTAAATATAAATTATTATAATGTAAATGATTTATTTATTTTAGAGTTAATTGCTCGGATTGTCCCTGTGGTTTTCAAGTTTTTTCACGTTTAGTCCCCACCTTTTGAAAATAGCAGGTATGCTCCTTATGGTTTATCATTTTGTTACTCGGATAGTCCCTGAGTAAATGTCAGTTTGTTTGGAAATAGCAAGTATGCTCCCTATGGTTTGTCATTTTGTTACTCGGATAGTCCCCAGAGTAAATGTTGGGGGACTATCCGAGTAACAAAATGACAAACCATAGGGAGCATACATGCTATTTTCAAAAGGTGGGGACTAAACGTGAAAAAACGTGAAACCACAGGGACCATCCAAGCAATTAACTCTTTATTTTATTAAACTAAAGTAGTTAAAATGTTTATAAAGGGTAAACAAAAATATTAATCAATGTTTGTTGGTTCTATACTTTTATTTTCGTGTTCAACTCTTAACTCAAATACAGTAATCACTATGTTTACGTGACATTTATAAAAAATCATTAGCGATGAGCTCGGTACCGACCGGTACCGGAACCGAAAGTACCGGTACCGAAAATCCCCAAAAGTAAGTACCGGTACCGGTACCGAATATACCCGGTACGGTACGGTTCGGTACCGGTATTAGAGGGTAAAAACCGGTAAACTTTCGGTTCTGGCACCGGTCGGTACCGAGCTCATCCCTAATGGTTTTTATAAATGTCACGTAAACATAGTGATTATTGTATTTGAGTTTAGAGTTGAACACGAAAATAAAAGTATAGAACCAACAAACATTGATTAATATTTTTGTTTACCCCTTATAAACATTTTAACTACTTTAGTTTAATAAAATAAATAAATCATTTACATTATATTAATTTATATTTAGCGTACATCTTTTGTTAATTTTAGAATAAATAATTTTGAAATCTGATAAATATTTTAAAATATTAGATTATCTCCTATAGGAATTGTTTAAATTAATATTAAATTTAATTTTATAATTATCTTTTAATTGATATTAATTATCTATTAAAAATAGATGACTTTAATGAATGACATGTGTCCTTCCATTGGTTTCTTTAGGGATGAGCTCGGTACCGACCGGTACCGGAACTGAAAGTACCGGTACCGAAAATCCCCAAAAGTAGGTACCGGTACCGAATATATCCAGTACGGTACGGTTCGGTACTAGTATTTGAGGGTAAAAACCGGTAAACACCGGTACCGAAAATATCAAAAGTCGGTACCGAATCGGTACCGAAAATGTACCCGGTTTGGTAAATTCGGTACCGGTACCGGGTACCATTTGCTCATCCCTAAGAACCATCACCGCAATCACCCCATCCATCGTATATTGAGTATATCCGTTAGTTTTTTTTTAATATATAAATTTTTATTAAATTCATTCAACCCGTGTAATAAACGAGGTTTTTTAAAGATATAACATTTTTAATTTTTACTATACAAAATTACATTTATGCAACACGTGTAAATACACGGGGTTTTTAAAAAAAATATAACTTTTTTTATTATGTAGTATATAAAATTAGATATATTCAGTCCATATGATACATAGTATTTATAAGGATATAACTTTTTATTGTTTGGTATTATTTTGTATATAAAATTACATTTATTCAACCCGTGTAATACACGGGGTTTTAACCTAGTATACTATAAACAATCTATATTTTTTATAATTTTAATTAACTCCGGTTCTTAAATCCGGTCGAACTGGTCGGACCAGTCCGACGTTTGACCCTGTTAGATGACCGGGTCGACCTCCGGTCCAGTCCTGAAAACATTGCACATAACAGTTACGACCCAAATTTATTGAGTTAATTACATAGTTAGTCCCCGTGGTTTGAACAAAATAACATACTTAGGTACTAACAGTATAAAATCACTTTCTTGTGTATTAACTTTTCATTTTGTAACGTTTGGAGGTATTAACTTATAGGGTATTAACATAGTTAGTCCCTGTGGTTTGCACAAAATAACATACTTAGGTACTAATAGTTTAACAAATAATTAACGTTAATACCTCCAAACGTTACAAAATGAAAAGTTAATACCCTAGAAGGTAATTTTAAATTATTAGTATCTAAATATGTTATTTTGTACAAACAACAGAGACTAACTATATAATTAACTCTTTTTTTATGGGAGCCTAAATATTTAGGGTCGATAGAAAAGATAAAATCTTTATTCTCTCCAGTACCATAAACCATATAAAAAATAATCAAACAAAATTATAAGCAAGCAATGTTTTAAATTTCAAATATTCAATCATAACTTCTAATTTTTCAATCGATCCTAAGCTACATCCCAAAATCTTAATTTCACACCATGTATACAGGCCGTACAATATTATACGACCCGTATAAAATAATCTGGCAAGACAAATATTAAGTCGTATTTTATTTGATTCAAATAAGTCAAACGATGGTCAAAACCAGATTGTGAAATTGTGGGTCGGAATTTATCCAGTTCAAAAGGTTCATAAGTGTCAATCTTATAACATCAGGATAAATATAATCCAAACCATATTTTTTTAGAAATCCAGATGTTGAACTTTTTTACAAAACAAATAAAATAAATAAATGTCTAATATAGAATCAAAAAATGTTTATTATTTTAATTATTTTCATAGTTATATAACATAAATTAGTTAAAAACATAGAAAAATATAATATATAAATAAATAATCTCATATTTGTATATTTTTACAAGTAATATAACATGGCTCAATAAAAATAAATAATAAATGCATATAAGATAAACTAAATAAGTATGATATAAAAATCAGAAACCAGAATTTTTATATCCAGATCCAAAATTTCCAATTGGATCCGTTGCGAGAAAATCCAGAAAATTTTAGTGAGTTGAAAATTTTGAAATTCAGATTTAATTCGGTGAATCCCACATAATTATATCTAGTTTCAAAAAATCTGGTATACCTATCGGATCCATTTCAAATAAATTTTCTGATTCGTTTCAGATACAAATGTTTTGTACGCCTATATGGTGAATAGATATCACGGAAATCAAATAAAAAGTTTATTTTGCCTAAGTAGGATGAAAAAGAATCTTAACCATTCATTTTTTAAATCAATGGTTAAGATTAAAGTGTAGGAGAAAGAAGGAGTGCAAGGGTATCTTGAGTAAATCCTATTTATGGACTTTTGCTTCACATGCAAGGCACATGCATATTTCACCCTCATTTTTTAAACGTTCATAACTTTTTTATACAATATTATATTTTCATAAAAATTTCACCATAAAATCGAGCGTCTTTTTATCATTAATTTGAGTACCATATTGCTATATAAAATATGAAGACTAAAAAACCTACTAAAATGTGTTGTATTTCTATGTTGTATAACAATTTTTTGTGCTGGATTTTTGTACTATATTTTTGTGCTGAATTTTTGTCTTAAATTTTTTTTCTCATTTTTTTTGTTGGATTTTTTTGTACTACATTTTTTTTGCTAACTTTTTTCGTGCTATATTTTTTGTACTAGATTTTTTTGTGCTATATTTTTTGTACTAGATTTTTTGTGATATATTTTTTGTACTAGATTTTTGTGGTGGATTTTTTTGTACTAGATTTTTTGTGCTAGATTTTTTTTACTAGATTTTTTTGTTGTATTCTTAAAAAAACAAAAGTGGTGCCACATGTCATTTTCAATCCTATTTATAAGAACCAAAATGCCCTTCCTTTCTACTTATTAGGAGTGCCACATGTCATCATCACAATCCTTGTTAGACTACTTAGGCAAAATCCACTTTTAGTGGATCCTTCCCCTAGATATCACGGCCCTCACTACTTATATTTAAGATTAAGGGCTTGTAGCCTACTTTTTGTTTTATTTTAATCTTTTATTGTTGAATTGTATTTTTTTTAATATAGAAAAATAACGTTGTTATTGTTGATTTGTAGTAATAAAGGAAAATAAAGTAGTATTAATAACAGGGCAAACATGTGGTTAAACGAGGCACACATATCAATCAAATATCATTTTTTTTTTTTGGAACGGCTGATTATATTAAACGTAAGGAAACTATACAACAAAAAATATATAAGCTTATAGAAAGTGAAAGGCTAACCAATTTACCCATTCTACCGAA
The DNA here is from genome assembly GCA_030545235.1 of Helianthus tuberosus. Lineage (NCBI taxonomy): Eukaryota > Viridiplantae > Streptophyta > Magnoliopsida > Asterales > Asteraceae > Helianthus > Helianthus tuberosus. The sequence goes on along the minus strand of CM060366.1, from coordinate 63,974,013 downwards.
AACATTTTAGCTCTATTTTTTAGCCAAAGATAACTAGTCGCCTTAATGTCCGTCATAAGCCTTGCAATGTCGATTCTCTTGCTTGAAAACACGACCTCATTTCGAAGTTTTCAAATGCCCCAACATGCTATTACCATAATAGCGTGAATGAACTTCTTTTTTGCTTCCGACCCGGATATTCCTTTGTGTAAACCAAGTAGATCCGTGATTGTGTAAGCATAGATAGGTGGTACTGATAACCATGATGATACCATATGCCAAACCATTGAGCACACATAACAAGATGTAAGCAAATGTTCCACAGTTTCTTATCTTCGCTGCAAAGAGGGCAAAGAGTAGAAAGTATAGGTATATGTCTTTTTTCCAAGGCGCTTCTCAAGAGTAAGCGATCCAAATTCATTCTACAACCAAAGATGTTTACTTTACGCGATAGCCACCTACTCCAATCAAAGATAACATTGCAGGGTACCGCATTCATACTTGATATGATCTTTCTTATCGATTTAACCGTGAAAGTCCCCAATTCTTCAGCTTGCCAAACCCAGTTGTCTTCGTGATTCGTGATAGATATTTGTGCCAAGATAGCATCAATCCCATTCAGCTCTGTTACTTCTGAGTTTGTTGAGGGTACTCGATGCCAATGCCACTCAATACTATCAATTGGACCCGGTGCTCTTAGTTTGTCCTTAACCATGCACCCCTTGTATTTTTCTAAGGAGTATAGAGTTGGGAAAAAGGTACTGGAATGATATATTTGATGCCCAAGTGTCCGTCCAAAATTGCACATCATTCCTGTTGCCTACTGAACCTTTTATAAGTTGATTTAAGTGAATGTTGTCTTTCTTCAGTGCAGCCTCCTTCCTAATGATATTGTTCCAAACACATGATAATCCCTTTTTTGAGGGTAAGAAGTTTCCATGCTTTGGATCGAAATGAATACTTGAGATAACCTTTCTCCATAATCTTCCGCTTCTGTCTTGTACCTCCACACCCATTTTACCAATAAACCGTTTTTCATATCTTTTAAAGTGCTCAAGCCCAAGCCCCCATTTGCAACTGGTTCAATAACATTTTCCCATAGTACCCAATGCATTTTGTATGTTCCATCCGACCCACCCCACAAAAAATCCCTTCTTAGTTTCTCAAGTTTATTTAAAACCATATTTGGAGCTTGAAACAATGAGAAATAGTATAAAGGGAGAGAGTCCAAAACGGATTTAATAAGAGTTGTCCTCCGCCCAATTGATAAAGTCGAAGCTTTCCAAAAAGATAGCCTTGACTTAAAGGTGTCAATAATTATTTATGAAGTTCATGATTGCACCTACTTGAAGACCAAAATAAATAAAAGGAAGTGAACAGGATTACAGTTTAGGAGATTAGCCAATTGGATATTTTTCTCCGAAGAGATCCCCAACCCAAAAAGAGACGATTTTTGAAGATTAATTTTCAAACCCAATACGATGTAAAAGCAACTCATTAAACGCCTGATGTTAGAGATGTTTTGCCTCGAGCATTCACCCAAAATCATAACATCGTCCGCGAAGATGAGGTGTGTTAAAATAGGACCCCCGTTTGGAAGTTTAATTCCTTTTATTATCCCAGCAATAGAGGCGCTAAACATAAAACTGGATAGTGCCTCCATTGCAAAGATAAAGTTAAAGGGGGATAAGGGATCACCCTGTCTAACTCCCCTATGGCATTGAAATTCACTAGTGGGAGACCCGTTTACCAAAACAGAAGAATGAGTTGTGGAGAATATACCTTTAATCCATAACCGCCATTTGTTAGGAAAGTTCCTTTGACTAAAGACTCGATCCACAAAACCCCAGTTAATTGTATCAAAAGCCATTACGAAATCAACTTTAAATAACATGGCTTTTGATTTTGATTTTTTAACCCAAGAAATTACCTCATTAGCAAAAGGGGGCCCATCAAGAATATTCCTATTGGAAAGATAATCCGATTGCTCTTCCGAGATCAACGAGCCAATAACCCCGTTGAGTCTATTAAAAAGGACCTTGGAAATAACCTTGCTAATACACCCAATAAGATTGATTGGCCGGAAATCATTAAGATCCGATGGATCATTAACTTTTGGGGCAAGAGTGATAAAAGAATAACTACACCACCCTTTTGATATGACCCCAGACTAGTGAAAGTGAGTCGTGATGTTGAAAAAATCATCCTCCAAGATATCCCAAAAGTGTTTTATAAAAGAGAAGTTGAACCCGTCGGTGCCCGGTGCCTTATCCCCACCACAATCCCATACCGCATTTTAACCTCGTTATAAGAGAATGGAGAAATTAATGACATACCTTGTACATCTGAGAGCTTCTTTAGGTGATGACATGTGAAAGCAGGTCTCACCGGCATAGGGTCTTTGAATTTTTCTTCAAAACACTTGCTCACCTCTGTCTTTACGACCGCGGGGTTGGTCACCCATTCTCTGTTTACCATTAGCCCGTTTAAGCGACTTTTTGAAATTCTGCTATTGATAATACCATGGAATAAGGCAGAATTTTCGTTGCCTTCAATTTCCCATTTAACCCTCGTTTTTGCTTGATTTCTTGCAATTTATTGTCGCTTATTTCTGAGATTTTGTTCTTGTGTTCCAGGTACAATTGTACTTCCATCTCTGACAAATTCCTTCATTTATTTTATCCATATTTTCAATGAATACTTGAGCTGTGTTTAGTTCCGCCTCCTCTGTAGTTTTTGATGCCTTGTTCCATTGCTTGTTTGCCATTTTAACACGCCTAAGTTTTTCTGCTAGAAAAACATCTGGGGTCATAGAAGAAAGAAGCAATGGTGGACCGCACCACTTCTCCATGACCAGGTTTAGATAACCAGTCGTTAAAAAATTTAAAAGGGATATGCCCATAATCTGTAGGTTTGCTAATAAAAATAAGTGGGCAGTGATCCGATAGGTTTCTTGGTAGGGCCCTATGCCGTTAATGGGTCAACGTTAAATGTGAGATGGGGTCCACCAATGTAACCAATCATCAATTTTCTTTATTTAATTTTTTAGTTAACCACTACAACCTTGTGAAAAGGGTGGGTTTTGTTAAAGTCTCACTACTACGTGGCAGTTGCTTTTGCATTTTTTTAGTTTACCGACTGCGCATAGTCTTTTACCCTAGCAAAGGAAACGACGAAGCAAAAGATACGAACATTCACATGAATTAAAATGAGGAAAGTATGTAATCGGAACTCAAAATCGAAAGAACTCGAAATCGAATTGAGTGTGCAGCTAAACAACTCAAGTTGATATCATTGTTTCTTATTCTTGAGATCATCGTTTTGATTCAAGTGAACGTTCGTATCTTTTCAGATTAATACCCTTAATAATGATCACAATTGTAATAGGAACTGCAATTTAGGCTCCCTGGTGACAACCTCATGGATTGTTAAAGATGTATCTTAGACAAACTCATTGCAAGACCTTTTGTTAGATTAAGAGAAATGCAAGCTAATATGTTGTGTGACTACATGGTTAAAGTCAGTAGAGGTTAATGTTATCGAGCAAAATCTGTGGAAATGTTTGAAATAGTGGGTGGGTTGAAAGAACACTATGCAAGGATATGGGATTATGCACACGAGATTTGCGATCCAATCCTGGAAATTCTATGAAAATGGGAGTATATAAAACGATATCAATTACCAGAAAACACAAAACTTGCAGCAACTATTTAGAGAAAACATGTATAACTAAGAAAACACTATCACCAGCTATTAGCTAAAGAACCAAAGAAAAAAGGGAGGTGATGTTGGGTCAAAATACGTAGTTTATAAGTAATTCGTGTAGTTTTAGTGTGTTAAGTAAAGTAAATCATATTTGTATATATATTTCTAGTGCGTTGGTATTTTGTGCTTAACAGGTGTTAACGGGCGTAAACAAGAGTAAATGGGTTGAAAACATGGGTTTGGCATATCATGTGGATTAAGATGGAAACGAGCTTAAACGATTTAGTTATATTAAAGATGAGATAAAAAATGGTTGATAGAGATTTAAGTAATGTATAAGTGTTTGTTGTAGAGATTTTATAATAAATTACATAAGAAGTCTATGACATGTAAACATACAACACTAAAAGAATTAAGTCTTAACCAAATTATATTTGTCTTATTTGAAAGTACATGCACGTGAGTTATAAATTGAGAATATTGATTTCAAATGGGCTGCATTATGGAATTAAAGAAGCAACATGTCGTCATGGATCATGGTTCGGTGGGTTTAATAAGGAATCATACATATTTTTGGGCTTTGGGGTTAACAAAGGGAAGTCGGTCAACTGATTAAAGCCAGCGACACGCGGGAATGTCCTGGAGAGCTTCCGCGGGGCACGGCCGGAACGTTTTATGGGAATTGTAGTTAAACTGCTTAAACTTGAATTTTAAGGACCACTTTTCATCACAAATATCCCCACCATCAAACGTGAAAGATAGGGACGAATTGAGCATCATTTTCAATCATACTTTTCATCCATTCAAGCCACTTGAATATGTTCGATCAATTCGGGATGACAACCGAAGTTGTGGAGACAGCCATGAGCGGCTAAACTCTGGGTGACTTCCGCCTGGATGAATGTTTATTTGGTTTGACATAATCATCTATTTTCTGATTCTTGTAAACTGGTACATCTTGAACCCTTGTGTTGATTGGTAAACGTTGATTGTGTTTGAATTACTTTTCATTTATTAAGCGTATTGGCAACTTTCTTGCGTTGTTAGCGGGTTGGTAAATTGGTGGGTAGTTGATACAATTAAACGGGTTGTTAAGTTTCATGGTGAATATTGAAAACTATCTTTAAAAATTAATCAAAATCATTAATTCCAAGGCCATGTCTATGTGGTGTTTTGAATCAGTAAACAGATTTTTGTGTTAAACGGGTATTTGGGATTCCGGGTGGCGATTACTTCTTATTCTGATAACACTTTTCGTGACAAATTGTATTTTCTTTCAAATCAAACAAACAAACCCCCAATTAGATAGTTTAGTTTTTAATTAGATTCTTTTACACTAACCACAAATTCCACGTGGATACGATACCCTACTTACGCTATCTACGTAGTTTAATTAGGTTTTTGATTGACCCCTACGACAGTCATCAAAATGGCGTCGTTGTCGGGAATTCGTGTGCTTAGTGTTAGTTTAGAATTAGTTGTTTTTATTGTTTTTTGAAAAATCTAAAAACCCAAAAATATTTCGTTTTGTTTATTTTTGTTTCGTTCGGTATTACGCTCTGTTTCTTGTCTACTTGTGTGCAGGTGTTCTCTAACTGCATGCATACCAGGTTTTCAGGAAGATCTTCACCACTTTTGTTTGATCCCGAAATCAAAAAGATCGCCGCCAAAATCTACTGCTTCATTCAGCATTAAAAGGAAAAGCTTTGGTTTCAACAATGAATCCTTTAGAAAGCCAATCGACTCTAAATCAGCACACACCACAAGAAGACCCAATTACTGAGATGCCACCAATGCCACCACCCCCATTCACAACTGTAACCCAAGCCTAAACTCAACAAACTCCACCCATAGCACCACAACCCAACATAACCACCCAACCAACATCTACTCCAACTGGAGATTTTCACGTGATAGGTGGACCGCTTTACCCGTTACAAAACCTACAACCATTACAGCCTAATTCGTTGCAGGCTGTGAATCAATCGAATCAAGTGCCATACCCGAACCAATCGGGTGTTATATTCGAACAAAGGGAAAACAGGGCTGGAGCGGATATATGGGATGGCGGGTATGGAGATGAAGAGTGGGGTATAAATGATGGATATATGGGATATCGAGATGGTTTGCAAAATCCAATACTGAACCAGAATCATCCAGTTTATCAGTAAAGACAACCGTGAGGTGGAGACGAATATCAAACTCCACCGCAGGTTCATCGAGTACCAGCTGTTCCATGTCATCGTCAAAGGGATCCTAGATTTTCGGATCCTAACATTAGAGGAGTAGAGAGCCACTTCCGTCCACAAATTGCGGAACACTCGTCCCCGATCGTCATGCCAGTTGCACAGGGGAATGTGGATAGGTCATTTTAGGCAAAACCTTATATTCTGAACATGCTACCTACCTTTCACGGGAAGGGTATTGAAGAACCATATGCTCATATTGCGAAATTTGAAGCGGTTTGTCGTATGATAGGTGGACACCGGTTCACCCTTGATCAAGTCAAATTGGTTCTCTTTCAATTCTCCCTAAAAGACTCAGCACGCGAGTGGTTTGTCTCTTTTCCTTATGCAAGCATTCACACATGGCAAGAGATCCAGCAACAGTTTTTAGAAGAGTATTACACTCCACAAAGAACTAAGATGGGAAGAGCTACTCTTAGGGAATTCCAACAACTTTCGGGTGAGTTGTTGTATGGTCGTGGAAGCAGTTTAATCAGTTGATCCGTAATTGTCCTAATCATGGTATCCACGATGGGAGTTAATCACTGTTTTCCATGACGGGTTGTCTAAGGGAGATAGGCAAGACATCAAGACATCAAGGCCACAATGGGTAGTACTTTTCTGAGAAATCACGTACATGTGGATTGGGACTATTTGGATATTGTAGCTGCGGATTCAAAGAGACAAGCCCAATCTGGTAGATGAAAGAAATATCCGGTCTCTACATCGGCTAATACGGGAACTTCTACAGCTAGAGTTGCTCAGTTAGAGAGAGAGAGAGAGAGAGAGAGAGAGGCGTTGGAGCGCCAGTTGGCAAAGTTCAAGGGGCTTGGAGGAAGGGATGCATTGAATGTCACTCAGAAATATCCATTTTGTGATTCTTGTGGCGATTTAGGCCATGTTTGGGAGGATTGTCTGGTACAGTTTGTTACAGCTCGTGAAGAAGAGGTCAACCAGGTCTATGGTGATCAGCAGAGATTTGATATGAATTCGAACACATATCACCCAGGTTTGTGTAATCATCCAAATTTTAGGTACAGTAATACAACTAATCAATTAAATCCTAATTTTCAGGTACCTACTCAAGGAAGTCAGCCATATCAAAACAGACAGTCTGGTTGCAACAACAAAAGTTACAATCAAAGGAACTACCAAAAGAGTGCAAACCTAGGAAGATCTAGTGGTCCAGCTGAAGGTTCGAATAATGAGATGATGGAATTGCTGAAATAGATAAAGAAGGATCAATAGTTGCAAGATAAGGCTTATTAAACAAGTTGCACAGTTGGCGGCTGAGGTAGCTTAAGGAAGAAGAGATTCAGGGAAACTACCGAGTGACACTACAAAGAATCCTCAACATCATGCAAGAGTAAATTCGGTAAGTATCTCTCCTGTTTCTGAATTTGTTAATACAGGTCTTACTTCTTCGTCTCAAGTAATTGCAGGTATAAAAGAGGATATTGATGGAGGTGAAGAAAGTGAGTTAGGGGCACCGCTTGTGCCTATTAAAGTGGGGGAAGCTGAAAATTCATAAGGCTTTGTTGGATTATGGGGAAAGTATGAGTGTTTTGCCGGGAAGCTTGTATGATCAGTACGAGTTTGGTCCGCTGCATGATTTTGATAGAAAGGTGATTTTGGCTGATGACACTTGGAAACAACCGCGTGGGGTTGTTAAAGATGTGATGATTCAGCTGAGTGAGTTCTTTTACCCAGTAGACTTCTTGGTGTTGGACTATGCATCTACAAAGACAAACAAGAAATAAAAGGTGATTTTGGGACGTCCTTTCTTGCACACTGCCAATGCTCAAATCAACTCAGAGATGGATTAATTACAATGAGTTCGAAAACCGTAAGTTAGTTTTTAATGTTTATTCAAAATCTATTACTTACGAAATTATTGATAATTTATATGAAGCAGTTGCTACTTATGAGAAAGGTGTTGAGTGTGACAGGTTCAAGCATGGGATAAACGAAGATTTTGTGAAAAAGGTAAAGGTGAAGGTGAAGAAAAGAGGAAAAGCAGGTAAACCACCTGATGGTGGAAACACATGGAGTGATGAGACCAAGTTTGAGCCTAACTGTTATGGAGTTGCGAACTTTCCAGACTATTGGGAATGAAGTGATCTAGAGAAGTCTGGAGGTAAGCCGGCCTTTGAACCACCATGAAAATTGTAGGTATGATCTGGCTGAAGATCTAAAACTTAGCGCTCTTAGGAGGCAACCTAAGGTTTGTTCGTTTTATTTTGTTTTTTCGTATTAGTGTATTTTGTTTTGTGTCAAAGCCGTGCAATTGTTCAAGTGTGAGGAAGTCTGGGGAGGTTGGTTAAGATTTGGTGCAATTGAGGGCAATGCACAGTTGTTTGGGGTGGTGTGTGTCGAGTGTGATATGATTTTATTAATATTTTAAGCCCGTTTTAGGCATTAGTCAAGTTTTAAATCTATAAAACACGATATTATACTAACACTAAACACACACTTGGGCAACATCACCCATCGCGAGCGTAGTATAGTGTTGGTAAGATACCGAGGTCGTCCAAGGACACAAGAGCTTTTAATACCGATTTATCGTCAACGTTTAATCGATCCAATTTTTTTCAAAAGAGTTTTTTAACATGAAAATAAATCTAAAAATTAAAAAGATAAATGAAATGAAAAACAAATAGACAAGATAAAATCACTTGGATCCAACTCATCTTTAATGTATCCTTTGATGATTTTCGACCTTTCGGACTTTTTAAGAGATTATCTTAGTTATAGTAGTAGGCCCCTCTTTTGAAGGTGAGGTTACCCCCATCCTAGTGATTTGAGTCAGCAAGGATACAATCCCAAATGGTCAGAATATTGAAAGATAATTAAGTTAGTTATTAATGGGAAAAGTAGTAGGCCCCTCTTTTGAAGGTGACGTTACCATCGGCTAAGTGATTTGATTCAGCAAGGATACAATCCCAAGAAGCCGGTTTTATGTTTTAATAGTAGTTTATATATGAGGGGTTCAAGCTATTCGCACCCCCGCCATCCAATACCATTGGGGCATTGAAGGAGGTCCTAGTAAGCTTGAACCAAGTCCTCACAGGATCTATACACTGAACGAGACAAGAACTTTACCAAACCACCCTCATAACCCCCTTCCAGGTAGTTAACGAGCTTTATATAGACCGTAAAGAGACGAATGAGCAAATCAATGACATCATGAAGAAATGGTAAAGAAAATTCACTTTCAACATAAGAAACTAGTTATTAAAGTCATTAATACAAACCCAATTAAAAAGTGCCGAAAGATTAAAAATCAAAAGTAATACATTAAAAACTTGTCTTCACTAAGTGATGTAAGAGATTAGCCAAACATGGCCTTTGATTGACAAGAACTCTTACTATCAATCTTGGATCCTGAGACTACTACACACTCTAAAGGTGATAGATGGATGATGGTGGTGGGTGTTGGTGTTGTAATGGTGGTGGAGTGGTGGCAAAGTGGGAGAGAAGTGGTTTGCTAAGGGATGCATTTGAAGTGAACCAAGCACCCCTATTTATAGCCAGCACAGAGCCCAGACCACGACCCTGTGTCCATTGGGCACGACCCGTGGCCAGTCTTCTTCTCTTCCTTCATTTATTGCATCTGGTAGCAGGGGGGCCCCACACGACCCTCTGGCTTCTGGACACGGTCCCGTGGTCAACTCTTTGTTGTACTATCAAGATTTTGCAAATCTAAGAGTTGACCACGCCCCATGGTGAGCTGGGCATGGCCCCGTGGTGGGCGTAGAAGCTTCTGAAGCTTTTGTCTTGTTGTGTCAGGGCTGACCACGCCCCATGCCTGGCTGGGCACGGCCCCGTGGTCAGCTTCTGTCTTCTTGTTTTTTTGTCTTGGGAGATGCTGCTGAGGGGTCGGCCATGCCACGTTATTCCTTATTCTTGTATTTATGTTTGTTTTGGCTACTTATTTGTTCATTTTGTTCTTTTAATCTCATTTGGTCCTGTAAATTCAAAAGGAAGAAATAAACACGTTTTTTCCAACATTAGCACTAAAAAAAGGTTGGTTGTATGCCTCTATTGATGTAATTTATATGTTACATTTTGCACACATTAGGGGGGATGGGAGGTGAAAATAGGTTAAAATAAAAAAAATTTGAGCTGAAAAAAATTGACAAAGTGGCTGGAAAATAGGTGCATAGGCGTGTCACGGGGTATTCCTCATCACTTGCCACGTACCGCCTGGCTTGCCAGTCAACATACACACCCCCTGCGTGTCGCGACAGAGATGTTCGTCAGAAATTATTATTGTTTTAACGCGTCGCCCATTTGTTTGCCTCCAAAACCTGTTTTCCCTCGTTTCTCTTTTTTTACTAACTTGTTTAACCTATTTGGGAGCTTGTGAGTGTTAATTTTGCAGGTTTCAATCGTTTTTGTCCATACTCAAACTCCATTTGGACAAGGCGATTCGAATTAGTTGAAGAAAAGCGTTCCATGCTTAATGCAGCCGCGAAAGAAATGCTATACGGTTGCGCTGGAACACGGCTCATACGAATTCAACCGCGTCAAATCAGGGGAGTCTGTTCCATTTATATATGTGTTTTGAATTATGTTTTTAGTGTGTCTTAAATAGTTTCTCGCTCCATTAAGGACAATGAAGGAAATAAGTCTGGGGAGGGGAGACTAGCGTCAATTTAGTTGTGTCTTAGTCTTAGTCGTGTCATTTTTGAAAAAAAAATGTTTTGAGAATTTTTTTTTCTTTTTGTAATAAATGGAAGATGATACATGATAGGTATAATTGGATCGTTGGCTTTTAATTACTACGTATATGAGATAATGAACGGTCAGTCACGCGTCTAATTTAGGATATGTGGGTAGGCCCAGCCAGTTGATGAGTTCCTTAGGAATGATAGAAAATACCTTAAACTATGAATCTTGTGGGTTCTCACCTTAGAAGCTATGGCAAAAACTGAAACTGTGGAGAGTATAAGGGGTACGTCATAAGTAAATAGCTTATAAGTTTTTCCCATTAAATTGGCACACCTGCTTCTTTTTGTGAAAACAAATTCAAAACAGTGTGGCACCCGAAAAAAAAACATTACATCCATTCATTTGAGCTACATGTTTGAAAAAAAAACGAAGCCTATGGCATTAACCACTGGGATAGTAACTCGGGTGGGGTATACCCGTTAGGTGGAGTTAGAAAAATATGTGAAGTTTATGACATTAACCACTGGGATTGTGACTCGGGTGGGGTATGTCCGCTAAACTGATCACAAGCAAAACATGTAAAGCTCGCAATATCATCCATCTATTCATCATAAGTTTAATCGGAATAGCATAAGAGTTTTTTATATAAGACCGTAGATTATAAATCTTTTAACCTTATAAGCTTGAAACGGGATTAGGTGGCGTTGTAGTCTTTTGAGTGTGAGATCCATAGATAACTATAATCACTTAAACTTAACGAATCGTGAATAAAGGCTCGGAAGCTGACAGTTGGGTTTAGGTGGATCGTATACTCGCAATTTTGGTTAACGTGTGATTTGATTTGTTAATAAATTAAATGAATATATTGAATGTCACTGTTTCTGATTGTGATTCCATTGCAGAGAATTTTTTCGGGACGAAAAAAATATAAGTGTGGGGATGTGATGTCGGGTCAAAATACGTAGTAGTTTATAAGTAATTCGTGTAGTTTTAGTGTGTTAAATAAAGTAAATCGTATTTGTATATATATTTATAGTGCGTTGGTATTTTGTGCTTAATAGGTGTTAACGAGCGTAAACAAGAGTATAAGTTGAAAACATGGGTTTGGTATATCATATGGGTTAAGATGGAAACGAGCTTAAACAATTTAGTTATATTAAAGATGAGATAAAAAAAATGGTTGATAGACATTTAAGTTAACATATGTGTTTGTTGGAGAGATTTTATAATAAATCACATAAGAAGTCTATGACATGTAAACATACAACACTAAAAGAATTAAGTCTTAACCAAATTATATTTATCTTATTTGACACATACAACACTAAAGGAATAAAAAAAACAAATTTCCACAAAGTTTACTTAAAGTTCTATTTTTGACACATAGATTATCTATGTGATCAGCATGGTATATTTTACATATATATGTGTGCATCAACAATAAATATGCTATTATAGGTCGTTTCACATTTATGTTTAAATTTAATATGCAAAAGTAGAGTTAAAAATACTTTTTGACGAAAAAAACAGAAAGTATGTTGATTTTTTTTTATTTTTTGGTATTTGCCCTTTTTTATATACTTTATGCTAAAAAATGTTGGGAAAATAGAGCGAATTAAAATGAAAATCTAGGTATACATTAGCCAATTATCATTACAGTAAATTTTATGATTTTATAAAGAAAAATGGAACAAGCTACACAATTAGACGACGCATAACTTCATTGCTCATATTATTATAAAATTATATACGATTAAAACCGATTCTATAACATGAGGAATGAAGTTTTAATAAATCTGTGTGTAGCTTGTGTCAATTTTTTTGTTGGAAACGTAGTCTACTTTATTAATAAATCTGGCCTTTTTTTTAATATACAGACAAGCGTCACTCAAGATCGATGTTAATGGGTTTTTTGGCAACTTCTGGATGGTTAAGTGCTGAACTGGTAAGAGTTCTGAATCATTAAGTGTTGAACCAGGGGCGGACCCAGTGCACAAGTAGCCTGGTCCCGGGCTACGGCTCAACTTTTTTCGGGTAGTGTAATTTGTTATTTTTTTTTTTCGATTTTTAGACTTAGGACACCCCTAAACAAGTACGAGGACACCCCTAAGAGTTAAGAGCATGTTTCTGCAGGGATTTTGTGGAGTTATAATGCCCATCAGCTGCTGTAAAGCTTCTCCTGTTGGTCTGCAGATGTTCCTGCAGGGAATTTTTTTTTTGGGACACCCCTGAGATTAGGTTCTGGTTCCGCCACTGTGTTGAACCATTAAGAGCCGGTATAATGCTTAACCGTTTAGAAGTAAATGTCTGACCAATTCAGATTGGACACTAGTACAAAAGCAGTTTTTTGGTGCTAGGATCTATGCCTTATTGAGAGGTTTTTAAGAGAGCACCAATAAATATACCAATGGGATTTGTTGGTGCTACTCAATAAGAGCACCATTAAATCTCTAAACATACCAGCAAAAAATCAATACAAGAAACCAAATCAGTCCACCATTAAATCTCTAAACACCACCAAAAAATCAATGATAGAAACCAAATTAGTCCACCATTAAATCTCTAAACACACCACCAAAAAATCAATGTCAATTATTGGTGTTGGTCCGTAAAAATATACAGTATTTGAACAAATGTTTTTTAGTTTTATTTTATTTATAAAACATCCAAGATCTAATACAAAGGCAAATAAAACAAAAAACTATACAAATAAAAAATGTATAAAATCTACAAGCATAATGAAATAAAATTCCATGTTCATTGGAAGCTACAAAGAAAGAGATACAAACATGATTTCTATAAAGTCATTTCCTAAAATAACAATTTAAACACATACAGTCAAACCAAATCAACATAGTGTATAATTGTACATCCGTGGCACTTCAAAGCATAATGACGTCGATCGCCGTAATAGTTTTCCGGCGAGTATCTTCGGGGTATTTGATGGCATCACATATAAAATCATCGAGAAAGATATTCAAAAATCTCGTTTCTCTTCGTAGATAAGGCCATTGATACGCTTTACACCACATTGCTGGTTTCTTGCACTACTACAAAATACACATTTCTTGACGCACATTGTGCGTCATAAACGGTAATTATGACACGCAAAAGTGGGTCGTTGATTGAGAAGTCATAAAATTAAAATGACATGCATTTGTGTGTCATGTTTTTATGACACGCATTTATGACATGCTATTACGACACACATTTATGACACGCATTTACGACATTCATTTATGCGTGTCATGCTTTTAAATGTTTAGAAAAATTGTGGAATTACTAATTTACCCTGGATAAATAAATAATAATCAAATCAATAAATCCATTTCTTAATAAAACAAATAAATATATATATACACACAGACACCAAAAACCCATTGCATAATCATTTATCAATTATACTACAAATATTTTAATGTTTACAAAAATATTGTATATCAATACATTTCTCGACACCAGTTATCACTAAGAAATAACATTTGCCGCATAACTCGATCATTCTTCGCAAATATCACCATATCTATAGCCAAGTATTCCTCTACTCTTTACAAAAGAAGACTAAGCCTTCAACCTCCACGTCAACAACTCCCCTAAAGAGCACGGCCTGGTTCTATGTACACACATTGAGAAACCAGCACGAGGTCCAGGTGGCATCCCGCCTTTCTTTAACTAAAACTACATGTTGAAGAAATCTTAAAGGGGTGTAATAAATAATAAGTCAATAAATATTCATGTTAAAAGAAACATGAAATACCTTGATACAAACTCAAGTCTTAGGGTCAAGCGCTCGCATGTCTGAATGAACAATCCTTTTCTATCACTTTGGAATAACCACCATATAAATAAATCTATAATCAAAATGAAATTGTAATAAAAACAAGAAATTTCATATATGTGTAAAATATATTTAACTCACATCCAGGTGCCGGTTTTATCACTTGCCACTGAAGCTAGATGATGAGCTTGTTTTAGTTATTGATTCACAAACATGAATAAATTACCCATTTGTTCACTACTTTACCTTAAAAGTATCCAAATTAAAGAGAATTGAAGTATCTGCAAAAGAAAATAAAGTAAGTAATAAAAGGATCAAATCTTATAGCTTAGGTGCAAACTTAGTATTCAATATGTAGGCTGGTGCTAGGGATGGGCAACTCATCAAAACGCAAACTTTATTTGAAAAAACAGAAATAACCTCACTTCTCGAAAAGTATCATAGAAGTTAGAACCCACCAAAAATAACAAGCTTGTGCTTATACAAAACCTACAAATAAACCATAAATTTAGGTTTACACACTAGAAAAAAGAAGCTGCAAACACATTAAAAAACCCAAATAACTTATAACATACCATCGGATGACCAGAACGTCGACTAGGACATCCTTTATAATTCTATTGTTCCCATTGATTTGTTTTCAAATCCAACATCCAAAAGTCCTATACTATCAGGAACATAAGAAAACGTCACATACAATATACATCGAAAAGAAAATACATTCAAGAACCATAAGTATGTTGGGTTAATCGGGTTCATTTACGGGTCACGGGTCGACACGTTATCGGGTCACGCGGGTCGTGGAGTCAAGCATCAAGTCGGGTTGCGGGTTTGACCGGGTTACGGGTTACGGATCAAATAAACAGCTAAAACAGGGAGATTGCTGGAAACAAACTGTTGAAAAATATACATTGAAGATATGTACGTTGCATGTGCATGACCAGACATGGTTTATATTCTGTTTAGAGTCCTCACGAATATTTACGAAGTATACTTTTGAATAGGTGATTTGCACGTGCTGTATTTGTTTGGTTTATAGGGTCTTTAGGTTAAATTAGAATATTCTTTTGTATGTGTAAGGCTATAAATAGCCAATTTGATTTATTGAATGAATAACCCTTGTGCATAAAATCTTTCAGCTTCCAATTCTCTAATATACATACTTACGTGAGAGTGTGATTGTGAGTGTATTGTGGGACCTGAACCAACAAAGTATTCTACCTTTGTAATGATGAAAACGCACTTGATTAGGAGCTATGTTGTCAAAGACGCAAGGCGCAGGCGAGGACATTGGCATTTCAATGGCTTTCTTCAAACTTATGAATAAATACTTTTGAAACTGAACTAATTCTACAAATGCAATCTGCCAATTTATAAACACGAAATGACAAAATATCTTTAAGTAATAAAAAGGTCAAAAAGAAGGACAGAAAATATTTGAGGGTCAACCTGCCTGACCTGTCACCTCTACTAGAAATTCACCATCATTTTAGGAAAGAAGGGTCACCTGGCCACTTGTTGGTTCATATAGACAAAGCAGAAGATACAGAATTAGGGATGATCATGGTACCCGTACCAAAATACGGGAAAAATTGATACAGGTACCGAATATCCCGGTTCGGTACTCATATCTGGTACCAAATGCTCATCCTATATAATTGTGTTTTTCCCGCTACCACTAAGGCCAACCTGATGAGCAATATCAAAAAAAAAGTTATACTTAAAGTGGTTATTTATTAAATATATTAGGGAGCTAGAATAATAGACGTTACATACAAGTGCAACTGCTTCATGAGGATTCAGAATAATGTGTATCTTTTAATTCATGTAGCTGTAGAAATGTCACACGTATAATTTTTTTCCAGGATAGCTTTTTTAAGAATGTCTCTTTCCAAAAATAAACCAAAAACATATCAAAGATCATAGATATTTATGCCAAACTATTATCATTTAGAACTACAAAAGCATTGCTTACATCATTTCTTTGCCAGAAAACTTTGATGTTTGTAGACCTTGTTTTTTTTGCATTTCATGACAGCAAGTTCAACACTTTGATTAATCTACATGACATCCAAAGTTAACAATAAAATCATGGGCGGCCCAATGTTCTGGGAGGTTTGAAGCGAAACAAAGAAGAATGAGGCCCGTTTTTTAAAAAAAAAAAGTTGTAAGCCATCCTCCTTTACTCGCTCTTTTTAATGTTTGTTTAGTTATAGGTTTATCAAGATTTGTAGGTTTAGTAACATTTGTTTCGTCTAAATATGATATTGATAATTTGATAGAACATTTGTTAGCAGGATGTTTAACAATTTATTCCCTTCACAGAATGTATAACACTTGACCCCTATCACCCAATGTTTAACATTTAACAGCAAAACAAAGTAGGGCAGTAGGCAGTCAGGTAAATATAGGTTAAACATTAAAGCAGTCAAACATATAAAACACTCAAATAGACCAAAAAAGGCGTACCTGTTACAAGGCAACAATCGGGAGGAAGCCAGAAGCGACAAGCTTATTATATGTAAAGGTTGTAGTCAATAAAAATGATAACAGTTAAATTGATTATTCGTAAAGAAGGAACAAATGCCTCGAAGCATAGAGCCTTTTGTACACAAAATCATCCAATTTAAGAACAAGAACCTTGAATTAGCATCTTGACCGATCTAAAACAACAAAGCACATTTGGGAGCGTTGAAGGGTTATTCGGGTCGTTTACCTATAATTTATCAAAAGTCAAAACCACATCACAAATAAGGAAAACAACCATTGCAAGATCATCAGTAGTTTCGGTCGCTGGAACATAACGGAGGTCATATTTAACAGAGGTTCTAAACTGTACCTGTACCAAATCAATGCGGTGGTGCTAACGCAGTAGCGGACTTCTCGGCTTGGGCGAGTTCAAGGAGATGAGCACCAGGCGATTACGATGACTTCATTCTTTTTCTGCGTTTAATTTGTTCCAAACATTGTTATTGCGTAAGAAGGGTTAGTGGTGAATTTCAGATTTGGGGGGAAATCATTTTTTTAGAGGATAAACCAAAATTGAAGCGGGATTGAATAAAGACTTGGGTGGGTGATGGGTGAATTGTGAAATCATAGAAGCGGGAAATCCAAAATTTTAAGGCCTGTGTATGAGATTTGCAAGGGAACTGAAATAAAATAAAAATAATTATTAAAACAAGATACATATATAAAACATTATAGAAACGTAATTTCAATATGATGGTTTAGATATTTTAGTTACAAATATAAAAAGTTTTAATAAAAATATAGTTAGCTATTGAAAGAATGTAAACCCTTGCCTTCTCATTGATGTTTACAATCTATAAATAATGTACAAACAATCTCCTATCTTTAGGGAGAGATTTACATGACAATTATAACTGAGATAATTTCCTAATATATATAATGTCTATTACACCCCCGCAGTCGAAGCGAGAGGAGGCCGAATGCTAAGACTGGACCTGAAATCGTCAAACAAAACCTTGGGTAGTCCTTTCGTGAAGATGTCAGCCACTTGAAAACGCGTAGGAATGTGAAGTATCCGGACGGAGCCACGTTGAACCAAATCACGAACAAAGTGAATATCTAACTCAACATGCTTGGTGCGTTGATGTTGAACTGGGTTCCCGGACAGGTAGATGGCACTAATATTGTCACAATACACAAGATTTGCGTTGGTTAGTGGTTTATGTAATTCTAGTAAAAGATTACGAAGCCAGCAGATTTCGGCAACAACATTTGCAACACCCCTATACTCGTCTTCAGCACTAGAGCGAGAGATGACAGATTGGCGTTTGGACGACCAAGAAATAATGTTCGGGCCTAAGTAAACACAATAACCTGAAGTAGAGCGGCGCGTATCCGGACACCCAGCCCAATCGGCATCAGTATATGCACGTAATGAGAAATCAGTGGAGGCACCGAGAGTGAGACCGTGAGAGGAGGTACCTTGAAGATATCGAATAATGCGTTTAAGAGCATTCCAGTGATCCATTTTAGGTGCATGCATATACATGCAAACTTGTTGAACAGCATAACAAATGTCGGGTCTCGTAAAAGTCAAATATTGAAGAGCTCCCGCAAGGCTGCGATATAAAGTCGGGTCATCAAAATCAACACCCGAGTTGGAACCAAGTTTGGGTTTGGTGTCTACCGGCGTAGCCACAGGTTTACATGACGACATGCCAGCACGATCAATGATATCTCTCGCATAAACTTGTTGAGACAGAAACAGTTTGGTACCTTGGCGATGTACATGAATACCCAAAAAATGGCTTAAGGGACCGAGATCTTTCATTGCAAATTCAGCAGCAAGATGAGACATCAATTGCACACGTAAGGAGTCTGTGGATGTCGTAAGGATTATATCATCCACGTAAATTAGTAGATAAGCAGTGGTGCCGTCATGATGGTAAGTGAAAAGAGAGTTGTCACATTTACTTTGCATAAAGCCCAAGGAGATAACGAAATCCGTAAACCGTTGGTACCACGCACGCGGAGCCTGTTTCAAACCGTAAAGCGATTTCTTTAAAAGACACACATGATCCGGGTATTGCTAATGACGAAACCCCATAGGTTGATACATATATACTGTCTCGTTGAGGTTACCATGAAGAAACGCATTGGTAACGTCCAGTTGATGAATCGGCCATGATTGAGACAAAGCAATGGATAACACAGTACGTATGGTAGTAGGTTTGACAACAGGACTAAATGTTTCACCACAGTCGACTCCTATCTGTTGATTGCTCCCATCACATACCAAACGAGCCTTATATCGCTCTAATGTACCATCAGATCGAAACTTATGTCGAAAAAGCCATACATTGGGGTAGTGTTTGGTATGCAGGAATGAGAGACGGAAAGAATGGACTATTACGAGAGAATGAAAAAAAATATGTGTTTGGTTGGTCAATGTAATGGAATAACTCATTACATAACGCCAGAAGGTATGGAGGCGCCACCAGGGCCACCTCAACACCTATAACGCCACCCGGCGCCATACATCCACACCATGCGATTCAAGAAGGGGCGTTATAGGCCAGGCTCCATTGTGGTAACGAGCTGGTTTTGCGTGGATCGAGGAGAGTTATGTTGAATGTTACCGTTGAAAGGTAACAATTAAAAAAATTAATTTCCTTTTTTTATAAATTAATCCTATAAATACCCCACATTCTCTAAATTTTTATACCATTCTTTACACTTTCTCTACATTTTTTATACCGTTCTCTACACTTTTTTACATCGTTCTCTACAATGTTTCCCAACAACCCAAATCCATGGGACCCGAGCAATCCGTATTGGCAAAGTTTGCAAAACAACGAGCAAGAGGACCGGTATCGACGAGACCCACGTACGGGTGAGCTTGGATATTATCCGATGCCACCAAGCACCCTAACTTCTCCTCATCCCACCACTCCACCGATGCCCGAATTTTATAGGTATTATTCTCAACCCCCCATTTTTTCCCTAATACCTCAAAACATACCCCAAAACATACCTCAAAACATACCCGAAACCCAAAACATACCTGAAACCCAAAACACAACCCAAACAGAATCCGTACCCGAAACCCAAGCCGAACCCACTTCTAGAAAAAAAAATGAAGTCATCGAAAGAAGGATGTCCGAAAAACGTGCTACTAAGAAGGTCGAATTTTGGTCGCCTAAGGAAGAATTCGAGTTGGCAAAAGCATGGCTCGACCTATCGGAAGACATGGATTTTCTCGCGAGAGATTTGTCAAATCTAGCGGAGGAGGACCGAGTCATTTTGGAGGCTCGTAAGGCACAAATTCGGGCGAAATATATGTTGTTTTTTTTTCTAGTACCTTGTGTTTCTTTAATGACTTTATAATGTTTTTTTTAATGAAATTATGTTTTTTTTTTATTTTCTAGTTATTAAAATTGCCATTTAATTTAAAAAAATAAAATATACAAATAAAAAAATAATTAGGTAATGATGACGGGGGCTTCATCCTACACCCTATAAGTTAAAGGGGGGCGTGATAAAGCCCCCTGGCTGACGTGTATCCTATGTGGCGATGACATATCCTGATAAAGCCCCTAGAGGCTCCATCCCACACCCTCCAACCTAAGGCATTTCATTCCCTCAAATTCATTTCATCCACCACCCCTGTTTTTTTTCCATTACATTCCCTCTCACCATTCTTCATCAACATCTCGCCCAACACTACCACCACCTGCCACCACCCAACGTTGTTGCCAACACCCGTCGCCGACAACCGCCACTCCATGTCGCCGCCAAAAACCCTCGACGTCACCTTCCGCCACCGACCACCGGCGTCAACGTCGACCACCGCAACCACCGTCAACACCTGCCACCAACAACCGCCACCCCGTGTCGCCTCCACCAGCCACCGCCACCCACCGCCTTCGTCACCCTCCACCATCAACCACCGCCTGCCACCACCACCACCGACCACCGATACCCACTGCCGCCTACGCTAACCATCTCCACTTGTCGACGCCTTGCCACCATCATCGCCTGACCACCGCCACCCACCACCGCCGTCACCCTCCACCACCGCCGACCACGGCTACCACCGGCCACTGCCACCGACCACCACCACCGCCGCCCATGCCACCACCATCCCCCACCCACCGCCGACACCCAACCACTGCCGCCGCCACGCATTGCCGATTTTATTCCTTCATCTTTTGTTGCCTACGAAACAACACAAGGTAACAGGGGCGGACTTAAGTTTAGCCCAAGGTGGGCGGGCGCACCCCCGGGGAAAAAAAAATTTAGTGCTAAGTTTTGTCGAAAATCCCGTCCGCACCCCTTGAAACTTTTCGTCCGCACCCCTTGGATTTTTCCGTCTGCACCATTGGAATTTTTCGTCCGCACCCCTTAGATAAAAAGTGTTATCAATTTATATTTTAAATTTTTTTAGTAAACTCTTATTTTTTAAAAAACACTATCTAAATTATATAACTTTTAATACCGAAATAACTAAACCCAAATGCCCAATACCTTTAACTAGCCCACTACTAAGTCTTAGCCCAATAAACAAACCCAACAAATCAACAATATTTCAAATTAAAATAAAATAAACAAGCCCCAAAACCCTTGCATATTCTTTCCCGCTCTCTATCATCCCTGCACGCATGCCAGCGATCAGAACATCAGCGACAACAGCAGCTGCATACCTCCGTAATCAGCCATCATACCACCGCCGATCGAACACGAGTAAGTTTCTTTGTTATTTTTATGATTTTTGGTTGATTTTTTTATGATTTTTGGTGGGGTGGGGTGGGACGGAACCGGTAGCCACCGGAAGTGAATTTTTGATGGGAGGAGACATCTGTGCTTCGATATGTTATTTTGTGGTGGGTTATATATGTATATTTTGTTAGTGATGATGATGATGATATATTTTCTTTTTTGGTGGGTTATATACGATCAGACCTTTTTTTTAATGGTGTATATGATGTTTAGATTTTTTTAGTGTGATTTACATTTTGATTTCTAGGGCTTGAATACTTGATACATTATGTAATATGTTATGGAGCCATGAACTTATAGATCAATTTGTTTGTGATAGCCGATAGGAACCATGAGTAGGGACATTATGACACGATTTCTCAAGAGGAAAGTTGATACATCTTCCGAATTCGTTGATGTGGATACTCTTCCTTCGGATCCTTATGATCGCAAGCCGATTGAATCATATTTTACATGACCCAACCCGACTCGAACTGACCTGATACGAACCAATTTTTTTACTTATATACATTGGGGCCTAAAATTTTTAAAAATGTTTCGCACCCCCATGAAAAAATTTCTGGGTCCGCCACTGCAAGGTAATGATTCATTTCATTCCCACGTGGTAACTAAACAAGACAATGGAATAGTAATGATTCATTTCATTCCTTTGTCCATTTTATTACCTCGTGAATTCCATTCTCTCACCCATTCCATTATCCCATACCAAATAGACCCTAGGGGTGTAAACGAGCCAAGAAAAAACCCAAGTTCGAGTACATTTTGCTTATGATAGATCATGTTTGGGCTGGACTCGATTCAAACTTTTCCCTCCCTCCACCAAAAATTAGAATTCTATCCACGATAAGTTACACTAAAAAATTAATATTTTTCCCTAAAAAGAAGTATCAACCGTCTGCTTCCCTCTAATTATTAGTTCCGTCTCAAATAAAAAATTTGAACAAAAAGGGAAATAGAAAAACACAGCCAAAAGTCCCACAATTACAAGAAATTACATGTCGTTGTATAATTACATTTTACCCATATATGCCATCTTTACCCTCTTTTGAAGGTTTTTTTTCCCTGGTGAGACATGAGTCAAAATTTTGTTCGGATAAAAAGCATTTCAAAAATATCGTTTGTGATTGCTAAATCTTTCTTATTAACTATTTGATTTTTATTAATTTAAACCGTGTAATATACGAGCTATAACCTAGTTCAGAAAATATAACATGACATGCTAAAGAGATGACACAAAAAAAAGTGTTAGAAAACTTGACATACACATTTAGATAGTGTTGTTTTTTATGACACTAAAAAGATGACACACAAAAAAGAATGTCATGATTTATTCAATTTTGTAAACCATGACATTTTTTTCTTGACACACGTTTTCGAATGTCATAAAATTAGTGTGTGTCATTGTTCGTGTGTCAAGATAGATCTTGTATTTTATTATGACATTAAAAAGATGACACACAAAGAATAGTGTCATAAATTTATTGAATTTTGTAAATCATGACATTTTTTTCTTGACACACGCTTTCGAATGTCATAAAATGAGCGTGTGTCATTGTTCGCGTGTCAAGATAGGTATATTTTCTAGTAGTGTTGATACTGTGGAAGCCGTTCCGGAAAACTTTCCGGTGATGCTTTGCTCCTCCTTAACATTTTTCTATCTCTAAACAAGATTTTGATTTTAAGATTGTGTCTGTATATATATATGGGTATAAAGGTTGTGTTTTTTGAGCCTTAATTTGATCTATTGATTGAATAGGATGAGAGCAATTGAAATCCATAGGATTATGATCCACGTGATGCCTAATAAAATGTTTTGATTGGTTCACTTTGTTGGTGCTATTAAGAACTTTACCCTCAAAAAATCAATTTAATTGTGCTATTAACAACTTCACCATCAAAAAATCAATTTAATAACTTCTGGTGCTTTGTAATCTATTTTTTGGTGGTGTGTTTATTTATTAGTTTGGTAATCTTGTTATTTGGTGCTTTGTATTCTAAAACACCACCAAAAATTGAATTTGACATCACCAAAAAAATGGTTTTATACTAGTGGGAGGTCTTAATCATTCAGAGTTAATATAATGCTTAACCATTCAAAGGCAAATGTCTAAACCATTCAACATATTCTCGCGAAACAGACACTGTGAACCAATAAGAGTTCTGAACCATTAAGACCTCCATTAAGAGGTAAACAAACAGCCCCTAAGTTTGTAGTTTGCTTTAACTATTGGGATATAACATCTCTCATTTAGTAAGCGGAAATCTAATTTTCCACAGTTATTAAATTATAACTAGTGAAACATATTTTCAGATGTTCTAGTTCGTATTCAACTTGTGGCATAGTTTTATACCCAACTAGTGAAAAATATGTTTTTATTAAGATGGTTCTATCATGCCTAATGTACCTGCATGGTGAATTTTGACTTGCATGCCAATAATTTTCAGGAAAAAAAAATAGTTATTTTGACGCATTTTAAGATTTTGTAAAGAGAGTTATTTTTTTTTGTGCTTTTAATTTTTTATTCTGAAGAGGTATGGTCGCAATTCCATACACACATGGCAGGGACCACACCACGTTTTCCGTCTGACATGGCACCTACATCAGCAAGTAAGTCCAGAAGCTTCAAGGTGGCACCAAAGATGCTCCTTCCGACAGAAAGGACGACACGTGTCACCATAAACCGAGCGCCATGTAGACCTGCGACAAATCTGGAGGCAGACCGACAGCAAATGTACAATTCCTCTAGCATGGACAAATGTCGGCGCGCCACGTGGACCACTACCCTTACCACAGCAGAGGAGACCAAAAGGATATTCTCCTTGGTCAGACAGTTGGCGCCCGATTCCAGCTGGCAAGGTCGCTCCTCCCTCCTTCACCCTCCGGCTATAAATAGGACCCTTCATTATTCAGGTTATTCATTCTGTTCTCCTTGCATTTAACCCCTAACACACACTCTTTATTCCTCAGAACAATACTTATTCTCACGCCGGAGCCCAGTTAAGAGGGAAACCCCCATATTCCTCTCTTAACGAGCTAACGGTTTGCTGTTTTGCAGGATTCCAGTCACAAGTGAGTTGAGAAGGAGATTTGTCACGGCCCCCGACCCACCCTGGACGGAATCGGGAGTCGTGAACAGCCCGTGGTACCGGTGATTAATTTTTATAAAATATTGCAGCGGAAATTTCATCAGAACCATGAGTTAGGAAAAATATCAGAGTTTAGAAACACCGGATTTTATTTATTAAATAGATGGGATAAACCCATGTTTTACAAAGATAGTTTTAATAAGATAAATTTGTTTACATAAAACAATATTTCTTAATTTGATTTAATTAATAAAATAAGCCACTTCTTGAAGCCTTTCAGTGCTGTATCCAGCTCTTATTCCAATCTACGGTAATTACCTGAAAAATGTTTGAAAAATGTTTTGTCAGCGGAAATACTGAGTGAGTTCATTTCATTTTTATAAAATATATGGTTATACCTTACAGCATTAAGGTTTTTATATTTATTCATATTTATTCAACTCAATCAGTATTGGTCACATGGTGGTAGTTCCGATGTGACAATAGTCATATTACTCATTGGTTCACTTTCATCCAAATAATTCTATTTTACGATTATTTAATTTATCTGTCACTAGGCGATTCCTGTGACGGTGATCATATCACTGTTGATCATTCTTTCAACTAGTGACTCAGATCATATTACTGTTGATCATTCTCTCAACTAGTAATTCTAGTCGTAACACTGTTGATCATTCTTTCAACTAGTATCTTTGGACATGTCACTGTTGATCATTCTCTCAACTAGTGACTCTTATAATGTATACCAAATTTCACCCGTGACATTTCTTTGTCAAATATATTATTAATAGCACAAAATCATTTAATCCAGAAAATGACATATATCATTTTATGTCAAACTAATATAACTTATTAAATATAATATGTTAATTAATTAAATAATTGTAATGTCATTATTTAATATATTAACGTGACTAATACTAAAAATGTAATCTTAGTATAGTAGAATATATTATACTTGACTATTTTATTATGGTATACACCATTTAGATTTATTTCAAACATATATTAAATTTATTAACGATTTAATGTTAAATAATATTAGTTATAAGCTATGACTACTGTGGCATAATTCCCACTGTGATTGTGGTCATGCTACTATTGGCTAACTTTCTGGCTAATAGTAACGAGGATCAAATAATAAAAACCTCCCATACCGGCAGTTATTATAGAATATAAAGATTTAATCACTGTAAGTATAACTGGTAAACTTTTAGGATTTTGGAAAGCATTTGTAAATATAATTGTATCACAAAAAGGTGATAAAATTGTGAGAAAAGAGAATGGACTCACAAATGGTGAGAAAAGAGAAATGAACTCACATTGCAGATTTCTATGGGCAAAGCTTAGTCTACAGATAAGCCTTGATATATTGCAGATTTAATTTGAGCAGAGCCTAGCCTACTGATTAGCCTTGTAACCTAGTGTATACAAACTAGGTAAGTAACTAATACAGCATTTACGATAACTCACGAGATAAAACCCTCACAACGAATGACAAAGTGCAATACTTAAACATCCATCGGATTCACAACGAATGACAGAGTATTCCTCGAGTTCGGGTGGTACTCAAACATCCTGTCAGAATCACGACTAATGACAAAGCATAACCCAAGTTTGAGCAGCACTTAAACATCCATTGGATAGTTTAATCGATCGGACATTGAATCGTAGCAGCGATTGAGTTAATACCCTGTTTGCGGCAGCACCCCGCTATACTAATTAGTGATTCGTGTGTGTTTGGAAAGTATTTGGACGATATCTCCGCGCCTGAGTCGAATTTTATCGTCGAACGAACGCACAGAAGCAAGTCCCAAAGCCTGCTATTTATACCCGAATTTGGACATGCTTACGGACCGTAAGACTCCTCCCTTACGGTCCGTAAGGGTTGCATTTTCGCCATAGGTTTGCCACGTGTGGGAGTAGGCCTGCTGAGTCGACGGAATCGAGAAATTCAATTTAGACAGCAATTTGTGAGGATAATCGTCGAGTAGGAAATGCCCCCCCTGAGTTTTAGGGGCCCTGATCCTGATTCTGATTGTTCTGAAATTTGTAGGGTTTGTGCAGAATCACTTGGGTGTCTCAATTAGATTTTCCTATTGAATAAAATAATAAAATAAATAGGACTTTTTTTTTAATGAGGTTTGTTACAAGATTGAACCCACTTAGGAGACAATCTAGCTAGTTAACCATCGGTGTTAACCAGTGTTTCATCATTGACGCCCACCGCATTTTTGCAAACCATTTTCATCACCTTTTTCTTCAAAAAAGCTCTCTAAATGACTGAACCAAACCCTTCACCTCACATAGATGGAGAAATCTCTTCCTTTGAACTGATTTCGGACACCGCACACGTCCATCGGTATCAAGGGAACGAGACTATCCGAGAAGGGCAAGTAAACAATGAGATACCTGAGATCTTTGGAAGCACTTCCAGAGTTAACCATCAAAGAACGAATGGAGCTACTTTTCAACCTCCACTCGGGGTAGCTAACCAAGCACCTCCGGAAGTTTCAACACCAAACCATGGGGCTGGTCCTTTAGCACCATCGGGCCAAACGTAGTTGAACTTCTCAGCACTCTTAGGGCTACCCGAAGGAGAAACCCTGGCCTCCAGGTGCGCCAAACAGACAGCCTCTCTGAATCTTGTCTATGCGCAGTTAAACGCACAGCAAGCTCTGCTCCAAGCGCAAGCAAATCAGTCCGCTTTCATTACTCCACCGCAAAGAGCACCGAACGCTCATATTCCACAACAGATGCATGTGCGAAACCAACATGCTGATAAAACACCCAACATCAGAAGACAAAGTGTGAACGACACACGTGACACGTACGGCGAAACGGAAAGCAATTACGTGCAATACACTCATCAGCAGAAAAAGCCAGTCCACAATCGTTTAGGCCCGCGCAACATAAACGACGAATGGGATAGCTACAATGAAGAAGACGACGCGACATATAAGAGAGAAAGCACGGTGTTTAGCAGGCTACCACAAGAACACGAGGCGTACAAACCCCACAAGCGCGCGGGGTACAATCCAAATGCAGAACATGACTACTCGTTGAGCTATCGCCCAGAAGGTATAGCTGAAAAGTCTAAGTTCATCAGAGAAATCGCAACAGCCGACATCGATAAGACAAAACTGGCACACAATGTGGGTAAATATAATGGCTTAACAGACCCAGACGACCACCTCCAAGTCTTCAACGGCGCAGGGTTAACAGGTGGTTGGACATTACCAACTTGGTGTCATCTTTTATCACAAACCTTCATCGGCGCGGCGCGCGTCTGGTTCGACAGTCTGCCGGCAGGAAGAATTAAATCATGGATCGATTTTCGAGACAAGTTCCTCGCGCACTTCTCCCAGCAACGAAGGCACACTAGAGATCCAACAGATTGCTTAAACATATGGAGGAAAGATCATGAGAGCATAGAAGATTTCATTACCAGATATAACAAGGAATGTTTGGAAATAGGAGATGTAGGCGAGAAAATGATGCGCGCACACTTCATGAGGGCAGTAAAGTGTGATGACCTGATCAAACGATTGAAAGGAATAGATGGAGGCCCCAAAGATTGGGACACCTTCATCGAAGCAGCAAAAACGATTGCAAGCACTGATAAACAATTGACCGGCGATGACAGCCGTCAATACAATTACAGCCAAAATGATCGGCGCAACAAGAAAGGCAAAGGCCAATCGTGGAAAACTTCTAGTTACAAAGAAAGAATCCCGATAAGAGAAGATGCGCGCAATACAATCAACCAGATCAGTCATCGCAAAGAGGTTGAGAGAGAAAACAGGGAAAAGCAGTGGGCACCCCTGATAAAGACCCCTTCCGAGGTCTTGTCAACCGAGAACCACCAGTTCAAACCTCCTCTACAGATGCGAAACAAAAGGGGCCAAGACCCAAATCTTTTCTACGAGTTCCACAAAGATACATGTCACCTGACAGATGACTGCTTCATCCTAAAGCAGGAGATAGAAAGAGCTCTGAAAGATGGAAGGCTCACCCATTTGGTAAAGGGGGAAAGCGTGATAATCGCCAAATTCAAAGAAGGGAAGAAGGCCCGGACAACAAAAAGCTTCGAAAATTAGAAATTCACATGATCCAAGGGGGTCCATGAAGACCGCGAAAGAACTTTAACAAGCGCACCCAAGACGATTCTTGGTGCGAAAAACAAGTTGTTTTCCCCGTGATGCGAGGGGGCCCAAGAGAGAGAAGACCTATAGTCATTTCTAGCGTGATCGGTCATTACCAGACTGACTACATTTTCATTGATTCAGGGAGCACCGCAGATATCATCTACGAAAATACTTTAATCAATTCGACCAGGAGGACAAAGCGCGCTTAGAACTAGTAGATTACCCACTAACTGGTTTCTGCAACGAAGCCGTTTTTCCTCTTGGCCAGATATCGTTCCCGGTGTTGCTCTCGGATGGAAGGAACTCAAGAACAGAAGAAGTTACATTCATGGTGTTGCCAGCAAGATCAAGACATGATATCCTCCTGGGAAGAGAGTCCCAAGGAGATTTTAGTATGATCTGCTCAGGACCACATTCAGCTGTTGGGTTCCCAACAGAGACGGGGATAGCAATAATTTACGCAAGTAAAGAAGTCCTCGCAACTGATGAAATCAGATCAGAAAAATCAAGCAAATCCGCACCACACGCAGAAGCCAAAAAATGGATACTGAACAACAAATATCCAGAACAAACTGTCACTTTGGGTCCAGCAATGTCAGATCTCACACGCGCAACGCTAAAAAAGTTGCTATTTGAGAACACAGACGTATTCGCCTGGACACCGGCTAATATGGTTGGTGTTCCACGGCACATAGCGGAACACAAACTGAATGTTTCTGAAAATGCTAAACTTGTGGTACGTACAAAACGCCATCTGGGAGACATAAAGCACGATGCCATGCAAGAACAAATCACCGAATTGCTAAACGTTGGTATCATCAGAGAAGTTCGTTACCAAACCTGGGTAGCCAGCCCAGTGATGGTCCCTAAAGGAAACGGTGGTTGGCGAATGTGCGTGGATTATAAAGATTTAAACGAAGCATGCCCACGCGACTGTTATGCTTTACTAGAAATTGATGAGAAAATCGATTCATTTGCGTCGTTCAGATGGAAATGTTTCCTTGATTGTTATAAAGGATACCATCAGGTGCAAATGGCTATCCAAGACGAAGATAAGACCGCATTCCGCACACCAACAGGGTTGTATTGCTATACAAAAATGCCCTTTGGAATGAAGAATGCAGGAGAAACTTATCAGAGATTAATGAATGAAACATTCAGCGATGCAATCGGCAAATACATCAAGGTATACATGGATGACCTGGTCATCATGAGCAAGGAAGAGGGTATGATGCTGGAGAATATACAAAAAACGTTCGACACGTTGCGCGGAGTGAACATTAAGCTGAGCCCAGCAAAATGTTCCTTCGGAATGGAAGAAGGAAAGTTTTTAGGTTTCATTGTCACGAAGGATGGGTTCAAGGTCAATCCGGAAAAAGTTCAAGCGATAGAACAGATGCCTTCACCGTCAACGATAAAGGAAATGCAGAAGTTGGTCGGACGGTTAGTAGCCCTCAACCGCTTCCTCGCCAATCATGCAGCGAAATCATTCCCATTTATCAAAACACTCCGCAACTGTGTGAAGAAGAATCAGTTCCAATGGACGCCCGAAGCCGAGCACGCATTCCGAGAAATAAAAGACTGCCTCATACGACTGCCAACGATGACAGCACCAACGAAAGGGGGAACCCCTGGTGATGTACCTGTCAGCATCAGAAAAAGCAGTAGGAGCAGTTCTATTGGTGGATCGACAAGGCGTACAAACGCCAGTCTATTACGTGTCTCGCACCTTGAATGACCTAGAAATAAGATACGCCATAATGGAAAAGCTGGTCCTCGCATTGATCCACGCGTCCAGACGATTGCGCAGGTACTTTCCTAACCACGTCATTCACGTCCTAACAAATTACAGCATCGGCAACATCCTCGCAAGACCCGAGATATCTGGAAGATTGGAAAAATGGGTCATAGAACTGGGAGGCCACATTGTGGTTTTTAGGCCAAGGCCAGCAATCAAGGGTCAAGTATTATCAGACTTCCTAACAGAGGGGCCAGATGACAAAGACAGAGAGCGCAAGGCAATGGAAAGAGCCGAAAGGCAGCATCCGGAAGAACCATGGCTACTGTATACAGATGACGCGTCTAACGAAGATGGCGCAGGCACAGAACTTAGATTGGTAATTCCAAAAAAACATGAGTTCACATACGCCATCCGGTTAGACTTCAAGAGCACAAATAATGAAGCCAAATATGAATCTTTTCTCGCTAGTCTGAGGTTAGCAATCAAGATGGGAGTCAAACACATAGAGGCGCATGTAGACTCCATGCTTGTGGCAGGGCAAATCAATGGCCAGTACGACGCCAAAGGAGATGTGATGGCGCTATATCTAGACCAAGCAAAAACATTGCTACAAAACTTCAAATCCTACAAGGTGCACCACATTAACAGGAGCAAGAATAAACCAGCCGATGCACTGAGTAAACTCGCGTCCACTAGCTTCTAGCACCTGGCCAACGACGTGTGCATTGAAGTTCTAAGCAACCCATCGGTACCGCTAAGGCAAGTGAGCGTCATCCAACTGGGAACGACATCTTGGATGACTCCGATCATCATGTATCTCCAGTCTGGAATACTACCCGAAAACAAAGCTGAAGCAAGGAAAATACAATATAAGTCCGATCACTACCAAATGGCTGATGGCATTCTGTACCGGAAATCGTACCTCGGACCATTACTGAGATGTGTCGATCCAGAAGATGCGAATTATTTGATCCGCGAAGTACATGAGGGTTTTTGTGGCATTCATGTCGGACCCAGAATGGTGGTAGCGAAGGTAATGAATGCGGGTTAATGCATCTAGATGCAGTCAAGGCTTTGAGAAGATGCAGCGGTTGTCAGAGACATGCTCCAAAAACAATGCGCCCAAAGAATGAGCTGGTCCCCGTAACAACGGCATGGCCGTTCCAGCAATGGGGGATAGATATGGTTGGTCCTTTCCAGAAGCCCCAGGAGCAGTGAAGTTTATCATAGTCGTAGTAGACTATTTCACGAAATGGGTGGAAGCAAAGGCGCTGGCATCAACCACATCTACTGTGGTGCGAAGGTTCATCTGGGAACAAATAATTTGTCGTTTCGGGCTGCCTCTGAGTATCATAACTGATAACGGAACAAATTTTGCCGTTCAAGACCTCCAAGATTGGTTCAAGGAGCTAAACATAGAACACACCTTTTCCTCAGTAGCACACCCACAAGGAAATGGTCAGGTTGAGGCAGTGAACAAGAGTATCGTGGATGGTATCAAGGCGCGATTGGGAACACAGCGAAGAGGTTGGGTGGACGAGTTAACCAGCATACTGTGGGCCTATAGGATGATGCCAAAGACAAGTAACTGGGAAACACCGTTCAGTCTAGTCTATGGGTCTGAAGCCGTGATACCGACAGAGATTGGCCTGCTATCTCCAAGGATGCTCTCCATGAACATGATCAACAATGAGGAAGAAAGAAGGTTGGATCTGGACCTTCTAGAAGAAAGGAGAGAAATGGCAGCAATCAACGAGGCAAAATATAAAACCAAGCTGGAAAAATACTATAACAGTAAGGTTAGAATTTGCACTTTCAACCCTGGAGACTACGTTTTGAGAGACTACGAGGCGTCCAACGCCGAAAAACCCAGAAAACTAGCTCCCAAGTGGGAGGGACCTTATGTCATAGATGAGGTCCTCGGGAAAGGAGTGTACAAGCTGCGCACGCTCGAAAACAAAGAAGTCCCCAGGACTTGGAATGCCCAGCAACTCAGGAAATGTTATATATAGACGGTTATAAGTCTTATTTTCTCTTGTAATGAACGGCCGTCGGCCCAACACAGTTAACTCTAGTACAAGAAGTGTTGCTATCTTACCTTGTGTGAATTTCTGTCACAACTGCATATATTACTTTGGGCATACACGAAAACACCAAATGGCTCGGACATAGGAAACATTGTAGACCTCCAAGGCTCGTCACAACTAAGTGCACAGCCGGGTCAAAAAACACAACCAAATCCTATCACGCCAAACAACACTTCGTGCCCACCTATACACGAAAGCATCGTAAACACGGTAAAACAAACATTGTAAGACCCTCAAAGCTGAGCATAGCCGGGTCAACACAATAACCTGTAAAATGATCACTTCGTATACACGAATCAAACCACGTGCTTAACGACAGAACAAACATTGTAAAGTTTTCCTAAGCATAACACAATACAGTGTAAAGCTAGGACGACCAACACAATCTAACCTGTCTCAGCCATCATTCATTCATGTTACCTAATCAAAGTAATTACACATGCACATATTGTAACGATAAGAAATTCACAGCAAAGAAAAACAAAAAACCAATAGTTAACATAAAAATACCAAGTGTAGCAAAATATCAGCAAACATAATAATGGAAGGGATATGTTTACAAAGCACAAAGTAAATTGTTCGAAGAGAAATTGTCAAACAATTACAGGGCCACCAGGCCCATACGCGGCATGCAAGCCGGAGAACTTTCAATCTTGCTAACTAGGACCAACACCTTCAGTTCCCTGGTCACCAAGGGCTTTTTTCAAAACTTCAACAGCATTAGCCTTCCGAGACAACTTTTCAAAAGCTTTAACGACGCCAAACTCGATAAATTCGTATTCTTGACGTTTGGCGGTGTAAGCAGCAGTACAATCTTGTTTATATAATTCAAAGTGATAATCCTTTTCATTATTCACGGCCGCTGCTCTACCTTCACCATAACCATCCTTCTGTCCGCTATTGTATGTAGCTTGTCCCAAGTCGAACATGTACTTAGCAAGCTCGTCGGACTTGACAATACGTTCAGCAATCTGCAGAAAATAACAGAAACATGAGGGAGGCAACAACAACAGAAAGTAAGCAAATGAGAGAAAAATACCAGGGGTACCGCACACGCAAGTAGCCACTTGCGACCAGCCGCAGCCTCCTCAGCCAAAATTTCAGAAGCTTTGCTCTCGGCAACCTTCTCAGCAGCAACCTTCTCCAACTTATCTATGCATTGGACGTACTCCTGCTCCCTCTTCTGATGCGCAACACGTTCCTCCTCAGCTTCATCACTTATCTTCTTCTTCTCTCCTGACAACCTAATGATAGCATCGCGCTGGGTTTGCATCTCCTTGTTTGTTCGTTCACAAGCAGCTTCCCAGTATTTCTGCTTGTTGGCGTTCAACTGCTTTTCCTTGGCAAGTTTCTCCTCCGCACCAGCAACCCTCCATGCCAAACCCTTCTTCTCAGCATTGAATTTCTCCCTCTCTTCAGCAAACGCCTTCTTGACAGCCTCGAATTCCAACGTGTCCTCCCCCATTAACCGCCATTCCCGCGCAATCTCCTGGGAGGTAGCAAAAAAGTTGACCCCAGCATGGATGTGATCGTCCAAGAGATCTATCCGATTACGTTTCTTATGAAACAATCTTTCAGCAGGGGGACGGACAGAGAAAATAACTCTCGACAGTTGTTCAGGTCAGTCATCCGGGAGCCTTGAGTCAGGTTCCACCGAGGAGCGTGGGGGAGATCAGCACATGCTGGATTGTGGGTGTCCCAGGATCCACCTTGAATTTGTTCATATTCAGGACTTCGGCGAACACCCGATGTACCACCTCCTCCAGAACCTGGTGGACGCTTGGTATAAACGGTGAGACGAGGGGTAGCTTCACTTGATTCCACCTCAGTGTCCACACCACCACTCGTCACCACCGGCACCAGCACCAGCAACATTCTCTGTAACAACCTCCACTTGTTCCACTACATCCTCCTTCCTTTTGCCCCTTGAATCAGGGGGAGATAAACCAAACGTTCTAGAAGGAGGGGAAGTGGGGGCGTAATCTTGGAGACATCAACCTTGCGAACACCCTTACCCGGTTTAGCACCTGCTCCAAGGTAAACAAGATAGTCAGAAGCAAGAAAGAAAGGTGAAAAACAAGACAGACAAACGAAAACCCCTGTACCATGTGAACCAGAAGGTTACCATGTTTTGCAGTAAAAACACCCAAATCGATCTCCGATTCTGAAGGAGCAGGAGGAGTCTCTTTCTGGAGTTTAGCCATCTTCGCTGTAAGCGCAGCATCAGCCTGCTCATCAAGCTGCCTTTTCTTGTCTTCAAGAGTTTTCTTCTTCATTACCTCCGTTAAGGTAATACTGTCGTCGGGATCGCGCTCAGCATGCTTATCCCTTGCGTCTAAACCAGACAACGTGTCAGAGACGACAACATAATCCAGGAAGGAAGAATTAGAGGGATGCCTACGAGATGCCGTAGCCGTCGGCTCCTCAACCGTCTCTTTCTCAGGTTTATCTACCTTCTTCTTCTTCCTGGTTTCCAACTGATCAACAACATCAACCGGAACATCAACATCCTCACCAGCAGACTCATTTACGGGCTCGTTCCCAGTCCCTTATGGTGGACCTGCATGCGAGGAACGAAGCATTAGACCTTCAGGTGACCTATCAGAACCCTCACTCGAAAGGACAATAATCTCCTCTCGAGTGGGACTAAGTACATCGTCAAGATCATCCCCACCATCGTCACATAAAATGGTGTTAGCATAAGTGGCAAAGCTTTCACTGGTAGGGTGCAAGAATCGATCCCGTATCTGATCCAACCATAAGGGCTCCCCTCAGCTAACGTCGCCACAACCATGGCACCACCGGCCTTCGGATCGAGAACATTCATTAGACTATATCCTGCTGTAAAGCACAACAACATAAGAAAAAAAAAACAACAACACAGGAGAACATAAACGCAAGTCAGCAACAACAATACCTTTCCCCTGGTAACCATAAATAGGAACACCCCTAGGGTTCTGGGGTGCCCACAGCATGCTCATCCCAGCAGCCACCAACGCCCTCTCTTCAAGTTGAATAATCAAGGTAACCTTCTGGGTCAACACCTTGTACCATTCCTGCTCAGCAAAATTCGAAGACACATTCACTTTAGGGACCCCTTCACGCTCTTCACGGTAATGCATGTCGATGGGGATGACCCCACGTCGGATGTAGAAAAACTTTTGCTCCCAATCGTGCAAGCTTTTCGGTGGATTAGTTCTGCAAGGACTAACCCCACCAGGTCGAGAATTGAAAGAATAAAAACCGCCATTATAACTCACAAAATAGAACACATTGAACATTTCAAAAGTCGGTTCAATGCGATTGGCCCTACATATGAACTCGAAGTGAGTAATCCGGGGCAACCCAAGAGCGTTTATCTGAGAAATATGTAACCCATAGTTTGTCAGCACTTCCCCGGTGAACTTCGTCATGGGAAGACGGAAGTTACCCTCCCGGAAGTAAGCAGCATACAACGCTATGCACCCCGGTGGAGCATCCAAAGCGGTAGAGTTGGGAGTTGGAAACTGAGCACCCCATTCTGATCGGAAACCCATATCCCGAACAAGATTCTGAAACTCATCTTCTTTCCAGTTTATCTCCGCATGATCCGGACCAGGAGGGTTCCGGGGCTTGTATTTCCTTTTTCTCGAAGGATTACCGCTGGTAGACATGATTAACAATGGCGAGAGAAGAGGTATGCAGAGAAGAAAGAACAAGTAAGGGGAAGGAAAAGTTCAGAGAAAAATTCCAAGAGAGGAAAAAAAGGGATTTTGAATTTCGGAAGTGAAAGAAAGAGGGAACCGCTGAGTATTTATACCCATCGCATTTAATGCGATGGGCAGTAAACCGTCAGGAAGGCAGAAATTCAACCAACGAGGAGACGCCACGTCAGAGGAGCGAGAAACCGTCACCTCGATTCAAGGGCACGTGGCCGCCACGCACCTGACAAGAGGCGAAAAGCGACTTACGGCTCTGAAAAGATAAACTGTTCATCTCTGAAAAGACTGCCACCTCAGACGACATGTCAGTCAAATCATTCACCCTTGTCTCATTATAGAAACTTCCATCAGAAGGAATCGCCAAAAAGTAAGGTTGTTATCATGCGCAGTGCGCCGTGCACCCATTTGGCTCAACTTTGCAAGCCCAGCAGCATGCGCCGTGCACCCATTTGGCTCAACTTTGCAAGCCCACCAGCACGCACCGTGCGCCGTGCACCCACTTGGCTCAACTTGGCAAGACCACCATCATGCGCCGTGCGCCGTGCACC
Organism: Helianthus tuberosus; assembly: GCA_030545235.1. NCBI lineage: Eukaryota > Viridiplantae > Streptophyta > Magnoliopsida > Asterales > Asteraceae > Helianthus > Helianthus tuberosus. Next base: position 63,937,092 of record CM060366.1, on the reverse strand, counting down.
TATTCGGCTTAACTTGGTAAGCCACAATCACGCACCGTGCGCCGTGCACCCATTTGGCTCAATGCCGCAAGGTTCACAAAGGCAAACAACAAAACCACCACCCTTATAAGTCCAGAATCCCTCCTAGACGATCAACTCACCTAGAAGGCACACTGGACTGGGGGGACTTGAAGAGGTATGGTCCCAATTCCATACACACATGGCAGGGACCACACCACTTTTCCGTCTGACATGGCACCTACATTAGCAAGTAAGTCCAGAAGCTTCTGGAAGGCGTCAAGGTGGCACCAAAGATGCTCCTTCCGACAGAAAGGACGACAAGTGTCACCATAAACCGAGCGCCATGTAGACCTGCGACAAATCTGGAGGCAGACCGACAACAGATGTACAATTCCTCCAGCATGGACAAATGTCGGCGCGCCACGTGGACCACTACCCTGACCACAGCAGAGGAGACCAAGAGGATATTCTCCTTGGTCGGACAGCTGGCGCCCGATTCCAGCTGGCAAGGTCGCTCCTCCCTCCTTCACCCTCCGGCTATAAATAGGACCCTTCATCATTCAGGTTATTCATTCTGTTCTCCTTGCATTTAACCCCTAACACACACTCTTTATTCCTCAGAACAGTACTTATTCTCACCCCGGAGCCCGGTTAAGAGGGAAACCCCCCATATTCCCCTCTTAACGAGCTAATAGTTTGCTTTTTTGCAGGATTCCAGTCACAAGTGAGTTGAGAAAGAGATTGAACTCACTTAGGAGACAATCCAGCTAGTTAACCATCGGTGTTAACCAGTGTTTCATCATATTATTTTTGTGTGTGTAGTTTTGAAAATGATTTATTAATGATTAATATCACCTTACTGAATATGTTTTGGATAAAAACCCTAGTAAATTAGTGCATTTATATATTGGTGATTCAGAATTTTATTTTATGTTACCATTTGTACTGTAAAACAAAAACTAGAGGTGTATAACCTAGGTTTTTTTCCCAAACCGGTTAGGGTCATAAACCGAATTGATTTGGTCAATTTTGGTCAAAACCAGTTTAGATGAAAAAATAGTATAATCTTATTCAAACCGCTTTCGGTCATAAATCGGTACCCAAAATCCGTATTTAAAAAAAATAGACCTAGTTGAAACCAGTTTGGGTGACAAGATGAGGAATTGGTATACAAACTGCCAGTTTAGATTAGACTGAGACCGGTTTGGTGGTACAAATCAGGTCGGGTAAGGCTATGCGGTACGGGGTACGTCTCCATGCCGTCGAGGACCGGCGCCGAAGGCAACACCGTGCCGCCCCCCTCGTCCCCGTCTTGACCGACGAGTAGAAGACGTTGGAGACGGTCCAGAAAAAGACAAAAAATGGTGGGGTTCGAGGCTTTTGTGACCATTTGAATAAAAAAAATTAAAAATTCAAAAAAAAATTTATAGGACCTGCCATGTTGAGGAGATTGGAGCTTTTGCTTGCAGGTGGTAGGTGCAGGTAAACAAACCCTGGGGGATGATATTATGTATTGGTTTAGGCTGGGTTGGGCTTTGGGGCTATACCTTTTGTTTTACTGGGTTGAATATTAGGCTGGGTTGAGCCTTTTATATTAGTTTTAGTTTTGTGTAATATTTGTATTATAATATTATGTATTGGTTTAATTAATCCTATATGTGTGATATATTTTTAGGATTTTTTTTAAGTCTATGTTTTTTTTTAAGTTTATGTAATGTTTTTTAATATTAATGAAAATATTTTGTTAATTTATTTGTTAAATGTTAAAAAAAAAGTAGAACATTAAAAAAATAAAAAACATAAAAGTAGTAGGGTAGGATCATCTAGGGTCATCCTCCCATTTCCAGTAGTTTTGTGGAATGGACCATCCTTGGGAGGACTATGATATGACGCATACGTGGCGGATCATCCTCCAAGGGAGGATGGGCACCATACCCTCTAGCCTAATAAACCGGGTTTAGATCTAATCTAAACAGATTGATACCCAGCCCTGGGAGGGGTTAGGCCCCGCTCAACTCGTTAATAGGCCTGTATTTTTCTTCTAAAAATAGGTCTAAAACCAACAGGCCAGGTCCCTTGCAATATTTTCATAGCCACCAGGCCCCAACCTTCCAAGCCCAATTGCAAGCCCCAAACATCAATATCTCAACAACAACAACAACAACAACAACAACAATAATAATAATAAAGCTGTATTCAATAATAATAATAAAAAAAAGCTGTAGGCTCGCCATAAAAAAAACTGAGTTCGCAGTTTTTGAATTGTGATAATCAATATTTCAGGTTTTTGGTGTAATATGTTATGTTTTTTAGTTTTGATTTTTTGTTTTGTTTAATTGTTCATCATATCAGATTTCAACAGTTTGATATTGCCTTATGTTTTGATTAATGCGGTCATTTTAGATTATGGGGTGTGGAGGAGGGTAGTCCTCAAAGGATGCTCCGCCACGTAAGCGGGTGTAAGGATGGGCCTAAAGGGGATGAACCTATGGTGTGGAGGATTGGCCTAAACATATGTATGTATGTATGTACGTACGTAGTACGTATGTATATGTGTGTATAAAGAAGAAGAGAGAGAGGGGCCCGTTTTGGGCGTCGGAGGCAAACCGGAGACAACTAAGCCGGCCTAGGGGGCGGTGTGCTGGCCCGGCGCCGGAGCCCGCCGGCCCTAGACCGGTCCGCATACTGAGCAACCTTAGTAGTCAACAAAGTTAGATCGATGCATTCTGTTTGGGTAATGGGAATTTGCAAAACTAAAATCAACTATCATGTATTTCCTGATTCAACAAACATTTTGAATCACCACTTTTTATTTATCAAGTGTTTTTATGATTTATGCTTATTTATTGAGCATTCAATGGACAATTACAATAACTGACTCATGCTTTCTGTTTTGAGTTATTTATTCATATTTTTTTGATTCACTTATCATCATCGGATATTGATTATTGCTAACGGCCTATTGCCCTTGTGGGTTGTGGCACGAGGTGTTTATCCCCACCAAAGTAGTGCAGGTTCAAGTCCCACAAATGGACAGTAGATGAATTTTAGAAGTAGATTTAGGAGGTGTGTGTTTGGCATTCAAAAAAAATTATATTATTGTCTCTTAAAAGCCTTGGCATGTTGAAAGAAACTGATATGTTGTCCATAGACAAGAATGATTTAAGTTGTCCCAACCCCCATCATTTGGAAACTTTCCTAAATACTCATATCTCATTACATATCATGATCCATCAATTCAATAGCTTCAAAGAGATGCCTAAATTATCAAGAACCAAGTAACCAACATACCCAAATCCTTCCATGCCACACACCTTGCGCACAAGAAACAAATTTAACACTCCTAACAAATTTTTTACCCGACCCAGTTTTCGCCTCCCCTATGAATTCCTGGATCCGTCACTGCTTATCGACAAGTTCACTGGTGTTGGTCAGAAAATTCTTGTACCATCTTGCAGAAAGCTTTGGTATCCGGCTTAGTGTATGTTGATCGACATAGTGTAACCCGAACCTCACATTATAACCAAGGTTCCATTGATAGCAATCCATAAGGGACCATATGAAGTATCCACGCACATCTGCTCCTCCTCTGTTATTTCAAACAACTTTTCTATGGATCGATGCCAAATTTTGACTATTAAAGTCACACAAGCAACTTTTAAAATTAAAAAATGAGAGAAATTAACATTGCAGAGCAAACCTAATAGACTTGGCTAAATAAGCAAGGTATTTTTCATGAAATTCAACTCTCTTGACGTCATCCGTTAGCTCAGTAACCCGTTGCTCGTGCACGTCTGGTGAAGAATACCCTGCAAAAGTAGTAGATATATGGAAACGATACGATGAAATGAGTGAAGTAATTACTAATTAGATTTACCGTTTTCAGTAATAAACATGGGTTTGTTGTTGTATCGAATCTTGATAAGGTTAACAATCTCTTCCATACCTCTAGGAACAACATACGATCCTGGCATCGCCGTCTGCTTTTGCAGAATGCAATGAACAAACATGTCATTATATCAAATAAACATTATTGGTATAAGATTGTAATTTCCTACAAGTTCACCGATTAGCACGCCATCACGCTCTCCAACCGTCCCCACAAAACCTTTAATCGCACGATTGTCAGTTGCAGCGCAACTAGAATTAGTACAATCTATGGCATATGAAGTTGAATAATGGTTGATGCCAATAAAATCTATACTGTTCTTCATGAAATTCTTTTCCTCAAGGGAGAAGCTTGGTAATTCACTTCCTAAATATTCCTTCATCTCTTCAGGGTAGTCACCAAATATTGAGGGATCTAGTGTCCTATTTGATGATAACAAGTTGAACAAAGATCAAATATCTTTTCTCACCTATTTTATTTGTTTATGGCAAAAATATATTTAAAAAGGTTACCAGCCAGACTGAAATGCAAATGCCCTTTTAGCAGCTTGGTGGTCAAGTTCGCTATCCGTTAGTGGTTCATACATTTTACAGTTAACAGTAAGACCGATTGAGCCACCTTGTTTAAGCTACACATACAAAGTACAAACCAACCAGTCAAATAAACAAATCTTAAAATTTTAGTGATAAATTCAAAGATAATGGCATAGGGACAAGTCAAAGCTTAAAGTTAGTTGATTGCCTGAAAATTCTCATGATATAGTTTGGCTGCCTTGCCATGGGCCAATAACATGTTGTGCCTTGCGATGATAGGTTCAATGTCTGAATTTCCATCACGACAATTTCCAAAAGGCTCTGAACAACGAGAAGGTGGATTAATCCCTGATTCGTAAGCAAATTCTGCGATTGATTCAGGTTGGTTAATCGTGAGCCAATACTTCACTCGGTCTCCAAAAGACTTGAAACAAATTTCTGCGAAGTAAATAAACTCTTCCCTGCCAGTAAAATATATAATTAGCTAACAAACATCTAAGGAATAACGAAGCAATGGTGTTTTAGTCATACTGCATTTCAGGGCTTAGCCAAGACCCGTGTCTGTCTTCAAGTTCTTGGGGAAATTCTAACTGATAAATCGTCACAAATGGCTCGATTCCTGTTCGTATTAATCAAGATCCATGAACTTTTAGTTATGAAGCTGGTAGTCCTAAAGATTTCTAAGATTAAATTAAATTTTATATTCAACTATCAATTCATAGCACCATTGAGAATCAGATTGTCAATGATCTTGTTATAGAACATGATGCCAGCAGGGTTAACTTCACCAAACCTTCCTCCTGCTCAACAAAATGCACTTAGAACTACAAAAAAAAGGCCAAGTTGGGAAGATAATCGAAGTAATCGAGAGGGACCGGTAAGATTAAACAGAATACTTGGAAGAATTCTAGCCCAAGATACTGAAAATCTGTATGCTTGTATGCCAAGGGAATGCATAAGCTCAATGTCTTTCTGAATTACACAAATCAAACTTTAAATAAAGAACTGATAAATGATGGTAAGGATAAACATTAATTAGCCACTCACCAAGAACAGATGATAATGATCATCTGCAATATCTCCATTCTCTCCATTTTCTGCACAACCTAATAAAAATGATGGTTGATTCAATATTCATCATAGGAAATCAAAATAAATATTGGTATTTGGTATACTATTACTAACCTACGGAGTGACAAAAGACATCCCAGTTGCTTAAGGATTTTGCATCTTCAAGATTGGCTCCTTCAACCTGTGAAACTTCATTAGTTAATAAGTGATAAAAAGCTATAATAATGATGAGGGGATCAAGATGTGTTAAATGACTATAATCCTACTTTTCACTTTTCAGAACTCATATTTTTTAGTTTATATTTACTAAATTTTTGTTACTTAAAATGTTAAAATGTTAATGAACTCTGATACGCAGTAAATGTTTCAAGAAAAAGTAATTGGACTTGGTAAGCAGAAGTGGCTGCTCCGAAGAGAAACCCGGATGGAAAATCGGATCTTTTGATTCGGGTCTCTTTGTTTTCTTCAAGTATGAATCCTCCATTGACATTGTTGGTGGCTTGTGCAGGAGCAGATATGAGAAAGAAGATGAGGAAAATGATGGGTATTTTCATTTTCATAATGGAACTGGAGAAAATGGATGTATTTGTTGACATAGAAATCCATTGAATGGGTGGTGACCACTAGGCTATAAGTTTCTGATGTGGACAACACAAAAGAAAAATGTAACACATGTTCATTATCAATTATAACTAGTAGCTTATACTCGCGCTTCGTGGAAACCGACAAATTTTAAATAAAAATATAGATAAAGGAAGGAATTTTAACCCGAATTGCGTAGCTCTGGTGGCAACTCTAACCAATCACTAAAAGAATATCGAACGATAGCGGCGACAGGCCATAAGTCGCCGCTATTAGTCGATCCGGAACGCGGTGTCCAATATTAAACCCCAGCCATTCATTTGTTATCTTGATCTAAAGGTTGGGGATGAAAACACTCAATAGCGGCAACATGTTTACCGTCCAAGCTTTACCGGCAACCCTTTCGGCGACATGTCACCGCTATTAGCTTTAGCGGCGTAGATCAGTATCTTTAGCAGCGACATATGTCGCCGCTATTACCCCGTTTTCGTGTAGTGAATTGAGTCAACCGTTGATTTGTTATTAACCTCAAAGTAATTAAATATAAATAAAAAGATAATCAAAAGAAGGATTTTGGATATGTGATGTTTGTTAGTTAAACTGTAGTAATATTTAAATTTAAATAAGGTATTGTTCTTTATAAAACGTACGTAATCCTCTCTTATAATTTTATTCCACTATAAAAGACCATTTTATTCCAGTAGTCCGTCAGTGATCCAAATTTGCCGTTCAAAAAAAAATCAGTTTAAATGATCAAAATTTATGTTAACGTTATATATAGTTTAAAGTTTTATATATTTTCTTATTTTATGTATTGTTTGCACATTTATTGCTTTATTTTCAAAGTACCAATTACTTTTTCTTGAAACATTACTGCATATCAGAGTTCATCAACATTTTAACATTTTAAGTAACAAATAATTAGTAAGTATAAAATTAAAAAAAAATATGAGTTCTGAAAAGTGAAAATTAGGATTATAGTCATTTAACATTCTTTAACCAAAGGCCCAAAGCTTCTCCTCCTAAGGCTGCTCGACATCATCAAGCCACCTCAACCATTTTGTACAATACCCCCCCCCCCCCTCTCTCTCCTACCGTCCCACAAGCGTTAGTGGGGTCGCTATTGAGACCCCACCATTGTAATAGAGGAAGATAACGGATTAATTTTGTGGGTCATGCTTCAATTTGACCGCCTAATTTATTCAACAATTGGATTATTGGAGTTATCGTGTGATTAGCCTAGGATTTATCTTTTAACCATAGGTATTCTATGAGGAGCAGTATGGGCTAATGTAGCATGGGGATCATATTGGAGTTGGGATCCAAAGGAAACTTGAGCCTTTATTACTTGGATCGTATTCGTAATTTATTTGCATACTCGAACAAATAAAAATTTGCAAGGAGCAAATTCCGCAATTGTGGTTACTCTAGGCTTTCTTATAATTTGGATATGTTATTTTGGGGTCAATCTATTAGTAATAGGGCTACATAGTTATGGTTCATTTACGTTAACCTATAGTTAAATTCAAGAAAGTTCTTAAGAAAACAAACAAAATGCAGTATCCTAAGACCATGTGTAGTGGTAAATTGTTATAATGCCCCCACCATGGGGCATTATCCGACACGTGGCAACCCAGTCAGCATGGGGCATTATAGCATAAAGTGGTGTAGTGGGGATAATGCCCAAATAATGCCCCTTCCAATCATTAAAAAAAAAAAGCAAACTCACAATAGTCAAACCTTGGCAGACGAAGAAACACTCCCATTGGCACATTCACTTGCTCCTTTGACCATTCAAGCGTTTTATTTATAACGCGAACATGCAAATCTTTCAAACAAAACGCCTTATAACGCCCGGTGTAGTGGGGAGAGGGGCGTTTTGGGGCGTTTTTTTTCAATTTTTTTTTAAAAATCACGCCCCACTACGGGTGGTCTAACTATCAATTATACATTATACATATATTAAAAAACAAAGCTAATGAATAGTAGCTGTCACATCGTAAAGAATAGTAAACTTTCCTTATTGGTTGTCTTTGTTCACTTTTTTCCCCTATACCCTTTTTAAGTGTGTATATATATCCATTTTCTTCAAAGTTAGTTAGATTATTCATCATGGTGGAGTGGTTTTGTGGTTGTATGTGTTTTAAAGAGACTCAAGTTCAAATCATGGGGGTTTTTTTTTCCCATGTTTTAAAGAGACTGAAGTTCAAATCATGGGGTCTTTTTTTTTTTCTTTCCCATTTTATGCTTACATAACTTCACGTCATCTTCCTTTTTCTCCTCTTTCACACGTTTTTCTGATTGTATTTATACAATTCTTATTCCTTATTTGTTGGGTTAGTGGAAGCTTAGACATCACAATAGTCGCCATCGCCAGGAGTTACTAACTCGCTTGCTACCAACGGCTCTGTTGTATGAAAACTCCACCTGTCAACTTAAAAATAAGACACTAAATAGCACAGCTAGTCGCAATAAATAGTTTTACAATGACTTAGTTTTGTCGCGCCGCAACGCGGCGCGCAGCATTGAAATCTAGTTATTGTGAAATTTGACAAATTTGAGGTTGAATAATGATCATTTATGTTGATCATGGAATGCTATTGCGAGTCCACTATCATCGCTATCACCACAAACGGCCACCATCGAATCTCATAAACCGGAAACCATGAAATAGACCACCATTCTTCAATTTGGGGGCTGATGACGTAGGTGGGCTCACCATGAAAACATATGATATTTAACACACCAGTTTCTAATACTTGACTCCTAAGTTTAAAAGGTTAAAGGCTCAAAGGCATCTATTGTGATGGGATGTCTACAGTGACACTCCAATGTCTGGTTGTCGAATACGAGTTCCAATGCTCACTGCAGCACGTGGTTGAGTGAGGTTAATTTTATATTCACTAGATAAAACCCTCACTCGCCTAAAAAGGTAAAGTCCAACCTGCGTCCAGGAAATGAGAGTCCCTTCTCACCCCTTTAAGCTTCTGAGTTGGCCGCATATACCAGCTAGGCCAGAGGACTCTACTATATAAAGGTGCCTTGGGCATCCCAGGTATCATTCAAAACACTCTATCTTCTACACTCACACTCATTTTACTCTCTCGACTCCAATTACTTTCAAAGAGTAAACTGCCATTTTGGTCCTTGTGGTTTCGTCATTTTTGCCACTTTAGTCCAAATCTCAAACTTATTACATCTGGGTCCCTGTGGTTTGCATTTTGTTGCCATTTTAGTCCAAAATCCAAAAACCCTTATTTTTTACTGTTCCAACATCCCTATTTTGTCCTTTAGTGCAGGGGTATTTTGGTCCAAGTGCTTTTCATTTAATCTTTTGTTAATTATAAAACTAAATTACATCATCTTCAACCCCCAATTACCAGAGATTATATAAAACTAAATTACATCATCTTCAACCCCCAATTACCAGAGATTATCTCCAATCATCTTCCCCCCAAAAATCATCGCCGACATCTGCAATCTTGCCAAGACCAGAGACGCTTCATCGCCGACATTCATCACGGTTAACATCAGAAGAACGAAAGTTATTAATTTTGAATCATCATAAGAGATATTAGAGAAAATACAAAACAATGTGGAAACGAAATTGAAGACGATAAACCTGAAGAACTGGATGGAGATTTGAAAGCTCGAGATTGGTAGAACAATGGAAGGATGTAATTTTGGGGAAGACGTGATGAGGGTTTTATAAGCAAAAACATTAAGATTGACCGGCGACTGTGCCCCGATTTGTTTTCCGGTAACTTTTCCGATCTATTCTTGATCCTCCTCGCTTCCGATATCCTTTTCTGCATCTGTTCTTCCGATTGTTCATATTTCAGATCTGTTCCAATATCGGATCGAAAAACAGATATGTTCCACCTCTTTACACCTCCCACCGCCAATTTCAGATCTGTTCCACCTCTTTACACCTCCCACCGGAACAACCACCACTCTTCGCCTCCCATCTCTCTCCTCTCTTCAGAGCACAACGACCCCCGTTCTTTCCACCCCTCTTTCTCTCTCTAAAACCTAAAACCCTAGCTTTTACACTCTCATTCTCTCTCTAAAATCGTTCTAGGGTTTGTGAAAGGTAGGCGGTGGCGGTGTGGCGGTGATGGCGGTCATCTGCAGATGAGAGAGAGATGAAAGAGAGAGAGAGAGAGAGAGAGAGAGAGAGAGGTGATGGCGGTGATGGTTGGTCATCTGCGGTGTGGCGGTGATGGTTGGTCCCTATGGTTTTGGTGCCTGTGGTTTGGTCCCTGGAGTAATTGAAGTAGTCTGTAGATGATGATGAAGATGATGACCTGTTATATATATAACAGTTTAATATGTTATAATAAATGTATAATAATTAAAATGATCAAAATACCCCTGCACTAAAGGACAAAATAGGGATGTTGGAACAGTAAAAAATAAGGGTTTTTGGATTTTGGACTAAAATGGCAACAAAATGCAAACCACAGGGACCCATATGTAATAAGTTTGAGATTTGGACTAAAGTGGCAAAACTGGCCAAACCACAGGGACCAAAATGGAAGTTTACTCACTTTCAAATAACATCTAACTTATTCTCACGTCAGAGTCCAAATGCAGAAGACCCCCTCCTGCTTTAAGGCTAACGGTTTATTGTTTTGCAAAACCCTTTAAGTCTCGAAGCCTAGGAGATGTGTGTACCATCCCCTTGTCGATATTTGTTGTTTCAACAGGGGTCATAAGTGTCACACCAAATATGTTTTAATGGGGGTTATTGCAGCTAATCATTGATGGGACTTTGTCACAAATCAGATTCTGTAGTGATTGTTCATAGTGGGGCTGTAGAGAGTGGGATGGGCAGTTGAGTTCAGGGATAGGTACTAGGTGGTCATTGGGTCAGCGTTGAAGATGAACTGGCTAGAAAGATGACAGTTTCATGATGGGCGGAGGTCATACAACTCAGTGGGTGGTTTGGCCGACAAATTAGGGGAGTTTAGGGATGATGATCGGGGTGTGTTTTGGCAAGTGAAAAGAAGAATACTTTGTCATTTTATACACACATATAATTCTTCCTCTTCCTATATACTAATAAATGAAAATATTTTTTGAACACGTCTCACTTTCTGTTGTTTTCTTACTTTATTTTTTCTATTTATCTCTCATATTAAATAATGATAATAATTTTAAATTAAAATTAGATAAGAATAAATATTTGTTTTTCTATAAATAATTTTAAACAAAATTTTGATAGGAAAAACATTTGTTTTTTTTTTTATATAATCATAACTATATCCCGAGTATTTTGAGTATATATATATATTTTGGAGTGCGGTGATTGAAATTACGGTAAATTAGGAATTAAAGGTTCTCGTTTGATATATACTTAATAATTGTATTATTGTTTTTTTTCACTAGAATAAATAATTATTCTATGTCCTCGGTATATCCTTCTATCAAATGATACGTGTTTTTAGATGCATAACTATAATGTTTGAAATCACCATTATAGTTGCACAATTATTTCAAATGTCCAATCTAGAAAACTTAGTTTCACCTTTGTAACGTTAGGCGTACTGTTATAATTGGTTTAAACCCATCGTTTATCGCACATTGCATCAACATTTAGAAAGAGTACCATTTTTAATTAAAACAATTCTATACTACATTCAAAAAGAGAATTTAATTCTCGATTTTATGGTATAATTCATACAAAATGATGAAATATATAAAAATGTGGGGATACACCTTTTTGTATCGTAAACTCTCTTATATACAAATTTGAGATGAGTGTTTTATAAATGAAATAAACAAATAAGCATGAAGGTGCGTAAAACTAACTAAAATAATTTTATCTCATAATTTGAATGAACAAAAAAACGGGATTCAACCTCATGTAATACATGTGTTTTTTTACCAAATAATAAATAAAAAAATAAAGTAAAATATTATAATAAGTAAATTGTACATCAAAGTTCATTTTTAAAAGATAAATCTTAATGACTGTAAGTGTTAACATATAGCATTCTTTCTCACCTTATTTTCCTATTTATCTCTCATATTAAATAATTGAGTAAATTACAAGTTTTGTCCTTTATCTATATCTCCTTTTGCAGGCAGTGTCCTTTGGCGCAAAACTTGACGAGTCCTGTACTTAATGTTTCAAAATCTTGCACGCTATGTCCTTTAAGCCAAACTCAGTTAACTTTTTTGTTAAATCTGATCACCCAAGGGTATTTTAGTCTTTTTACCTCATTTATTTTATATCTTTTAAATAAAATAAAACAGAATCATTAAAATATTACTATTATTATAACTGTATATAAAATATTATCACTACTCTGCTCCAGTCTCATTATCACCCAATCCTATGTATCTACACACACGTTCACCATGTATCTGTACACACATTCTCCATTTAATCAAATGTGCTACTAAATACACCCCCCCCCCCCCCCCTAATTACTAACTATACCCCCATATAAAAACATCACATCATTACATCACAAATCAATATTTTTTTTTTTTTTTTTTTTTTTTGTCTTTTTGTTGTCTTTTTAATTTTTATTATTATTTACTAGTAGTAATCATTTATTATTATTATAATAGTAATTATTATTATTATTTTAAAAATATTTATTTTAATAAAAATTATTTATTAATTTTTTTTTGAACGAACTCGGTTTTTAAGTAAAATAATTCGAGCTAAGACGAGCCGAGCTACCAAGCGAGCCAAACCGAGCCAAATTGATTCGTTACGAGCCGAGCCGAGCTAGGCTCACTTTCTAACCGAGCCGAGCCGGCTCGGCTCACTTTTAAACCGAGCCATATCGAACGAGCTTTTTCCGAGCTAAATCCGAACGAGCTTCGAGCGAGCCGCGAGCTTTTTGGACAACCCTATCCATGCGTATGTTACACGCATACATAACGTGTTAGGTGATGGAAATTGTGGATTTCGGGCGACGGCTTCTGCTCTAGGGTACAATAAAGATGAATGGTTATTTATCCGAAAATCACTGTTGGAAGAGCTACTTCAGTTTAGAAATAAGTACACTAAAGCTTTCTGTGGCTCATTTAAAAATGTGTTTACGTCCTTGGCTTGGTCAGGGTCGGGGGTTGCACCAAAAAAAAAACATTGGAGGATTATGATAGAGGCAGGATTCTTGATTCCGAACAAGTTTAACGTAATCGTTCAATTTTTATCTAAAGAAAAAAGAAACAGTTCGACTTGTTTTTCGCTTTGGAGAGGCCCTCACCAGTTCCCAGAAAAAAAAATTAATTGCACACGTGAATGGTGGCCATTTTATAATGGTAGAATTGCAAGGATGGTATCTAATTGCCACCACAAACAACCTATGAACATTAATTAGAGAATGGGGGAATATATTTGAATCACGTCAAAATATGTATAATTCTTGGATAGCACAACCTGCTACATATTATGTTGTAGATTAAAGCTCGGTATGTAAAATGTTTAATGATATAATTTTGTAAGAATGTACTTATTTTTTTATAGTTTCTGTTACTACTATAAATGTAATTGGATAAATAATTAGTTATAATAATAACTAGTTATAATAATAATAATAATAATAATATATAACTAATCACTAAATAAAAGATTAAAAAAAGACAACTAAAAGACAAAAAAGCTAAAACGTTAACAAAAGTTATTAACTAAAATACAAAATAGACTAAAAACAAAATAAAATTATTAATTGATGTGATGTTTTTATAAGGGAGGGGGTGTAATTAGTAATTAGGGCGGTGTATTTAGAATGAGTCTTAATAATCTCATAATAATTCATTAAACCCATAATGAAATTCATTACACATTACAGATCTTTGATGTTCCTACTTTAAGTTAGGGATTCGGGTTGCTCTGTCTTTCGATGGAAAGATGTTGGTTCATTCCATGAAGAAAGGAGTGTGTGTTTTTTAGACACGTCGGAAATCAACAGCCACAATAACACACCGCCCTTAATGCCACAACCACCCACCCGCCGCCCACCCACCATCCACCGTCTCCACCATTACCATCCAGATCGGAAATCAACAACCACACCCTAACGCCACAACTACCCACTCACCGTACAATCCGCCGTCTCAGATCTGTTCCGCCATCTCAGATCTTTAGCTTGAAACCTTTGATAGAGAGAGGGGAGAAAGAGAGAGACAGAGACAGAGAGAGATGAGTCTAGACTCTAGAGAGACAGAGTGTGTGTGAAGAGTTTCCGTTTTATTTATTTATAGATCATTTTTGTTATATACATAATAGTCCCTTATATATAAGTTGTTTTACACAATAGTCTCTGCAGATGTGAAATGAAAAAAATGCCCACATATGCAAAGCAGATGACCATAGTTAGCCAAAAAATTTAACTTGGTTAGCTCAAAGGACATACCGTGCAAGATTTTAAAACATTAAATACAGAGCTCGTCAAGTTTTGCGCCAAAGGACATCGCCTGCAAAATGACATATAGATAAAGGACAAAACTTGTAATTTACTCTAAATAATAATAATTATTTTAAACAAAAATTAGATAAGAATAAATATTTGTTTTTCTATAAATAATTTTAAACAAAAATTTAGACAAGCATAAACGTTTGTTTTTTATATAATCATAAAGTTATACCCCGGGTATTATGAGTAGATATATATACTTTAGAGTTCGGTGATTGAAATTATGGTAAATTAGGAATCAAATGTTCCCGTTTGATATATACTTAATATAATATTAGTGTTTTTTCACTAGAATAAATTATTATTCTAGCTCCGGGACATATCCGTCTATCAAATTATACGTGTTTTTAAATGCATCGCTATAATGGTTTGAACTCACCATTATAGTTGCAAAATTCATTCAAATGTCAAATGTAGACAACTTAGTTTCACCTTTGTAATGTTAGGCGTACTATTATAATTGGTTTAAATCCATCATTTGTCACACATTGCAACAATATTTAGAAAGAGCATCATTTTTAAATATACAAATTCTATACTCCATTCAAAAAGAGAATTTAATTCTCGATTTTATGGTATAATTCATAAAAGTGATGAAATATATAAAAATGTGGGGATCGATCTCCACTTTTTTGTACCGTAAACTCTGTGAAATAGAAATTTGAGACAAGTGTTTTATGAATGAAATAAACAAATAAGTGTGGAGGTGCATAAACTACTTAAAATTATTGTATCTCATGATTTGAATGTATCATAAAAACGGGCGCGATTCAACCACATTAATACATGTGTTTTTTACCTAATAATAAATAAAAAACAAACTAAAATGTTATAATAGGTAAATATTACATCAAAGTTCATTTTTAAAAGATAAATCTTAATGACTGTAATTCTTAACACGTGACATTATATTTTATTCAACACGTGCAATACACGAGTTTTTTAAATATATTTCTTTTTTATTATTTATTATATAAAATTACATTTATGCAGTATGTGTATTATTACACGGGGTTCAAACAATATATATATATATATATATATATATATCTTTTATATCTTTATTAATTGTGTCTTTTAGCCGGGGGTTAAAGTAGACATTTCACATCCTCTTAACAGAAAACTTTAGGACCATCAATGGTACCCAGTGGACACCAAAGGCAATGACAAGGCTTGTGAACCGGCTTTGGTATGGGGTTCGAGTCTTGGAGCCATCAAGGTTTTACACATAGGTGGGAGTCACTCCTTATTAATCACTCACGCGAGTACATGTGTGGTTTTTCCTTGAACGCCTAGCCAAACTTTGATGCCAGTGTAGGTCCGGTTAAGACAACATAACTGGTCAGAGTAGGGTGGTAGGTCCTCCATTACGGGAGGTGCGACCTTGGTTGCATAAATTGAAAGTCGTCGTTCTAAAAAAAATCAATGGTATGGTAAGGACCACTATAGTTATACAACTTATACCATTAAAAGCATCTATGTAAGTTCGAGGCTTGACGCTTCCTGGGTTGAGTCTCGGTTCTCTTTGGAGGAAATTAAACGTGCGGTGTTCGAATGTGGGGATGATCGGGCTCCTGGGCCCGACGGGTTCAACTTCCGCTTCTTTAAGCATTTTTGGGACCTCTTCGAGTCTAATTTCTTGGACCTTTTGTCGGCTTTTTATGATTCGGGTCGGATTAGTCCGGGGTGCGGCTCGTCCTTTATTGCTCTGGTCCCGAAGAAGAGAGACCCTTCTGGTCTTGGGGACTATTGCCCTATTAGCCTTGTCGGTGTGGTTAATAAGGTTGTGTCTAAAGTGCTTGCCAATAGACTTAAGAAGGTCCTCGGTTCGGTTATCTCGGTCTCCCAATCGGCATTCCTTGGTGGTAGATTTATTCTCGACTGCCCGCTCATGATTAACGAGGTATGCTCTTGGTTAAAGAATGTCAAAAGGAAGGCGTTTCTCTTTAAAATCGACTTTGAAAAAGCCTACGACAACATCAATTGGGGTTTCGTTGTGGATATTTTCTGTCAAATGGGTTTCGGGTCTAAATGGTGCAATTGGATATGGGGTATTCTCTCCTCGGCTAGGGCGTCGGTTCTGGTCAACGGTTCGCCGACCTTTGAGTTTAATTGTGCTAAAGGGATGAGGCAAGGTGATCCCATTTCCCCGTTCTTGTTTGTGGTCGCCATGGAAGTGTTATCATGTATTCTCGACAAAGCTGTGGAGGTCGGAGTGTTCTCGGGGATTGAGCTTCCTGATGAGGGCCCGATGTTGTCTCACCTTTTCTTCACAGAGGACGCACTTATTGTTGGGGATTGTGGGGTTAACAATGCCTTGAATGTAGTGAGAATATTATCTTGCTTCCACGCGTGCTCTGGTTTAAGGATTAATCTCAGTAAATCCAACTTATATGGGATAGGGGCGAATAGTGCGGAGGTGGAAGAGTTGGCTGGCGTGGTAGGGTGTAGTAAGGACTCCCTTCCCTTTAAATATCTTGGATTGAAAGTGGGGGCTAATATGAATCGTATAAATAATTGGAAGCCTGTGTATGATATTTTCGAGTCGCGTTTAGCCCTTTGGAAATCCGAGTTCTTGTCTATGGGTGGTAGAATTACTCTTATTCGCTCCGTTCTCCAGGGTCTTCCGAGTTTCTACTTCTCTCTTTATAGAGCCCCGGTTAAAGTCATCAAGGACTTGGAAGGTAAAATGAAGAAATTCTTATGGGGTGGTTCCAACGAGGTAAAAAAAACTCACTTGGTCTCTTGGGATGTTATGGCTTTGCCTAAAAAACGCGGGAGTTTGGGCATTAGTAAACTCTACAACATTAACATCGCTCTGCTTTGCAAATGGGGTTGGAGATACAAATGTGAGAAGAACAACCTTTGGGTTAAGGTGGTTGACTTTATCCATGCTAGCAGGTCGGGTTGGGCTTTTCTTCCGGATAAGAAGTCTCTCGGTGGGGTCTGGCATAATATTGTGGATGTCTTTAATAAGCCGTTACAGGGGGTTCGAAGCTTCGAGACATGTTCAGAGGTTCTGTCGGTAGAGGGGATAGCATCCTTTTTTGGCTGGATCCCTGGTTGGCGGATGCTCATCTCAAAGATTTATTTCCGAATCTGTTCGCTCTTGAAGTGGTCAAAACTTGCCTGGTTCGGGACCGTTTATCAGGTAATTGGTTATGGAGGCACGACCCATACCTTGAGGATGAGATGTTAGAGTTTCAGGCCTTGTTTGAGGCTGTTGACTCGGTCTCCCTAAGTGATGGTATCGACAGGTGGATCTAGAAGGGAGATACCTCATCTTGTTTTTCGGTTGGCTCTGTCAGGATATTTCTGGAGGGTGTTTCTGCCAGTAACAGGGGTTTTATTCTTGATTGGTGGAAATGGGTTCCCTTAAAGTGCAATGCTTTTGTTTGGAGAGCAGCTTTGGGTCGGATCCCGACTTATGACGCCTTAAGGAGGAGGGGTATTGTTATTGGAGATGGGTTATGTCCGTTGTGCAGATCCGATGATGAATCA
Source organism: Helianthus tuberosus (assembly GCA_030545235.1). Classification (NCBI taxonomy): domain Eukaryota; kingdom Viridiplantae; phylum Streptophyta; class Magnoliopsida; order Asterales; family Asteraceae; genus Helianthus; species Helianthus tuberosus. The sequence continues at coordinate 63,919,078 of CM060366.1, read as the reverse complement.
GCTGACCATTTATTCACTTCTTGTCTGATGGCTACCATTTTGTGGCAGAAAATTAGCAGATGGTGCCGGTTGCCGCCGATTTTCGCGTTCACGTTTAAAGATTTGGTTCAGATTCATAGTTTCGGTAATCTTAAAACTGGCGAAAAGGATGCCCTGCATGGTATTATTATTTCAGCCTGCTGGTGCCTGTGGTTGGCTCGAAATAAGGCTGCCTTCTCCAATGTCGCTTTCAAAGTGGATAGCATTTTTAGTGAGGTTAGGGCATTGGGCTTCCTTTGGTATAAACATAGATCTAAATGTAATTCTATAGCTTGGTTAGACTGGTGTAAATTTGTAATTATGTGAGGGTTGTGTTTTGGTTTTGGTTTGGCTCCGGTTCGGTTTTCGGGCGCGGGCTTGTTTTAATGAAGTTTTCCTTTCAAAAAAAAAATGTAAGTTCGAGGCATCTCTGAAATCTGTGCAAGTAATTAAGTCTTATAATCATGAAATCATTAAGTAAATCACATGTGAGTATGTAGTGTTTTAAAACGAGATTATGGATCTAAATTATATGCTAAAATGGTAAATAATCATTAGAAAAAATTACACAGTTTGATTCTTATGGTTTCCGTAAAATTTTAATGTCGGTTACTAATAATTTTTTGTTGCAAAATCAGGTATTAACGTTTGAATTTGTCACAATGTTGAGTACTAAGGCCAAACTTTGTCACAATGTTGAGTACTAAGGCCAAACCTTGTTAACTTTCTTAGTTAAATTTTACCAAAATGAGTAAAATGCCCTTTATTAACTAAAGGGTCTATTTTTAATTAATTATATTTGACTAATATAATTTAAAGCATTTTTTTAATTATTTTATAAAATTAAATGGATTTGAAGTTTATAATTTATAAATTTTGAGTTTATTATTTAGATTAAGTTAAAAAGTTTATTTTACTAGCATATTATTTATAAACTCAAAGTTTATAAATAATAAACTTCAAATCCATATTTAACAAAAAAGTTAACAAGGTTTGGTTTTAGTACTTAGTGGCGGAGCTTGACCAAAAGTTCGAGGGGGCGGAAAGTTATGAGACCCAATTTATATATTGTATAAATATTTAGACAAAATAATTGGGGGGACAATTCTATATAATTTTTTCGGACGAAAAATGAGAAATTTTACACTTTAACCGAAACATTGGGGGGGGGGGGGGGGGGGGGGGTGCACCCCTCACTTTACACTAAGCTCCGCCATTGTTAGTACTCAACATTGTGACAAATTAGAACGTCTGACGTTACAACAAAAAACTATTAATACCCGATATTGAAATTTGACAGAAACCACAAGGACCAAGGGTATAATTTTTTCTAAGAGTAAACTTCCGTTTTGCTCCCTGTGGTTTGGTCACTTTAACGGTTTTGCCCCAAACCTTTAAAAATTGTCATTTTCCTCCAATAGTTTGCTATGGTTTTTCCATTTTGCTCCATGCGGGGAGCAAAATGGAAAAACAGATAACTTGGATATAGTTAGAGGCGGGGAGCAAAATGGAAAAACTATCGCAAACTATTTGAGGAAAATGACTATTTTTAAAGGTTTAAGGCAAAACCGTTAAAGTGACCAAACCACTGGGAACAAAACGGGAGTTTACACTTTTTCTAATCACCAAACTATCCCCGAAAAGTCTATTTTGGAATAAAAGAAATTGTATATGGCTTCTTTTGCTATGTGTGGTGAATTTGAAAATTCGAATTGTAAAGAAAAAAGTCAAGTAGGGTAGTGAGGGTTTCAATATTCACACCCAACAACATAATGTTACATTATGCAGAGGCAGGTGAAAAGTGGTGGGTCTTTTCAATTATTTCTTGAAAGGCTATGATTCTCCTAAGCTTGAACCCTTATCTTTAATGGGATGGCCACGTTAACTCCAAAGGCTTTGTCAACTGGAACCCAAACCTCACGCTCGTAAGGTTGTTGCTGCCCTGCCCTCCACACCCCACCCATGGCGGTGTCCCGCACCCATGCCACCTACCTGGAGGTGCTTCCCCTTCACCAATCCCACAACGCGTGCTCCTATTTGATTAATGGGCACTAATGAATTGTAAAGAAACTACGTTACCCCCCCCCCCTACCCCCGACCCATCCCTAATATCATACATCCATAAGAGCATTCACATCCAATCCATCAAATTATACATACATTCCACTAAAAAACAACTCCTATATCAATATATTTCCACTAAAAACAAATATTTTTTCTTTCTCCTTTCAATTAAATAATATTATCATTACATTTTTCTCTCACATCCACTCACAACCACTTTCAAAATATATTAAAAAATTATAACGGGTGAACAGTGTCCCCCCAAATATACAGATGAACAGTAACATTTTCTCTCTCCTTTACTCACAACCACTTTTTATACCCTTTATAATATAAAGGGGAAGGATCCACTAAAAAGTGGATTTTGCCTAAGTAGCCTAAGAAGTAATCTTAACCATTCATTTTTCAAATCAATGGTTAAGATAAAAGGGTAGGAGAAAGGAGGAGTGCAAGGGTATTTTGGGAAAATCATATTTATGGACTTTCTCTCTCCACATGCAAGTCACATGCATATTCCACCCTCATTTTTTAAACGTTCATAACTTTTTTATACGACAATATTTTTTCATAAAAATTTCACCGTAAAATCGAGCGTCTTTTTATTTTTAATTTGAGTACCATATTGCTATATAAAATATGAAAACTATAAAAACCCACTTAAATGTGTTGTATTTCTATGTTATATAACATTTTTTTGTGCTGAATTTTTGTACTATATTTTTGTGCTAATTTTTTTGTGCTGAATTTTTTTGTCTTAAATTTTTTTCCTCAATTTTTTTGTACTAGATTTTTTTGTACTACATTTTTTGCTAAATTTTTTCGTGCTATATTTCTTTGTACTAGATTTTTTTGTGCTATATTTCTTTGTACTACATTTTTTGTGCTATATTTTTTTGTACTACATTTTTTTGTGCTAGATTTTTTGTGTTAGATTTTTTTGTACTAGATTTTTTTTGTTTATATTTTTTAAAAACAAAAGGGGTGCCACATGTCATTTTCACTCCTATTTATAAGGACCAAAATGCCCTTCATTCCTACTTATTAGGAGTGTCACATGTCATCATCACAATCCTTCTTAGGCTACTTAGGCAAAATCCACTTTTTAGTGGATCCTTCCCCATAATATAAAAACCCCTCCTCACATAATTTGATGGTTAGGATGTGAATGCTCTAACATCCATCTCTCCCGTCTCTAAACCATTTCTAATTAATTAAGGATGATGCTACATCTTTCTACAAAAACAAAGGGTTAAACACGTTTTTTTTTTCTTTATTAAAGAAAAAAACGACCATCTTATTGTTTTATCTGACCATAAAATAACTAACCAATGTTACATCTGCCATGCATTTGCCTTCAATAACATTATGAACTTGTATAAAATCTTGATGTTTCCTTATTGGCAAGATCAGTGTTGTTGATCAGAAAATTCTTATACCATTTTGCAGAACGTTTAGGTATCCGCGCTAGCGTTTTTCGATCCACATAGTATAATCCGAACCGAACCTTGTAGCCGCTGAACCATTCCAAGTTATCCATAAACAACCATACGAAATATCCACGTACATCAGCTCCCCCCCTGAATATTTCAAATTCAGATCAATGCCACACTTTTGACATTTCTAGTCAAACATAAACTTTGAGAATTCAAAAATGATACAAACCTAATAGACTTGGCTAAATAAGCAAGGTGTTTGGCATGATATTCAATTCGCTTGACGTCATTAGTTAGCTCATTAACCCGTGGCTCGTGCACGTCAGGTGAAGAATACCCTGCAAAAGAAGTATATATAATGTAACAATAAAATGAAAGAATGGTATGCTATCAAATCTAAAAATGATGACACTTACCATTTTCAGTAATAAACATGGGCATGTTATTGTAGCGAATCTTGATGAGGTTAACAATCTCTTCCATACCTCTAGGAACAACATATGACCCTTCTATTCCAGTCTGTTTTTGCAATAACAACACTGTCATTATATCAACAAAAATTATTAATAAAAGATTGTAACTTCCTACCAGTTCACCAATGAGCACGTCATCACGCTCTCCAACCGTCCCCACAAAACCTTGGATTGCATGATTCTCAGTTGCAGTGCAACTAGAATTAGTACAATCCTTAGCATATATTGTCGAATAATGGTTGATGCCAATAAAATCTACGCTATTCTTCATAAAATTCTTTTCATCACGGGAGAAACTTGGTAATGCATTACCTGGGTAGTCTCCAAATATGGAGGGATCAAATGTCCTGTTTAATGATAACAAGTTGAACAAAGATTTTATATATATATATATAGGGGACCGCTAAAATGAGAACCACCTCCAGTTGTAAGAACCGCGAGAACCACTTTCTAGCCATTAGATCAAGTAGATGGATGGATGAGATTGAAAGTATTAAAAAATAATATTAAGTATTTTTTGTCTTATTATGTTTTTAATATTTTATTCTTAAAGGGTATATAAGTAAAACTGTCTTTTTTGTCTTTTTGTATATATTAATTTTAAATTACATTTTTTGTCATATTCATTAATTACATTTTTTACTTAATTGTTTTTTATTTTATAAACTGATTTTTTTTTAAACAAATTTTTTGAAATCAAATTTTTAGTATATTTTTTTTAAAGATTTGTTTAAAAAAAACGTTTTGAAGATCCGTTTTTTTTACGCCCCGGTTTTTTTCGTTAACGTTTTTTTTACATTTTACGCACCAATTTTTACGTTAACGTTATTTTACGTTTTACACGTCGGTTTTTTACGTTTTACGCCCCGGTTTTTTACGTTTTACGCGTCGGTTTTTTACGTTTTACGCGTCGGTTTTTTACGTCTTACCCCCCCGGTTTTTTACGTTAACGTTTTTTTTACATTTTACGCGCCAATTTTTACATTAATGTTATTTTACGTTTTACACGTCGGTTTTTTACGTTTTATGCCCCGGTTTTTTACGTTTTACGCCCCAGTTTTTTACGTTTTACACGTCGGTTTTTTACGTTTTACGCGTCGGTTTTTTACGTTTTACGCCCCGGTTTTTTTCGTTAACGTTTTTTTTACATTTTACGCGCCAATTTTTACATTAACGTTATTTTACGTTTTACACGTCGGTTTTTTTTTATGTTTTTAAATTTTACGTTTTATGTAAAACTTTTTACGTTTTAAGTTTTACGTTAAACTTTTTACGTTTTACGTAAAAGCTTACGGTTGAACTTTTTTTCCACAAAAACTTTTTTACACGAAAACTTGTTTACGCAAAGACGAACGCACCCATAGATCGCAAAGTCGGTAGGTGTCTCGGATAGATTTTTATCGTCATCGACGAGGGAAAAGAATATAAAAAAACAACAAAACAAAAGTGTATCTCGAAAAAAAAACGAAGTTTTGGCTCAGATTTTCCGATAATCAGAGGCTGCAAAGTGGGGTTGCGGGTTCAAAAAACCCTACCCTCCGCCATCCTTGCCGCGCCATCGTCAGTTTTTTTTTTTCATCACAGCCGATTCAAATAAGGCACCATATTCAAACGATTTGAACATTCAAAACGAAACAAGAACAGCATTCAAACATATTTCAAACCCAAATTCAACATGAAACCCAGATTCAACATCAAACCCATATTCAAACATCAAACCCATATTCAATAAGGCAACAGAATCAAAAAGGTCCCCAAAAACATCATTCAAACCCAGATTCAACATGTTCATCATTCAAACCCAGATTCAACAGAAATCAAACCCAGAAGGAACATGAACATCATTCAAACAAAACATGAACATGAACATCATTCAACCAAAACCCAGCAAAAGGAACATGAACATCACTGTTTTTCACAAACCCAGTAGCCACCACCCCTAAAAAACACCCTCTTCCTTCACCCCCCAAAACCGGCACCACCTCTAGCCACCACCCAACCACCGGCACCACCTACATCGATCGCACCACCGGCACCACCCGACATCGCCGGCACCACCGACATCAACGGCATCACCGGCATCGACGACACCACCGGGTTTAGAGACAAAAGGGTGTGGTGTTTGGGGGTAGCCGACAACCAAGGGGGCCTAATTTACAATTCAGAGACACAAGATCAAAACCCAAAAAAACAGAGACACAAGATCCAAAAAAACATACCGTTAAAACCCATCTTTTCAGTTCAACCAGTAGCCAACACAAGAAGTTCGGCCGGTCATCAATGAAGGTGACCCGGCGATGGTGGAAGACGAAGTCGCCGCCGCACACGGCGGAGATGATAGAGATGGCGGTGGTGGAAGACAGCCGGTCATCACTGAAGGTGACCCGGATGGAGGGGTGGGTTGAGATCGGAGCAGGAGGATGGAGGATGGGTTGAGATTGTAGGGTTGTTTGAAGATGAGAGAAGTCTGCAACTAGAGAGGAGAGGTGAGAGTATAAAGCAACTTTAAAAGAGGAGAGAGAGATGAGAGATTAGACATTAAAAGGAAATGACCAAACTGCCCTTTGAGTTGTCATATTCTGATTGGTTGAGAGTGGTTCTCGCGGTTCTTACAACTGGAGGTGGTTCTCATTTTAGCGGTCCTATATATATATATATATATATATAGTAGGAGTTGGGTGGAAAGTCTATTTTTCCTAGAAAGTCTAGGAAGGAAAAAGTATTGGACATGTGTCATTGAGGGATTTTAAGTAGAAGGGCTATCATGTAATTTCACATTTTGATTTTATTTTTGGAATGTATCTTCATTAACTAAAATTCCATGATTTTCGGAATTTTTATTATTTTCGAATTCAAATCTGGAAGTCAATGGGTTCATTAACTAAAATTTCATGTCACATTACATCGCATATTCCATTGTTCAGAAGATTACTGGAATTTATCAGCATGTTCTTGGTGCTGTGTTTTAACAGTTTACAGGGCTAAAGTCAATTTTTTTTATAGATCCCACAATATAAAGATGGTAAAACACAGTGTATGAATCCGATTGCTATTAAAACACAACTGTTTGAATCTGAATGCTAAAACACAACTGTATGAATCTGATTGCTGTTAAAACACAACTGTATGAATCTGAATGCTAAAACACAAGTGTATGAATCTGCTTGCTGTTAAAACACAACTGTATGAATCTGTTTGCTGTTAAAACACAACTGTATGAATCTGAATGCTAAAACACAACTGTATGAATCTGCTTGCTGTTAAAACACATCTGTATGAACCTAGATGCTAAAACACAACTGTATGAATCTGAATGCTAAAACACAACTGTATGAATCTGCTTGCTGTTAAAACACATATGTATGAATTTGCTTGCTGTTAAAACACAACTGTATGAATCTGTTTGCTGTTAAAACACATCTGTACGAATCTGCTTGCTAAAACACAACTGTATGAATCTGCTTGCTGTTAAAACACATCTGTATGAATCTGTTTGCTGTTAAAACACATCTGTATGAATCTGAATGCTAAAACACAACTGTATGAATCTGTTTCCTGTTAAAACACATCTGTATGAATCTGAATGCTAAAACACAACTGTATGAATCTGCTTGCTGTTAAAACACAACTGTATGAATCTGTTTGCTGTTAAAACACATCTGTATGAATCTGAATGCTAAAACACAACTGTATGAATCTGCTTGCTGTTAAAACACATCATCAAGAAAACGGAGATGATAAGAACAATATTTGAATGGTGATGATGAACTCGGAGATGGTGGAGATGGAGAAGTGTTTTAATTTGATCCGGTGCTCTCCGTCGTTTCTAAAGTTATCTTCTTCCATGATTGTAGTTATTTTTGGTTGGGATTGGGGTTTCCAAGATGGGTTTGGAGAGAGAGAGAGGGGGAAAATCGCTTGAATTTAGGAACTGGGCGGTTATCTAATTGATTTAAAACACGACCATTGACAAAATTGCCCCTACTCATTTAAAACAATCAATTAATTAAACTCAAATATTACAAGATTGCCATTGATTTAATCTCAACCCTTAAACACACCAATCGGATGGACCAGATCGCTTCCTAGACTTTCTAGGAAAAACACACTTTCCGTGCGAACCCTACTCTCTCTCTCTCTCTATATATATATATAGGGGAGGGCTATATAGAAAACCCAATATATATAGAAAACCGTAGAAAACCCAACCTCCCGACATTTTTTTTTTGAAAAAAATAACACATGTAATATACATGTTTTTAAGAGTTTTGGGCCAAAAAATCAAAAAAGCGCCGAAGGAATGATTTAAAAAAAAAAAATTCAGCAATTTCTGTCTTTTGTGCCTAACACATGTTAGGCAACCGGACATTGCTGAAATTTGTTTATTTTTTTAAAAAAAATCCCTTCGGCGCTTTTTTTGTTTTTTTTTTTGGCCCAAAACACTTTAAAACATGTATATTACATGTGTTATTTTTTTCAAAAAAAAAAAAAAATGTCAGGAGGTTGGGTAAAAATGGGGGGAGATTTGAGTTTCCAGAGTTTTCTAAAAATTTAAGGGTTTTTCTGTCTAGCCTTCCCTTATATATATATATATATATATATATATATATATATATATATATATATATATATAGGGGACCGCTAAAATGAAAACCACATCCAGTTGTAAGAACCGAGAGAACCACTTTCTAGCCACTAAATCAACAAGATGGATGGATAAGATTAAAAGTAACTAAAATTAATATTAAATACATTTTGTCTTATTATATCTTTAATATTTTAATCCAAAATGGTAGTTTAGTAAAATTACTCTTTTTTGTCTTTTTGTCTTTATTATTTTTTTTTTTCCTTTTTTGTTTTATTATATTACTTTTTATTTTTTAAACAAATTTTTTTTGTTAAAAGCATTTTTAAATTCAAATTTTTTTAACAAAACAATTTTTTTGCGCGCCGGTTTTTGCACGCCGGCCGGCTCTTTTACGCATCGTTTTTTAACGCGTTTTTTTTACGTTCGGCTTTTTCAAGCGTCGTTTTTTAACGCGTCGTTTTTTAACGCCGTTTTTTACGCTCGGCTTTTTCAAGCGTTGTTTTTTTAACGCGCCGTTTTTACGTCCCGTTTTAACGCGGTGTTTTTACGTCCCGTTTTTATGCCCCGTATTCACGCCCCTTGTTTAGGCGCCGTTTTACCACACTGTTTTTTACGTTTTACAATTTACGTAGAAAAAGTTTTACATTAAAAAGTTTTTACATAAAAGTTTACGTTTTACGTTAAAAAGTTTACGTTTTACGTTAAACTTTTTACATTTTATGTTTTTTTTACACACGCGTTTTTTAAACTTTTTTACGTTTTTTTACGAAAACGTTTTTTACGGTTTTAAACTTTTTTTTTACAAAAACTCTTTTTCCAAAAAAAATTTACAAATTTATTTTTTCATAAAAACTTTTTTTACAAAAGACAAAAATTTATACGAAGACCTTTTATGGTTTTAACCTTTTTTACAATAATATTTTTTTACACACTCATTTTTAAACTTTTTTTACATTTTTTACGAAAACTTTTTTTACAGTTTTAAATTTTTTTCCAACAAATTTTTTTTTACAATTTTCTTTTACAAAAACATTTTTATAAAGTAACAAAAAGATGAGAGAGAAATGTGAAGAAAGAGAAATTGAAAAGACTTTTAAAAGATACTTTAATGAGGAGTGATAGATGATTTTGATTAAATGACTATATTACCCTTTTAATTGTCATTATTTGATTGGTGGAAAGTGGTTCTTGCGGTTCTTACAACTGGGGGTGGTTTTTATTTTAGCTGCCTCATATATATATATATATATAGTGGAGAGTTCAAATGAGAAGAATTTTTTTGTAAGAAGAAAAAAGAAGAAGTTTTAACCAATAAGAATGCTTCATTTTACTTCATTTAATATTTGTATTTAATTTTAATATAAGGGTATATTGGTAAACTTATATAAATCATTAATGTGTATTCTTCCACTTTAATAACTAGCTCAATTAAATTTGTAACTCCTTTTCAAAATATATATTTTTTTCAAATTAAAAAAATAACTTAATTTAAAGTGTAGAATAAATTACTAGTTGTGTAGGATAAATCACGAGTTGTGTAGGATATATTTCAAGGTGTGTAGGATAAATTTCCACTGTGTAGGATAAAATTCTATAATGTGTAGGGTATATGTAGGAAAATTTTGATATGTGTAGGTTTTGTAGATTATATGTAGGATAATTAATAATTAGTTGACTAATTAATTAAAGAGAGAAAAATTAATGATATAAGTTATAAATTAAATAGCATTTTACTAATATGTCATTTCTTCTTTTTCTTCTCACATTAAATTTCTTCTCAAATGAACATTCCGCTATATATATATATATATATATATAGGGTAAGGTTCATGTGAGAATCACCTTTATTGCGAGAACCGCGAGAACCAATGTGAACACAACCTAAAATAGCTAAAAAAACCTAAAAAAACCTAACCCCCCCCCCCCAAGCTAAATGCTAAAAACTAAAACCCCTAAAAAACCTAAAAAAAACCTAACCCCCCCCCCCCAAAAAAAAAACCTAAACCCCCTCCCCCACCCCCCAAAAACCTAAATCCCCCCCCCCCCCCCCCCTTCAAGCTAAAATGCTAAAAACTAAACCCCCAAAAAACCTAAAAAAATTAAAAAAATAAAAAAAAATCAAATTTTTTTTAATATTTTTATGTTAAAATCGCTACTTTTAGTAGCAAAAAAAAAAAAATTTTAAAAAAATTTTTAGCCATTTTTGGTTGTGTTCACATTGGTTCTCGCAATAAGAGGTGGTTCCTAACGGATCTTTGTCCTATATATATATATATATATATATATATATCTCACGTTTATATATTTATTTACGGCGAACATATGTTCAAAAAGGTTACCAGCCAGAACGAAAAGCAAATGCCCTTTTGGCAGCTTCATGATCTAGTTCTCTATCCGTTAGTGGTTCATACATAACAGCGTGAATAGTGAGACCAACTGAGCCACCTTGCTTAGGCTACAAATACAAACCAACAAATTAAATAGTGAAAATTTATAGATGATCACAAAGAGATAAGTCAAAGATTGACTTGAAATTAGTTGATTGCCTGGAAGTATTCATGATATAGCTTGGCTGCCCTGCCATGGGCCAACAACATGTTGTGCATAACGATTATAGGCTCGACATCTGAATTGCCGTCAAAACACTTTCCAAAAGGCTCTGAACAACGAGACGGTGGAGTAGTTCCCCATAGGTAAGCATATTCTGCGATTAATTTAGCTTCGTTTATGGTGATCCAATACTTCACTCGGTCCCCAAAAGACTTGAAGCAGACTTCTGCTAAATATAAAAACTCTTCCATGCTAGTAACACAACTAATAAGCTAACAAACATATAAGGAATTTGTTGAAAGTTAATCCTAAAACTCGTGTGAGTTGAAACTTGAAGGGCCAAAGTGAATGATTGATATAATTAGTTTTAATTAAAGTTTCATTTATTTTAAGTGATTATATTGTGACCGATTTAGGAAATGTTTAATTGTCTTGGAGAGCAAGTGTAGTAGTACTATAAATAGGGGTCTAGGTTATTGTTTTTATTTGTCGCTTTTCTTTGTAAGTTCGTAAGTTCTTTTGATTGAATAGAAAGAGTCGTGGGTTTGTCCCCCCAATATCTCGTGTTCATGTTTGTTGATACGATTGTTTGAACCGTCTGGGCCAACAATTGGTATCAGAGCAATTGTTGACGAAAGCAAGAAAGGAAAGTTTATGGTGTTTGGTTATTTATTGGAGATTGGTTTCGGGATTTGGAATCAATTCTAACTGAAAATAACAAACAAGAAAAGAAACGAAAGATAGAAAAGACACGATGGTGATTGGGGGAGTTTCATTATTGACGAAATCGAACTACAAAGTATGGTCGACCAAGATGGAAGGATTTCTGAAAGACTATGGATTTTGGGATGTTATTAAACCTACAGTCGGCGTAGTTGTAGATGAAAGGAAGATGTGCACTGCATTGGGGTACATATGTCAAACCCTACCGGAAGACATCTTGGTACAAGTTGGCATACTCATGAATGCTAAAGAAGTATGGCGTGCCTTGAAGATTCGATTTCTTGGAATTGATCATGTAAGAAAGGAAGAAAAGGAAAAAGCAGCTCAAGAAGCCGCTAAGAAAGAAAGATTGGATGAGATCATTGAGAAAGAAAGATCTGATGTGATTGTTTAAGAAGAACAAGGACGTAAGAAAGAAGCTCAAGAAGCTATAGAGAAAGAAGAAGCTTTGCAAGCTATTTTGGTAAGTGAAGAAAAGGAAAGATTGAATAAAGAAAAAGAAAGAATTGCTTTGGAAGAAGAAGAGAAAGGGGTGAATTTTCAGGTATGTTTTCCTGACTTAAACAATCTTGAAGATAAAGAATTTGTAAAGATCAGTGAGCAGCAACGAAGCAAGAAATCTGCTACTGATCATGATGATGAGAGAAAAAAAATCTAGTACCGAATGAAAGGAAGGATGCAAGTGCACATTTAGAATCGTATGTGAAAGTCAACAGTCGAGCATCTGTTGAAGAAAAATCTGAATCGAATGAAAAGTTCAAAAGAATAGTTAGAAAGAAAAGACCAACAGGGTCTGATAATAAAAGAAAGACTAACCCAGCTGCGAGTTTTGGGTCGAAGTTGAATTGCCAAGAATGTTGAGATGAGCAAAGAAAGAAAAGAAAAGTGAGGAAAAAGAACTTGTTAATTGAACAAGTGATGCAACAAATATTTGAAGATAGAAAAGTTCAAGAAAAGAAAGTGATGAATGAATTTCCATCTGAAATGAATGTGGATGGTTTGAATGATGAACGTGAAGAACCTGTTAAACATGTTTGTTACAAACAATTGAAAGAAAGAATAAATAAATAAGATCAATGATAGAAATTGAAGAGTTGAGAGTGCTATTTGGGATTTAAGACCTTGGCGGTACAAAGTCAAGAAATTTTGGGCCGAATTTTAGGAATAAGGGGGAATGTTGAAAATTAATCCTAAAACTCGTGTGAGTTGAAAGTTGAAGGGCCAAAGTGAAAGATTAATATAATTAGTTTTAATTAAAGTTTGGTTTATTTTAGGTGATTATATTCTGATTGATTTAGGAAAGGTTTAATTGTCTTGGAGAACAAGTTTAGTAGTACTATAATAGGGGGTCTAGGTTATTGTTTTTATGTGCTCTTTTCTTTGTAAGTCCTTAAGTTCTTTTGATTAAATAGAAAGAGTCGTGGGTTTGTCCCTCTAATATCTTATGTTCGTGTTTGTTGATACGATTGTTTGAACCATCTGGGCCAACAGAATTTATGAAACAATGGCGTTTTAGACATACTGCATTTCCGGGTTCAGCCAAGAACCGTATCTATCTTCAATCTCTTGAGGGAATTCTGCATGGTAAATCGTCACAAATGGTACGATTCCTGTTCATTTTAATCAAGATCCATAACTATTCGATTTAAAGCTAGTAAGATTTAAAAATTTTAATTAAATTTTAATTCAACTATCAGTTCATAGCACCTCTGAGAATGAGATTGTCTATGATCTTGTTGTAGAACATGATGCCAGTAAGTAGCGTTAACTTCACCAAACCTTCCTCCTAAAAAACAAAATGCAATTGAAAATGCGAACGATTAGGCAAATTTGACAAGATAATGGAAGTAATTGAGGGATGGTAAGATTAGACAAAATACTTGGAAGAATTCTACACCAAGATACTGAAAATTTGTATGCTTGTAAACCAAGTGAATACATCTCCTCAATGTCTCTCTGTATGACACAAATCAAATATTCAAATAAAAATTAAACTAATATAAAAATATCAACAAAAATGATAGATAAACAGTAATTAACCAACTAACCAAGAACAGATGATAATGATCATCTGCAATATCTCCATTGTCCCCATGTTCTCCACAACCTATTAAAAATGATGATGGATTCGATATACAATATTCATCACTTGAATCAAAATCAATCTGTAGTATACTAACCTCTAGAGTGACAAAACACATCCCAGTTGCTTAATGATTTTGACTCTTCAAGATAGGCTCCTTCAACCTGTAAAACTACATGGGATAAAGTCATAAAAAGCTATAATAATGAGGGGATCAAGTTGGAAAGATAGAAGATTGACTTGGAATGCAGAAGTGCCAGTTCCGAACAGAAACCCGGATGGAAAATCGGATCTTTTGATTCGGGTCTCTTCGTTTTCTTTAAATATGAAACCTCCATCGCCATTGTTGGAGGCTTCAAGAAGTGTTGCAGGAGCTGAAATGAGAAAGAAGAAGATAAAGGTGGTGGGTATTTTCAGGGGCGGATCCAGGGGGGGTTCCTGGGTTCCCAGGAACCCCCTCGGTTTGGAAAAAAATGGAAAAAGTTAGTGGAAACTTGATTGATTTCGAAAAAATTAGTGAGAATATACCAAAAGGAACCCCCCGGGAAAAATTCCTGGATCCGCTACTGGGTATTTTCATTTTCATATAACTTTGTTGTAGATATATCTTCGACTTATGAAATCTTCACTTCTTCTTCTCCTTCACATCGATCTTTCCAAAAGAAACACCAATAATGGTTTTTGAAATATAAAATAAACGGCATGTGAACTATCCAAAACAATATGTTTAGACAATTTGAACCGCTGGTTTTATACATATGCGTAAGTGAGTACTTTAAAAATATTAACCAGTGGGAATGTCCGCATGTAGCGGTGTGTGCGTCTGTTTTGTCGAATCGTAGTTGTTGGCTAGGGTTTGTAGCGTATGTATGGCGTTTGCGGGTTATTCTTTTATGGTGATGTGTGAAGTAAGTAGGAAGCAACAATCCAGTAGTTGTTGCTGAGTATTAACTTTACAAATAATGTCTTCTTTTTTCCACCCTCACGATGCCACGGAAAAAAGGTACCCTATAAAATTAATTTAGAACTTTGATTGCAACCTTCTCTACAATTATATATTTGAACTCAGGACTTAAGCGACACTTTCTAATTGTAGACACGTGTCAAATGGGGATGGAGTAAATAAGTTGGATGCTAATGAGTTGTTTGGGTGGTCCTCATGCCATCAACTTTTGCTACTTGAAGAAGGGAGTAGTGATTTGTGTGTATGTATATGAGTAACTTGGTGTATTGGAAACAATAATGCTAGATTGAAATGAGAATTATTATGTAACACAATGGAAAATTATATTGAATTATATGGCAACACGTTTCCTAGAACTCTCAAATATTCCAGATTGGATGAGAGGGACAATTATATCAAAAATGGAAGATTATAAAGTTGTGGGATTAAATGTGATACAATGCCAAAATTTTGGCCTCTGAAGGTCCATTACAGACCGCAAGGCATATGCCTTATATAACGCTTCGCATTTTTGTACTTTTCTTATTTAGAAAGTTGTATTCGTATTTCTATTTTTAGAAACATTGTAATTCGTATTTCGTTTCAATCTCGAGACTTTGATCATAATGGGAATTCACTTTAATATTCATACATGTTACCTTTCATATTTGTTATATACGCAATCAATCTTTAAATACATGTTTATACACAAAACCGAGACTTAAAATAAACTTTGTATACCTAAAAACAAGTTAAAATACAAGAAAACGGCATAAAATAACCTAGTTACAAAGTGCATGGACTAAGTGAGTAAAACCAAAAGCTTTTCCACCTCCTTTCTCCTCCAATCACCTTCCACTATTCTTTAGCCATTCATATTTCACCATTTTCCACCTCTTTTCTCCTCCAAACACCTTCCACCTTCATTAACTCCCAAACCCTAATCCCCACTTATAAATACAAGCCTCCACCACCTTCTAAACACTTTCCACACACCTAATTTTCTCTCAGGTTCTCTAACTCCTCAAATATCTCAAAGCAAGGCAAAAACATTCAAGTGTTCTAAGTGAGTTTTCACTTACTTTTCTTCACGTTTCTTCTTCTTTCTTCTTTCAAACTACTTGGATAACCTCTAGGAAGGTTTCCACAAGTTTGCCATGGCAAATTAAGGTGGAACCTCACCACATTTGAGGTCCAAATTAGTATAAAAATTATGTTTTGATGTATCTTTTTATTTTATGTATATTTTACGTGAAACTTAGTGGAATCTTGTATCCACCATGCTCCCAACTAAGTTTATAGTTGTGGGTTTGTGTTGTGGTTGATTTCCACCAAGAAATAAGGCTCAAAGCCTCTTTAAAATTATGCCCAAAATGTTCTAAGTGTTGAAACCATCCAAGCTTCCAACCTTAAATGTTGGAAGACTTGTGTATGCGTAATCTGTAAACTATGGAAGCATTGCCTCTCCAAACTTGTTCCACTACCTCACTTATATATTTTGGTACAAAAACAACTTCCATAAAATGACAAGGCTACATCATGTCCTAGAACACTTTCCATGCTCGAGATGTATGCATCTACTTTGCTCATTGGGTTATTTTAGTTAGATAGTTAAAAATTAGTCTTACATTCATGACCAACCGAACTCATTAACTAAGTTGATGAGTTTGTGCTTTGGTGAATCATACAATGAGGTTTAATGGATGGAAATCATCCTAACTCCATGCTTGACTTACATGATAATAGATGACGGACAAAATTATAACTTATGCTATATACCTAATATATAATATATACCTAATATATAATATATAATATATACTTAATAACCGAATTCTTGATACTAACCGGATTATGGTTATATGTCAAGGATTTAGGTTAGATTATCTTCATTTCTAGACTCCTCGTTTGTGATTCTAATGGGCAAATTAGGACCCATGAAAACATATGAAAACTTAGTGTCCAAACGAGTATCTAGACAAGATATACTTTCGTGCACGTATACTTTCCATACTAATTCCGAATCCAAGCTCTCTACGAACTCCATATACTCATACGCCTTTGTTTCCCAAATGTAGAGTAACTTTGGTGCTCCACCCTCAACGACTCGTCAACTCACGTTTACTTTGGAAGCTTAGCAAACCGTGAGCGTACATGACCCCCCCCCCCCCTTTTATTTTTTTGAAACTTTTGGGTGCAATACTTATGACTTACTAAACTCACACAATAACATGCAAACACGCTTGACACATACAAACAATCCGGTATACATACTTAATACGTGATGCATAGAATTCATACATGTTAGAATCCTTACTTGCACTATACTTTGTCATTAACTTCGTACAAGCCTCCCTTAACATGTATAGTGTTATAGGAATAACACCCGCCCGTATTCTTGAGGTCAAGTTAATTCATACAAAAAAGGTCTTGTCGTTGCGATGACAAGATTACACTAGTGGAAAACTTTGGGTTGACAATTATAAGTTGCCTGCTAATATTGTATTGATAAGTCTTAGTTTACGTTTATGCCATGTTGATTCGTTTAAACCGTTTATACGTATGTTAGTAATTCAAACTTGTTTGCTCACCAATACTTTATGTGTTGAATCTTGCCACTTCTCCTCCTCCTTATGACACATGGGATGCCACTAATCCCTTCCTTAACACCTCTGATCACACTTGGCATCAATTGGGAGCTCAAGATCAAGTATAAATAGCCTTGTTCTTGACCATTCATACTTTCAGCTTTACTTCTTTCACTCTAAATATTTTGGAGCAGCTTCTGATCTATAGAGGCCTCCTCTCTGAAGTTCTAAACTTTCATTAAACACTTGTAAGTGTTCTATCTCAGTCTCTTTTCATTATTAGGTTAGTTATTAGCCGAAAGTCAAGCAAATTGAATTTTGCTTTAACTTTCTAGACTAGAAGCCTCCAGTAAATTGCGCCTAAGTGTAAGTTGTTTTGAACTACGGCTGTGCTAAACATATTGATATTATAAAGGCTAGCACAAGTAAATACTCTTGGCCTATTTTATTTTATAAAGACTTGGGATACGGCACTAGTCGCTTGGTCTGGTATTAAAAAGGGCGAATGTTGTCATAGAAACTCAAATAACCCATTTTAATCCGTTTTGATTGATAACTTAAACATTGAGGGTTGATACGACCATGTCTTGGATATCCCGACACCTTTAATTGCGAATGGCCACGACCTAAGCGCGGGGTGTAGGCATACACCTGACAGACGCTAATTCTATATTTATATGCTATTGAAAATGTGGTGTGTCAATTAATCATGTACCAACGTTTAGTTCCTGTCCCCAAATGTATTGACAAGCATATAAAACTGGTAACAAGAGATATAGTTTGTCCCAAGTTATTTAAAAATGATATACCAAATGGTATCAAATAAATTTTGAAAAGATTTTCGAAAGAGTCGGTTAATTATATTTACCAGAAAAAACTGACGTATTTTCAAAAGACTAAGCGCATGTTATATAGCAAAGTACGAAATAGGCTAGAGCGGCTTGGTCTTTAAATATTGGAATTTGCAACTCCACGGAAAAGACCCTATTAGTCTCAAGTCTCATTTTTTTATATTCAATATGCCTGTGGATGTTTTCGTACGAATAGCTTGTAATTATTTTGTACTTTATTTCTGGTTTGTACTTTGTATAATTTAATTTAAAAATTCACATCTTCTTTTGTGCATTGTAATTACTAATATCCGTCGTCACGCATATACCCCAAGTCCGGGCCCACCGGGAAATCAGGGTGTGACACATATGGAACTATTTGCGACTGGATTAGAAGCCTAACTGAAGGTGCTGAAGTTCTATTATTTGTGTAGGCTATTTCAAGTTGCGACTGGATTCGAAAGAATAAAAGTTAAACCCTTACACCATCACCTACCTCTATCGCGGTGCTTACCTCGCAAGCACTCTACCGGTTTCCGTCGATCTCCTGATACGGAGATTAGGGCTCTCAGTTGTATTGAACAAAAAATCAACAAAATTGTATACCACAGCCCCCGACCACTCCCTGTGCGGGAGCCGTGATGCAGTTACAAGTGGTACCAGTGTTTATTAAATTTGCAGCGAAAAATATCATCAGGATCGTAGTTAGAAAATATTTCATAGTTTGTAAAACACCAAAGTTTAATATTAAACAAATGGGATAAAACTCATATTACAATCAAATGTTTTTATAGGAATAAACCTTAACTGATAAAACACAAATTTCTTCTTTTATTCGGGTAATCATAGACACTTTATTTAGGCCTTCAATGCTCCATAGCAAGCTTTTATTACCTTCACAGTAAGTTACCTTAAACGCGTTTGAAAACATTTTTATCAGCGAAAAATACTGGTGAGTTCATTCATTTGTATAAAATGACACATTGTTATAATTTACAGCATCAAGAGTTTTTACATTTGTTTATCAATCAATCAATCAATCATACCCAGTAAAATCCCACAAATAGCAATGCAATTTGTTTATATCTATCAAATACTCAATCAGTATTTATCACACGGTGGCAGTTCCGATGTGACGGTGGTCATATCACTCATTAGCTAGCTTTCATCCAATAGTGAAGATTATCAAGTAGTGTATACAAAACCCCACATACTGGCAGTAATTTCAGATTACAAAAAAACTTAACCACTGTAAGGATAACTGAAAAATATTTAGGGTTTTGCAATGCATTCGGTAAAAAGAAAGAATGACTCACTTTGTAGACTTAGGGTTTTAGATTAAAGCTTCCTGGTGCTAATCCTGAGTTCCTAATAAAAAAACAATGCAACACGTGTCAGTGTATCAACCCAATTCAAACTTAAATGATACATCATGAGATCAAAACCCCAACGTAGTTAACAAAGTATAGCCATATCCAGACAACACTTTGGCACCCGTCGCTGGGTTTCAGATCGATTGGATAGGGTATCGAATCAGTGATCAGGATTAAAACACTTACAACGGGGCAGAGTTTCGCAGGTTTAGGGGTATAGTGCAAAGAAAACGGAGAACTGGAGAGATAGTTCGTCAAAATGACTTTGAACTGGTGCACAAACTTCAGTCCCACGCTGTTGTATATATAGGTGAACTGAAACCCTCCCGTGCGTCGCGCAAGACACTGGGGAATCCCCTGTGTGTCGCGGCAGATGTCCAGTAGGCCTAGACAGGCTTCGTTTCACGTATAGGCTTGCCACATGTCGCGCTCGGGTAACACGTGTCCTGGTACTCCCTCGCGTGTCACGGAAGATTTAGGGGTATCCCCCGTGTGCCTCCTAGGAGTCCAGTTACTAGCTTCTTTGTTTTTCGTACTGGTTCGCGCCGTACAAGTTCGTGGTTTCGACCAGGAGTCCTTATAAGGTGTTTTGAGAGTTATTACATTGTACGAGATGCATACCGATGATTTTGGAGTAGAAATAACGGATTGATTGTTGTGAATTTGAGAAGGTGGATGGACATCTTTGTTGTGAAACACGTAGCAGCTCGAATACTATCGGTGGCCTGCGTCGATTTTACAGTTGTGTTGCAGAGAGGCTATGTAGCGTGCAGTGGATTTTATGGGATTGGAGGGGTCAGGGGAAGATGAAGTGAAGCGGGCGTGTGTTTACTTTTCGATATATATTTAATTTGGAAAGGCTATAAATGATGGAATTCATTGCATTCAATTGTGGTGGTGGTGAACGACGAGCAGAGTATTTCCAATATGGGAGAGAAATAGAGATGTAGGATCTGTTAGCCATGAAGAGAGTCAAGGTAGAAATGGAACAAAACGATAAAAAAAATTAGTTATTTTAACTTGACCCTTCATATACCATCTTAAAAAATGATCGAAAATTTATTATTTTGTACATAGAAAATGCTTTATATAGTAATAATAATGTTGGGTAACTTTGTAGATATGTAACTAAGTTTAACAACTATTCCAATTAAGTAATTAAGTAACTAAAACTATTTTTGTCTCTCTAAAATCACTAAAGTTTTATTTGTTGTTCTAAACTATGTAATTATCAGGTCATTAGGATACCAATGACGATGTGTCGGGTTTTAGTATTTTTTTATTAATTTTTAATATGATTTTGAATATATTTAAACAATAACATGGACTTTTCAATTAAAAAAAATAAAAAATCACATTTTTATATAAATACATATATTTTTTTCTACTCTTTCTCTCTCTATCGGGTCTCTCTATCACCACCTCCGGCACAACCCATCACTGGCGTTCTTCTTCTCCGGCTCCACAAACCCCAATCTGGTCAAATATTTGTGGCTTGATGTAGACGAAAAATTAGGAGCAGTAGGATCTAGTCTTTCGTTGGTGACTCCAATAAATGCAAGTTACCAAAAGTAAGCCCACTTACAAAACTATTTTTATGGTTTAGATTAGTTATTAACCTATTGGCATTAGGTTTAGACCTTTAGTGAGCCCAATACCCAATTTCGTTAACGCATAAGGGCATGGTTTTTCGAGCTCGAACAGACTACATGAATTCTTAGGGCCGGCCCTGATGAGATCAGAACTTTTATGGACAACCACCTGCTTATCTTTTCCAACAGCATGCTTAGTCCTTTCATTGTTGTTCCTCCTTTTTCCACCTAATTTCCTACTGTCGCCGACACACCAACGTTAGGCCTTTGAAGGGCGTCACCGGCTACAGGCATAAAAAAACACCGGCTAATTCAGGGCTACGATATCAAATACAAAGCAATGTTTAATGGCGTGATAGAGAAAGGAAGGTAGGAGACAGTGGCGAAGCTTGAAAATTTTCACCGGGGGTCGGAAGTCACCGAACCTAAAAATTCTATATAAGTAAAAAAAATTTATAAAACCGGGGGGGGGGGGGGGTCGAAAGCGTATATACCTAAAAAATTCTACACGAAACGTACATACATAACACTACTGAGCGAATAGTTCGGGGGGTCGGGCGCCCCTCCCGGCCCCTTGAAAGCTACGCCCTTGGTAGGAGACGGTTCGGTAGGCGGTGGTGCGAGATGGTTTGGTGCCGGTGGTTTTAAATTTTATAAATAATATCAACCATTAATATAAAAACTAAGAAAAAAATGTAAACTAGTGACCTAGTAAGGGGGGACGGGGCATATCTGTGATGGCACGTGGTGGCTGGTGACCACGCGTGGAACACCGTCGCCACCCGTGGCCATCGCGCGTGGACTACATAATTCGTTGAATCTATCACGCATTAAGATGTGAGGTAAATTATTGGGTATGGTGAGTGATGGACATTTCCACTAAAATCCATCACTAGTGATAGAATAATGTTTGATGACATGACGGAACTTGATTGAAAGTTGTGAGTGATGAGTGATGAACGCCCCTACCCTCCCTAATTACATACTATTAAAACAATAAGTTATAGTTTGGTTATTTTAGAATGACAAAAAAAAAGTTCGGATAGAGCACCCACAATGCATGCCAATTTCAAATCATCAAAAGCTTTACTATATCAGATTTCAAACCTATAGAAAAAACCTTTTATTTTTCCTCTAACACTAAATCATTCCCAATATCCACCTCATCAAGATTATGGAGATCATTCAAGATCTCAAGTCATACGTGTGGTATAAAAACAGGTCTATATTTAAGTCGGTAGAATAGTACCAGTGATGTAATTTTGTTTTGATATAATATGGTGTCTGTTTTTTGATGTGACCCCAAGTTTTGTTTGTTGTTGGTCTACTGAAATATCAAATATAAACTTTAAAATCAAAAACTACAAGCATTAGTTATGAGATATTTTCAAAAACTACAGATAACAGAAGCATTAATTATGAGATATTTTGTCAACATTTTTATTCGTTGATTTTTTTCTGAAAAAAATAGGATAGGAACACATTCACGATTACCTTTTCAATTGGCATATGGCAATTAAAAAATATATGCCTGAACCCATGTGACTTAATACATCAATAATAAATGCAATTCCATTCCCAATCATGTTGCCCAATATCATAGGTGTACGAAATCGGGTTCAAACTCCTAACTGCTTTGCGTTGGTTAACGAAAAGTCAAAGTCGATTCGGGTTATGTTTTTTTTTTAAACAGCAAACACTTTATATATATATATATATATATATATATATATATATATATATATATATATAAATATATATAGGGTTGGGCTCTATAGGAAACCCCATCTTTTTTTAAAAACCTTAGAAACCCAACCTCATCCATTGATTGTCTTTCATCCAACTTGATCAATGGCTCTCATCATTTTGGTAAGAATTATAATTAAAAGAAATATTATAATATACATTAGACAAGTGGAAGGACATTTTTGGTAGTGAAAAAGGGCTTTTTGACTTTCCAGAACCATCAAATCAACATTTTACTTTCTCTTTCTCTTACCTCTTCCTCTTTCCCATTTCTTCACCCCAATCTTGAAGACAAAGAATGAACACTCTTCAAAATCAGGAGAAATAAACAACAACCACCACCAGCAACCACCTCCTCCGGCGAAACACACCGGGCTTCTTCTCCGGCTCTCTCTCTCCTCAATCTTTAGAAGCAAATGAAGGGTCTGAATGTTGTTTTAGAGAGAGAACGATGACAACAATCTTCGTCATGTTCATCTATAACACCAAGAACACACATACAAGTGTGTGAGAGAGAGGAAGTTTGAACACACATACAGACGACTCGGGTCAGATTCATGTTCAGGTTCGGTTCTAATTTAGTTCGGGATTCACTCCAGATTTATTTTGGGTCGGCTAGGAGCAGATAATGAAGGCGTAGAACAGAGCTGATGGCAGCGCCGGCTGCCAGAAATCCAACCAGTAGACGAAGCAGCAACAGCACCTACACACACCCGTTCCTTCACAACTTTTCGTTCGGTACATGATTGTCTTTGAATTCCCTACATCCTTGTAATTTTTAGCTGAGTATTTGTTCGAATTGCTGTTTGTTTGATTGATTTTAGGATGTGTATCTTGTTTCCTTACATTTCGTGAATCTTGGATATGGGTATATGTATATATATATATATAGTTGTGAACTGTTTGGATGGATTATGCTTGAAAAATGTTGATTGTTAACTATATAGGGATTTTACAGAAATAATGATATACGGTTACCGATTTGTTTGTTTATGTATACATAAGGTCTGAAAAATTATTGAAACTGTTGGAATAATTGTTACAGAAATAATGATATACGGTTGACGATTTTGTTGGTTTGGTTGCTGTTTGGGCTTTTGATCTGAACAGTAAGTGTTTTTTTTTTTGTTGGGTTGTTTGATTTACAGAAACAGAACCATAATATGTGTTAAGCACCTGTTAGAATGATATATAACGTGTGTTGATTTACAGAAACAGATCCATAAAGATATTCAATTGACAAGCTGGATGGATGTAGGCGACGTTAATGCGGGGACATTGAATAAGTCAAATCTTTTGGAAAAGAACTCTTCGTTCGTTTATAACATGTGTTAGTGGTTCATGCTATAACAGAACACCATGATGTAACCTGACATGTGTTCATATATAACATGTGTTAATGTCACACCCCGATATTTCCACATATTACCGGTGGGCCCGGCGGGGAGTATCGTGACGTAGTTGATATCATCATAGTCAATATACACAATAATATAGCACAACGGAAGGCTTGGTGAATAAACTATTACAAACCATATTGTCTGAGTGTTCGAGTTTATGAATGTACAGACTGGAATGTAATAAGATCCACATGCGGATCATAAATAAATACAAAGAAACACAATGACAGACTGCAGGCATCTTATGGACTTGCAAGATCCTCTAAAGACACCCTATAGCTCCAGCCTATTTCGAGAGGTACCTGTCAATCAGTCTTTAAGAAAATACGCCAGTTTACACTGGTAAATACAATTAACTGACTCTTTTGAAAATGTTTAAGAAAATTGATTTTGGTGCACATGGCATAAATCTTTTATAACTTGGGACAATTATTTAAATATAATCTTGTATACAGATTTATATGTTTGTCATACAATTGGGGCCGGTTGGAAGCCGGTCGTGATTAACCGACTCACCACTTATAGAACCCACAAAGGAGTTATCCCCAACGTATGGGTTATATTTAGCATTTGCATCTGTCAGATGTATGCCTACACCCCGTGCATAGGTCGTGGCCATTTTCAAATAAAATGAGCCGAGGATATCCAGGACACGGTCGTTAACCCCCAATGCTTATGTTATCAAACAAGACATATTAAAACGGGTTATGCAATTTATTAATCACAATCCGATTAAATGATTTCATACCCGGCCAAGGGGTATTATTAGAATACCATATCCCAAGCCCGTATAGGGAAAATAAGTTAAAAGTATTTACCTGATGCTAGCAGTATAATCTTAAAAGCTTTTCAAAGGCACCTTCTACCGGAAGCTATTTAATCTGTATAGAAGGTTTATTAACCTATTAGGATGCTAACGGGTCTTTAATTAAGTCAAGGACTTAGATCGGCTAGCTAGAATGAAACCTTATGGTTCTAAACGCTAGATTAAGCGGAGACCGGAACAGAATGTGGTTTAGACCCGACAAGCTTGGATACTTGTATAATATGGGTAAACTAAACACATTCTGGAAATTGAGAATTAAATGACAAGGTTAAGCCCGTTTCGACTATTGTATGTAAACTAGTCACATAAGTCGATCCGAACGCGTAAACGCGTAACGGGTAACCAAATAAATTATATACAGGTCTTAATCATTATTATGCTCAAATTATGTTAATACATCAGTAAGATGTTAACATATATGCCCAAAAAGTAATTTAAACCAAAATAAGTCCCATAAGGGCATTTTGGTAAATTTTAATGTCCATAAAAGAGTTAAATTGTACAACTGAGTTTCAGGTCTGGTTAAACCAGTAAAAATATGTATTTTTATAAGTTATAACAGTAAGACACATTATATATGTGAAAATTATCTTATATAGCCAAACTATGTCCCGTAGGGGCATTTTGGTAATTTTACATAGGCCTTAAAGGTCAAAATAGACTTCTGAGTTTACAAACTTTAGTTTACTGTATAATTATATAAATTAACTTAAAACATCAGTGGGTAATAAGTTTTATATGTCACATATAGTTTTAACCCATACTAGGTGCTAAATATGCTTAAAAATCGGTTTAAAGGGTTATTTGGGTTAAAATAGTAAATCTGATTTTTTGATCAGTTTATAAAGTTCAAAATACTTTATTTATCATAAGGAATCAGTAGCAAAAGGTTTGACACTAAATAGTTATGTAAAACTCATTTTATGTATGAAAAAGGGTAAAACCGATAATTACCGAAATCAAGCTATAATCCTATGTTATGCTCAGCCTAAAAATAATTAAAAATCTTTAAAAATCCCAAAATATTATTTTACATCAGTAGGTAAGAAGTTTGGTGTCAAAAATCGGGTTTAGATAGGCTTCATGCTAATTGAGCTATTTAATTACTAAAAAGTTCCTTAATTACGCTATTGAGCATAACTTCAATCCTAAACCACCAATCGATGTCAAAACTTTAGGACATGTCTAAATATCAGTAGCAAAGGTTTTAGTTCAATCACATTGCTAAAAATCTCAGTTGTATGTAAAAAGGGCGTTTATGGCATTATTAAGCATAATTACGATCAAGTGCATATAATTCAAACCACTAGTTACCATGCAATATAACTCCAGGGGGTTATACTACTAAGTAATGTGGTCCTAAAGGAAACTTAAGACATGCGAGAATTAAGCTTAAACGGGTCAGAACTGAAAGTCAAAGCAAAAGTCAAGCTTTTGCGACTTTCGGTTATAAACTGACCTTAGACTATTAATTGTCGGGTTAGGACTGATAAAACATGTTTTAATATTGATTACCAAGTCATTAGAATGTTAGAATATAATTTAGAACATCTGATTTATTAATTAGAATCATTGTTGTAAATTCTGTCCAGTTTGACTTTTTGTCAAATTACTTTGACCCGACAATTGACCAGTCAAACGAGATAATTAGGAGGTGCCCTTTTAAGGGTTAATCACCTACACTAATGTGGTCTTATAACCACTTTCAATTTAATCAGTGGTTAAGCCACATGTAATTAAAACGAAAGTCAAACTAATTTTATGATAAGTTTGACTTTAGAGTAATTAAGCTAATTTAAATTACTAAACAAGTAATTAGAGGCTTACTTAAGGTCCTAGCAAACTTTTCTACACTTGATTATCCTCTTCCTACTGATGGAAGCTCCAGAGCAAGTCCCACAAGTGAATGTTGCAATGTGTGTTAAGAACTCATGAACTAAGCTTTCTTATATAGTGAACTCAAGAGCTTAAGATCTTGCCAAAATAGTCTATAGGTGTTGTAAGATCATCCCAGGTGTACCTAAGATGCTAAAAACGCCTATAGAGTCCCTGATTTTCGAATACTACTGAAATAAGGCGGTGCAACCGGTTATACAGGCAGCTGTCCTGAAAAACGCCCAGATGCAGGCCTTGCGCACCGTAACATTCTCGGTGTTGCGGTGCGTAAGCCTTCTTGTGCACCGTAACATTCTGGGTGTTGCGGTGCGTAAGCCTTCGCCAGAGGACAAAAGTTTGTTTTAATTGAGGCTGTGACCATGCAACACTTACATCTCCGAATCTCTTGCATTTTAATCAGAATGGGGACCATCTTTTCAGCCATTGCATGTCTAGGCATGCACTTACCATTTTGGCACCTTGTGGGAGGTTTAAGTTGACGGAAATACCAAGAATTTCACATTGGATCCATGTCTAAGGTTGTAACTAATTTAATATTTAGGATGGCCAGATTTATAATCATAATTCAGATGCATATCTTGGTTAAGGATTTATTAATAGGTCGCTCAGAGGTATAATTTAACATGTCGACATTTTTAAATCCTACCGTACATCTTTATCTGGATCCGTATTTATAACACGTTTGCATAACATGACACGTGTCTTTATTTTCTTGGACATGAATTTCCGAGGTGTTACAGTTAAGCCCCTGATATAATGATATATAACGTGTGTTAACCTTTGTTAATTTAAAAAAAAACAAGTAATAACTATGTTATTTTTATTGATGTTTAAAATATCCGATAATGTGGATACCGGGCATAATACTTGTACAAGTATTACATGTACAAGTTAGTATGTAACGTGTAATATTAAACGAGCCATTTATGGTATCACATGTACCGGTAATTTTTGGAATATATAATATGAAACGGGTCATTTGTTGTGCAGATTTTGGAATATATAACATGTGTTAAGACTCTGTTATAATCTTTGTATAAGTTTAACTTTAGGACCTTAACACTGATGTACATGTAGTTACATTTGTGTTAATAAGTTTAACTTTAGGACCTTAACACTGATGTACTTGTGTTGTTCATAGGTGAATGGATGTCTATGTTCAAAATAAAGATGGTTATCAAGACGCAAAGCGTAGCTAGATTTTTTAACCTTTATGATAGTTTTTGGATCATCTTTATATATTTAAGTTTGTATAAACATTTTTGTTACCTTTAAGTATGATTGTAATGCGTGCAATTACTAACAACCCATGATGACAAGTGACTTTTGTTAAGCACCTGTTAGAATGATATATAACGTGTGTTGATTTACAGAAACAGATCCATAAAAGATATTCAATTGACAAGCTGGATGGATGTAGGCGACGTTAATGCGGGGACATTGAATAAGTCACATCCTTTGGGAAAGAACTCTTCGTTCATTTATAAACATGTGTTAGTGGTTCATGCTGTAACAGAACACCATGATGTAACCTGACATGTGTTCACGTATAACATGTGTTAAGCCCCTGTTAGAATGATATATAACATGTGTTAACCTTTTGTTAATTAAAAAAAACAAGTAACATCTATTTTATTTTTGTTGATGTTTAAAATATCTGATAATGTGGATACTGAGCGTAAAACTTGTACAAGTAATAAATGTACAAGTTAGTATGTAACGTGTAATATGAAACGAGCCATTTATGGTAACACATGTACCGGTAATTTTGGAATATATAATATGAAACAGGTCATTTGTTTTGCACATTTTGGAATGTATAACATGTGTTAAGCCACTGTTGTAATCTTTTTGTAACCTGACATGTATTCATGTATAAGCTAGTGGTTTACAAAACACCATGATGTGTATATACTGATCTAACATGTGTTACAATTTGTCTATTCGGAACATGTAATTGCTTAACATGTGACAAGTGTGAAAACAGTCGACGGGGGCGATGAGTTTAATGGTGAGCTTAGTTAATATCGTAATCTTGTTGTACCCCACATGTATACATATGATAACGTGTAAGCATCCATTATAACCCGACTTGTATTCATGTATATGAAAGTGGTTTACAAAACACCATGATGTGCATATACTGATCGTCACACGTGTACAAGTTAATATGGAATTATAATCTTGGTTTAACCCAACATGGTGTCATGTATAAGCTAGTGGTTTCCATAACACCATGATTTGTATATACATACTGTAACATGTGTTACGCGCCTGACATGTATAACGTGTGTTAAGCCTCTATTATAACGTGTGTTAAGACTTCCAGAATGGATGCATAAACTACAATTGTAACTTAATAACAACATAGTATACCTGATATAACGTGTGTTAAGCCTCTTTTATAACATGTGTTAAGACTTCCAGAATGTGTTAAGTCCATACCGTTTTAACATCATGTACTAGACAAAACAAAATAAGAGTCTCACATTACATATTACTAGTAAACGAAAATACATAGCACTAAGAAAATGGTGGACCTTCCTCTTACAGTCTGCCTTAGCTTTTCAGCGGCTACCTTTGCTGCCTTAGCTTTTCAGCGGCTACCCTTGCTTTATTGTTTGGGTCGGTCTTGAAACGGTTTGTAAACATGTGGGTGTGCGTATGCCAGGGAAGTTATAAAAATGTGTTTTCATGTCACACGTAACACGTGTTACGTTGTACATGGGTTTCATGTCACATGTAACACATGCATGTCCGAGAAGTTCAAGCTATAACACGTGTTAGTTGTGTTGTGCTGTAACATAAACATGGTCATGATCCTTGAGCATCTGATCCACGTTTGACGAAACCAACAGTCCCGACAATTGGATCTTATTTCCCTTGAATCCATCACCGTCCTAATAAACAAAAAGATAAGATAACCTTTAAGTCGTTAACCAGACATAAATATTAACACATTCATAGCCAGAAAATCTTTTTTCTCAGATAACATCACAAAAACAGTTAGTATTCAGATCAAAAGCCCCAAACAAAGCAACCAAACCAACAAAAAACAGTTACTATTCAGATCAAAAGCCCAAACAAGCAACCAAACCAAGCACAGCTTTTTAACACAAAAATAAAAACCTGCAAATTAATCTTACACAACTGAAACAACAACTAAAAAAGTACACAGAACTAAAAACATGCAATTAATTCGTCATACCCTAATACATGTCTCTAATACATCGTCATACCCTAATACATGTCTCTATAACATGTTACTATGGTTTAGCTGTGAAACAGGAGTTCAGACTATAACACGTGTTACGTTGGTTGTGCTGTAAGACAAACTTGGCTTAGCTGTGAAACAGGAGTTCAGACTATAACACGTGTTACGTTGGTTGTGCTGTAAGACAAACTTGGCTTTTCGTTTCTAAAAACAGATGTCCAGAAGTTCAAACTATAACACGTGTTAGTTGTGTTGTGCTGTAACATAAACATGGTCATGATCCTTAAGCATCTGATCCACGTTTGACGAAACCAATGGTCCCGAGAATTGGATCTTGTTTCCCTTGTATCCATCACCATCCTAATAACAAAAAGATAAGATAACCGTTAAGTCGTTAACCAGACATAACTATTAACACATTCATAACCATGGTTTTTTCATTCAGCAAGTATAACAGCTGAAAATGAGAAAACAACATCAAATAAGGACACAAATGAAGATAATGACATAAACATTAAAGATCTAAAATACGAAACATTAACGGTCTATAATTTGTAATCTATACGAACATTAACGGTTGTTCATGTTTCATAATAACGGTTGGAATTATACAAACTGTAATTTGTAATCTATAAGACACATTAACGGTCTAATTACGAACATTAACTATTATACTTGGTGTTCGTGTTTCAAAACCCATATTCTATAATCGGCTGAAAATAAAAAAAACTACTGAAGCAAACAATGTTGGATCTGACTTTGTTTCTGATTGTATTTTCGTTTGAAATTAAGATGGAAATGAAAGAGTTGTGCAGTGGAATTAAGATGAAAACAAACTTTGCATACAATCAAACGAGAGTAATACTTTAATCAAACATCTTTACACAATGAATCGAAAGATTGAATTTGTTTCAACAACGATTACAATGATTGATGAATGAATGCAAACTCCCCCTCAGTCAGAGCTCAGTAGTTTGTTCGTACAAAGAAGACGATGTTGCGAAAGAGCTGATAGAACAGTACAAAGTACTGAACTATTTATAGGCACTTGCAAACCACTGAGCATCTTAGCTGACGTCACCATGAAAGTGACATCTAACCTCCTAACAAACTCTAACCTCTGATCTATACAAACACTGATGTACTAACTACTGCTATTACATTTCTTTACATAAAAGACACTTAAACAGCTGCTGCTGCATCCTTCCACTGCTGTGAACCCAGCAGTGCTTGTCCGGATCAGCAGTACTTGACTCAAGGCAGTAGATTGAATCAGCAGAGCTTTGTTCTTCCATCAGTCTTTGACATTGGGCAGTAAATGCAAGGCAGCAGTTGTAGGTCAGCACTTAGTAAGATCAGCAGATAGGAGATCAGCAGATATAAAACCACTTTCAAGGGGAGAGATTTGTATGAACCAACTGTAATCGTCTGCTTATTCTGGATCCACTGCTCTGATCCAGTTTTGGCTTTAATTATCTGTTCCTCTGATAGGGTTCAATCCCAACAATCTCCCCCTGGAACAGATAATGCCAAAACTCTTCATTATTTGTGGAAGACTTTATTGCCTCATCAACAGTTCCCTTATCTGACCTTTAAATTGTAATTCGAAGTCTAGGGCATCTGTATCTTCATCATCCCTGCTAAGTGGAAGATCAAGGAGATCCTGCAAATCTTCAAGACTCAGGCCAAGAGCTTGTTCCCTTGATATTTTCTCCACTTCTCCACCAGACCTGAGCAAAGTCAATACGCAGGTCTGTTTGTCAGTTTCCCACTTTTGTATTTTTGAGCCTGGTGGGTTTCTTGGGAGATGTTTATTTGCAGAAGTATTTGGTGAGGCTGGCCTGTTCATGACTGGCTGAGCAGCACTTGCAGATTTTTCCAATTCAAGATCTTCTTTTATCATTACTTTCGTGCCTGCTTTTACAATGGCATCTCCAGCTAATAGATCTTGAATTGTTTCCATACTAAACTGGTTTTTGCTCCTTCTTTTGTAGATGGCAGCACCAGCTGGAGCAGTGGTTCTTTTGATTTGCAGCTTTGGTGGTCTTTTTGAGACCTCTGCTTTGGAGTAGTCAGGCTTTTGTGGAACTCTTGGATCTTTCTTTCTAAGTTCCTCTAAGCTTTTATAGGTTGCCCTGACTCTATCTTCTCCCCACTTTGTCACTGAATTCTTTGGCCCATAATCAGCTGCAATCAGCTCCTCTTTCATTCACTTCAACTCTAACATCTTCTCAGCTTCAAATTGTTTAAACTTTTCAGGAGGAGTCTGCTTGACCTTATTTTTAATCATTTCTTGAATCCTGGCTGCTTCTTTTTCAAGCTCAGGAATGGTCCAGTTTTTGTACATGTGTTTCTCCCCCTTGTATTTCTTGTAGGTCATGATGTTCTCAATGTAGTCTTTTCTCAAGGACTCATCTGCCCTTTCTGAAATTTTCTGACATACATTTTTAGCAAATTGCTCCATAGCATTGACCTGTGAGAGTAAAAACTGATAGTTTTGTTGAAATTCTCTATCAGATTTCCCTTTTCTGTTTTTTATTGCAATATCCTCTGCTTGTTTTCCCTTAAGTTTCAAGTATTCTTCAATATTGTTAGGCCTGGGATATCCTGCAATTGATGGCAAACTCCTTTTGACTGGGTCATCCTCATAATAAAAGGATTTGATTTCTTCCCTAACTGCAATGAGTTCTAGAGGAAATGAGACACCAGCAGGAGGTAGTGATTGTATAATTTGAGCTGAAGAGAGAGGTATGGGTTGTGGAATAGTGACAAGTGACAGGGATTTTGAAGATGGTGGTGGAGAAGTGTCATCATCTTTGAGAATTAGCCTTCTCCTCTTTGTTTGAGGAGGGACTGATGATGTTTTGGATGGAACAGTGGTGGTGGATGTAGTGGCAGTGGTTTGTGATTGACTAACAGTTGTTGAAACAACTGGTGTTTCAACCACTGTTGTCATTACAGCAGATGTTGTAACAACCACTGTCTTCTGCTTTTTGGCAGGAGGTGATTTTGTTTTTGGTGGTAATGGTGGTAAAGCAGTGGATTTGGTGTATTTTGAAGTGGTGTGTGTTGAAGTGAGGACAGATGTTGAAACTACTGAGGTACCAGCAGTAGTTGATACAGCAGGAGTTACAACAGCTGTTTGGGCGGAGGTTTGATGCTGATGACTTTTGGATGGTGGTTTTGGAATATGCTTTGGAATTCTGGATGAGGTGGACTTAGGCTTCCTTTTTGTCTTAGGATTTTTAGTATCCTTTGAACCAGAACAACCCTGCTCATACAGCTCCATGAAAGCTCTTTTCTCCTCATTCCACCTTGAAATATCCTTTGCCATTCTATCTCTTTTTACACTTGCTACTCCTTCATCAAGTGCTTCTTGAGTAGCATCAACCTTTTTACTACCATCTGGCACAGGAATTTTTCTGGTCATAGCATCCTTTTCAGGTTCAATGTAGAGACCATCATCTATTCCTTTCTTCTTCCACTCCTGAATTTTCTCCCCCTTTTTGGCATTATCGTCTGGGAGTTGAGCAATGAAAAGTACTGTTGGAGGAGCAGTGCCAGTGGTTTGCAGGATCTGAGTTTTGAGAGCCTTTAAATCAGCCTGAGTGTTTTTGAACCTTGACTCCATTGCATTTCTCAGCTGTTGGACATGTTTCTCAAGTTGCTGATCTGCTAATTGTGCTTGTTGATGGAGAAAAGGTTGAAACAAGTTCCAGAGCTCATTTGTAGCAGGTACCCTTTGTGGAGCAGGTGCTTGAGATGGAACAGCAGTTGATTGTGCTTTTTGTACTTGTAACACCTGTTGTAGCATATCTTTGAGTTCTGCAACAGAGTTATCAAGTTTTCCAATACGAGCCGTCAAATCCTGATATTTTAAATCATCACCCAATTTAATGGGATCATCTGATTTCCCACTAGCAGTGGTTTTATCAGTGGTTGAGGTAGGGAGTGTGCTCCAAACATCTACCAATGATGCCCCTTTTTCTTGGTACTGGGGTCTTCTTCCTTCAACACTTGACAACCTTTTGATGTTGCCAGTAGGATAAATAAATCCACTGGTGGTTGGCAGAGGTGCTATAAAAGGAATTGCCTCCAAGGAAGTCTTATTAATGAAACCACTGTCCAACAGTAAACCAGTGGGTTCAACAGTTGTAGTGGCTGCTTCACTTGGACTACCACCAAGAGTTACTTGTAACTCAAGGGGTCTAACCTCCTCAGGTTGTGTTGGTGGGTTAGCAGAGATTGATACATCAGACCCAGTCAGTTGTTGAGGTATATTCTCTTTGATAGGTGATTGAGAAGGACTGGTTAATGCCTGGTTCAAATCAATTGCATCCAACAGCAGTTTAGTTGGTGGGGGAATTGTGGATGTGAAGGGTGGTGTAGAAAGTGGATTTGCCCTGGGTATTGAGCTGTGGATGATAGAAACGAGTGTTTCCAGAGCATCATGATGTGGAGACCCTATTTGTACAACCTGTTCTTTTTGTGAAGAAGCAGGAGGAGTTTCGGTTATGGGTTGAGATATTTGTACCAACTGCTGTGAGGAAGTAGCAGCAGTGGTTTCTTGTGACTTTTGTGTTGTCACTGGCAGAAGCTCTGGTATCTCATTCTCCAGAGATGCCTTTTTGATGGTTTTGGGGGGGTTTTTGTGTTTTTCTTTTTGTTGGCTTTTTGGTGATTTTAGGTGTGGGTTTCAAAACAGTTGTGCTGCTGCTTTGATCACCTTGAGCAGTGGGCTCAGCAGCAGATACCTGAGGAGCAGTTGTAACTGCTAAAATCTGCTCAGGCACCTCTGCTTGTGTTTTGCAAGGTGCTAACATTCTTGAAAAAGTTTCAGTTGTTAAACTGTTTATTTGAGTAGAATCACCATGGTTTATTACAGCTAAATCATCCTTACTGAATTTCTTTGCAAAATAGTAACTTAAAAACCTTGGAAACAGTAAGAATGATTTTGTTTCAACATTATTAACCAAATCTTTAAAAATTTCCCGAGAATAGTTAAAATTTTCTTCTTGAAGAATTGCATATCCCAGATTTTGAATCTTTAAAGGGATTTCATTGAAAGAAGTGGTTTTGTTTGAAACACATAGTAGGAGGGTATGAAATAAAAATCTGGTTGCAGACGGAAAATAACCTTTTTCTAAGGTAATTTTCTTCATCATTGTGGCTTCATACCCTCTCTCAATGAAGTCAGTTTGTAACTCGTTTTTAGTGAAAGAAATTTTACCTTCCTGATCACCGAGTTGAAAGACCTCTGAAATGGATTGTGGCGTGATTTGGACAGCTTTACCCTTTATAGAAGAGATTATGGTGGTTGCAGTGTCTCCTTGTTTTTCAAGGGTTGCATTCTTCCAGAACTCCCTTTGGGTCGCCAAATAGATTGGAGAATCGGCGGTGAACAAAGTTTTGTACTTTGATTTTGCCATGATGTCAATGATGGAATCGAAAACTTTGGTGGTTCCTAGTTTTGTGAGAAGACCCAAGAGATTGTGAGATGGTTTGTGTGGAATTTCAGTGGAGATTGCCTTTTGAGAGGCTGTTTTTGATGATGATTTGGATGAGGGTTTTGAAGATGACTTCGATTTTGTCATTTTGAAGATGAATGATCGAAGAAATTTGTGAGAGATGAGAAGAAAAACTGCTTTGAGAAGAGAATTTTTAAGAATTCAATTCGACAGTAAAACCCTATTTTGGGTGGTGAGTGGGGGATTTTATAGGGAAGAAAGTGAATGCTGAGGTGGCAGCCGTTACAAAAAGTCTGACCAATATGTACTGCCCACGTGACAACCCCTGGTGAAAGTGAAGGACAGTACTTTTGTGAAAGTGACTGATGAAGGCAGTGGTATGAAAGCAGTGGATGATTTTCACTATCAGTGGATAGCATATCAGTGGATAAGACACTGCTTTTGAACAACAGAGTTTATCAAAGGAATGAGAGAGCAGGGGTTGACTTTCAGCAGTGGACAGACTTTTGAAGTAAAGCAGACTTTTGAACAATCAGTGGTTAATGGCAGACTTTTAAGGATTTTAATGAAAAATATCATTTTTAGCTATTTTTAAGGATGGAGTTTTGATTTTCTGAAAACATTTTGTTGCTTTTATTCATAGAAAAACAAGATGTTGCTTGTTATTCCATGTTCAGCATCTCAATTCTAGAGACCAAGCTTTCAAAAGTGGCTGTATCAAGTGCTTTGGTGAGCACATCTGCCAGCTGATCTTTAGTTGGGACATGATGCAGAGAAATCAAACCTTTTTCATAGCAATCCCTCACAAAGTGATGTCTGATGTCGATGTGTTTGGTAGTTGAATGGGAAACTGGATTTTTGATGATATTTTCTGCTGCCTGGCTATCCAACATGAGTGGTGTCTTTAAGGCAGTGATACCAAAATCCAGTAACTGATTTTGAAGCCACAGGAGTTGGGCTGTACAGCTTGCAGCAGCAATGTATTCAGCTTCAGCAGTGGATGTTGAAACAGCTGCTTGCTTTTTGCTTTGCCAGGAAACTAAGCAATCACCTAGAAACTGGCACCCTCCTGATGTGGACTTCCTTGTGGTGTGACATCCAGCAAAGTCACTGTCTGAGAAACCTGAAAGCTTGATGTTCCCATTAGCTGGATACCAGATACCAAGTGTGGGAGCACCTTTTATGTATCTGAAGATCCTTTTTACAGCAATGAGATTTGATTTTCTGGGAGCTGATTGACTTCTTGCACAGACACATGTTGCAAACATGATGTCTGGTCTAGATGCAGTTAGGTACAGTAAAGACCCAATCATGCTTCTATAAAGTGTTTGGTCAATCAGCTCATCCTTTTCATCAGACATGACCAGCTTATTTGTTGCCATGGGTGTGCTGCATGGTTTACAATCATTCATATCAAATTTGGTTAAAAGTTCTTTAGCATATTTGCTTTGATGAATGAAAGTTCCATTTTGCAATTGCTGTACTTGGAGACCAAGAAAGCATTGCAGCTCACCCATTGCACTCATTTCAAACTCTGCTGTCATGAGTTCTCTAAACTCTTCACACATTGAGTTACATGTGCTTCCAAAAATAATGTCATCCACATAAATCTGGACAATCATTAAATCCTTCCCTCTCCATTTTAAAAACAATGTTTTATCAATGGTACCTCTTTTGAAACCATTTGAGAGTAGGAAGTTGGAAAGAGTTTCATACCAGGCCCTTGGTGCTTGTTTCAAGCCATACAAGGCTTTGTTTAGCCTGTAGACATGATCTGGATAAAATGGATCCTCAAAACCTGGAGGTTGACAAACATATACCTCTTCTTGAATTGTACCATAGAGGAAAGCACTTTTGATATCCATTTGAAACACCTTCATATTGTGGTTGACAGCAAAGGCCACGAACAGTCTAATGGCTTCCAATCTTGCAACAGGGGCAAATGTTTCATCATAATCAATCCCCTCTTCCTGTCTGTAACCTTGAACCACAAGCCTGGCTTTATTCTTGACAACAATACCCCTTTCATCAGTTTTGTTCTTGAAGACCCACTTTGTGCCAATGGGACTAACCTCTTCTGGCAGTGGTACAAGCTCCCATACTTGTTGTCTTTTAAACTGTTGGAGCTCCTCTTGCATGGCTTCTACCCAGCTGTTGTCTTTCAGTGCCTCTTGGTACTTGACTGGCTGATGGAGTGATAGAAAACCAGCAAAAAGACAAATGTTTTGGGTTTGACTTCTTGTGAGCACCCCTTCATTTATGTTGCCAATGATTTGATCAGGTGGATGAGATCTCAAGAAGATTAAATCTCCTTGGTATGGTATGATGGCATTTGTTGGTGAAGGCTGCAAATGTGTATCATCTCAGCTAACCATTGCTGGGGACTTTGATGATCCAGCAGTGGCTTCAAAAGGTAGTGGAATAGGAGGTAATGAAGTGGACAACTGCTGACTTTTATCCACTGTTTGAGGACTTTTGTCAGCAGTGTTTGAGGATGTGGAAGCAGTGGTTGATGGGCTACTTTGGTCAACAACTGTTGAGGTAGCAGTGGTTGAGCTTTGACAACTGTTTTGAACAGCTGGTGCTTTTCCCTTTGTGGCAGACCTTTGAGGGATGATGATTTCATACCCATAGTCTGGTGTTGTATCCTCTGATGGACCTGCACTGTTAGTCTTGACAGCAGTATTTTCAAAAGTAAATTTTTCAAGATCAAACAGATCTGCAGGGTTTGCTGGGATTTTCATTGATGAAAGTTCATTGAACTTAACATTCAAAGTCTCCTCCACTGCCTTGGTCCGTGTATTGAACACTTTGTAGGCCTTGGCAGTGGTTGAATATCCCAGATGATAACCACAATCAATTTTGGCTGCAAATTTTGAAATGGAATCTTTTAAGTTCAAAATGAAGCATGGACAGCCAAACACCTTGAAGTATGAAATCAGTGGTTTAATTTTATACAGAATTTCATAGGCAGTCTTTTTGTGCCTGGGGTTTATTAAAACTCTGTTCTGAACATAGCAAGCAGTGTTTACTGCCTCTGCCCAGAAAGTTAATGGCAAACCTGAATCTGCAAGCATGGTTCTGGTAGCCTCAATCAGAGTTCTGTTCTTCCTTTCCACTACCCCATTCTGCTCTGGTGTTCTAGGGATGCTGTACTGCCTTACAATCCCTTTCTTCACACAGAAGGCATCCAACTCCCTATTTTTGAATTCTGTGCCATTGTCACTCCTGAAGCTTTTCACTGGAAGGTCAAATTGCTTTTCAACCTGTGTTACAAAGTCTTGCAAAATGCCTGCAGTCTCATCTTTTGAGTGTAAAAAGAAAGTCCATGTAAACCTAGAAAAGTCATCAACAATAACCAAACAATATCTTTTCTTTTTGAGGCTCATGACTTGAACTGGGCCAAACAAATCCATGTGTAGCATTTGCAAACACTGGGTTGTTTTGGACTCTTCAATGGACTTGAAAGAACTTTTATGCTATTTTCCTTTTAAACAGGAAATGCAATGTTCAGGGCATGAAAACAATTTTTGTGGTAGGCCTCTCACCAAACCATTTTTTGAAATTTCTGTGATTGTCTTAAGATTTGTGTGCCCCAGCCTTCTGTGCCAAAGTTCTGTCTCTTTGTTAAAGGCAGCTGAGAACAGACAGGCATCAGCTCTGGGACACTCTTTTGACATGTCAACAACATAAACATTGTCACTTCTTTGAGCAACAAGTTTAGTTTGACCAGTTTTGATTATTGCTTCAATCTTTTTGACCATTTCTGGTCCAACAATCCTACAACAGTCTTTTGTGAAGAATGACCCAAATCCCTTGTCACTCATTTGGGACACACTCAGAAGGTTGAATTTTAGATTGTCTATTAGATTGACATTTTCAAATTTTACATTTCCAGATTGTACTGTACCAGACCCCAGAACTTTCCCTTTACTATTATTCCCAAAGGATATATCACCCCCTCCATGGATTTTAAAGTCTTTGAGGAGGGCTTTACATCCTGTCATGTGCCTGGAGCATCCACTATCTACATACCAAAGACTATCAAAGCATGCAGAAGCTCCCTTGGCAGCTGCCATCATTGCACAATCACATTGATGATCCTCTTCATCAACAGCTTTCACCTTTTTTTCACCAGCCTTTTCTTCTTTCTCTTCTTCTTTGTCCTCTTTGGACCATGGGTCTGTCAATGGTTCAATCAGGGTACCTGAACTTTCTCCCAACAGTAGTTCACCAGCCACATCAGTAACCACTGCTTCAGTCACCTCTTCCACTGTTTCAAAGCTCTGCTGTTCCTCCTCAGTTTCAACCCCCTCCTGTATTGACTCTAATGCCATCAAACAAAACTCATCATGAGAAGAATCATTAGAAGCATAGAGTGCAAAATTTTCATCACTAAGATCTTCAGGCATACTGCTCCAGTCAACAAACCCTTGAGTGAAAAAACTTTGTTGATCTGGTTGTGCTGCTGCTGGAGCAATGGTTTGAGGTGCAACAGGTTGCACTTGAACCTGTGGAGCAGGGGTTTGAACATATTGGATCTGTGGAACAGTAGTTTGGACATAATGTACTGGCACAGGGGCAGCAGCATAGTGAGCAGTGTTCACTTGAGCTGCTGGGGTATACTGGGCATAGTGCACAGTGCTTTGGTTTTGAGGTCTAGGATTTGAGCTAGGATGAGTAATTATGGGACCAGTAGTTTGACTCCTACATTCCCTAGCGAAATGTCCCAACCTATTACACTTGTAGCACTTGATTTTCGATTTATCCAACCCAACCCTTAGATTCCCATGCAAACCTGGGAATTTTCGCCCTGTTCTTTTGTAGAACTTGCTAGTTCTAACACTTAGCAAAGCCAGTTGGTGCAGGATGTCCATTTCCTCTAAGTCAGTGGGATCAAAATGTTGCAAATCATTTAGTTCAAAGCTTAAATTATCTGACATCTGGTTTTCGTTTGCAGTGAATGCATAACTAGCAGAGTGAGGATCAGAGTTGTTGAAATTTGCACCAGCAGTTATGTCAATGAAGTGATCATAACCCTGATCCTTACCACTGCTCCCAGATTCTTCTTGACCCAGAAGAGCAGTATTACCGAAAGTGTAATCATCGGTAACTTTTCCTGACTCTTGTAACCTCCTTTTCTGGTTCAACTCCCTTTCGTAGGTCAGGAGTCGACCGTGGAGTTGGGTCAAGGTCAGATCCTTGAACTCAGGTGAGTTTCGGGTGACAAAAGCTATTGTGTCCCATTTTTCTGGCAGTGACCTGAGGAACCTGCTATTTTGAGTTGAGTTTGTAAAAGTAGTGTTAACAAGCCTCAGTTCACTGATGAGACAACTGAAACGCTCAAATTGTTGCGTTAGTGATTCACCTTTAACGTAGCAAAATGTTTCATACTGTTGGTTCAGGATTTCCCTATTGTTTTCTATGACTTCCTCGGTTCCCCCAAACTGTTCCTTAAGTGCGTCCCATAATTCTTTGGCACTGTTACAGTGTAACAGTCCAGCATATATCTCATTGGGCAGCGCTGATGCTATGATGCTAAAAGCTTTAGCATCTAGTTCGATCTTTTGAAAGTCGGTTTCAGTATAATTTTCAACTGGTTTTGGAACGAACTTTTTAGCATCTTCAGCGCTTGGCACTGAAGGAACATGGGGACCATAAATGACAGACCTCCAACAACCTGTGCTTTGTTGAGCGAGGATGTGACCCATCCTCCTCTGCCAGATGTTGTACTCATTTCTTTTTAGCATAGGTGGTTTAAAAAGCGAGCCGATGTTGTTTTTATCATCTTGAGATTGTGACATCATTCTTGTTGTTTTACAGACACTGAGAAATCAACTTTAATGGTGATTAATCCTTGCTCTGTTTTTCAACGGACGAACAAACGATCAGTATCAACTATTATGAGCTGAACTATTTACGTCAAAATGATTGTTAAATCAAATTTGACTGTCCAAGCTCTGATACCAATTGTTGGATCTGAGTTTGTTTCTGATTGTATTTTCGTTTGAAATTAAGATGGAAATGAAAGAGTTGTGCAGCGGAATTAAGATGAAAACAAACTTTGCATACAATCAAACGAGAGTAATACTTTAATCAAACATTTTTACACAATGAATCGAAAGATTGAATTTGTTTCAATAACGATTACAATGATTGATGAATGAATGCAAACTCCCCCTCAGCCAGAGCTCAGTAGTTTGTTCGTACAAAGAAGACGATGTTGCGAAAGAGCTGATAGAACAGTACAAAGTACTGAACTATTTATAGGCACTTGCAAACCACTGAGCATCTTAGCTGACGTCACCATGAAAGTGATATCTAACCTCCTAACAAACTCTAACCTCTGATCTATACAAACACTGATGTACTAACTACTGCTATTACATTTCTTTACATAAAAGACACTTAAACAGCTGCTGCATCCTTCCACTGCTGTGAACCCAGCAGTGCTTGTCCGGATCAGCAGTACTTGACTCAAGGCAGTAGATTGAATCAGCAGAGCTTTGTTCTTCCATCAGTCTTTGACATTGGGCAGTAAATGCAAGGCAGCAGTTGTAGGTCAGCACTTAATAAGATCAGCAGATAGGAGATCAGCAGATATAAAACCACTTTCAAGGGGAGAGATTTGTATGAACCAACTGTAATCGTCTGCTTATTCTGGATCCACTGCTCTGATCCAGTTTTGGCTTTAATTATCTGTTCCTCTGATAGGGTTCAATCCCAACAAACAAGCAAGATAAAAACGTGAGCATTAATAGACTTGTTGTTCGTGTTTCACATTAACGAGATCCCCCCTAAATAATCATATCCAAAACAACAAACAAAAACCCAAAATGCAATAATCAAATCAAGAAACTAAATCAAGATTACCTCATCGCAAATATCACCACAAATATCGGACCCAAATTGAATCAAATAATAAAAAGGAAGAAACTTTATTCACACCCCTGTTCACCACAAGATCTGGACAAACATTGGAAGGTGAGAGAAGAAGAAGAAGAAAAGCGAACCAAAGCCCACTAGCCCAGATCGTAGTAAAGATCTTGTTTAGGAAGATGAATACTCCACAGTACATTAATGGTGCTCCATAGATCTACCATTGTTGATGGATGCTCCATAGTTCATTAATGGTGGATCTAGTTTGAAATAAGTGGTTTAAGAAGATGAAGAAATTATGAAAAAACAACTTTTCTAATTTGAATTTGGTTCAACGAAAATGGAGGAGGATGGAAGAGAATGATGTGATGTTAGATATTAATGAGGGTGACAAATCACTTTTTGAGTAGGCTAGGAATATGTTGAATTACCAATGTGCCCTCAAGATTAAAAAATGATATTATGGAAGCTGGGACATGTGGCAAAATGTAGGCCATTAGATGGGTTTCCAAGGTTTTCTAAAAATTCAAGGTTTCTTATATAGCATTACCCTATATATATATATATATATATATAGGGTGGAATTATTGTAAAAAAGACCAAAAGTGTGAGAAAGGTAAGAAAGAAGCTCAGCCATTAGATCTAAATTAATTGAAAAGGGTATAATTGTAAATGCATTAACAAATTCAAATATGGTAATCCTTGATTTAAGGATTTGGAGAGAGAAAATCCTTGATTTAAGGACTTGTAACCGTCCATAATCAGAACATGTTCATGACATGGTGTTTTAAATAAATTCATAGTTCAATTCATGGTGTTTTTACAAAATAATATAACACCATTCAGTAAAAAAAATATAACACCATTCAACACAAAATAAAAACACCATTCACACAAAAATAACATCATTCAGCACAAAATATAACACCATTCAGCACAAAAAAAAAAACACCATTCACACAAAAATAACATCATTCAGCACAAATATAACACCATTCAGCACAAAAAAAACACCATTCAGCAGTAAATAATAT
This sequence comes from Helianthus tuberosus, assembly GCA_030545235.1. Taxonomy (NCBI): domain Eukaryota; kingdom Viridiplantae; phylum Streptophyta; class Magnoliopsida; order Asterales; family Asteraceae; genus Helianthus; species Helianthus tuberosus. The sequence goes on along the minus strand of CM060366.1, from coordinate 63,875,357 downwards.
AACACCATTCAGTACAAGAATATAACACCATTCAGTAAAGAAATATAACACCATTCAGAAAAAGAAAATAACACCATTCAGAAAAGAAAAAAACACCATTAAGAAAAGAAAAATAACACCATTCAAAAAAGAAAAAAAAACACCATTAAGAAAAGAAAAATAACACCATTCAGAAAAGAAAAATAACACCATTCAGTACAAGATATAACACCATTCAGTAAAGAAAATATAACACCTCTGTATCATCTTCTCCACTTCCGGCAAAGAGATTTCTATCACTGTCTCCGGCGACTAACCGGCGAGATCAGTCCGTTTAAATGTCAACAAGCGTCTCACCACCACTGCCGACCCGGCACCCACCACCGCCGCACCACCACCGCCGTACCACCAGCGTCGCACCACCAGCGTCGATCCGGCACCCACCACCGCCGCACCACCAGCGTCGCACCACCACTGTCGATCCGGCACCACTGCAATGTAGAGAGATAGATCGAATTTGAAGAGAGAGAGAGAGCTCTGGTCGTGCGATTGGAGAGAGAGATCGAAATTGTAGGGATTTTGATTACAGTTACCTATTTTGAATGGATATAAAGACTTTATTGCCCCTAGATATTTCAATTCAATCCAAATTAATAAAAATATTTTACATTTTGGTCCCTATTGATCTCAACCATTAGATCAAAAGATCTAATGGCTGAGATTCTTTCTTACATTTCTCACACTTTGGGCCTTTTTTACAGGATCCTAACTCTCTCTCTCTCTCTCTCTCTCTCTATATATATATATATATATATAAAGAGCCAGCAAAAAGCTGAGGGGAAAACAATACAAACAAAACGAAAGGAAAAGAACGAAAAAAACAGAAAATTACAGAATGTCGGCAATGTCAAAATCTAGCCATTTCCCCCACGACGGCGACTTGAGCTTAGATCTATTGAAAATCCAAATGAAAGCGTCTTCCTTGATATGATCCACCGATTTAGAGACCGGAATAAAGTTATCTTTGGCTTTCTCATTTCTAGCAAGCCAAATCCTTCAAACCGTCGCCAAAGCAATAGTGTAAACCATTTTCTTCCACTTAGCATCACCCGGCTGACTTTTAATGTATCCGATCAAATCATCGATGCTACCAATATTAAAAGGGAAGCTAACCCGCAGCCATGTCAGAATGGACCACCATATACTCTTGGCGATTCGGGTTATGTTAGTCGGTTGAGTGACCAGTTTTGACTTATTTTGAGCAGTTTTGACCGGGCTTTTACCGATTCGGTTCGGGTTAACCGGTTTCAAAGAGGAGATTATAAAGCGGTTAGAAACCTACCAGTTGTATTGATTTCAAACGAGTTTTACTTCCGGTTTTTTTGTACACCTCTACCAAAAATCCCTCATCACCATTATCATTCACACCATTCCTGCTTCCCTTCCCACCATGACTCCTTCCATGCATCCAATTATCTAAACTCCCCATACCCAAGCCAAAACCAACTAGATAATGATTCCGACCCGGAGATACCACTTTCCGGAACCAACTAACACCCAATTGAACTTTTTAGCGACATTGCTTCTTATGCAGGATCGCCATACCAAGCACCTGACAAATGAGACCAATATTTTAATCAATTTACTTTCTACTACACTCCTAAACATCAACCACAAACACTCCCGTATCCACATCCTCAAACTCCACCACCTCCAAAAGATGAAGCACCAGTGGAGCAACAACAACAACAACCACAGCCGAGGAAGCCACGTACCAGAGCAAGAATGTCGGTACGCGCCGGAGAATAATTCTCTTCCACCGTCATATCCGCCAATACCGAAGGACCCTCAAATGGGTGGACCCTCCAACACTGCTCCTATCACCGAGGCACTACCTACGGCTTATGAAAACCCCATTCCCACGTATCCATCTTAGGACAAATGGTTTCAAAAACTTAAGTTACTTAACTATATATATAATGATGTTTAACTAAGATTACAGGTATTGTGATCCACTTAAATCCAACTGCGAACTCATCAAGCCCCTTTTCATGCTAGCATTATGATCAAGTTAACAATCCATCTTAGGGTCTCACACTCAAGGTCTACAAATCCACCTAATCTTATATCAAGCTTATAAGAAAAAAAAAAACGAAAAATCTACCACTTTATATAAATAACCCTTATGTATTTAAAATTAAATTTTTGGTAGATGATGGATAATAATTATGAGCTTTAGCTATTTTTTTTCTTATGTTTAACTCAAAGGGTATTATCATCATCAAGTCGCTATCACAGTGGAAAACACCATGAGCATCACGCATTTTTTTATTGTGCTCAATCAATGTAATGATGGAATATATTTTTTCGGGCGCCACCAAATCCGGATTTATTCTCATAAAAAGGATAAGGTGTGTCATTTAGTTAAAAATACTTATGGCTTTTTTACTTATAGTTGTTCCTTTTATACCTCAACAGTTTCGGTTTTCTATTTCTCTTAAGATTATGACCCACAAGACTTCATGATTTTTAAATGAGGTATATTAAAAAGCAATCTAGGGAACCCTCTAAGTTGGCTGGCCCTACCAGTACATATCAGAAAATACGTCTTTTATCTAATTTTATCCTTTATATATAATATATTGAAAACCAAAATTTACAATTTTTCTATCATTTTTCCATTTATTTGCAAAATTTCCAAGAACGTTTTCTATTTTTCAATTTTTTTGGATTTTTAAAAAGAAAATTGTATTTTCTTTTTAAATTCGACTCAAATCTACCTGAAAAGACGTAGTCTTCAATCCCCACACTTAGACTGAAGGGAGTGGGGCGTCCTTTAGAGGGGGCGTCTTGCAACACGTGGCGCCATGTCAGATCAGAAGATTTTGAGCAAAAAAAGGGGCGTGGTGTTTGGGGCGGCTTGGGGCGTCTTGGAGGGGGAATCCTTGAAACTTTGTGCCAAAAATCGATGTGTGTGAGGAAGCAGGCGACGAGAAGAGGACGCCAAGGAGGGGGACGCCCCCCTAGAACGCCGATGGGGGGCGGTGTTTGGGGCGGCTTTGGGCGGCAAGGGTAGGGGAGACGCCCCACTCCTTTCAGTCTTAAATAGCACATTGTCCTTAATGTGGATGGAAAACCCCCTAAAAATAAAGAGGAAATAAAAACCTAAAAATAATATACAAAAACAAAATACGACGAATCGGAAAGGACTTAGCTGGTTAGGAAAACCATAAGTTTCAACTGTGCATGTCAACAACCCAACCCAACCCAACCCAACCCAATCGAACACGACCGTATAGCATTTCCTTCGCGGTCATCCAAACTGATATGTTGGGCCTGCCCTCTACAGTATGATATAAGCTCGAAATCTCCGCCCGAATAGAGATTGAGTATGGGCGGTATCCTCCAAACCTACACAAACAAAACAAAACAAAACAAGCCCATGCCTAATATTGACTAAAAATAAAAAAATAAAAATAAATGAAAACAAAAATTGACTCATAATACAAACTCTACAACTGGGTCACATCCCAAAGCCTCAATCAGAAGGCTTCTCCTTTATCCAACCCCAGTCCAACCCATTTAATCTTAATTAATTATCATTATTTATTAAAAACTAAATGATGAAACTAGAAAATGTTTTAGAATGTTTAAACGGGTCAGACCACTGGTGTGTGTTGGGTGTATTATGTTTTTCTTTATATTTTAAGCCCCTTTTTTACACATTAGTCAAGTTTTAAATTTATAAAACACGATATTCTACTAACACTAAACACACACATGGGCAAGTGCACCCATCGTGAGCGTAGTATAGCGTTGGTAAGATACCGAGGTCGTCCAAGGACACAAGAGCTTTTAATACCGGTTTATCCTCAACGTCTAATCAAATCAAAATTTTAGAAAAGGTTTTAAACATGAAAATAAAAACTAAAAATGCTGAAAAATAAAAATAAAATAAAAACAGATAAACAAGATGAATCACTTAGATCCGACTCGCCTTTAATGTAACATTTGAAGATTTCCGCACTTTTGCACTTTTAAGAGATTATCTTAGTTATAGTAGTAGGCCCATCTTTTGAAGGTGACGTTACCCTCAACCCAGTGGTTTGAGTCAGCAAGGATACAATCCCAAAGGGTCGGAATATTGAAAGATAATTAATTAAGTAATTAATGCGTAATGTGGTAGGCCCATCTTTTGAAGGCAACGTTACCCTCTGCTAAGTGGTTTGAGTCAGCAGGGATACAATCCCAAGTAGCCGGGTTAATGTATTAATAGTAGTTTACATATGAGGGGATCAAGCCATTCGCACCCCCGCCATCCAATACCAGTGGGTATTGAAAGAGGTCCTAGTAAGCTTGACACAGGTCCTTGCAGGATCTACACACTAAACAAGGCAAGAACCTTACCAAACCATTCCCTTAACCCCCGACCAGGTAGCCAACATATCTCTATATAGACCGTAGAGATATGAATGGTGAAAATCTTTTATTTTATATAGACAGTAAAATAATGCCAAGACACCACGGACAAATGATAAGGAACTTTCACCTTCAACATAAGAAACTAGTTATTAAAGTCACTAATACAAAATCAAATAAAAGGTGCGAAAAGATTAAAAATCAAAAGTATTACATTAAATGCTTGTCTTCACCAAGTGATGTAAGAGACTTAGCCAAACTTGGCCTTTGATTGACAAGAACTCTTACGATCAATCTTGGATCCCGAGACTACTACACACACTCTAAAGTGGATGATGGATGATGGTGGTGGATGTGGGTGTTGTAGTGGTGGTGGAGTGGTGGTGAAGTGGGAGAGAGGTGGTTTGCCAAGGGATCCTTTGAAGTGAATCAAGAACCCCTATTTATAGCCTGCACAGAAGCTCAGACTATGACAATCCTCACCAAACCAGGTATCCGTACGAATTAATTAAATATTTAATTAATGCTTAATTACAGTGCTTGCTTACAACTGTGGTTAAACTACTTCTTGATTTCTGATACATACATACTCATGCATCACACATTATACTGTCACTCTATTACTTACACACAAACATCAGTGACAACCTTGATGCACAAAAGCACAGTGAGCACACTATACGGATAACCCAGTAAACATCCTGACATTGCCAGCACTAGACAGACATTGTCTCTGAGGCCAGTATGAGCCGGGAATAGATTACTACACCAGTAGGGAGTGTAGGGAGGTGAGGATTGTAAAACTGCGTCACTAGGTGATAGTTACAGTGACCGGATGTGCCTAAAACATGCTTTAATCACAAAATTCTGCACTTTCTACTAAAATTCAGCATTTAACTTAACTAGTAAAGTGCAAAAACATGGGAAAATAATACTAGACACTTTCCAAAGTGTCGGGAATTTATTGTGTCACTAAAAATAATATTAAAGACACTTTAAATGCTTATTTAGCGCTTTAACGGATTAATATCCAACCGAACAACCGGACTTTACCCGGAACATAAAAATATTGTCAAAAACAATGTTTTTATTTTTCTAAGCTAGTTAGGGTCCCCGAACACCCTAACCCACCTTATATTATCTAACACACAAAAATACATCAACTATATCTTTCAAACTTAACTAGATCCTAACCATATCTTTACAAACCAACCATAACCCCCCCCCCCCCTTTGGTTCGAACGGTTCCCATGGTGGGGATACACCCATGAATTCTTGATTATTTTAATTGCTAGTGTTTTGTATCTAGTTAGCACAATACATGTTGGACAATAGAAATGTTTAGATTATAAGTAAGACTAGTGGGCTATTATTCTTCTCATCAACATAACATTCACCAACAATTTCTCTCCTTCTACACCACCATTCGGCCGCCACCCTCCCACCATCAACCACCCACTTTCAAGCCACTTACATACAATCCACATACATCTAGAGGTGCAAGGGTCATACAATGAAGCGTGGTGTGTTCGGAAGCTCAAGGACCTCTCTCGTTTTCTTTTAACCACCACATTTCTTCACTCAAACTCTCCTAGCTTTGTGCTAGTGGTAAGTCTCTTAGATCCATTCATTTTACATGCTATGAAGGTGGTTAAAGTATGATTCATGGTGTTAAACTTGGGAACTCTAAAGATCATAACTTAAAGCATGAACATAAAATCTTTATACATAGGTCATGAGATGAAAGGTGATAATACATGATAAATCTGGATTAATGAACAAAAATCTGCTGTAAATGACTTAGGGTCTGATGTTAATCGTATTAGAATGAATGGCAATCCTATGTGTACTTTTTAATGGCACTTATACTATAAACAGCTTGCTGATTTGCATTTTCAGCCGACTTTAACTGGCTATAAACAGGTCATAACTAAATGAAAAACTGATTTTCTTGAGTCTACAACGTGTCATTATGAAATACGGTTCTAATGGCACCGGAATCATAATTTTTGGACTTCGTTTACTATTTTTAAAGTGCCATTATGTAACAGCAGCTAAAGCTGCATTTTTACAGCAGTAAATGAGAGTCATATTTTTAGTCATAACTTGATTTCTGTGTAGAGTCAGATCATAAAATTTATACTGTAGATGAACACCGATGTATTTGTAACTCTCTCACTAGAATTTCATAAATCGAACTCTCGATGAATTTTAAATAAATTATTCCGCGGACTGTGGTCAGAAAAAGATAAATCTGATTTCAGTCCGGAAAATGATTTTCTATAAAATATTGGTGATGATTTGGACCCCGATATTTTTACACAATAATTTTTGGTTCTTATAAGACATTCTATAAAAATTTGGAAATTTTTGGAATAAGAGAACTATTTTATTAAAATACTCGAAAACGGCCCAGTTTTGTATATTAAAACTGAAACGATATAAGTAGTGTTATGCATGTCTAAATGTCGGGTTGGTTAATTGAGAACTGATTGAATGATTTTACAAAAGAAAATGATACGCTAGTAAGCGTGGATGCCTCCGTTTACAGAGGAAACTCTGGCAAAATTTTTCCAGAAAATATAACACTTAGAATATTTTTGGTGACAAGTGTTTATAAACATACTTTTAACTTGTTTTTCCAAATAAACCTCGCCAAGTTTTTTATTACAAAATAACCAAGTGTCGGAGGTGGATTTTCGTAAATAAAACTTGTTAAATATATATTGAGAATATATATTCCATAATAAAACGCTTGTGTGCTTACGTGATTATTTTGTGAACAAGAGATATATTATTTTTAGAGTAAAGATAATATTACTTCGGGGGTGAAATACATGTTACTATGATTACGAATACTTTTTACATGGTATGGTTAGCGTAAGGAGGGTTACTACTTAGATCATGTGAGTGGGTAGGCGGGAACTGGAGGCCATTAATCCTCATTGTAGGACCGAGGGTCATTAGCGGTAGATCTATTTGGGTGTAGCGAGCCCAACCCCTGAGTCCGCTGAATGAACCAGGTGGTGACTTGGAGCCTGACGCAAAAATCTGCTAGGTTTGAGTCTTCCTACTGCACTTCACACATATCATTGGCTTTGCAACCCAATGGTGATCTCTTTTTCCTTATTTGCTACATACCAGGGATTTTCATACATACTGACATTTTTACAAGGGTTTATACAAACTCACCTACACATGAACTCGTTCAACTTTATGTTGACTTTTCAAACTACATGTATTTCAGGAAACTAACAAATCTGGCACGGTATGCACGTATTTTCAAGCTGCGTTTGAATAAAGAAGTCACCCAGGGTTTAGAAGGTGTAACCTCTTCCTGGACGGGTTACATATCCCTAAACCTAGTATTGTTTAAAGCCTTTTGCTAAGTCTTTATGAACTCAATTTAATCAAATTAAGGTTTGTAAACTTATTTTGTGATTATTGAAAATGGGATTTTTCTAAACGTTATTAATGGAGGAATATCTCATGTTTTTATCATATAGCATTGTTATGATTGTTGCTATGGTATTAAGAAGTCACACCAAATAAACCCACGCTCCCGCAAAGCCCGGGTGTGACAGCTTGGTATCAGAGCCTCGATCATAGCGAACTAGGATTCTTTCTCGAGTCTAGCCTATGATCATCAGGGCTCTCACGAAAACGTTTTCAAACATTTTTACATTGCATACACTATACGTCCAGATCCAGGGAACAAACCTTTTTACAAACAAAAAGGCACAAATACACATTTCCAAATTTAAATTTAAATTTATAATTCAGTCTGAGAGACTGAGGGAGTAGTCTGAGAGGCTGGGAGGTTAGTCTAGTGGGACTAGAAAGTTCAGTCTGAGAGGCTGGGAGGTTAGTCTAGTGGGACTAGAAAGTTCAGTCTGAGAGGCTGGGAGGTTAGTCTAGTGAGACTAGAAGGATCAGTTTGAGAGGCTAGAAGGATAGTCTGAGAGACTAGAAGGATCAGTCTGAGAGGCTGGGAGGATAGTCTGAGAGACTAGGAGGTTCAGTCTGAGAGGCTGGGAGGATAGTCTGGGGAAGACTAGGATGATTACTTGCTTACATTAATTGAGATTTACGTGCTTATTTGATTTAAGGTTGATGTACGTGCATATGTGGTAGTTGTTCGCATACACTAATTGTTAGTAATTACTCTGAATATACATGCTACGCACCGGCACACATGTCACTCTAATTAGAGAACGAGTTATCAGACATTGATAACCCTACGACCACCGCCACAGATAATGAGACTACATCTGCGCCAGAGACAATTACGTCAGATACTGAGAGTGATCCTGATATGCTGACTAAGGGCGAGGACGACTTCTAACAGTCCGTGCTACCAGATTTTGGTGATACTTCATCTTTGCTGATGGTTTCTCTGACAAGAATCTTTCTGTCACTCTTGTTTCAATCCATGACCACTCCATCACTGGTCATCCCAATGATGGACACACCATGGCTCCAATCCTCGATGATGCGCCTCCTACGGACATCTCTACTGAAGGTTGGCTACTCGACAAACAATATATAACTACGATTGGCATGCTTATCAATGGTCCTCCTGCCGACGCCCATGACGATAGAAAATTAGATGAGGACACTGTTACTAACTTCACTTCTTAATACCCTTGTTAACAAGCTACCCTCTGATTCTAGCATGCATTCAGACTCCTTTAAGTCTGTGGTATCTGCAACCTTACACATAGCTGGATTACAACTTTCTACTACTGACACAAGACGACGACGACATGGCTGCTGCACTATCACCTGCTCGAGGCACCACACCGTTACACGACCCAGAGCCTGCTTTTGAGCAAGCTTCTGCACCTTTTAAGTCAGCCTGATGTTGCAACTGCTGGTCCTACACCCTTGCTTGATTGTGACCCTGATACTTTTGGTTTACTTGACATTGCACCCCTACTATCTAACCCAGTACCAGCACCTGACAATCTCCTTATTGGTTGAAATGTTTGGTTTTGCATCCATAACCGCTGATGTTGCTCCTTTTTCCTATGGAGACCAACGCCCATTGCATTGGCATACTTATCGTTTCCTTTCCGGACTTGCTCGTACACCGGAAGAGTACTCCAGGTCGGCACTAGCATAACGATCCGTTTTGCTACAATAGCATTTTCTACGGCCTTACAGGCCGCACCGTTTACTCCTTTCACCCCTACATCGCTGTACGAGCCGATTGGATGGATCCTATAATACACTATGCGGATTTTAGACCCTTACCATTCCTCACGTTGTGGAGGCCACATACGAGATGAGTTGCTCCTGTAACACCAACTACAGTTTAAGGATATGAGTCACAGAACGTTGGAGCTTGAGCTGACACCACAATTGGCAAGTTCAAATGCAAAACATTACATAACCGAAAACATGATTTAAGTGGCTACATCACAAGACAGCATATTGCCTGAAAAGTTTATGTAAGACACCCCGTCCTCCACCCTGTCTATTGCCAGCATACTTTGATTCGTCACATACATCAAGGTTCCTTTTGCGCTCTCGACCGTTGCTATTACACCGTTCCCAGGATTCTGATACTTATTTATTTACTATCGAACGGCAGAGCAGATAATTACTTCAACGTATATACAAGCTCGAGGAGGGACTCACACATGTTAACATTTTATTTTTCTTTCCTCCTCCTCATCAGTCACCAGTATAGTTGGTTTCTGGATTATGCGGATTGCATTACACTTGGGTAAAGACACTAATGATAAGCCGGGATTGCGGAGACTTTTGAGGACCACTTCTGATTACGAAATTTTGATGCACTAATATACTTATTGGACAAGGGTAGGGTGCCCCTGTGTCCCTTTCGATGTGATACATTTTGTTAGACACAGTGATTGTGGCCAAAGGATAATGAAAGCCCAATCATCTTTAAACATGCGACAACACTTTGTGGCCAATAACCAATGAAAGCTCAGTCGCTAGGTCTTCGCTAAGCACGTCATTGATCTATGTGTGTGTGTGCTATAATTATAATACTACGTGCTTACTTGCTATGCTCTCATTAAACATAATTACCGAATTACTTGGTCATACTATGACTATACTATTATTTGATTGGTTGATATGGTAACCTGTTATGTGTATGTACTTATGACCACTAAACAACCAAATGCACGCACGAAGTAAATTAGACCTGACCTAACCAACCTTCCTCTAGGAAGATGTCGACTCAAGGGAACACCAATATCAACAACCCTCTACCGACAACAGAGGCAGAAATGCAAGAGCGCCTCTTACAGGCCATCGCACGGTACGAGGCCCGTCGCTCCGATTTCAGCGGAGGTACCTCAGGAAATAACCCCCTCAACGATAATGTCTAGCCCTTTAAGACACATTACAAAACGTTTGGACATTTCCACGAGTGCCTTGCTAAGGCCTTACGCGAATAATGTTGCTTACATCGCAGGCTGCACCTACAAGCAGTTCTTGGACCACAAACCTCGAGAGTTCGACGGCACTAGGGGTGCCTTAGCCTTCGTACGCTGGGTTGAAAAGACAGATTCTGTTTTACGATTGAGTAAATGTGACCCCGAACATCAAGTCAAGTATATAACTGGACTATTGGTGGATGAGGCTCTGTCATGGTGGAACCATCAAGTTCGGACATTGGGTGAGACCGCTGCGTATGTTATGACGTGGGACGAACTAAAAGATCTGATGCGTAAGGGATATTGCTCGAGGGCAGAAGTCCAGAAGTTGGAAACAGAACTGTGGAACTTAAAAATGGAAGGACCAAAGATAGTGGAGTATGTGCAGAGATTTAACGAATTATCACAAGTTGCCTTACTCCTGGGGGCACCAAAGTTTAAGAGAATTGAACAGTTCATAAGGGGATTGGCACCTCAGATTCTAAGCCTGGTAACAACATCTAAACCTTCAACGATCACCGAGGCTATCAACATAAGCATGGCACTCACGGAAGAAGCAGTTAGACGAGGAGAATTTTCCACTGCTGAGGAGAAAAAGGAGACTGCTATAGAGGCATCTGGGGATAACAAGAGAAAGCTCGCAAATTTCAAGATGATTACTCGGGGGAGTAGCAAGAAGAAGGCCAAAAAGGGAAAAGACTACATGGGTATCCTACCTAAATGCGACAATTGTTTATGTTATCATGTCGGGCGATGTAGATATGGAAACTGTGGAAAGATGGGGCATCCTAAAGAAACTTGTTGGCAAGGTACTGAAAGTAGAAATGGAGGCCAAGACGGTAGTGAGAATCACGAAGGGGACAACGACAATGACAATTGTCAAGTCAGAATGAGTGATAAACAGAAACGTGCCCGAGGTTGTTTTAACTGTGGAAGCAAAAAGCATTTCAGAAAATATTGCCCTAAAAACAATCAGGCACAAGAATGAAAGCTCCTCATCGGAGCTAGGGAGACACGCCAGGGATTCAAGTATGGATATCGGTACGTCCCGAATTACTTAATGTTATGCATCTGTATTGCCAAATACTGTTGCAAATTTTACGATTCGCACCTCTAGGGTTCGAGAGTATGATTGGTTTAAGTAGCGAGTAAGTAGATATTCCAGTACCCATTAGAACTAGCTTAGGGGAAGCTAGTGGAAGCCAACACAGTAACTGGAATCGGCAAGATAGAACCCGGGAAGCGTAAGATTACACTTGATCTACTGCCAGTGAATTGGGAGACTTCAACAAGGTAGTTGGAGGGATTGGTTGACAAATGATCAATAGGAGATTGATATCCGCACCATGATGGCGAACGAAGAAGTGATATTGACTCAGGAAGCGGGATACGCCTCTGCAAATTACAAATCGCTTGAAGGCACAAAGGATGTTGCGTAAAGAATGTGTTGTTTTCTTGGCACATGTCGGGGACAAGGGAGCCGAAGAACTAAAGCCCGAAGATACCCCGTGATCAGAGGATATCCTGAAGTCTTCCTCGAAGACTTGCCGGAATCGTCTCCTCAACGATTAGTCGAATCTCGCATCGATTTAATTCCAGGCACCGCACCTGTGGTCGATGCACCGTAGCGACTTACATTTTCGGAGATGCAAAGATTAACAGTGAAGTTTTAGCAATGGATAGAGAAGGAAGATAATAGACCAAGATGTCCCTTTTGGGTAACCCCATTTCTACTCGTCAAAAAGAAGGATGATGATTTTCAAATAAACATCAACTACCAGGAGCCAAACGAGCCAACGCATGAGAGTCGGTGACTCTTGCGAAGGGTTAACGAACCTCTTACATAACTGACTATGAGGACCCAACTACTACTACATGACTAGTCGATGATCGAGCGTCGCTAGCGGTGAAATTCAGGAAGAAAGTATACCAGGGCGAAATTGTGGGACAATGACTTGTTCTTAGACATAAACCAAATGGTGTTTCCTACACAATGTACAAACCGGATCCACACGGGATACGAAATCTGGAGAATCTAGAAAACATATATTTAGGACCTTTGTGAACCCAGGTCCAAACTCGTAAGGGTTTTTATTTAGGAACCATATCCGTCAACTCAATCAACCATCATTAACCTGGCGCATATGCCAGTTCCGTTGACCAAACAGAGAGTACTTGGATTTCTTTTACTTCTGGCGAGTAGATGTTTGCATCTCTACTCCCCTTAATGGTAGTTGCATCACAATAATTTTCTCGCTGAGAGCGAACACACATTTGCTTCGATAGCTGGTCATTTCTTCACTTTAGCAGATACTCGTTGTTCCTTTTCTAGGAAATTTACCTGACATACATGCATCATGCTACGCATGTGAATTCGTTTTGAATAAACACTTCATTGGAATTTACATATTATTTTGCTAAACCTAATTACTAATTCCTGATTCGAGTGACCTACATTATTGTTATTGTTGGCTCTTTTGTTACCAAGCCAACGCACTTTCTTGAAACCGCTTCCTTTCAAGTTACAGTCATGGTTTATTTTTGCTACCATGCCGAGAATTCCTTTGTTGATACATACGTTTATTGTCGGGTTACGTTGAAACCAAGTTCAATTGCTTGAACTTATCCAGTTCACAGGTTTAATTTGAAACACTATATGATGTATTGGGAGCATCATATTCAACTATTTTTGCAGAGATTCTTTCATTTCGAGTGGTAGTTGATTTGGTTGGTCTATGACTCCACTAAAACGTTTGATTTGTTTCGATACCTTGCGGTGATATTTTCACAAAATTGAAGCTTGCGCTAATTTGGTTACTCACTTCGTACACGGAATTCAGTTCCCTATTTAGTTGTTAACAATCCATTTTGGATCTTCACGATCAAAGCGGTCTCAACACAATTGTGTGTTAAGGCAATGGTACATATATTCATTTCATAAGCACAATGTACCTCCTAACGATTCTTTCGTTGTCAATCAAATGCCTTGCGATACTTATTACTTTTCATCTTCGATTGGAAACAGTGGTCCTTTGATGTTCTGTATTTAATTGGAAACTCTATAACATGGTATAAATCAAATCTTCAGATTGCCTCAGTACACTTTCATTTTATTTCAAACGCGACGAACTTGTTCAGTCACCACTATTATTGGGTAATGCCATTACGACACCTTGTGGTGTCATCATAAACTTGTAGCTTGTGCTAATCATGGTAACTGTTTTACACGAGACCACACATACTTTTGTTTGATTTATCATTTAAACATTTCTGATGCAACTACGAATCAAGACAATGATACACCATATTCGCTTGTATTCCATTCGGTGTATCCTCACCATTCAAAAATGTCAACACACTAAACCTTACCAGACATTTATTCAGGAGTTGACAGATCATTTTACTATTACGTTGAGTTGCTGCTTTTGAGTTCATATAGCGGGTGCTATGGTTTGTGAAAACTCGTTTGCATATTGCAACCGATCGTTTAAAAATCTTATTAGTCAAAACTCCACTTTTGTGGAACCCCTGCTAGCTGGATTACACTAGACTATACGTCAAATGCGTCTTGTACCTTTGACATCCAATGCTAGAAGCACACACCTTTCAACCCTAGGATTCGGGTTGTTATATATTCTTGGACTCACCTAATGTGAGTAATGTTTGTTTCGATTTGATGATTATCTACTTCGATATTATTCATATACATACGTGTGTGACTTAACCATAAGGAGTAAGGTAGTACAAATTTCGAGGAAGAAATTTCTTTAACGGGGGGAGAATGTGACAATCCTCATCAAACCAGGTATCCGTACGAATTAATTAATATTTAATTAATTCTTAATTACAGTGCTTGCTTACAACTGTGGTTAAACTACTTCTTGATTTCTGATACATACATACTCATGCATCACACATTATACTGTCACTCTATTACTTACGCACAAACATCAGTGACAACCTTGATGCACAAAAGCACAGTGAGCATACTATACGGATAACCCAGTAAACATGCTGACATTGCCAGCACTAGACAGACATTGTCTCTGAGGCCAGTATGAGCCGGGAATAGATTACTAAACCAGTAGGGAGTGTAGGGAGGTGAGGATTGTAAAACTGCGTCACTAGGTGATAGTTATAGTGACCGGATGTGCCTAAAACATGCTTTAATCACAAAATTCTGCACTTTCTACTAAAATTCAGCATTTAACTTAACTAGTAAAGTGCAAAAACATGGGAAAATAATACTAGACACTTTTCAAAGTGTCGGGAATTTATTGTGTCACTAAAAATAATATTAAAGACACTTTAAATGCTTATTTAGCGCTTTAACGGATTAATATCCAACCGAACAACCGGACTTTACCCGGAACATAAAAATATTGTCAAAAACAATGTTTTTATTTTTCTAAGCTAGTTAGGGTCCCCGAACACCCTAACCCACCTTATATTATCTAACACACAAAAATACATCAACTATATCTTTCAAACTTAACTAGATCCTAACCATATCTTTACAAACCAACCATAACCCCCCCCCCCCCTTGGTTCGAACGGTTCCCATGGTGGGGACACACCCATGAATTCTTGATTATTTTAATTGCTAGTGTTTGGTATCTAGATAGCACAATACATGTTGGACAATAGAAATGTTTAGATTATAAGTAAGACTAGTGGGTTATCATTCTTCTCATCAACATAACATTCACCAACAATTTCTCTCCTTCTACACCACCATTCGGCCGCCACCCTCCCACCATCAACCACCCACTTACATACAATCCACATACATCTAGAGGTGCAAGGGATCATACAATGAAGCGTGGTGTGTTCGGAAGCTCAAGGACCTCTCTCGTTTTCTTTTAACCACCACATTTCTTCACTCGAACTCTCCTAGCTTTGTGCTAGTGGTAAGTCTCTTAGATCCATTCATTTTACATGCCATGAAGGTGGTTAAAGTATGATTCATGGTGTTAAACTTGGGAACTCTAAAGATCACAACTTAAAGCATGAACATAAAAGCTTTATACAAAGGTCATGAGATGAAAGGTGATAATACATGATAAATCTGGATTAATGAACAAAAATCTGCTGTAAATGACTTAGGGTCTGATGTTAATCGTATTAGAATGAATGGTAATCTTATGTGTACATTTTAATGGCACTTATACTATAAACAGCTTGCTGATTTGCATTTTCAGCCGACTTTAACTGGCTGTAAACAGGTCATAACTAAATGAAAAACTGATTTTCTTGAGTCTAAAACGTGTTATTATGAAATACGGTTCTAATGGCACCAGAATCATAATTTTTGGACTTCGTTTACTATTTTTAAAGTGCCATTATGTAACAGCAGCTAAAGCTGCATTTTTACAGCAGTAAATGAGAGTCATATTTTTAGTCATAACTTGATTTCTGTGTAGAGTCAGATCATAAAATTTATATTGTAGATGAACACCGATGTATTTGTAACTCTCTCACTAGAATTTCGTAAATCGGACTCTCGATGAATTTTAAATAAATTATTCCGCGGACTGTGGTCAGAAAAAGATAAATCTGATTTCAGTCCGGAAAATGATTTTCTATAAAATATTGGTGATGATTTGGACCCCAATATTTTTACACAATAATTTTTGGTTCGTATAAGACATTTTATAAAAATTTGGGAATTTTTGGAATAAGAGAACTATTTTATTAAAATACTCGAAAACGGCCCAGTTTTGTATATTAAAACTGAAACGATATAAGTAGTGTTATGCATGTCTAAATGTCGGGTTGGTTAATTGAGAACTGATTGAATGATTTTACAAAAGAAAATGATACGCTAGTAAGCGTGGACGCCTCCGTTTACAGAGGAAACTCTGGCAAAAATTTTCCAGAAAATATAACACTTAGAATATTTTTGGTGACAAGTGTTTATAAACATACTTTTAACTCGTTTTTCCAAATAAACTTCGCCAAGTTTTTTATTACAAAATAACCAAGTGTCGGAGGTGGATTTTCGTAAATAAAACTTGTTAAATATATATTGAGAATATATATTCCATAATAAAACGCTTGTGTGCTTACGTGATTATTTTGTGAACAAGAGATATATTATTTTTAGAGTAAAGATAATATTACTTGAAAAATCATGAAAATACGACTCCAAAATAATACCAATGCCCTCACAAATAAATATTTAAGTTACATCGGTATTGTTTATACAACGCGAATTCTAAAATGTAACTTGCGTATTTTCGGAAAATACTCTTAAATGTGTATTTTGATAAAGTATTATTTTGGAAAATTGTATGGAATAAAATATAATATTTTTGGGAAAAATATGTATATTTTGGAGATAGAATATTTTAGACAAATGAATGAAAATATATTTTATTAAGTGAGACTTAATAATATATTTTTGGAATTACAAAAACGCACATGTATTAAAACCCCCATCCTTGGGAAGAAATATATTTATTTAATGATTAAGAAGTGTAAATACGAAATAGTTGTCTAACTATTTCCCAAAAACGTTAAACCTTAAGCCAAGGCACGGCCGTCCGTCTAATAGGAATTAGTACGTGTAGGTCGTCACGCAGCAGATAGAGTTGGAGATTGACGTTGCTGGATACGCACTTCAGTGAGTTCATGTCCCCCTTTTCTCTTAACTGTTTTCAGTTTTATACATCGGGGGTGAAATACATGTTACTATGATTACGAATACTTTTTACATGGTATGGTTAGCGTAAGGAGGGTTACTACTTAGATCATGTGAGTGGGTAGGCGGGAACTGGAGGCCATTAATCCTCATTGTAGGACCGAGGGTCATTAGCGGTAGATCTATCTGGGTGTAGCGAGCCCAACCTCTGAATCCGCTGAATGAACCAGGTGGTGACTTGGATCCTGACGCAAAATTTTGCTAGGTTTGAGTCTTCCTACTGCACTTCACACATATCATTGGCTTTGCAACCCAATGGTGATCTCTTTTTCCTTATTTGCTACATACCAGGTATTTTCATACATACTGACATTTTTACAAGGGTTTATACAAACTCACCTATACATGAACTCGCTCAACTTTATGTTGACTTTTCAAACTACATGTATTTCAGGAAACTAACGGATCTGGCACGGTATGCACGTATTTTCAAGCTGCGTTTGAATAAAGAAGTCACCCAGGGTTTAGAAGGTGTAACCTCTTCCTGGACGGGTTACATATCCCTAAACCTAGTATTGTTTAAAGCCTTTTGCTAAGTCTTTATGAACTCAATTTAATCAAATTAAGGTTTGTAAACTTATTTTGTGATTGTTGAAAATGGGATTTTTCTAAACGTTATTAATGGAGGAATATCTCATGTTTTTATCATATAACATTGTTATGATTGTTGCTATGGTATTAAGAAATCACACCAAATAAACCCACGCTCCCGCAAAGCCCGGGTGTGACACAGACACGGCCCCGTGTCCGCTGGACACGGCCCCGTGGCCATCAACTTTCTCTTTCTTTATTAATTGCAATTGTCTGCATTAGGATCCACACGCCCCCGTGTCTGCTGGGCACGGCCCCGTGTGCAGAAGCGTATCTGCACTATCAAGATTTGCTAGATTCTGCGAATCTAAGCGTTGACCACGGCCCGTGTTGAGCTGGGCACGCCCCCGTGCTGGGAATAGAAGCTTCTACAACGTTGTCATTTTATGCAGACATCTGGCCACTCCCCCGTGTCCGCTGGACACGGGGCCGTGGTCAGCCTTCTGTTTCTTGTTTTTGCTTGGGAAGATGCTGTCGAGGGGTCGGACATGCCACGTTTATTAATTTTCTGTGTATTTATGTTAGTTTTTGTTGCATATTTGTTCCTTTTGTTCATTTAAGCTCATTTGGTCCTGAAAATACAAAAGGAAGACAAAAGCACACTTTTTTCCAAAATTAGTACTAAAAAAGGGTTAGTTTTATGCCTCATTTGATGTAATTTATATGTTGCATTTTGCACACATCAACCACCAAAATTTAAATTTACCTAGACCAAACCTGATACGAGATATGTAGTGAGGAGGACGGTCGTATTTGCACTTCAATTTTGCCTTGTGCTTCCGTTTGCACCATCTCTGCTCCCTCAGACGATGTTGATCCAATCATTTTTGTGCCTTCTCCCGTGATTTTGTTGGTGTGTGTGGCAATCCAACATCCAATTCTTCCACGGGCCAGCTATAAACTCTTCAACTACTTCATCATCTTCTTCTTCTGCCTCTTTTGACTTCCCCACGCTTGGCTCTTGATATAACAAAGTTTCAAGAGACTCCAAATCACCAAGTGGGTCAAAAACTCGTCCTTCTACACGAGTTGGTAAATCATCCAACTCTTCACTAAACTCTTTTTTCCAAGATGGTCCATGCTTTTCATTCTCATCCCCCATCTTGTCAAGTGGTTGTTCTTCAACTTCTTCACTCCGGGTTGTGGTGTAGTCAGGCACCTCCAACTCTGCCTCTTTTACGACCCACTCATCATCATCATCACTCCAAAATCCATCATCAATATTCCATGGCATGGGACACCAATGGCTAGAATTAACGACTTTCTGAAATGGAGATGGGACTACAACGTCCATTATTGTCTCTGGTTCATGGGTATGATCCTCATCTTCCTCATACAAGGGCTCAAAGTGTGAAACCTGCACGACATCCTCCTCACCAGACAACGGTAAATCCAATTCATGCAAATTATAATAATTAAAAGTAGAATCGTAATATTTACCTGGCAGTGGACTCCCAATGCACGTTTCTCCCCCCAGATCTGGTATTGTGTAATTCATCTCACCATCAGCCATTTGATATCCTAAATAATTTCCATCCCCATCATACATGTAACGACCTTGGCTCTTCAAGCTCTCTGATTTTAAACTATTAAGTACAACTTGAATCTCCCGATCTCTTTCCTCCTTAGCATCTTTAACCCAGTAAAGTAATTCCTCCGTTGTTCGTTCTAGTTACCAATTCCAAGGCTGATATGATTGTGTCTGCACATAAAGGTTAGCATCGAAATCTGTGAAACACCCCGATCTATTTTATTTGGACAAAATTTGGTGTAATGGAGCCCTCTACGGATCAAACACATGATAAAAATATATAAAATAAAACTAACTAATAAAAATATTTACAAAAAGGACTAGACACATTACTACTAGACACAAACCCTAAGACTCAAACTATAAATAATACAATTAAACAAATAAGATCAATCAAAGCTAATAACGCAATCGTCTAAGTGTCCCCGGCAACGGCGCCAAAAACTTGATGCTCAAAATACGGACTATAAAAACTAACCAAATCTAGACACCCTGATTTTAGATTTAGAAACTAAGACTCTCTAAATACGAAGTAAAGCCTAATGAAGTCGAGTATCGAACCCACGAGACACCAGCGATGCTAATTAGACTCTGACTCAACTAATTACTTAATTGGATAAATTGGATTTTGAGTTTTATAATTAACTAACTAATATCCTAAATTAACTAAGGGTTTAAACTACCAAGACGCAAGTTGAAGGCTTCTAAGGTAAAATCAAGGATGATAGGAAAGTAAGTTACCTAGGCAAGAATCCCTATACTCATGAATAAAATCCTAACCCTAGAAGTGAATGAAGTCACTGTCAAACTCGATAAACCCCCGGAAGATAAACAGAACCTAACAGTATGACACGTGAAGAAGTGCTAAAATGGACTGACTCGAGTTATCGACCACCAAGTCCCACAACTACTATCGGGTGTACAATAATTAATGTACTAAAACCCTCAAATTATGAAGCTGAAACAACTAAGAACACCGAAACCCTAGGAAACTCTAGACGCGAATAAATTGATAATCCGAGCTATCAGTCACCCAACTATCAAACAACACCTAGCTAATAACCTAGCAATCCTAGATTAGATTTCTCACCTTTAGAAAAGATTGAACATTTTAATCAATTGGTTTTAATAATTATTAAACTTGAATTAGATTTCTCATCTTCAAGATCTAGACTGAAAGATTAACAACCTAGACTGACTCCCCGCTCTAAAGTATGTTTCTAAGTATCTAGAACAATGGAACCAACAAATATATTATCAAACCAATCAACACCAACACACAATTATTTTAAATCGGCTTTCTAAATTATAACATGTAAATCAACAAATTCACTCAAAACCAAAAGTTAATCATTTAAACAATCCCGACTAGTTCGTCAACTCTAACCAACCATAACAAGTTTAGCTACTCATAGTCGAAAACAAAAATAAATAAATTAAAGCCAAACGATTCAGAAAACATTGTATATAATACTCAAGTTTAAATAAACTGAATAAAAATAGACAAGTCTAACCAATCGAACTATGAACCGTTACACCAAATCTTCAATCAAAAGCTTCCTTCACCTTTTGAACACCCCAATTCGTCTCTTGATGCCTTCTGCCATCGAACAAGTTGTTATCTTTTTTTACAACTAATTTTTTTTAAGTCACGCGTTGCGGCGAAACCGATCAAATGATAATGTAAAACAAACGTGATTTGAAAATAAAGCTTGTTGTTTAGGAAGTCAGACCATTAGAACGGTTTAGTTTATCATTTAACCGTTTTATGATATCAAATAAATACTTTATTTTGAGTACAACCTCGTTTTTAACAAAACTTATAACGAAATGTCGAGAGAAAAAATCAAACACAACTACATATTTAAGTTTTTAGAAAAAAGTTATAAACATAAGTTATTAAAGAAGTATTAAATTAATTTATAAATTAATATATGTTCTAAAAAAGAAAAAAAAAAGAATTATTAAAAAATGATAAAGGAAATATATCTATAATCTATATCTATCTATAATACCTTATTAAGATAACTGGGTTTTCTACCCTTTTCGTAATTTTGCCATATGTACAAATCTTGAAGCACCATGTACAAATCAAGCAAGTCATTTTAGAGGGGGAAACTTGGACATTGTCTAAAGTTTTAAGATACTTTGAGGGCAATCTAGACATCTCATCCATAGAATCCATGCCCACTTATGTCTTCCATTAATTGAATTAAATAAAGAAATTAAATAAAAGTTTTATAATAATTTAAGGAATTAATTGATTAAATTAAAGGTTATACATGCAACCTTTGGGATTTTCATGATTTAATAGTATGTATCAATATAATAAATAGATTTATATAAACTATATCTATACTATCTATAATCCATACTACCTTATAAGCCAATCAACCGTCATCAGTCATTTATGAGCTAGTCTTAAAGGCACCATCATTTCTCATTATGGTGTTAATAACCCCAACCTGTAACCGATGATTTATAAAATCATTTGAACCTTTAGATGTATATTTATAGATTCCATATGTGACCACATGAGTCCCAATATCAAGCAATTTCCGCTCTCTCAAACCTTCACCTATACATGTTAATTAACCCCCACGCTACTACCGTGGCCCTTATCTGATTCATCCGTCACCAGCTCGGTAGAAAACTGAAGTAAGTTTCTTATTCTTAAGAACTCGTGTTGCTTCGATCCTAAATAAACACTAAAACAAACCACTTTTTTTTCATCAGATTCTCTGGTCGATCACCAGTAAGTAATGGAGATCATGAACGCTGCAATGCATACAAAAGAAAGTTCATCAATTTGGGGTTGGTCACTAAGATGTATAATTATTTGGAAGTACTAACTTTTATTCCACATCTATTAATTATAAATTTCTTTTGTGATGCTATCAACATTCACTACTACAGATTTTTAGCTTATTTCTCTACCCTTTTTTTTAGGAGCAGAGCCGTAAATAAAAGTCGTTCCACCCAACAGTGATTAAAATGTTGTTCATGGCACCGATTTTGGTACCTTCATATGTTCCGTAGTTAGATGACATTGAATTGATAGTAAGAGGCAAATGTAACGCCTTAGTTTTTGTATTAATCCAGTTATGTTTTTTCTTTGTTTGTTTGAGATAGTACATATAATTTGTGATAACAGACATTAGAGCCTTATCATTTGTTGGTTTAAACTATACAAGTATTATAAAAAGGTGGGATTAATGTGTTTTTTGGCAAATAAAAATGTATTATTAGGTAAGATATATAGTTAGACTATTATTTTTACGATAACATGTATTATTATTTGGACTATATGAGTACAATTCGTAAATTATTTCACTTTTTAATTGTGTTTGCATTACATTCTCATCATCTTGAGATTGAATTTATTTTGTTGGATTTAGCATGGCAGTTAATTTGTTTCTCAAATTTGCATTCTAAAAATCAAGACAATAGCTTCACAGAGGGCTTGAAAAAGTGGGCAAGCAGTCACTCACCTCAGACACATGGCTGGTGAGCATTTAGAAACTAAATATGTTTTGATTTATCATCAAACAATTAATTAATAGAAATCGGAAACTACATATGCTTGCTAAACTTTTCATTCATTAATTCTTACAAGTTAGCGAATTTTTACTAAACCTCGAAATGTAAAATAAACTAGACTTTAAAAATGAACTTTAGAGATTATAATAATTTGTTGTCATTAATTGTAAATAATTATGAAATTTAACGTTATAAAAAATAAATATTACAACTATCATTAATATGGAAGTAAATTTAAGAAACCCGTTCTTCAAATTTTGTAAATTTTTGCCACCATCATACCTAGAGTTCAACCAAAATCAAGTTTTTTTTTTTTTTTTTTTTTTTTTTTTTTTTTTTTGTAACATACGCGATAGCGATTGACGTGGTAACGTATGCTATAGCGATTGACGTTACGGTTGCGGTATTGTGTGCATGAACCCAGCTACTTATGAGAGAACATCGTTGCCAGTATTTGTGTTAATGGAAACGGTATCAGTGTTCACCTTTCTGATTTTCGGCAGGTCAAACCAGATAACGACCAAACTCTTGCCACGTTGCGTGTGAAAGAAAACGACAACACTCCCGCCGCGAAGCGCGGGGAGAAACTAATACCATTTATATATAAAATTACATTTAGTTACTGAATTCATTTAGTAGAGATTTAGAATATTACGATGAAAATGGATGTGTAAATTTTAAGTTCTTTTATCTTCTTTGGAAGCTATTGTTGAGGCACACAATTGAAAATATGTGAAACTTACATAAATTCATGTATAGTGGCTCGTAATAGGCGTTATAATTGAATATGATGAGTCCGGACACCCACCGCAACGCGCGGGCATTTGTATTCACTCTAGCATGATTAATGTATTTAAATGTTATTTGAGAATTAGGATGCAAACTATATATCTCTATTTAATGCCATTGTTGCAACACCACTTTCACCATCATTCGCACCACTGTTTCTTCCCATGGGTTCTTTGCCGTCGCCAACAAACCACCAAAACTACTCACTACTACTATCGTGCTTCAACAAATTAACCTTAAAATTATCGTTAAAAATTTAAAATTACCTCTTCGCGAAACGCGGGTGCATATACACTCACGCACAGACAAATTATATATGGTTTATTTTTGTCATTTAAGGTTTAAATTATATTCCCATCTTGCATTATCATCTCCGGCGCAACACACGAGTTCCGCACTATTATTACTATATAAAGCATTTTTTGTGCACAAAATTGTAAATTCTCATCAAATTTTAAGATGACATATGAAGGGTACGAGTTCTCTGCCGCAACTACAAGGCAACAAAATAGACAAACCCGTCGCAACGCGCGGGCTTTCCCACTATGATTTTAAAAAAGAAAAAAATATGTTATTAAAAGTAAATATAATAATAAAATATTATTATATATTAAATAAAAAATAATAAAAAAACTATATAATATTATAAAAATAAAATTACTATTTATCTTTGGTTAACATACCTGTCGTATATGATTTTGTATCAAAATTTTTTTAAAGGTTAAATGTGCATTTAGATATTACCATATTATAAATTAACAAAATTTTTGTGCATTAAGGCTTGTACCTTAAGCATGGGGAGTCTTTCAAAAAAATTTGTTGATTTTTCATTTGTAACCCAAAGGTTTTATTTTTTGCATTTTAAACTTTTTGTTTTTTTTTTTTTTAATTTTTAATACAAAAGTTTTCATCTCTTGCAATCTAACCCAAACACATTTTTTATTTTCAACTTTGATCCATTTATTTTCCATCTTTTCCAATTTTTTCGTTTTACGTTTTGTTATACTTTTCCGAGTAAACACGCCGTAACGTACGTGTGGGTTTCAAAGTTTTTCCGACTATTTTTTTTCTGTTTGACAGGATCCTCACAATGCGTCTGTTTTTCCCTGTTTGACAGGTTCGTCGCAACACGCGTGGTATTAGATCGACTTAGTTATTCTTTTCTATTTTTACATTTCAGTCTTATCTCTTCGCATTAACATGTCGCGACTGGCATACGTGGCTCAACGATTTTACGTATACTTTTCGTTCGGTGTTATTTTTTCTTTTTATTTATTTTATTTTAACAAGCCTTTTCTGGTGTTGTTGATCGCTGGTAGTTGTGTAGCATCAGTACTACTTGGCACGGTGTATCCCCCTCCTCGGCGCCCCCGCAACGCGGGGGCCCTTAATACTAGTTAAGATCAAATTACAAATCATGAGAAGCTAGGCCTTGGCAGCGAATTACAAAAAAAATTAAGTGGGCTTGAGTTCTGATACTCTACGCAACCCAAACCCAACCAAATAAATGAATCATTCGGTCAACCTCCCAAAGTCACCTTCTCTTTTAATTTCTTTTTAGAGTTAAATGCTTGGTTGGTCCATTTGGTTTTCAAAAATTGCAGACTTGGTCCTAGTGGTTTACTAATTACACGCGTGGTCCCAAAACTTGTCAAAAATGATCTCGGTTGGTCCCCAGCCCTAACAACAGTTAAATTTCTCAGTTAAGTCCATGTTAAATGACCAAAATACTCTTACTTATTAACAAAACCCACTGCATCATCTTCATCACCATCACCGTCATCATCTTCATCTTCATCACAAACCCAACTCTGCTCGCAACATTAACCGGATCCGGATCCCGCGGGAGAGAGGTGGTAAACGACAGCGTTTCGGCGATATCGGTTGAGGCTCCAAACGATGTCGTTGTGGAGGTGTATAAATTGTTAATTGAAGTTGTGAAGAGTAGGTAAAACACTAAACGAGAGAATCTGAAACCGAGAACTAGACTAACGAGACAGCATAAACAATGGAGGATTTACCAGAAGATACCTGACGGAGATTTAACGGCTTTAGCTCCGTCTGTAGCTGAATCTAACGGCGATTGGTTTCGGAAACTGTTGGTCCGGCGATTAGCGTAACTCTGCTGTAACGCCAGCAGTTTCATTTTGTTTCGCTCTCTAACAAATTAACTTGTACAAAGTTCTGTATGTATGAGATTGATATGAAGTGTGAATTTGGTGAGATTAGGTTGAACAAACTTGAGAGTGATGTGAAGAAGGATGCTTTGAATCTACGAATGAATGTGATTGGGATTTGAATATTGTAGAATTAATGAAAAGAAAGCATGGTTGTGGTTGGGGTCATTATCGTGGCAGATGAAATGAGATTCTTATTTGACCATATTTTAGGCCGTGATGATGATGATGATGATGATGAAATGAGATTCTCACATACGTCGGAGTTACAACAATCAAACTCCTAGAGTTTCTAATTCCGTCGCCGGAAAAGAAGGAGAGACAGAGACGGGGTGTGGGTTTGTGATGAAGATGATGATGATGATGATGATGATGATGAAATGAGATTCTCACATACGTCGGAGTTACAACAATCAAACTCCTAGAGTTTCTAATTCCGTCGCGGGAAAAGAAGGAGAGACAGAGACGGGGTGTGGGTTTGTGATGAAGATGATGATGGCGATGAAGATGATGCAGTGGATTTTGTTAATAAGTAAGGGTAATTTGGTCATTTAACATGGACTTAACTGAGAAATTTAACTGATGTTAGGGCTGGGGACCAACCGAGTTCATTTTTGACAAGTTTTGGGACCACGCGTGTAATTAGTAAACCACTAGGACCAAGTCTGCAATTTTTAAAAACCACAGGGACCAACCAAGCATTTAACTCTTCTTTTTATTTTTGTTTAGTTCCTGTATTTGCAACTCCAAAAGTCAATAATGAAATTGACTAACAAACAATCAAAGCATCTATGATATTTTATTCTCTTTTAGGATCATTTACATACATGACACTTTCATAAAATTAACAAAAATAGTGATCATTAAACCACATCAAATCCTCTTTAATAAATAAATTTTTAAAACTTAAATTATTATATAGATGAATTAATATGGTGTAAAATTTAGACCATCGATCATTTATCGTTCTTAGTTAATTGCATCGTTTTAACTCTTTTTCATTAAAAATTATCAAACTTCAAATGTGGACAAGGAATGTGTAGATTTTAATAAAAACAACCCTAAAACTACTCAAAAGTGTAAGAAATATTATATAAAAATAAGTATAATTTTGATCATATCAACCTCAGATCCCGAATTGCTGCTGTAGTCAGCAAAGCTATGACAGAGTTCGTTGCGAATTTTAAAGGGCGCGAACTAACAAATCCTAAATCTACATCTATCCCTCCATCTTCCACAGATAAGACTTAAAGCTCACATTTCTCCTCCACTAAGAGCGAGAAGAGCCAATCAAAGCATGTTGCCAAGAAAGAGC
Organism: Helianthus tuberosus; assembly: GCA_030545235.1. NCBI lineage: Eukaryota > Viridiplantae > Streptophyta > Magnoliopsida > Asterales > Asteraceae > Helianthus > Helianthus tuberosus. The sequence continues at coordinate 63,847,900 of CM060366.1, read as the reverse complement.
ACCGCAATTCTAAAGAAGGGTATTCATATAAGATTTTGTCTCGTGTAAACCTTGTGACTTCACGGGGAAAAAGGACCCATTGACGCCATGAAATGGCTAGACGAAATGGAGACTATTGTTGATATCAGCGGATGTGCTGATAAAGACATAATCAAATACGTGTCTCAATCCTTTAAGGATGATGCTCTGACATGATGGAAAGCCATGATTCAGTCTACTGGGAAGGTTTCTTTGTGCCACATGGGTTGGGATAAAATCGTTGATCTAATTAAAGAAACCAACTGCCCTCCTCATGAAGTTGAGAAGGTAGAGTCAGATTTCCTGACTCTCACAATGAAGAACCTAGACTGTAGAAAGTACGTGTCTGACTACAATTCCATGTACAGACTGGTTCCATATCTGATTACGCCTGAATCCAAATGCATTGCGCGTTTCATTGGTGTTTTAGCACAAGAGATTAAGGGGATGGTTAAATCCTCCGAACGCGCTACTTTTAGATCAGCGGTGGATCTAGTTCTCTCACTAACAGAGGATGAAGTGAGATTGAGGATGATTAAATCTAAGGTTGATGGGAAGAGGAAACGAGAGGATAACCGCTTCCAAAACTTGAAGAAAGGAAGGTTCGGTTCAAACAAGAACCAATCGAGGTCTAATGATAACTGGACCGTATGTAAATTGTGTGGGAAAAGACAATGGGGACAATGTGGGTCGGATCAACAATTAAGGCCTTGCGGCATATGCAAAAAGTCCAGCCACAGAACCCACTAATGCAAAGATATCAAGAATGCAATATGCTTTGAGTGTGGTGAGAAAGGCCACATCAGAACTAGTTGCACCAAGCATACAACCGGTGGAAATTCCAAATCTGGAGAGGCCAAGAAGTCAAATGCACGAGCCTTTCAATTGAAGGCGAAAGAGGCGGTAACAGACACGAATGTTATAACAGGTACGTTCTTGTTAATAACATTTTCGCACATGTCTTATTTGATTCTGGACCTGATAAGAGTTTCGTAGATCATAAGTTTAGTGAACTATTAAATATACCTTTAAGAACTCTAGATCATTCATATGAAGTAGAAATGGCCGATGGCACTATCAATAAAGCTTCTAAGATTCTAGAGGGATGCGCTATATCCATCAAGAATCAATCCATTCCAATAAACCTCCTCCCTATGACTCTTGTGGGATTCGATATATAGTCATAGGCATGGACTGGTTATCCCATAACTAGGCCCGCATTGCCTATGATAAAAAGCTAATCGAAATTAAATCCCCGTCTGGCGATACACTCATCATTCAAGGAGACCGACACTACGGGTTGCCTGAAAATGCATCTTTGCTTAAAGCATCTAAGTGTCTGAAGAGAGGATGTGTGACAACTCGAGTTCCCAGGACCTTTCATTCGCGACTATGCTTTGTGACTTACTGTGTGGAATTATGTACACCTTTGTATTTGACTATGGATTGTTATATAGTTGACTAATTAATGAATGAAGCCCTTTAATTATTCATCATTTATTAAACTTCACACATGCATTCTGTTGCACACTCATGCACGTCATGACGAAACATAGAGTTTCACCGTAACCGGGGTCGACGAAACATGGGAGGGGTTTCGCCATCACTTCACTCACGAAACTGATGTTTCGTCATATGGGCTTTCGGCCCAGGAAGTTACTCGGCCCAACACGTTACATTAAAACGTAAACCTTGTGTGATAATCGTCAGTTACATATTAAGAACCCTAGTATCTTCTCCTCTCTATTACTGACGACAATCTTTCACACGAAGCTTTACCCTTCTACCGATTCGAGCACCGCCATTCCTTTTCGATTCTCCGGTGAGTGCGACAAAATTTGTTAATATGTCTTGCTTGCTTTAGGTGGTACATGAACTGTTGGTTGCTTGTTGACAATATCAGTATGATTGTGTATAGTTTTTAAAGTGGGGGATGGGTATCATGTTAATGATATTGGGATAGTAATTATTTAGGGAGTGTGTTAAAATATTGATCTAGTCAAACGTGAGATAACCTGATATGAAATTCTGAAACTTAACCGTATTAGAGGCGATCTTGTTGGTGACGATCTTGTTGTATGTTAATAATCAAGAAGCAAGGTAGTTACTGTTGATCTTTTATGAAGTTCTGAAATTGTTGCATGATAATTGTGTGCTCATGATTGAATACTGATTACCATTGATTGCTTGATATGATTAGGGTTTGATTGTTATGATCGGTTTTAGAAACTGGGAGGGGGTTTCGTGAATGTTGGGAAACTGATAAGGGTAGACGACGAAACACATGGGGTTTCGCCGGCTGATGTTTCGCCGCTAGAGGATGGCACTCAGACTGGTGGGTATTATTTGAATTAGACGAAGCCCTATTAGTGACTAATAATGATATGAATATTGACTGAAGGAAAGATAACTAGGTTGACTTTTATTGTTGGATAAGAAACATGAGTGGGTTCTATTAATTTCATGTTAATTATGATTGATAAGAAAGCATGAATGGGTTGTCAGGAGAAACACGTTGACTGTCATATGTAGATCTGACACATACATGTGAACTGGATTGCATGGGTGTACGTAATTGATAAGTATCATTCGGAAATCACAGTGTGCAATGTATACTATCAAATTATATGTGAACATTGTAAGTGAAAACTGACATTTGCATACATGAAAACCGTAGGCTTTGACTGATTAATTGGAATCAAGTAATTAATCAACCGAGCAAACCGAGGTGAGTTCACACTTCTAAGGCATGGGATTCCCGGTGGGTTGGGAATGGGATTGAATAACTACGACAGAACTCGTACATTCACTACTACTAGACTACTTACCACTGTCCTCGGATTGGGAAGGACGCCAACGCTAAACCTACGTACTCGCTACGTACTACCGTCCTCGGATTGGGAAGGACGCCTGCGCAAAACCTACGTATTCTCATACGTACCTCTGTCCTCGGATTGGGAAGGGCACCTACGTAAAACCTATGCATTCTCTTACGTACCTCTGTCCTCGGATTGGGAATGACACCTTTAGATACAACTAGTCTAGTGAATTATAACATGGGAAGCCCCCACTAAATATCGTGAAAAGGTTTGGGAAACAGGGATACCGGTTAACACATGGTTATGAAACAAACTTACGATTTCTGAAACGAACTAAATAAATGAACAAACAACTGTGAACTCGCTCAACTTTGTTGTTGACTAGTTGTTACATGCCTTACAGGTCGATAGGTACTCATGGAGCTTGCACATGGAGGCGCGGTCGTTGTGAGACATGGACAGTGGGTGCCATGTTAAAAACATTATAACATTTCGAACTTAATACTTATGTTGGGTTTTCATATTTATGCTTCCGTTAAACACTTAACTATGTTTTGTTTTGAACACCTTTCGTATTGTTGGATTGAATTTTATTTATTTATTTATTACTTACTATGTTCAATATGATTGGTGGCTTGATCCTGGTCAGTCACGCCTCCAAGCGGTGATACTCCGCAGGTGGATTTTGGGGGTGTGACAGGATGTGTCATCTACATGGCACAGGTGACAGTAGATACACCAAAGCCCAAGATAGAAGATTTACCAGTCATCTTTGAATACCTCGACGTATTCCCAGAACCAGGATTACCCCCAGAGAGGCAAGTCGAGTTCATAATCGACATATTGCCTGGGTAGAGCACCATACTGTTTGGCACCAACCGAGATGAAAAAATTGAAAGCGCAACTTGAGGAGCTATAGAGAAAGATTTCATACAACCTAGTTCATCCCCTTGGGGAGCTCCTATCTTATTTGTCAAGAAGAAGGACGGTTCAATGCGAATGTGCATTGATTACCGTGAGCTGAATAAGTTACGATCAAGAATCGTTATCCCTTGCCAAGAATTGATAATTTGTTTGATCAATTACAAGGAGCAAGTTTCTTTTCTAAGATTGATCTTCGATCGGGTTATCATCAACTGAATGTTAGGAGTGAAGATGTTCCAAAGACTGCCTTCAGAACGAGATACGGTCATTATGAGTTCTTGGTTATGCCATTTGGACTCACTAATGCTCCAGTAGCTTTCATGGATCTCATAAATAAAGTCTGCAAACCTTATTTGGATAAGTTTGTCATTGTCTTTATAGACGACCTACTTATCTATTCTCGTAGCAAGAGTGATCACGAGTAACATCTTAGATGTATTCTTGAATTGCTAAGGCAAGAGAAGCTTTATGCAAAATTGTCTAAGTGCGAATTTTGGCTTAGAGAAGTCCAATTCTTAGGACATGTAATTAGTGAACGCAGAATCCAAGTGGATCCAGCAAAGATCGAAGCAATCATGAATATGGAGGAAATTATGGCTTGAATTGGTCTCGATTCGACCCTGTGGGCACATTGATGAGGATTAGGGTTTTGTTCTACACTTTACCAGGCTTTTAAAGTAATGAGAAAGGAGCATGTGCCACGTAATTCCCATATAATCATATAAAAAACATAATATAAGGATTTAAAGTAATTGTAAAGTAAGAAAAGTAAATAACTTAACTAATAAATGAAAACAAATAAACTATACCAACACATATAATTTAATTAATTAATTAAGAAAATTTTAAAGTAATCAATAAAATAAAATAAAAATGTAAAACAAATAACAGAAAAGAACTTGTGTAAATTACCAATTGTGTCTATTATAAATAAATTACATATTATGTTCTTTGGGTAAAATGATCATATTACCTTAATGTTAACCGAAAAGTTAACACTAGTTAATGTAACGGACAAAGTGCATACAAAATTTAGTTATAAAGGATAATTTATGTAATTATTGAAGTCAAAGGACAAAAGATGCTATTTGGTATATAAATAGAATACAATCTCTATAATTACTCTTTACAACTATTGTAAAATTCCTCACGTATCCTGTTGCTCAATTGAATATGTTGTAGAAGTCCCACAACATATTACTCAGAAGTCGTCGGCTCAAAAAAGGGTTTGCAAACGATTTTTATGGCGACGTGTTGGTTCATTTGGATGGCTCGCATATAAAATAATCTTCAACAATCAAGTGAAATAGGAGTCAAAAAGTTTTGCTGAGACATCAAAGTTCTCATGGTATAATGATTTTTCCATTTAAACCGGCAGCTTTGTAATTTTTTCCATGTTTCTGCTAGTAGGTTGGTCTCTTTAATGAATATTCGCCTAAAAAATCCAATTGGCAACTAAAAGAACCTGCCCAACCCACGGGCCATAATACAATCAATTCATACCCATATTAAATCACACAACTCTCCAAACATGTGGCCCAAAATCTAACATGGGAGCCTATCACCAAGAGACCAGTCTTTAAAATTTTTATACTTAAAGTTTAAAACCACTTTACTTTTATACCTAAAGTTTAAAACCACTTTACATCATATTTTATGGTTTTTTCTTTAACGAAAATGCTTTTATTTAATCCCGAAATGTAAGAGCGGCTGATCCGACCCATACAGAAGGAAAACAAGAAACAAGACTTGCAAAACATTCAGAGCAAAGCCAGAACACACCACGTCATCATGATCTGAACTCGGACCACAACCTCCATCGTTTTAAGGAAGTTAATATTCAAACACCCCTTCTCTCTATCCCTCTCTACATATACATAGATATATAGAGAAAAATAGAGTGAAAAAGGGTGTGAGAACTATGAAACGAACATCAGTGGTGGAAATTGGCATTGGAAACTGTTATCATTCTCATTATCACAAAACAATATTTAAAGAGATTACAACATAAATTATGGAGGAATATCGGGAAGTGATACAACAGATCTTTGACTTCCTAATTTACAAATATTTTAAAATTCAAAAAGTGTGGGAAAACAAATAATGTATAGAATTAAATAAATAGTTTTTATATATTGCTAATACGTCCCCGCAAGATGGCGGATCCGTTGGTGTAACAACCCTCAATAAAACCGACACCCTCATAATATTTCCGACACCCTAGTATATTTTAAAAGATCCCAATATGTCCCAAAAATACACCCCATACGAGAAAACGGGCCTCAAATACATTAAATAGTATTAAAAATAACTAAAAACAAGAAAATTTAAGTTGAGGCGGGCCGCGTAACCCCACCCCAACCTTCATACGGGCCGCGACAACTTAAAGGTCCAGCGAACCCCTGTGTTGACACGTGTCGTAACGCGTGTTGAACCTATGTGATGACCCGGATCACCTACGCTTTGACCTGGAGTCAACGCGGGCCGCGTAGGCCCTCTCTTTGTTTTACGCGGGCCGCGACAAAGTCAATATCAGGCCCTATATAAAGGAGGCCTCGGATCTTCAGTCAGTTCGTCCATCTTTCTTTTCTCAATCTCAATTTCTGAATAGTAGGCTTTATACACGGGTATTATACCCCCTAAATAGCGAAGTTCTGCTCCGTTGTAAGTATTATAACCCCTGGATACGTATTAGATACGCTGCCCGATTGATCTAGGGTTCCGTAACGGCTGTCGTGGTTCTGCCCGACGTAGTCGTTGGAATGCCGTCTCGGGGAGGGTATTACTAATGTTAAAATGGGTTATTATACTAACGCGTGTGCATTTGTGTAAATTTTAGATTATCACCAGGAAACCCTTACAGAAAATCTAAGACAGCAATGTGAGTTGATCCACTTTTTGTAAATCTTTTTGTGAACTGTTTATACAAAACCTTAAATATTTTTCCATGCGAATGACAGTTATTGAGTATTTGTAAGAGTACAATTATCATGAGTATGTTGGGGTTTTGTATACAAAATTTGTTACCACCTGGTCAAGGAGTAACATTTCCACAAGTCGGGTTTGACAGTACCATGGATGTTAATTGTTATATCTTGGAAACAAATGTTACTGCGGGATCGCCCTCAATACTCTATACTGTGAAATGGTTTTTATTCGAACTTGATTAAACTGGGATTCACTCACCAGTATTTTCCACTGACAAATGTTTTTAAAACGCGTTTCAGGTAACAAAATGTGAAAGCCAAATAGAAGCCAGCTGGACAGCACTGAAGGCTTGGAAAAGTGGCAATGAAAATACCTGAAATAAAATAGATGTTTTTATTAAATAAAATAGGATTTATTCCTATGAAAACGTGTGTACTATGAACTTGGGTTTCATCCCATTTGGTTAATGTTATGAAAATGTGGTATTTTACTCTGATCAATGTTTCCTAACTACGATCCTGATGAAAATTTCTGCTGCCAAATTAGACAATAAGAGATACCACCGACACTGGCTCGCGGCCGCCCGTTCCCTGGATTTAGGGATCGAGGGTTGCGACAGGAGGTGGTATCAGAGCTAAGCCACTGATTCAGCCACAGAGGTGTTCTGCTGACATCAAAATGTAAAGTGTTAGGAAATAAATTACGGAAATACGTGCACAACTGTATTTATTGTTATGTGTTATTTGACTATTTGTTAGTTTACAGTATGAGCGACCAAGGACCATCTGACGCGTTCCGTCAATTGTCTGATTCGCCTAGAAGCGAAGGCACCTCCTCTTTTCAGCCTGCCCTCTCAGTGTACTCTGCTGATACGGAAGAAGGAATCTTTGTGTTTAAGGCTCAGTCAGAAGAGCCATTTCCTCAGAAAAAGAGGGGATGGTTCAGTCGAGGGGCACACGAGCGTAGAAAGTGTATAAAAAAGTTACAAGACTAGAGGGTACTAGCAACAGCCAAGAGAGAGACAGATGCCTATGCCTAGGATATGATAAATAGGGGTATAGCCAATATTCACATCCTAGCAACCACTGCAGCTGACCCTAATTTGGAGCAAATAATAGCACCCCAACCACAGCCACCAATCCCTGACCAACCGATGGAGATAGAAAACCCTGAAAACCAAGTAGAAATGCATGACTTCAATCCAGAAGAAATCCCTAGGGTACCAGCACTAAACCCCCTAGACCCAAATTATGATCCCTGGTGGGATGACGTTAGGGACTATGTGCAACGTTACCCGATACATGAAGACACACCCATGCAGAACATAGGAGCCTATCCAGATGGCCGATGAAGGAAATCAAGGAAATCTGAATAATGATAACCAGAGTAACATTAACGTGGTTAATGAGAATCCGAGCAGCAATAATAATGGAAACCAAATGGATAATAGTGCCGTTCAACACATAGTGGCACAAGGAATTATAGATGCAATGCCATTTATTATTCAAACGGTTCAAGAAGCGAATAATAAAAGTAAACATAGCAGTAAGTGACCAATTGAACCAGAAAACAGCCTGAACAATGGACCCGTATTTCAAGCGCCCATTCCCAAAAGAAGAAGAACCATGCCTTATGGTTGTTCTTATAAGGAATTCTGGTCTTGCAAACCAATAGAATTCTCGGGCAATGAAGGACCCATTGCAGCTCTACGCTGGATAGAAAAGACTGAGGCTGTTTTAAAAATAAGCAAGTGTGCTGAAGAAGATAAGATAATGTTTGCTTCTAACTTGTTTAAAAATTCAGCCTTAGAATGGAGGAACACTATCCTCCAGTCAAGATGAAGTGATAAAATATACAACATGGAATGGGAAGAATTTAAAAATATGGTAGAAAGAAAATTCTGCCCTCCCAATGAAAAGGAACAGATAGCTAATAAGTTTCTGAACCTTAGGATGACCGGGGTAGATAGTAAGGGTTATACTACCACATTCTTTGAATATGCTAGAATAGTACCAACCCTTGCATCACCTGAACCAGTATTAATCTCCCGTTACATCTGGGGATTAATCGGAGAGATTAGACATGTAGTCAAGGCAGCTAGACCTCAAACTATATAAGAAGCTGTAGAACTAGCGAATACCTTGACAGATGAATTAATCCGTACTAGGGAAGAAAACCAGAGGAGAAACCTAACCCAAAGGCTTACTCAAGAATTCCATTCTGGGAATTACAATCGTAGGAATATGGGTTCTACCTCTGCACCATTCTGCAAGGTCTGCAAGAAAAAACATTCGGGAAAAGGCTCCACTCTTTGCAATTTCTGCAAGATGCCAGGACACAAGGAAGGAGATTGCAGGAAGAAAACCAGTAATGGACTATGCTACAACTGTGGAGAAAAAGGTCACATCAAGCCGAATTGTCCAAAGTTGGCTCCAGCTGCGAACAACAAGAATACTAAAAATGCTAGAGCATTTGTTCTAACTGCAAATGAAGCCAAGATGATTCCAGACGTGATAGCTGGTACGTTTTTAGTTAATGATGTATTTGCTAAAGTATTATTTGACTCTGGTGCGAACCAAAGTTTTATTAATACTTCATTTTGCAAACTTCTAAATCAGTCATTAACTAAACTACCGCAAGAATGTCTAGTTGAGACAGCTAATGGAGAAACTGTTAAAATTTCTGAAATCTTGCAGGGAGCAAGAATAGAAAATTTAAATCAAAAGTTTATAGCAAACCTTTACCCAATGAATCTGGCAGGATTTGATATTGTATTAGGAATGGACTGGTTAATAGCCAATAAAGCCAGTATTTTATGTGATCAAAAGTCAATCCAAGTAAATTCACCAAAAGGTAAAACGATCACAATAAAAGGAGATAAATCCTCTAGATCCACTAAATTCATCTCTGTGATGAAAACTGCAAGTTATATAAGAAAAGGTTCTATAGTGTATTTGATTTCCATAATCACTAACACTAAAGGAAAAGAACTAAAAGACATTCCAGTAGTGTCTCAGTTTTCAGATGTATTTCCAGAAGAATTACCAGGACTACCACCAGACAGAGAAGTTGAATTCAGAATCCATCTGCTACCAGGAACAGCACCAATTGCTAAAGCACCCTACCGATTGGCACCCGCAGAAATGCAGGAATTGAAGAAACAATTAGACGAATTGTTGGAGAAAGGATTCATACAACCAAGTTCATCACCATGGGGAGCACCGATTTTATTCGTTAAAAAGAAGGACGGATCAATGCGTATGTGCATCGATTATCGTGAATTAAACAAGGTCACGATTAAGAATCGGTACCCATTACCGAGAATCGATGATCTGTTCGACCAACTGCAAGGAGCTCGATTTTTCTCTAAAATCGATTTAAGATCAGGATATCATCAATTAAAGGTACAAGAAGAGGACATTCCTAAGGCCGCGTTCAGAACAAGGTATGGCCATTATGAATTTACTGTCATGCCATTCGGTTTAACCAATGCCGCAACTGCATTTATGGACATGATGAACCGAATATGTAAGCCATATTTGGATAAATTCATAATTGTTTTCATAGATGATATTCTAATTTACTCTAAAAATAAGGAAGATCATGCAAAACATTTGCACGCACTTTTAAGTCTATTAAGAAAGGAAAAGCTTTATGCTAAATTTTCAAAGTGCGAGTTTTGGCTAGAACAGGTGCAATTTCTTGGACACTTAGTGAACCATGAAGGAATTCATGTGGATCCAACAAAGATCGAGGCGATTATCAAATGGAAAACCCCTGAGTCACCAACTGAGGTTAGAAGTTTCTTAGGATTGGTCGATTATTATAGGAGATTTATACGAGATTTTTCTAGAATAGCCATTCCTTTAACTAAGTTAACCTATAAATACATTAAGGTTATGGATGTGTATTGATGCAACGCCAAAAGGTTATAGCTTATGTATCTAGACAACTTAAGAATCATGAAGAGAATTATTCAACCCATGACTTGGAATTAGGAGCTATAATTTTTGCCCTTAAGATTTGGAGACATTACCTTTATGGTAGTAAGTTTACCATATTCACTGATCATAAGAGTTTAAGGTATGTTTTCGGGCAAAAGGAGTTGAATATGAGACAAAGACGATGGATGGAGATGCTTAGTGATTATAATTGTGATATCCAGTATCATGAAGGAAAGGAAAATGTAGTGGCAGATGCTTTAAGTCGAAAGTATCATGACAAGCCAAAAAGGGCACGTTCTCTTAAGTTAAATCTGCAAGTTGTAACATCCCGAAAATGCGAGTTCATAAATTTGCAATTTGGTTGCAATTAAACTAGTAAAATAAACTAACTAGGAATGACACTAACCAAGTTAGTTGGTCACTTATAAGTAGTTAGGAGTTAAAACAAATAAAGAATGAACAATGAGGGACTAAAAGTGTCTAAATGAAAACTATTTTAATAAAATAACAAAGTTAAAACACAAACACACTTGTCTATGTGTTGTGGAGATCGACCAGGAGACAGGGGCGACCCCAAGCTCCATCAAAACCCTAGTTCATCACAATACTCACAAATTGAGGGCTCAAACCAAGTCAAAATCGAAAATCGAGCATAGATTAGTGATCCTCATTGCAAGGGGATTATCAGGTATGTAAAATTTGATGAAAATTCCCCAACTTGAAATTCTCATAAATTCGAGAAATCTGAAATTTATGGTTGCATGTTTGTTTTATGATGGATTAGGAACAATATAGTGTCTAGGGACAAACCCTAGACAAATACAAGTTGAAATCATGTGAATTTTTAGTGAAATCTATGAAAACCATTGTAGGTGATTAGTGGGTTATGTATAATTTGATAAACACTAGGAAATTGGGTGTTGTTCTAGTGTAATTTGACAATTGTGAAGTGACTTCAGAATTTTAGAAGCTAACAATTATGTAAAATGGGTTGATTTATGCGAAATTGGGCTAAATGATAAGCTAGGGACTTGCTATATAATCATGTAAAAATATGCCCTTAAAGTGTTTGTGAAAATGCCTCAAAGAAGGCTTAAAACTGAAATTCAAAGTTGAAACATATAATTTTGATGTTTCGGTTTACTACGCGATATATGGTTTAAAGGGAGTTCTAAACATGTTATATATGAACTCTATAGGAAAGGACGCAGGAGCGTCAAGTGGACAAGCGGGTGGCGAATCGCGTTTGAAAGGCTTACTTTGAAGGTATGTAACTTAACCCATTACATTAAGTGATTTGTGGTTATATTATGTACGATCGCTACTTGAATTAATAGAGTTAAAATTTATAAGGAACCGTTTGGTAGTCATCACATTGGAGGATTTCCACAAGATGAGCCAACGGGTCAAACAATAGTGTAAATTGTAGTATTGGTATTCTAAATTAGTTAGCATTGGCGATAAAATCACAAGAGCATTAAACCATGGAATTGGTAAAGAAGCGCAAGTGATGCTAAGCCCCGGATGATGGGTATAATGCGCCATAGGCTTAGTAGTGTAATGTAGTAAAATAGAAAAAAAATTAGAATGGGTCAAATGATAGTATAGTGGCTTTTAGCCGTATTAATCGGTGAGTCAAATTTTGGTATGATAGTCGTAAGGAACATGTCCTTAATAAATATACAAATATACTGGAAAAGAATCGCCTAAAACGATGTGTGGAATAAGGTGAAATTAACAAAAATAGTCAAATGGGAAAGTTGCAGAGTCCACCGTAAATTACGGTCTCCACCGTAATTTACGGTGGAAAATAAAAGTATTACGGTGGTTTTCTACTGATTTACGGTAGACCAGAAAGTTCAAGGGACTACCATAACTTACGGTAGATACCGTAAGTTACGGTAGAGTCCTGGAATTTCTATAAGTTTTTGCATATTATAGTTAATCGAATCCATTTTGATTGTAGTTTCGATTATGTAATATTTATAAGAGCTCTAACACTAAGATTTGTTAAAAATCTTCAGTTTTCAGGTTTTGCAAGTATGTGGACGATGATCAAGCATGTTTTGAAGAACCGAACACGAACTTTTGAAGCTTCCGCGTTATCTAATTCTAATAGACAATGTTTTTTTTTTTTTGAAAATGTAGACTATTTGCTAAACAACTTATGAATGTTTGAATTAGTCGTTAGTTGACTAATGTTTTGATACTTATGAACTTTATCTATGGAACTTATGTTATAAGTTGGACATCTTTTATATAAAATTGTATGAATTATTATTAAATTCTAGTAGTAATTATAAGGGTGTTACAAGTTGGTAATCAGAGCTTAAGGTTGTCAACAAAGTGTTGGGTTCAAGCTTGATCAATCGTCCGGTAAGAATTAATTATTATTTTAATAGATCCTATCTTATGTAAGGAACAAGATGTAAATCAATGTGCATGGGAAGAGCGTGTTAACGCACTCAAACCCGGAAAGTGCACTAAAGGCGAATGGTTAAAGAAAGTTACGGACTTGGCTAAACCAAAGCAAATAAAGCCATGTTATAAGTGAAATGTTTAATGTTTAATGTAAACATTTCAGTTTCATGATGGCGGATAAAGGTAACAATGATGCGGTGCCGAGAGTCACCGAGCAAACAAGAGAAGTGATTGCCGAAGAGGTTGGAAAGGCAATCGAAAATAGTTTGTCTGGTTTCATCGATAAGATCCAGAACACGGTACTATCAGTGGTTGAGGAAAGAATCAAGAAATTTGAGGATAATGCCAATTTAGCAAAGGAAAAGTCCGGAGGACGAAAACCTTGTACATACAAGGAGTTCATGGCGTGCAAACCGCCAGTCTATAATGGGGAAGTTGACCCAATTATATGCCAGCAATGGCTAAGCGATATCGAAGGGCTATTTGAGAGGGCCCATTGTGATGAAGATGACTACGTAGCTTTTGGTACGGGTCAATTAAGGGGTCAAGCGAAATACTGGTGGGATAACAAAAAGAAAGAGATTGGAAGTGAAGTGGATAAGGCCATGACATGGGAGGAGTTTAAGACACCGTTTCTTAAACATCATAGTCCCAAGGCGGTCATTAATAAAATTAAGGAAGAGTTCTTGCAACTTAGGCACAAAGGCGAGTCCATAGACAAGATCACAGGAATGTTTATGGATAAGATGAAGTTTTGTGACGAATTGGTGACGAATGAAGAACAAAAGATATACTACTACTATAACATGTTGAGCGCCGAGTATAGGGAGTTCATGACTCCTTCAAAATACGAGACCCTTACCGAGATCATAAACGTTGCTCGGGAACGGGAAATCGAACTAAAGAAACAAGTTGAAAGAGGTGAACGAAGGGCACAGGATGTGAATCCAAGCCCTACAAAGAAAGCTCGAACTGGAGAATCGGGCAAGAAGGTTGATACTAAAGGTGGGTCGCCAAGTTGTAAAGTGTGTGGAAAAGGGCACAAGGGAGAATGTCGGTTCAAAGACAAACCATGCCCCATATGTAGTAAGACGGGGCACACGGCGTCGCTATACCCGGGTAAAGTCTCAGTTTGCTATAAATGCTATCAACCCGACCACAAAAAGTCCGAATGCCCGGACTTAGTCGGAAAGAGAGACGTTAAAGAATCTCCAGCAGAAGCTCCCAAAGCGAAGGCTAGGTCCTTCCAACTTACCGCGGCTGAAGCAAAGACAGAACCCGATGTGGTCTCAGGTATATTCACAATTAACTCAATTCCAGCACGTGTATTGTTTGATACGAGTGCGAATAAATCCTTCGTTTCGCATGGATTTATTCGAAATCCTTCATTTGTATTGACAAAAGTTTTATAGTTTGTGATATTTGTCGAGGCTGCAAATTAAGCATCAATGATGAAGAATACCTGATAGATCTAATCCCGATGTCAATGGGAGAATTTCAAGTGGTCGTTGGGATGGATTGGCTATCTCAGCACCACGCGAAGGTCGTGTGTTTTCGTAAGGAGTTAAAGCTAATATCTCCGAGCGGGAAACACGTCATTATCTATGGCGAAAAGGGAGGTAGCCCCATAATATGCTCAATGTTGAAAGCTCACAAGCTTATGAAACAAGGTTGCAAGGCATTTATGATATACGCAAATTGAGCCCGAGGAAGAATCACTAAAGATTGAAGATGTACCGGTAGTACGGGAATACGAAGATGTGTTTCTGGAGGATTTACTGGGAATACCGCCTGAACGCGAAGTAGAGTTCGGGATCAAATTGATTCCGGGCGCAAAACCCATAGCTAAAGCACCGTACCGACTCGTACCGTCGGAATTACAAGAATTGATGTCCCAAATTCAAGACCTGCTTGACAAAGGATTTATAAGGCCGAGTATGTCTCCTTGGGGCGCACTGGTACTGTTCGTGAAAAAGAAAGACGGAAGCATGCGCATGTGTATCGATTACCGGGAGTTAAACAAACTCACGGTAAAGAACCGATACCCGCTTCCGAGGATAGATGATCTATTTGACCAACTACAAGGTGCAAATTGGTTTTCAAAAATTGACCTTAGATCGGGATATCACCAACTAAAGGTCAAAGAGGAAGATGTGCCGAAGACGGCTTTCCGCACGCGATATGGACATTACGAGTTCCTCGTGATGTCATTTGGACTAACAAATGCACCCGCGGATTTCATGGATCTCATGAACCGGGTTTGCAAGCCAATGTTGGATAAATCAGTTATTGTGTTTATCGATGATATTCTGGTATATTCAAAAAGTGAAGCTGAACATGCACACCAGTTACGAGAGGTGTTAGAGACACTTAGACGAGAGAGGTTGTATGCGAAATTCTCTAAGTGTGCCTTTTGGTTACGAGAGTTGCAATTTCTCAGCCACATCATAAGTGCCGATGGAGTATTGGTAGATCCGTCCAAGATCGAGGCCGTGTCGAAATGGAATTCCCCGAAGAACCCTTCAGAAATTAGAAGCTTCTTAGGGCTTGCGGGATACTATAGGAGATTCATTCAAGATTTCTCCAAGATCGCGTCGCCGCTAACCAAGTTAACTCGAAAAGAGGAGAAGTTCATTTGGGGTGTTAAGCAAGAAAGAGGGTTTCAGACGCTAAAAGAGAAGTTAACTCAAGCTCCGGTACTAACATTGCCGGACGGGACCGAAGACTTGGTGGTTTATTCGGATGCCTCACTATCGGGGCTCGGATGCGTTTTGATGCAACGGGGCAAAGTTATAGTTTATGCCTCGAGGCAATTGAAGATACACGAGAAGAAATATCCCACGCACGATCTCGAGTTGGCTGCGATGGTATTTGCATTAAAAATATGGAGGCACTATTTATATGGGGTAAAGTGCACCATATTCACCGATCACAAAAGCTTAAAATACTTCTTCGATCAGAAGGAGTTAAATATGTGTCAGAGACGATGGTTGGAAACGGTGAAGGATTTTGATTGCGAAATACACTACCACCCCGGAAAGGTGAATGTCGTGGCGGATGCTTTGAGCAGAAAAGCGGACTATGTCCCAATACGAGTAAGATCAATGCAACTTGTGGTGACCTCGGGTTTACTTGAACGTATCTGAGAGGCACAAGTAGAAGCAGTGAAAGAGGAGAACTGGAAAAAGGAAAGGAATGTTGGCCAAGTTAAAGATCTCGAAGTAGGCAATCACGGTCTGAAAACACGTTTCAATAGAATTTGGGTTCCTAACACATGTGGAGTTAAAAAGCTTCTACTAGATGAAGCTCACAAGTCCCGTTATTCCATCCATCCGGGGGCGACCAAGATGTATAATGATTCAAAACAAAACTATTGGTGGCCCGGGATGAAAAGAGATATTGTGAAATATGCGGAGAAGTGTTTGACCCGCTTGCAAGTCAAAGCGGAGCACCAGAAGCCATATGGTAAGTTGCAACCATTGGACATCCCAGTTTGGAAATGGGAACAAATCACCATGGATTTGTTGACCAAATTGCCCAAAACCAATCGCGGGTTTGAGACTTATACATCCGAGAAGATGTCGGAGGTGTACACCAATGAAATCATAGCACGTCATGGGGTACCGATATCCATTGTGTCAGACAGAGATACTCGGTTTACTTCGAATTTTTGGCGTGAATTCCAAGAACAAATGGGAACTAAACTGTTCGTTAGCACCGCTTACCATCCGCAAACGGATGGGCAGAGTGAAAGAACAATACAAACATTGGAGGATATGCTGCGGGCTTGCATTATTGACTTCGGGGGTAGTTGGGATGTCTATCTACCCTTGGTCGAATTTTCATATAACAATAGCTATCACGCGAGCATTAGAATGGCCCCGTATGAAATGTTATATGGTAGAAAGTGTCGAACCCCGGTATGTTGGGGAGAAGTGGGTCCACGAGGACTAGCACCTACTGATATAATCCGAACTACGAATGAGAAGATCGACATGGTCCGAACTCACCTAAAAGCAGCCCAGGATCGACAAAAGTCGTACGCGGATAAACGAAGGAGGCCGATTGAATTTCAAGTGGGCGATAAAGTAATGCTGAAAGTATCACCGTGGAAAGGAATAATACAGTTCAGAAAAAGGGGAAAGTTGAGCCCAAGATTTATTGGGCCATTTAAAATCATCGAGCGGATTGGCAAGGTGGCTTATCGCCTTGAGCTACCGGAAGAATTGAGTGGAATACATGGCACGTTTCACCTGTCGCAATTGCGGAAATGTCTAGCGGACGAAACAGCTTATATCCATTACGATGATATCGAAGTGGATAATAGCCTGAATTATGCGGTGAGACCAGTGGAAATTTTAGATCGAAAGGTCAAGCACTTACGAAGCAAAAAATCGATCAAGTCAAGATCAAGTGGGAGCATAGGAAACGCTCGGACACTACGTGGGAGTCCGAAGAGGAGATGCGACGTCTCTACCCTACTTTATTTGGTACGTATTTTGGTTTCGGGGACGAAACACTTTTAAGGGGGGTGGATTTGTAACATCCCGAAAATGCGAGTTCATAAATTTGCAATTTGGTTGCAATTAAACTAGTAAAATAAACTAACTAGGAATGACACTAACCAAGTTAGTTGGTCACTTATAAGTAGTTAGGAGTTAAAACAAATAAAGAATGAAAAATGAGGGACTAAAAGTGTCTAAATGAAAACTATTTTAATAAAATAACAAAGTTAAAACACAAACACACTTGTCTGTGTGTTGTGGAGATCGACCAGGAGACAGGGGCGACCCCAAGCTCCATCAAAACCCTAGTTCATCACAATACTCACAAATTGAGGGCTCAAACCAAGTCAAAATCGAAAATCGAGCATAGATTAGTGATCCTCATTGCAAGAGGATTATCAGGTATGTAAAATTTGATGAAAATTCCCCAACTTGAAATTCTCATAAATTCGAGAAATCTGAAATTTATGGTTGCATGTTTGTTTAATGATGGATTAGGAACAATATAGTGTCTAGGGACAAACCCTAGACAAATACAAGTTGAAATCATGTGAATTTTTAGTGAAATCTATGAAAACCATTGTAGGTGATTAGTGGGTTATGTATAATTTGATAAACACTAGGAAATTGGGTGTTGTTCTAGTGTAATTTGACAATTGTGAAGTGACTTCAGAATTTTAGAAGCTAACAATTATGTAAAATGGGTTGATTTATGCGAAATTGGGCTAAATGATAAGCTAGGGACTTGCTATATAATCATGTAAAAATATGCCCTTAAAGTGTTTGTGAAAATGCCTCAAAGAAGGCTTAAAACTGAAATTCAAAGTTGAAACATATAATTTTGATGTTTCGGTTTACTACGCGATATATGGTTTAAAGGGAGTTCTAAACATGTTATAAATGAACTCTATAGGAAAGGACGCAAGAGCGTCAAGTGGACAAGCGGGTGGCGAATCGCGTTTGAAAGGCTTACTTTGAAGGTATGTAACTTGACCCATTACATTAAGTGATTTATGGTTATATTATGTACGATCACTACTTGAATTAATAGAGTTAAAATTTATAAGGAACCGTTTGGTATTCATCACATTGGAGGATTTCCACAAGATGATCCAACGGGTCAAACAATAGTGTAAATTGTAGTATTGGTATTCTAAATTAGTTAGCATTGGCGATAAAATCACAAGAGCATTAAACCATGGAATTGGTAAAGAAGCGCAAGTGATGCTAAGCCCTGGATGATGGGTATAATGCGCCATAGGCTTACTAGTGTAATGTAGTAAAATAGAAAAAAAAATAGAATGGGTCAAATGATAGTATAGTGGCTTTTAGCCGTATTAATCGGTGAGTCAAATTTTGGTATGATAGTCGTAAGGAACATGTCCTTAATAAATTTACAAATATACAGGAAAAGAATCGCCTAAAACGATGTGTGGAATAAGGTGAAATTAACAAAAATAGTCAAATGGCAAAGTTGCAGAGTCCACCGTAAATTACGGTCTCCACCGTAATTTAAGGTGGAAAATAAAAGTATTACGGTGGTTTTCTACTGATTTACGGTAGACCAGAAAGTTCAAGGGACTACCGTAACTTACGGTAGATACCGTAAGTTACGGTAAAGTCCTGGAATTTCTATAAGTTTTTGCATATTATAGTTAATCGAATCCGTTTTGATTGTAGTTTCGATTATGTAATATTTATATGAGCTCTAACACTAAGATTTGTTAAAAATCTTCAGTTTTCAGGTTTTGCAAGTATGTGGACGATGATCAAGCATGTTTTGAAGAACCGAACACGAACTTTTGAAGGTTCCGCGTTATCTAATTCTAATAGACAATGTTTTTTTTTTTTTTGAAAATGTAGACTATTTGCTAAACAACTTATGAATGTTTGAATTAGTCGTTAGTTGACTAATGTTTTGATACTTATGAACTTTATCTATGGAACTTATGTTATAAGTTGGACATCTTTTATATAAAATTGTATGAATTATTATTAAATTCTAGTAGTAATTATAAGGGTGTTACACAAGCAGATTTAAATGATCAGATAAGAGAAGTACAAGAATCAGTAATCAAGGAAGATACTGAAAAATTAAAAGGTATGATTAAGGAATTAGAACAAGGAACAAATGGAATTTGGAGATTCCTTAAAAAGAGAATGTGGATACCTAAATTAGGAAACCTACGTCATCGTATATTAGAAGAAGCCCATAAGTCTAAGTATATGATGCATCCAGGAATTGATAAAATGTACCAGGATTTAAGGCAAAATTTCTGGTGGATAGGAATGAAAAAGGACATAGCAGCCTATGTTTCTAAATGTTTAACCTATTCACAAGTTAAAGCTGAACACCAGAAACCCTCAGGCCTACTGCAACAACTAGAAATGCCAGTGTGGAAATGGGAATTAATAACAATGGAATTTGTTACTAAATTACCCAAAACAAAGAAAGGTAATGATACAATCTGGGTGATTGTAGATAGATTAACTAAGTCAGCTCATTTCCTACCAATGAAGGAAACTTTCAGTATGGAACAGTTAGGTAAATTATATGTAAATAAAATTGTTTCATTACATGGAATACCTTTATCAATTATTTCTGATAGAGATAGCCGCTTTACCTCTCATTTTTGGTCAAATTTCCAAAAGGCAATGGGAACCAAGTTAAAACTGCGCACATCTTATCATCCTCAAACAGACGGACAAAGCGAAAGGACAATCCAGACTATGGAGGACATGCTTAGAGCTTGTGAAATTGATTTCGGAGGTAATTGGGATGATCACTTACCTTAAATAGAATTTTCTTATAATAATAGTTATCACACAAGTATCAATGCTGCACCATTCGAAGCACTTTATGGACGAAAGTGCCGAACCCCAGTCTATTGGGCAGAAATTGGGGAAAAGCAACTATCTGGACCTGAGATAGTGCAAGAAACAACTGATAAGATTATTCAAGTCAAGGAACGACTGAAAGCAGCACGTGATCGACAAAAGAGTTATGTCGACAACCGACGCAAACCGTTGGAATTTCAAGTAGGAGATAAAGTATTGTTGAAGGTCTCTCCTTGGAAAGAAGTAGTAAGATTCATCAAAAGAGGAAAGCTAAGTCCCAGGTATATTGGACCTTTTGAGATTATTAGAAAAATAGGACCTGTAGCTTATCAACTACAACTGCCAGAGGAAATGGCAGGAATACATGATGTGTTTCATGTATCTAATCTCAAGAAGTGCTTAGCTGATGAATCGCTAATGGTACCTCTTAAGGATATAGAGGTAAACGAACAACTCAAATTTGTAGAGAGGCCTCTACAAATTGAAGAAAGGAAAGTCAAGAACCTCAAGCATAAGAGATTAGTTCTGGTCAAAGTGAAGTGGGACTCCAAAAGAGGACCTGAGTATACATGGGAGCTTGAATCTGAAATGCAACGGAAATATCCACACTTGTTCCAGTAGATCTCGAGGACGAGCTCTAAAACAAGGTGGAGAGGATGTAACAACCCTCAATAAAACCGACACCCTCATAATATTTCCGACACCCAAGTATATTTTAAAATATCCCAATATGTCCCAAAAATACATCGCATACTAGAAAACGGGCCTCAAATACATTAAATAGTATTAAAAATAATTAAAAACAAGAAAATTTAAGTTGAGGCGGGCCACGTAACCCCACCCCAACCTTCATACGGGCCGCGACAACTTAAAGGTCCAGCGAACCCCTCTGTTGACATGTGTCTTAACGCGTGTTGAACCTATGTGATGACCCGGATCACCTACACTTTGACCTGGAGTCAACGCGGGCCGCGTAGGCCCTGTCTTTGTTTTACGCGGGCCGCGACAAAGTCAATATCAGGCCCTATATAAAGGAGGCCTCGGATCTTCAGTCAGTTCGTCCATCTTTCTTTTCTCAATCTCAAATTTTGAATAGTAGGCTTTATACACGGGTATTATACCACCTAAATAGCGAAGTTCTGCTCCGTTGTAAGTATTATAACCCCTGGATACGTATTAGATACGCTGCCCGATTAATCTAGGGTTCCGTAACGGCTGTCATGGTTCTGCCCTTGGAATGCCGTCTCGGGGAGGGTATTACTAATGTTAAAATGGGTTATTATACTAACGCATGTGCATTTGTGTAAATTTTAGATTATCACCAGGAAACCCTTACAGAAAATCTAAGACAGCAATGTGAGTTGATCCACTTTTTGTAAATCTTTTTGTGAACTGTTTATACAAAATCTTAAATACTTTTCCATGCGAATGACAGTTATTGAGTATTTGTAAGAGTACATTTATCATGAGTATGTTGGGGTTTTGTATACAAAATTTGTTACCACCTGGTCAAGGAGTAACATTTCCACAAGTCGGGTTTGACAGTACCATGGATGTTAATTGTTATATCTTGGAAACAAATGTAATTGCGGGATCGCCCTCAATACTGTACACTGTGAAATGGTTTTTATTCGAACTTGATTAAACTGGGATTCACTCACCAGTATTTCCCACTGAAAAATGTTTTTAAAACGCGTTTCAGGTAACAAAATGTGAAAGCCAAATAGAAGCCAGCTGGACAGCACTGAAGGCTTGGAAAAGTGGCAATGAAAATACCTGAAATAAAATAGATGTTTTTATTAAATAAAATAGGATTTGTTCCTATGAAAACGTGTGTACTATGAACTTGGTTTTCATCCCATTTGTTTAATGTTATGAAAATGTGGTATTTTACTCTGATCAATGTTTCCTAACTACGATCCTGATGAAAATTTCCGCTGCCAAATTAGACAATACGAGATACCACCGACACTGGCTCGCGGCCGCCCATTCCCTGGATTTAGGGATCGGGGGTTGCGACAGTTGGAGACTCCGATCTTGGAACGCATAGATAGAAATGGCAATCTCGGAAGTGGTTTGGTGAGAACATTTGCAAGTTGATCTTTTGAGCTGACGTGAAGAACTTTAAGCTAACCAGCATTTACTTGTTCTCTGAGAAAGTGGTAATCCAAGGCAACATGTTTCATGCGAGAGTGATACATGGGGTTTGCACAAAGATACGTAGCACCAGTGTTATCACAAAGTAGCTTAGGAGTGCAGTTGCATTGGATCCCAAGTTCGGATAGAATATTTTTAACCCATGAGATCTCGGCCGCTGCGTTTGCTAAGGCTTTCTACTCCGTTTCTGTAGAGGAGCAAGATACAGTTTTTTTGTCTTGATGACCTCCAAGAAATTATATTGGATCCAAGGTAGATTAAGTAGGCTGTTGTAGAACGTCCACCATCATTAATCCCTCCCCAGTTTGAGTCCGAGAAGGCTTGGATATCAAAAGACGAGTTGCAATTTAAAAATACCCCATGATGTACCGCTCCTTTTAAATAGTGGAGAACCCGTTTGAGACTTTGCAAGTGTGATTGTTTGGGGTTGTGCATGAATTGTGAGAGTTTATTTACTGCAAACGAAATGTTGGGTCTAGTGAAGGCTAGATATTATAGGGTACCGACAAGTTATCGATAAGAAGTGGGATCAACAGATGAGGATGGATCCATAGGTGAAAATGGATCTGATACACTTAGGGGAGTGAGGACATCTTTTGCACCAGCCATTTTGAAGTTGGTAAGGATGTCTTGAATGTGGCGATGTTGGGATAGAAATAGGCCTTGAGTGTAGGGATGACTTCGATGCCGAGAAAGTGATGAAGAGACCCGAGATCTTTGATGGAGAATTTGTTTCCAGGCTCGAACAAAGCGGTCGAGAAATTGATCATTGTTTCCCGTGAGGACAATGTCATCAACGTAGACAAGGAAGTAGCAAGTGACTCCATCCTTGTAAATGATGAATAGAGAAGCATCAGATAAGGATTTTTGGAAGCCAAAATTGATTAGAAAGGAGGTTAATTCGTTGTACCACGCCCGTGGGGCTTGTTTGAGTCCGTAAAGCGACTTTTTGAGTTTACAAATGTTGGTTGGGAATTCGATATTGATGAAGCCGGGTGGTTGGATCATGAACGTTTTCATGAAGGGTACCATGAAGAAACGCGTTATTAACATCGAGTTGCTGTAAGAGCCACTGTTTGGATAGGGCGATGGATAGCACAGTGCGGATGGTAACCGGTTTTGTAACCGGACTAAAAGTGTCAAAGTAATCCTTACCGTATTGTTGGTGGAAACCCTTTGCGAGGAGTCGCGCTTTGTATTTTTTGATAGTACAATCGGGTTTTCGTTTAATACGGAACACCCATTTACAACTGATTGGAGTTTGGGTGGTGTGAGGAACAAGCTCCCATGTATTGTTTTGAAGGAGAGCATTGTATTCGAGATCCATAGCTTGTTGCCACATGGGGTCTTTCATTGCTTGTGTGTAGGTTGAAGGCTCGAGAGATGTTGGCAACGGGTGAAGAGTTGTGGAGTTAACAAAGTTAGGATTGTAATATTTGGGATTGGGTTTGGGTTGACGACGATGAGGGGTGGCGTAGAAGCGGCAGTGGTGGTGTGTGTAGGTTGGGGAGGTGGGGTGGTAGGTGTAGAGGATGGTGTGTCTAGTTCGGGTGTTGATGATGGTGTGTCGAGTTCGGGTGTTGATGACGAGGTGATGGGTATAGAGGGTAGGTTGTCGGTTTTGGAGTTGAGATTGTGAAGTACCTCGAGTAAGTTTGTAGAGTCGGGGTGTGCTTGGTTTGGGGAAGTGGTCGAGATGGGAGGGATGGAATATTGAGGTGAGTGGGCACTGACCAAGTGGGGTCTAGTAGATGGATTTTGAGTGGATGAAGAAACAGAGGATGTTGGAGGAGTAGAAGGGAATGTGTCAGATAAAGTGACATGTGGTGGGGAAATGTATGGGAGGGTAGAGGTAGAAGAGTTTGGGTTAGCATGCAGGAATGATTCCAAGGTTGTGGCAGTATGCTTGGGTATTATTTTTTGGAAGGGGAAGACATGAGATATAAATTCAACATGTCTTGAATGAAATAATTTTTTCAGTTAGTGGATCGTAACATTTGTACGCCGACTTAGATGATGAATAACCTAGAAAATACATGATTTCAAGCGCGGCTGTAGTTTGGAAGTGGTGTAGGGATGTAACCATGGATAACATAGACAACCGAAAGGTTTAAGTTTAGAATAAGTGGGAGTAGTGTTGAACATTATTTCGTATGGTGATTTGTTGTTGAGAATAGAGGTGGGAAGTCGATTTATTAGATATGTGGCAGTTTGGAAAGCATGGGACCAAAATTTTTGTGGTAGATGGGCATAATAAAGCAAAGCTAGTCCGGTTTCAACCACATGTCGGTGACGTCGTTCAACGACACCATTTTTCTCGGGTGTGTGAGGAGGTGTTGTGTAGTGGGAAATATCTTGGGAGGTGAGGTATGATGCGAGTCCAATATATTCGCCCTCGTTATTGGTAAATAATGCATGCAGAGGTGTCTTGAAGAATTTTTCAACTAACATTTTAAACTGCGGGAAAAGCGTAGACACGTCCGATTTGTGCTTTATGGGGTATAGGCAAATATATTTCGAATAGTATTCAACAAATATAACATAATATTTTAACCTTGATTGAGGTTTGAACCGGTCCCCAAACATCCGAATAAACAAGTTGTAAGGGTTTGGTCGCAACAAAAGAATTTTTGCCAAAAGGAAGTTTATGACTTTTATTCAATGAACAAGACTCACAATGAAACGACTCTTGTGACATTTTATTACATTGAAGTCCTAATCTAGTGATTAAAGACTTAAATACTTGGAATGAAGGATGTCCAAAGGTATGATGCCACGCGAGTAGAGAGCCTATTATTGTTGCATTAAGTTGAGGGGATGAGGTGGTTGGTCCGTAGTAAACATCATTAACGTTCACTCCCCGCATGAGATGTGCCTTCGTGCATAGGTTCTTAACCAAAAAATGATATTGAAAAAATTCAACAGAAACACGATTAGTTCGACAAACTTTGGCAACAGAAATAAGATGATTACGTAAGTTAGGAACGATTAAGGCGTCATTTAAGAGTAGTGGACGTGAGTTTGTGTGATTTTTTGTGTGACCGATGTGTGTAATGGGAAGAGTCTTACCATCACCTAAGGCAATCTCATTCGGGCCCACCGTATTCGGAAAGTACCGATATGGAGTTCTGATTTGGCGCGGTGTGACTCGACGCGCCGGTATCCCACATCCATGCGGGATGTGTAGCAGTGGAGTGTGGTGAAGTATAATTAACCACAGGAGATTGTGAGGGATTACCTAGAACCAAAATATTATTGTCTCGCAAAAAACGACTAAGTTTGTGACACTCTTTCATCTCGTGTCCAACAATGTTGCAAAAGTGGCAGAATGCATTGGTTCGGTGATGGCGCGGATTTGGAGCCGGAAATCGTTGTGACCAGGAGTTGCGATTGGCAGATTGGCGATTGGGGCGATGATCTCCCACAGATCTGGTGTAGGTGCGAGTCGACTGACGTTGTGTCTGAGTCACGGTGTGGATGATTGGATCTGAGGCGGTTTCCTTG
The DNA here is from genome assembly GCA_030545235.1 of Helianthus tuberosus. NCBI lineage: Eukaryota > Viridiplantae > Streptophyta > Magnoliopsida > Asterales > Asteraceae > Helianthus > Helianthus tuberosus. Next base: position 63,821,842 of record CM060366.1, on the reverse strand, counting down.
ATAGTCTGATCATGGTCGAAGAGTTTGTCAAACAACTCCTGGAAAGATATGGTAGTGTCACGGGCTTTTAAGCCAACAACAATGTTGGAGTACATGAACAAGTTGATTCATAACATGAACAACAAAATCTTTTTCGGCAATCGGACTTTGAGCAATTGCTAATTCGTCCGAGATGGATTTCATGTCTTTAAGAAAATCAGCAATAGATCAAGAGCCCCTTGGATTTTTGGCTAACCGTAACTTGAGAGATATGATACTCGAGCGCGAACCACTCACATAACTCGAGTTGAGCAACTCCCATGCTTGACGTGCAGTTTCGGCGGAGGAAACAATTGGCTTAATTTGATCGGAGCAGCTCCCGAAGAGAGCGCTATTGATCATTTGGTCTTGGCGAAACCACTGTAGATATGCGGGGTTAGATTTGGTTGTTTCACCGGCAGATATATAGTTTTCGGAGGATGTGTTGTATTACCAACGATGTGGTTATCAAGTTCTAAGCTGATAAGGGTTGAGAGAACCTGCTTTCGCCGTGAGGAGAAATTGTTAGAGGTAAGCTGGATTGGAAAATGAGTGGCAGTCGTAAGATAATTAATGGATGAAGCCATGGAAAGAAAAAATTCTGGGATGAAGAGGATCGAAGGTAACTCGCAAACGTTTGTGATTCAAGCTCTTGATACCATATGAAACGAACAGTAGTGGTGGAAATTGGTATTGAAAACTGTTATCATTCTCATTATCACAAAACAATATTTAAAGAGATTGCATCATAAATTATGGAGGAATATTGGGAAATAATACAACACACCTTTGACTTCCTAATTTACAAATATTTTAAAATTCAAAAAGTTTGGGAAAACAAATAATGTAAAGAATTAAATAAATAGCTTTTATATATTGTTAATAAGAATAACCTATAGAGGTGTGATAATAGTGAGAGCCTTTTTTAAACTTTATTTTATACAAATAACTTCTATGCCATATGCTATAAATAAAATATATACTCATTTATTTACATACTAGATTATAGACCCGTGTATTATACGGGGTTGAGTACCAAAAATGATGCATTAAGAACACATCAATAACAAATAATTGCGTATTGATAAAAACCAAAGAGAAATAGAGATAAGCTGAATTACTCCCATTCATTCTATTCAACATTACAATATATAGGTAAACACAAGTGTAAACCCTAAAACCCATAAGTATTGGGTTGGGCCTAAAATGTCTGGTTTATAACACTCCCCCTCAGACATTTAGAATTATACACAGTTTAACAACATATTTCAGGATGATGTTAAATTGGTACTTCAGGACCTGAATAAGTAAACTAATACTACTTGATCAGTTGTACTGCCTCATTAAAAACCTTACTAAGAAAACCCATTGGGACAAAACTTAGTTAAGGGAAAAAGAGTACAGTGTGTATAATTCTCCCCCTGAATTCAACAAACATCTTTCAATCTGCGGAGACCGATCTTGTGTGATAGTTGCTCGAAACTGCTTCTTGGTAAAGATTTTGTGAACAGGTCAGCTAAATTTTCACTTGAATTGATCTGGCGAACATCAATTTCCCCTTCTTTCTGCAAGTCATATGTTGAGAAGAACTTTGGTGAGATGTGCTTTGTTCGATCACCCTTGATGTAACCTTCTCTGATCTGAGCTATAAGCAGCGTTGTCTTCATAAATAATTGTCAGCTCCTTCTTGATCTGTTCTAATCCGCATGCTTCTTGTATGTGATTAATCATTGATCTCAACCACACGCATTCTCGACCAGCATCATATAGTGCTAACAATTCGGCATGATTTGATGACGTTGCTGTAAGTGTTTGCTTAGTTGACTTCCAAGAAATTGCTGTGCCACCGTATGTGAATACATAACCGGAATATATGTTTCACACCATTCCAGTGTCTACGTGTTGGATTCGAACTGTATCTCGCTAGTACATGTACTGCAAATGCAATGTCAGGTCTTGTGTTATTTGCGAGATACATAAGGGTACCGATCGCGCTTAAGTACGGTACTTCTGGACCAAGTACTTCTTCGCCTTCTTCTTGAGGGCGATAAGGATCCTTGTGTGGATCTAGCGGTCGGACAACCATAGGTACGCTAAACGGTTGTGCTTTATCCATATTGAAACATATTAACATCTTCTGGATGTAGTTTGATTGATGGACAAATGTGCCATTGCACAGATACTCAAATTGTAGTCCGATACATAATTTTGTCATACCAAGATCTTTCATCTCAAATTCCTTCTTTAACAACTGGGCAACTTTATCTATCTCTTCAGGAGATCCGATGATGTTGATATCGCCAACATAGACTGCTATTATAGTGAAATTTGAAAGAGATCGTTTTATAAAGACACATGGACTGATTACATCAGACTTGTATCCTTCCTTTTCGAGATATTCACTAAGTCGATTGTACCACATACGACCAGATTGTTTGAGACCATATAAAGATCTCTGGAGCTTTATAGAACACATATCTCGAGGTGTTAATTTTAATGCTTCAGGCAATTTTAATCCTTTAGGGATTTTCATGTAGATGTCATTTTCAAGTGTCCCGTATAAGTATGCAGTGATGACATCCATTAGTCTCATATGAAGTCCTTTAGAGATTGTGAGGCCGATTAGGAACCTAAGGGTTATCGCATCCACTACAGGGGAATACGTTTCCTCATAATCAACTCCTGGGATTTGGGAAAACCCTTGTGCTACAAGTCGAGCCTTATATCGTACAATCTCATTCTTTTCATTTCTCTTTATTGCAAATACCCATTTATAACCTACTGGTTTGACGTCTATGGGCGTTCAGACTACAGGTCCGAAAACATGTCGCTTTTCGAGCGAATTCAATTCGGCGTTTATGGCTTCTTGCCATCTTGGCCAATCATTTATGTGCATGCACTCTTCTAAAGTTTTAGGTACGTAATCATTTTCATTGATTACATCCGTTGCTCTAGCATATGCGAATATATCATCAACACATGTTTTATTCCGGTTCCACATTGTACTATCTTGTACATAATTGATAGAGATCTCATTTTCGTTCGGTACCGGTGTTTCTTCTGAAACTTCATTTTCCTCTGAATTCATAGTTGTCTCTTCTGGGACATTTACCTCTACCGGGGTTTCACTTATAATCTTTTGTGAGTTTTCACCAACTGCGTTACTTTGCTCTTTTCATTTCCGTGGGTTTGCCTTTGGAACCGATTGGTCTCCCACGCTTTCGTTGTATAGTAATCGCTTCTGGGATTACTTCAATTCGAGCAGATGCATTTGATGCTGGTACATGTGACTTTGTCACTCTCTTCGTGTCTGTGAATGCATCTGGTAATTCATTCGCTATTCTTTGCAAATGTATGATCTTTTCGACTTCAAATTCACATTGACCACTTCGGGGGGTCGAGATTTGATAGCGATGATGCATTCCACGTTATTTCTTGTGTTATCAGTCTTTCTTTGTTCTTATCTCCCCCTAAGACTAGGAACATTGTTTCATCAAAATGACAGTCAGCATACCGTGCTGTAAACATATATCCCGTCATTGGTTCTAAATATTTAATTATGGACGGGGAGTTAAAACCAATATAGATACCCAGTCTTCTTTGGGGTCCCATTGTAGTACGTTGTGGTGGCGGTATTGGTACATATACCGCACAACCAAAAATTCTAAGGTGGGACAAACTTGGTTCTCGTCCGGAGACCAGTTACAATGGGGAGTATTCGTGATCAGCAGTTGTTCTCAATCTAATCAGTGCAGCGGCATGCAAAATAGCATGGCCCCATGCAGAAGATGGTAGTTTACATCTCATTAAGAGCGGCCTAGCAATTATTTGTAATCGTTTAACCAAAGATTCAGCTAAACCATTTTGTGTGTGAACATGAGGTACTGAATGTTCAACATTGATCCCGATTGACATACAATAGTCATTAAACGCTTGAGATGTGAACTCTCCCGCATTATCCATCCGGATGTTTTTAATTTGATTATCGGGGAAATTGGCTCTCAATTGTATGATTTGAGCTAAAAGTCGGGCAAATGCTACATTTCGAGTAGCTAAAAGGCTCACATGTGACCACCTTGAGGATGCGTCTATTAAGACAAAGAAATAGCAGAATGGTCCACACGGAGGATGAATAGGCCCACAAATATCCCCTTGGATTCTTTCAAAAAATGATGGGGTTTTATGTGTTAATTTAGTTTGTGAGGGCCGAGTTATAAGTTTGCCTAGAGAGCATACTGCACATGATAAGTCTTGTGGTAGCAAAACTTTTAAGTTTTTGAGAGGGTGCCCGATTGCACTTTTGATTATTCGTCTCATCATTATGCTACCAGGGTGACCTAGACGGTCATGCCATATATTGAATGTGTCTTTATCTAATAGCTTTTGGTTACTCACCATGTATGATCCGATAGGATTGATATTAGTACAATATAATCCAGAGGATGAAACTTCTAATTGTTCAGCAATGGTTTCTTGGCCATTTTTATTTGAAGTAATTTGAAGATATTCAATATTATTTTCAGATATTGTTTTTAGGTGGTAACCGTTTTTCAAAATCTTTAAAGCTAAGTAAATTTCTTCTGGATTTACTAGAAAATAATGCATTATCAATAGTTAATTGGGTACCCGAAGATAATGTTATGTGTGCTCTACCGGAGCCTTCGATAAGGTTACTAACACCAGATATAGTCCCAATCAGTGTCTCTGCCGGAGACAACTTAGAGAAAAATTTCATATCTTTGAGAATAGTGTTAGTACTACCGCTATCTACTAGACATTCGTCACCAATAATAGCTCTGCTGGAGCTGGTATACATATTTCTTCTGGAAATATTTTCCCCCAGATTATTTGCCGTCAAATGGATTTTAGCATCAAGAGTCCACGGGAGGTAGTTGTTACCCGATATGTCAAGTGCGGCGAATTTAAGCTTTGATAAATACGACATTTTATTCGGATTGTGTATAAAATGTATATTGTATGAGAACTTCAGGTTCTTGTTAGTGAGAAGTGCGGGTTCTATAGCATAAAGAGTGTGCTACATAATCGAAAAGAAATTTAAAAATGTTTGTATAAATCTCATATTGTGTAATGTGAACCGTATAAAATTATGGATGTAAATCTCAGAATGCGTAAACAAATGAGAACCATATACAATTTTGGGAATGAGTTGTGTGCATCTGTAGATGCGATTTGTAAGTTATATATTGACTTTGATTATGGTTATTTTCTTTATTGTAATTACATTACAATAAAGAATATACTAATAACATTAGCCAACAATTTGATATATGGTTGGAAGCAAGGTTTGATAAAGGTAAATTCAAAGAAAGAAGGAAAATATATAATTTAACAATAATGATGAAGGCCATAAACGGAAAGATTTATCTAAAATGGGAGGGTGTTTTTTTTATTCTTTCCTTTTTTTTTTCATAGAATAAACTGTTACTAAAAAGACCAAGTTTGAAAATATCACTTATATATCTAGTATTTTATACCGCATAAAAACGGAATAAAAGGTTTCAAATTACCTTCATCATGCCTTGTTACGATAAAAACACAAGAAAATAGAGAAAACGGTTACGAATGTAAAAACTAACCTGTCGCCGGTGGCAACTCTGGTTTTTCTCGGTGGCGTAATGAATAGATCCATAATCTTCTTTGAAATCACATCCATATGCCACAAATATGATCATGAACCACCATCCTTTCTTTTGACTTTGAATTCCTCTGTATGTATAGAATGATGAAGACTGCTCCCCTATTCCGGTGTCAAATTGCTTGTTTGATAAAGCCTGTTGCTTTATCTCTCTCACGAATTTTACAGAAATTGATCAAGTGGCCAGGCCCCCAACAGTAGTACCATGGATTTTTGTGAGAATCTTGATCATTTGGAGAAGTTTTTTTTTTCATTTTTTTTCGTTTAACAGTGATCAAATTCCTTAAAGATTTTTCGGCAAACAACGGTGATCAGAATCCTATGATCACCTTTTCACGCCAAAACGGTTTCTATATGAATCAAAATAAAACGAAATTCTAATGTTTAAGAGTGTTTAGATAACCGTTTTAATGATGATTCTGTCCAAATATGATGATCAACAATCGAATAATCCTTCGATTTGAGTGATAACTTTGAGAAAAATTTCCGGCGCCAAATCGGAACCGACAGGGACGATTAACTTTTCACCAGAGTAACCCGTCCGATGAAACTGAATCAAATAACTCCTTTGATTCCGTTCGTCTTCAATGTTCAAATAACGACAGCAATCAAGTACACCCTTGATTGATTCGATTAAAAAAATCCGATTTTCAATTTTTTTTTAAACAGATTCTTTAAAAACATTTTCCGGCGACGGTTTTTTTTTTTTGAACGTTCCGTTCAATTGTTCTTTGTTTACAATCAATAGTAATCAAATAAATACTTTGATAACTTTGAATTCAATTGGAATATGATGGTTTGGGGTTCTGTATACAAACTTTGAAGAATAGGGGGTTTGCAAATCTTCGATCAGATATCTCCTCTGATTTGCGATTTGTTGCAGAGATAATGAAAACAGAAAGAAAAAAAAAGGATTTGAACAGATAAAATGTATTCTAAAATCCAAATCGAAACAGATAACATATAATCATGTGCAACACATATTAGAGATTGTGATGATGCGTACCAGGATAAAGTGTGATGAACAGAGAATTGTATGAAAAAGCAAAGCAAGTACGTATGAATCTCTGGTAAATCTTAGCGGAGAGTCTCGTGCTGATAACGTGATAAAAACCAAAGAGAAATAGAGATGAACTGAATTACTCCCATTCATTCTATTCAACATTACAATATATAGGTAAACACAAGTGTAAACCCTAAAACCCATAAGTATTGGGTTGGGCCTAAAATGTCTGGTTTATAACACGTATTACATTATATGTAATAATGAAAAATTACAAACTAGTGATATATTTACGATTTAGAAATCTAATAATACAAATTACAAACCTCTAAAATCTTCTTTGTAGACCACATCAACATCCTACTCGGAAGATTATCATCTTTATCAACAATTAATACTTTAAGTCTATTTCTACTTTTGACTCTAGAAAAGGCCACATATGGACCATGTGAAAACTAACACTAGTTATTTTTTCAACAAACCAACTGTGAATAATGATTGTACTTGAATTTTATTTATAATCGGCGTGAAACACACAGTTAGAGAAAATTGTCTTCTTTGATCTCGTGTATTACACTAGGACCAAATAAATGATACAATATGAAATAAAAAAGTATACATATTTATTGATTTTTTTAGAAATTTATTTTCTTTTGTTATACGTTTTTATATAATCTAAACATATTATAAAAATTAATAGTAAACTTATTATTAAAGGAGGATTATATAAGAATGATTATAAAACTTAAAAACTAAATTATAGATAATAACAAAAATTAGTTTAGAAATAATTTAGTTATAACTTTAAATTTAAATTATATTAATTACCATAAAATACGATATTAAATATTTGACTTACCAAAAATTTTTATATTCGTTATTGTAAATTAAGATAGAATTATTTTTGCATTTATTATATGTGATATCCATGTATTGATTATTAATAAAACATTAAAATAAAATATAAGTAAAAAATTTTAGATTGAAGGAGAGAGTGACATTAAAATAAAATATAAGTAATTTTTTTTAGATTGAAGGAGAAAGTGACACATAACATTAATTGGAATCCTTTATTAGAAATTAGATTAGATATGGTGTCCCCGTGTAACCAAAAAAATAAAACCTAAAAAATAAAGTCATGATATGCTCAAAAGGATATCGACTTGTATTTTAAATCAACCGAAAACTATATAAACAAATACTAATACCAGTTCTGATAATACCAATATAGGTATTGATTATTTTTGACCTGTACCAGTTCTCGGTGAAATATAAAATGGTGATATACTTAAGAAATACTGATACGTGTTTTAGATTAATCGGAAATAAATAATATCGATACAGATACCAATAAATGTTTAGTTGGTATCGTTTAATTCGGTACGATATCGATACTTAGGTATAACTTACGGAACTAGAAAAAATATTTTATTTTTAACATGTGACAACTGGCACAAAACTGGTAATTTCCGTACTATTTTAATTATTATTTATTATCTGCAGTTATGTGCTTAAACGTCAACATTATGTGATTACTTGCTTTACATATGAATTCATGCATGTTTTATACTTCAAATATCTCATTGTGCATTACGTTAAGCGTTGCGTCTGAAAGACCAGTAAACTCACCGGTAAGACACGCTGTGTCAGCATTTCTATAGAAAGCAATCAGACAATAGATTTAGGGCCTAGGAGTAGGTCTAACATCAAAAACACATTAAAACCCAAGTGTGGATACAAGGGGTTAACATCTACACTTTCCGGAAGCTAAGATAAGCACTAAAAGACACCCGAAACTCACTTTAAATGCTGAATTCTGCAGAATTCAGCAGAAAACAGCAAAAAAACAGCATTTAAACACTGAAAAATTATGCAGAACTGATGTTTTAGTGTCCAGAATAACTTGTAAAGTGTCGGTAATTAAAACTGTCACAAAAGGTGCATGATACCTAGTAAAACTGCGCAATTTAGCACTTTAACGAACCGTTAACCGAACGAATAACCGGACACTAGCCAAAATATCAAAACTAGACTAGAAGCATTGTTTTTATGATATAAAGCTAGTATCAGTGATAAAACACCTTAAAAATCATAAAAACACATAAACACACTTAAACTAAACATAAACCTTCTAGTTTACATCTTTCACCCTAAGCTTCCAAGATTTTACACTTTACCCCCCAACCCATGTTGTAACCGGCCCAAGGTGGTCTCCACCACCTTTCCCATTAAAAATTCACAATGTGCTCTAGATATGGAACACATAGACTCTTGGATAAACACTTGTTGGAAGATTGTTATAAAGAACCAAAAGTTGCAAGAACAAGATCATTTTCACAACTTCAAAACTCATCTTCTTCCTCTCCTCTCTTCCTCACCTCACGGCCACACCCACTCTCCATACATCACCCATTTTCAATCATCTTACAAGCAATCCAAGGTTATATCAAGGTGTAAGAAGGCGATCTAAGAAGGTGTGAAGCAAAAGAAGCTTAAGGACCACTTGGATGAGCTTTTAACCACCTATCTTTTTCATTCTTCATCTTCATCTTCTTTGTGCCACTTCCCTAGCCATTAGAACTAGTAGTAAGCATGCTAAACACTATTTTACTTCATATTAGTATTATGTACAAGTTACACCATCTAAGAAACCAAACTTTAAAAGATGAAGATATGAAGATCTAACATAATCTAAAAGAAAACAAGTGATTTTAGTGATCTTTGATATTTGTGATGAAGTTGTTGTTGTTGAATCTTGTGTTTATGTTTAGATCTATCATGCTAAAGCTTGTTAGAAGCTTAGATCTAACAAGTTTAAGCATGGATCTTGAAAGATCTGTGGATGAACTTGAAAGACCATTATGTGAACTAGAAAAATGATTTTTAAAGCATGATCGTGTGTTCTTGAAGTAACTAAGTTTATGTAAAGTTAACTTTTGAAACTAAACTCCATGAAAAGTTTATAAGAGGTTCATCAAGAAGCTTATTTATGAAAGATTCAAGCATGTAAAGCATGGATCTTGAAAGATCCATGATGAAACTTGATTTTAAACATAAAGATCTTTTAAATAAGCACAAGAATGGTTTAGAACATGTTTTTCGAGACTTTGAAACCCTAAAACTCATGGATGATTTAGTTAGTAAGTTAAAGTTTCATAAAAGGTTTGTTTAAAATTAACATGAACACTTGTTTTTGAAAGATCCTTGTATGTGAAGTGTAGATCCAAAAGACAACATAATAAGGTTTTACATGATAAAATTAGTGTATGTTACTTGTGAAAATTGTTGGAAATTGTTTTTGGTGATGAAAAGAAAATAAACACATGTTTTGAAAACATAGGAAACCTCCATTTTTAGGGGAAACTATGTCAAAATTTTTATAAAATTAAAAATTTTGACACTTAGAAAAATATAAGTTTTGATGAAACTTATTCCCCAAAAATTCATCTAAAAATATTTATCAAGGTTTCCTAATTTTTGTACAAAATTACAAGCTAAGAAATAAAGATTTCTTCAAGTTAAAACCAATATTAAGTATGTACATTTTTAGGAAAATATATACATTTAGTGATCACCAATTTTTGTGCTAAGTGTATATTATGTGTATTATATGTAGTAGTGTATTAGGATCATGAAAATATACTAAATACTCCCAAGGAGTATTACCAACAAAATACACATAAAAATACATAACAAATACCCAAGAATACTCATACAAAATAACCCATGAAAGGGTATATGGACAAATACAAGAAAATATATTTATATAAATATATTCTATAACAAATTTTGGACTTGGACAATTTATGGACAAGTATGGACATAAATATATATTTGGAAAAATATATATATATATATATATCTTTATATATCTTTTACCAAGTAATGAGAATAATACAAATATCGAAAAATAACAAGAATAAATATATATATTTTACAAGAAAACAATATATATATATATATGTATTTCACACAAGTCTTAAAAATATATTATTTTTAAGAAACATAATTCCGGAAAGTATTAAAAATCAAAGTATTGATTTTTGGCAAATAATGTAAAATACATAAGTATTTACATAAAAATACAAGTATACTTTCCTAAGTATACTTGCACAAAAATAATATTGGAAATATTATTTAACGAAATACTTATAAGTAACATATTTTGAATAAGTTAAAAATATAGTTATTTTTAACACTTATTGATCATGACCAATCACATAACAAATATATATTTTTGGGAAGTAAAATATATATTTACAAAAGGACAATACAAATTCAAAATACAAGAACACGACGAACGGGCGAGACCCGACAAGCAAGGGCACGACCCTCACACATGATGAACATACACAGAACAAATACATAAACTTAAGATGGTGACTTGTACCTTGTGTATAACAACTCTCCCTAAAATCCTTAAAACACCCTATACATCCTAAAATACACCCTGTATACGAAAAACGGGCGCGAAATACCTTTATATTAATAAAAATCAATTAAAAACAAAAATACAGGTCGCTCGCGGGGCGCGACCCAGATAGCCCAAGGAGTCGCGGGCCGCGACAGCATGACACCAGGCCGCACCTGGTTGCGCCACGTGTCCAGTCACGCGTCAAAGCTATACCTTTGACTCGACCAAGCTAGGCCCTAGCCTAGTGGCCTCGCAGGCCGCGAAGGATTAAGCATAGGGAGTCGCGGGGCGCGAGCCGCCCCGCATTAGACCCTATAAAAGGGGAGTTCGAGTTCAGTAGAATTCGTTCAAAATTTTCTTTCCCTCTCTCAATATATAAGCTAAAACTCTCAGGTATTATACCCCTAAAAAGCGAAGCTCTGCCTCGTTGTAAGTATTATAACCCCCGGTTACGTATTATTTACTCTGCCCGATTGATCTAGAGCTCCGTAACGCATGTCAAGGCTCTGCCTGACTTAGTCGTTGGAATTCTGTCTCGGGGGTATAGCTAATGTAAATTGGGTTATCTTACTAACACGTGTGCTTTGTTTAATTTTAATAGATTATAACCAGGAAGTCACCAGACAACAGTAGTATTACCTAAAATAGCAAAGTGAGTACATCTGCTTTTTATGAGTCCAAGTGTTTTACCAAAACCTCAATTGTTTTAAATTACATTTAACAGTGATTGAGTATTTGTGATTCTACAATTACTGTCGATATGTTGGGATTTTGTATACATTACTTGTTACTACACTGTGAGTAGTAGCATGACCACAAGTCAGGATTGACAGTACCGTGGGTGGTAATTGGGTAGATATAAACAAATGTAGTTGCGGATGCCCTCAATACTGTAAAGTGATAAAAATTGTTTTGATTAAACTGGGATGCACTCGCCAGTATTTCTTGCTGATAGAACTTTTTAAAACGCGTTTCAGGTTAGAAAATATGAAAGCCAATAGAAGCCAGCTGGAGAGCGCTGAAGGCTTGGAAAAGTGGCAATAAAAGTTACCTAAATAAGAAAGAAGTTTTATTTCAATAAATTAGGGTTTATCCCTATAAACATATTGTAATGGAAACTTGAGTTTTTCCCATATATTTGTTATTTATAAAAGTGTAGTATTTTACTCTGATAAACTATTTCCTAACTACGGTCCTGATGTTAATTTTCGCTGCCAAATTAATAAACACTGACACCACTAATATTGTCCTCGCGGCCGCCTGCTATCGGGGTAGGGGTCGGGGGTTGCGACATAGTGTGTTACAAGCCAGCTGAAATGAAGTTGTAGATTTTCAAACAATTATCTTAAGTGCGATGTAAACTTTAAACTTAACTTTTATTTTGGGATGTTTAAACTATGAATTGCAAATGGAGTTATTTTTAATCATGTAGAATATTTACCATTCGTATGCAATAAGAACCTTTCAGGATCACATCTCGTGCTTCCGCCTCAGAAAGAGGTGTGACATAACATAACTTCGTATTCAATAAAATAAAAAAAAAAGAATGTTATAAAAAATAAAACAAAAATACACATTTAGTTCTTTTTTAAATTAACAAACGCAGATTATTAAGAAAAAACTAAATAGGTTAAAAGGTGAAATTGAAAATAACAAAATTAATTAAGAAAATAAAAAAAACACATGGCGTGGTTTGATAAGCATTAGCAATATTAATGGAACTAATTTTGTTATATTTCTTACTCATGATATTTGGACGATATTGATTTGGCTTGTTACAGGGGTGATACCGATATTCAATATAGTTTATAATAAAAAAATAATAATTTACAACTCGTTTCAATACAATTTATATATGTTTTTACGATAAAAAAATTTCCAAAATATTAAACAGAACAAATACATGGATTTTTAAATTATTCAAAAATATAAAAAAATATTGTTTTGTTACTTATTTGATTGAATAATATACTACAACAATTTTGTTATGTAGCACAAATTAACCTTTCGTAATCAGAATAAATGACACTAATACACTTATTTATTAATGGCAAATTAGATTTAAATAATTTCAACTTTATCAGTTTGGCTGATAATAATTCCAATTCAGTTATTTGTCGATAATAATTCGAACTGGTCCACTTTTGGCCGATAATAGTCCGCTGTTAAAAATAGCTTAACAGAGTTAAGTTTTTTTCCGAATTACAAACGAATGTTTTAGGGATTTTGATCAAAACGAAGATACGAGTCGATTTATGTAAAACTTATCTCGAATCGGTTCTCCAAACGACTTTATTTTTGTGAAGTGAAAGTTTAAACACCCAAATTGAATCGGTCAAAAGATCTGTTGAGAGTATTAAGGAGGAAACATTTCTATGGATGTGTCATAGAAGGAAGGGTATATCGATCAGCTGGGATAAATGGTCCAATTTTGATGTAGCCGAGATAGTGTAGTTGGTTTCCTTTCTATTTTGTTTTGTTTCTCGTTGTTTGTTTTGTTTCAGCTCCTTGCTGGGTTCTATATATATATAGAAGTTTCACCATTAAAAAAAAAATTTGAAGCATTGTTTTCGTCGTTTGGGGCATCATTTCGAGGTAACTTTTACATCAATCAACGCGTATCCTCATTCTAATCAAAAGCTCTAAAACATCGGTTTGTAATTCGGAAAAAAACTTAACTCCGTTAAGCTATTTTTAACGCAGACTATTATCGACCAAAAGTGGACCAGTTCGGATTATTATTGACAAATAACTGAGTTGGGATTATTATCGGCCAAATTGACAAAGTTATAATTATTTAAATCCAATTTTCCGTTTTTAATTATCACAAAAGATTGACAATCAAAATATAGATTAAAAATGCTAAAATCCTTCTTGAGTTTTGGGCGGATTTGACTGTACCAATCAAAAATGTTCTTTTTTTCAATCTGGACACTTACATATAGACACACGCATATATATAATGTTATTATTTTTTATTAAAGAACGCCCCCACCCCCCACCCACACGACCACCACCCCATCACCACCATGGTACCACCACCAAACTATTGAAAATATTTCAATCAAACAGTAAATTAATATTAACTTTATTAATTACCGAGTTATCAGCCAAATCAGTTTGTTCCAACTTGAGCAAACTGATTAAAGAAAGGTAGAAGGAGACTGTCCCGTTATTGGACGGATTTAAAGAACATGTAAAATTAAAACCAACCTGGTGATTATGGAAGAAGATCCTTGAACTGCACGGATGATTCCTGTCCTTAAAGGATTTTACGCGCTCGTATTGCTGTGAGCTGCAGCGTAAACTCCCAGGATTTAATGCTGAAATGATCTGGTATTCCAACAGCAATGGAAACCAGAAAACGCAAAAGCTGGAGAGGAAACTGGAGCACACAGGTGGGAGGAGAGGAGGCTGCGAAATTATGAGTGAATGAATGGGTAGCAGGAGGCTTTTATTTATAGGTTGTGATCTCACCAAAGAATGAGAAAAACGGGGAGTAGGATAACCATCCAGAACCAAATTCGGTTACTGGAGATATCCCACACGAATTCGAATTACCAGAGATAATGGGATAACCCCCACTGTTTCGAATTCACCTCTATCTCTTTATCTCATTCGATCCACATATCTGACCCACCTGAACCGGACCTTAGCTAAAAATAAAAGCTCCTCAGCCCCTCGCGAAGTGCAAAGTGCACGTCAAAGGATCCCATTCGCGCCTCAAACGCGACCATCCGCGAGCTAGCGGCTCGGCTCAGCGCGCGTGTGGCCTTCATCCACTTCACAACCCATTTAACACTTTGGAGGCCCATAAGGAGTAATCCCTTATAAACCACTCAAAGTTCACTCCCTCCACCAATGTGGGATGGAGGAAACATACCAACTTGTATGTTTACCTTCAATATTTCCAACAATCCCCCACCAAGTTGGAATGTTTCCTTTCACTTAGACCGATGATGTCACTAGGTGTCACGAAGATTAAACCCAGTTTTTGTTGATAAACAAGAAGAGACGGATTTGATGGTATCCTATGGAATTAAACCATTAACCTGATAGCCCCCTTCGGTTTACCCCCACACATCACCAGCTGACTTTGCGTTCTCACTGAGCGCGAATATGGCCGTGCGCTATAAATCCTTTTCATGACCCTTTAGAAGATAAACCACTAATCTTCACTCTTTTTACAGATAAGTTTTACAAACCGATGTTTTAGAGCTTTTGATTAGAACGAGGATACGCGTTGATTGATGTAAAATTTACCTCGAAATGATGCCCCAAACGACGAAAACAATGCTTCAATTTTTTTTGAACGGCGAAACTTCTATGTATATATATATATATAACCCAATAAGGAGCTGAAACAAAACAAACAACGAGAAACTAAACAAAATAGAAAGGAAACCAACTACACTATCTCGCCTACATCAAAATTGGACCATTTATCCCAGCCGATCGATATACCCTTCCTTCTATGGCACATCCATAGAAATGTTTCCTCGTTCTAATCAAAAGCTCTAAAACATCGGTTTGTAATTCGGAAAAAAACTTAACTCCGTTAAGCTATTTTTAACGCAGACTATTATCGACCAAAAGTGGACCAGTTCAGATTATTATTGACAAATAACTGAGTTGGGATTATTATTGGCCAAATTGACAAAGTTATGATTATTTAAATCCAATTTTCCTTTTTAATTATCACAAAAGAATGACAATCAAAATATAGATTAAAAATGCTAAAATCCTTCTTGAGTTTTGGGCGGATTTGACCGTACCAATAAAAAATGTTCTTTTTTTCAATCTGGACACTTACATATAGACACACACATATATATAATGTTATTTTTTATTAAAGAGCGCCCCCACCCCCCACCCACAAGACCACCACCCCATCACCACCATGGTACCACCACCAAACTATTGAAAATATTTCAATCAAACAGTAAATTAATATTAACTTTATTAATTACCGAGTTATCAGCCAAACCAATTTGTTCCAACTTGAGCAAACTGATTAAAGAAAGGTAGAAGGAGACTGTCCCATTATCGGACGAATTTAAAGAACATGTAAAATTAAAACCAACCTGGTGATTATGGAAGAAGATCCTTGAACTGCACGGATGATTCATGTCCTTAAAGGATTTTACGCGCTCGTATTGCTGTGAGCTGCAGCGTAAACTCCCAGGTAGGGCTGTAAACGAACCGAACGTTCAGTGAACAGTTCGTGAACCGTTCGGCGGGAAGTTCGTTTATGTTCGTTCGTTTAATAAACGAACGAACATGAACAAGAAATTTCGTTCGATTAGTTAAATGAACGAACATGAACAGAGGTCTCGTTCGTTCGATTGTGTTCGTGAACGTTCGGTTAGGTGTTCGTGAACGTTCGGTAAGGTGTTCGTGAACATTCATTGATTTGCGTTCGTTTATGTTCGTACGTTTGTGTTTTAATTGAAGATCTTTATACTTTATTATATTATTTGTATTTTTATATATTATTAAACTTTTATTTATTTTATTTCCCTAACAATTAAACTAGGAAACCCACTTTCACATTGTTTATTCATCATTTCCCTTTCATTTCTCATTATTTACATCCACGAATACAATCGACCTCCGTTCCACAATAAGGGATTCAAGTTCGAGTGCTACTCTCTGGGCCATCTATCTTTATCCTTCGTCGCGTTCGCCAAATTTATTTGTGTTCGTGAACCGTTCGCGAACACGCTCATTTCCTTAATAAACGGACACGAACATAAAATCTCGTTCGGTAAGTGTTCATGAACCGTTCGTGAACACATTTATTTCCTTAACGAACGAACACGAACAAGGCCTTGTTCGTGTTCGTTCGGTTCGTTTACAGCCCTACTCCCAGGATTTAATGCAGAACTGATCTGGTATTCCAACAGCAATGGAAACCAGAAAACGCAGAAGCTGGAGAGGAAACTGGAGCACACAGGTGGGAGGAAAGGAGGCTGCGAAATTATGAGTGAATGAATGGGTAGCAGGAGGCTTTTATTTATAGGTTGTGATCTCACCAAAGAATGAGAAAAACGGGGAGTAGGATAACCATCCAGAACCAAATTCGGTTGCTGGAGATATCCCACACGAATTCGAATTACCAGAGATAATGGGATAACCCCCACTGTTTCGAATTCACCTCTATCTCTTTATCTCATTCGATCCACAGATCTGACCCACCTGAACTGGACCTTAGCTAAAAATAAAAGCTCCTCAGCTCCTCACGACGATGCGTATGTGCGAAGTGCAAAGTGCGCCTCAAACGCGCCCATTCGCGCCTCAAACGCGACCATTCGTGAGCTCGCGGCTCGGTGCGCGTGTGGGCTTCATCCACTTCTCAACCCATTTAACACTTTGGAGGCCCATAAGGAGTAATCCCTTATAAACCACTCAAAGTTCACTCCCTCCACCAATGTGGGATGGAGGAAACATACCAACTTGTATGTTTACCTTCAATATTTCCAACAATCCCCCCACCAAGTTGGAATGTTTCCTTTCACTTATACCGATGATGTCACTAGGTGTCACGAAGATTAAACCCAGTTTATGTTGATAAACAAGAAGAGACGGATTTGATGGTGTCCTATGGAATTAAACCATTAACCTGATAGCCCCCTTCGGTTTACCCCCACACATCACCAGCTGACTTTGCGTTCTCACTGAGCGTGAATATGGCTGTTCGCTATAAATCCTTTTCATGACCCTTTAGAAGATAAACCACTAATCTTCCCTCGAGGCGGCACCACCCCTAGATCATATAGGCGAAGTTTTACATCATCCACGTTGCTTGGTTGCCTCCAAAACTTTGTTTAAAGCATAAGCTCACCCTTGTTCTCGGCAACGACGTACTATCATACCTCACATGGATCTATCAAATTTGATAGTACCTTCTATCGTTAAGTGACTTCGTTTTTACCCATTAAACTTGAGAAATAGGAGCACTAAGTTCAAGTTGGGTTTCCATCACTAACGATTCTATTGTGGTTTTAGACCCATGTCTCTCGCGGTATTCACAGCCAAATCTCTCGTCAGAGGTTTAGTAAACGGATCTGCCAAGTTCTTACTTGTCTTGACATAGACAACCTTGATGGTACCACTTTCAAGCAATTGTCTCACATAATTATGCCGAAGACCTATGTGTCTTGACCTCCCATTATACACTCCTTTGTATACTTTAGATAGTGTGGCCTCACTATCACAATATATGGGAATAGATGGCATTGGAACATCCCACAAATGGATGTCAGTAAGTAGATCTCTAATCCACTCCACTTCCTTACCAGCCGCAGCTAGCGCTATGAACTCAGCTTCCATAGTTGAGTGGGCAATACACGTCTGTTTCTTGCTCGCCTAAGAAATTGATCCTCCTACTAGAGTGTAAATCCACCCACTTGTAGATTTTGAATCACTGGTTTGATCAATCCATCTTGCATCAGAATAACCTTCGAGTATTCTGAAAAAAGACGTGTATGTCAGTTCTAAGTTACTGGTCCTTTTCAGGTATCCAAGTACTCTACCCACTGCCTTCCAGTGTTCTGTCCCTGGATTGACAGTATACTGACTCAGTTTGGTTACAGCAAAAGCAATGTCCAACGAGTGCAATCCGTTGCATACATCATACTTCCAATAGCACTCGTATACTCCAGTTGAGCCACAGCTCTTCCAGATTTCACTTTAAGTTTCACACTTAGATCAAATGGGGTATTAAACTCTTTAATATTTAAGTGTTGAAACTTAGTCAGAATTTTCTCTATGTAATGAGATTGATTTAGAGAAATCTGACTTCCAGTTCTTTTCACGTTGATCCCAAGAATGGTATCAACTTCTCCTAGATCTTTCATCTTAAAGTTCGAGGACAAATATTTCTTAGTTTCAGAAATACCTTCAAGGTGAGTGCCAATGATCAACATATCATCAACATAGAGACAAATCACGACTGTATAACCGGGTTCGCACTTAGTATAAATACATATGTCAGCACTATTGTGTCGAAACCCGAAAGCAGTCACAGTGGTATCAAATCTCTCATGCCAGTGTTTAGGAGCTTGCTTCAAACCATACGGATATTTAATAAGTCTACACACATTTTTCTCTTATCCAGGCATCACAAATCCTTCTGGTTGCTCCAAATAAATCTCCTCATTTAGATACCCATTTAGAAATGTTGTCTTTACATCCATTTGATGGATGTACAACCCTTTCAAAGCAGACACCGCTATTAGAGTTCTAATAGAACTAATTCTAGCCACAGGTGCATAGGTATCAAAATAGTCGATCCCTTCTCTCTGCTTATACCCTTTAGCAACTAATCTCGCTTTATAGGCAGAGATGGATCCATCTGGATGATACTTCTTTTTGAAAATCCATTTGGATCCAATAGGTTTCTTTCCCTTGGGTAGATCAGCTAATTCCCAAGTTCCATTTCCCATAATGGAATCCATTTCATCATTGACTGCCTCCTTCCACAAAGGAGCATCTCTTGATGACATTGCTTCGCTGAAAGTTTTAGGATCATCATCCAAATTTATAGCAAAAATGACCTCTCTCGTCACTTTCTTTAAAGTTCCCTCAACCAAGTAAGAAAAGAAATCATCTCCATAACTTTTCTCTTTTCTAACTCTAGTACTTTTCCTTGGTTCTTCAACTATCGGTGAAGGTTGGACTCTTTTTCCAGAAGTACTAGAACGTGTGGTGTAGTTTGAGTTTTCATCATCTCTAGAAAACTTGTTCTCAAAGAATTCCACATCTCTGGATTCTACAACTATACCTGATTCGTCATCCAACAATCGGTAAGACTTACTATGCGAAGCATTCCAATGAATACACTCTTGAAAGCTCGTTCTCCCAGTTTGAGTGTCTTTGGATCAGGTACGCGATAGTAGTCAAGACACCCCCAAACCCTCTAATGCACTAGGTTTGGTTTTCTTCCTTTCCATAACTCATATGGGCTCGTAGGTATCACACGACTAGTGATCCTATTGTGAACATAACATGCTGTTAACACAGCTTCCCCCCACATATTACGAGGTAGACCTGATTGATTTAACATACAGTTAGCCATCTCTACCAAGCTTCGGTTCTTTCTCTCAGCCAAACCATTTTGTTGGGGAGTATACGGTGCAGTTTTCTCATGTATGATGCCTTCCACTTCGCAGAATGCATCAAACTTTCGGTTAAAGTATTCTCTGCCTTTGTCCGAGCGAAGAATTTTAATGCGTTTCTCTAGTTGTTTTTCGACCTCAGCCTTATATATTTTGAATGCCTCAAAAACTTCGTCTTTTGAATGCAACAAATAAACATATAAGTATCGGCTCGAGTCATCGCAGAAAGTGATAAAATATCTCTTACCCCCACGAGTAAGAACTCCATTCAGTTCACAAATATCTGAATGAATTAGCTCTAGTAGTGATGTATTGCGTTTATGGACACTTGGAAAAGGTTTCTTTGTGAATTTTGATTTCACACAAGTTTCGCATTTTTCAAAGTCTTTATCTTTTAATTTTAATAAACCTTTAGTTTGCATTTTTTCAATGTTTTTGATATTTGTATGAGCTAAACGTTTATGCCATAAAGAAATTGAACAAGCGATATAATCAGAAGACATAATTTCATTCAATCAAAACCAATTGCATTACATTCACCAAAACTAGTACTATCACTACCACCACTATCACTATCACTATCACTTTCATTCCTAAACCCATCAATCACAGAAACGCCCCCTTCGTCCGAGTCTCCTTCTTCAACAATCCCATCTTCAGCTAAGTCAAGACGATACATTCCACCCGTGTTCTTTGCTTGACCCACATAGATGTCATTTAGAGAAAACTTCACACGGAGATTCTTGAGAACCAGCTTATAACCATTCCGATCGAACTTATCAGTAGAAACAAGACCCTTGGTAATACCAGGAACATGCAACACATCCTGAAGGGTAACTACTTGACCATCTTTAAAGTTTAGTCGCACCGTGCCTTTACCACGAACTTCTACACGATATCCATCAGCACATACCACCACTGTTCCTTGAGGAACAGGACCATAAGTAAGAAACGAGCCACGATTCCCACAAACATGAACAGTGGCTCCAGAATCCAAAAACCATACTCTACATGCCACAATATGTGTATATTGAGAAAGCATGTTAACCTCTCCAAGACCCACATTGGCCACTAGATTGGTGACTTTCTCAACATCAATAGCACTTGTAGAACCAACCATAGATCCAGATTTCCTTTGAGAGCACTCTCGTGCATAATGCCCAGTTTCTCCACAAACATGACATTTACCAGACCTCTTTGGTTGATGGTTGTTAGTGTGTTGTGACTTCTTGAATTCCTTTTTCTTTGGTGCTGTAAACTTCTTATTCTTTGATGATGCCCCTTTTCCCTTTTTACCAGATCCTCCAACAACATGATTCACACTCGATCCGACTTTACCTCTTTTGTCCCTGTTGCGCGTTTCCTCCTCAATTCGGAGGTGCTTCAACAGTTCGTCCAAAGAGTAGTCCTCAGACTTGTGCATCATTCTCTTTGAGAAATCTTTCCAATTAGGAGGCAGTTTTGCAAAAATGACCCCTACTTGAAATATTTCTGTCAGCGGAATAGAAAGTGCGGTCAATTTGTTAACAAGAACTTGGAGTTCATGCACTTGCTCCAGGATTGACTTGTCATCGACCATTTGAAAGTCTAAGTACTTTGAAATAAGGTATTTGTTAGTACCTTCTTCATGAGCCTTGTACTTATTTTCCAAAGCTTTCCACAATTCTCTAGCACTTTTTACCGGCGCGTACAAGTCATAGAGACGATCCGAAAGAGAATTTTTGATGTGGCCAAGGCAAAGATCTTCAGCTTCCTTACAAACAAGTCTTTGCTTTGCCAAATCTTGATTCGGGACCTCTCCTGGCTCAAGAGGAGGGTCTTTAGGGATTTCAGGTAAGTCTGGATCAAGGATATAGTAGAGTTTCAGCACAGCTAGCATGAACTTAACCTTGTCCACCCAACGGGTATAGTTCTGACCATTGAATCTGTCCAACTTGACAAACTCTTGATTCATGAATCTCAGATTGGCTGTTGGTAGTTTAGAGTCCATTAGTACTGTTGATTAAACACAAAAATAAAATCCTTTAAGACTGTTGAAAATATTTCAATCAAACAGTAAATTAATATTAACTTTATTAATTACCGAGTTATCAGCCAAACCAGTTTGTTCCAACTTGAGCAAACTGATTAAAGAAAGGTAGAAGGAGACTGTCCCGTTATCGGACGAATTTAAAGAATATGTAAAATTAAAACCAACCTGGTGATTATGGAAGAAGATCCTTGAACTGCACGGATGATTCCTGTCCTTAAAGGATTTTACGCGCTCGTATTGCTGTGAGCTGCAGCGTAAACTCCTAGGATTTAATGCATAACTGATCTGGTATTCCAACTGCAATGGAAACCAGAAAATGCAGAAGCTGGAGAGGAAACTGGAGCACACAGGTGGGAGGAGAGGAGGCTGCAAAATTATGAGTGAATGAATGGGTAGCAGGAGGCTTTTATTTATAGGTTGTGATCTCACCAAAGAATGAGAAAAACGGGGAGTAGGATAACCATCCAGAACCAAATTCAGTTGCTGGAGATATCCCACACGAATTCGAATTACCAGAGATAATGGGATAACCCCCACTGTTTCTAATTCACCTCTATCTCTTTATCTCATTCGATCCACAGATCTGGCCCACCTGAACCAGACCTTAGCTAACAATAAAAGCTCCTCAGCTCCTCGCGATGATGCGTACGTGCGAAGTGCACCTCAAACGTGCCCATTCGCGCCTTAAACGCGACCATTCGCGAGCTCACGGCTCGGCTCGGCGCTTTTATGGGCTTCATCCACTTCTCAACCCATTTAACACTTTGGAGGCCCATAAGGAGTAATCCCTTATAAACCACTCAAAGTTCACTCCCTCCACCAATGTGGGATGGAGGAAACATACCAACTTGTATGTTTACCTTCAATATTTCCAACACAAACCACCCCTACCATAATGAAGATATTGGGTTTAAATGAAGGTAAAGGGCTAGGGTTCCAGCGATTTTCATGGTGGTGCTTGGTGATCGAGATGTTGGCAGGTTGAATGGTCGTTGTCAATGGGTTATGGTAGCACCTACAACCCCATGGCATCATCCGATTCCAGATCTGCACCTTTTATGCAACCACCACAGCCATCGCCTCGCCACAACCGTCCTTCGTCAACACCATATCCATCACCTTTAAATCATGTGGTTATGAAACATAGATGAGGAATAAAGGATGAAGGTGGTCGACGGTGGCTGATTTACAAATGTGAGTTTTTAGGATTCACCGACGATTTGGGAGTGGCCAGTTTGCATATAATGACGGAGATGGCTTGGTGGTGGTAATGATGGTTTGGTGGTGGTAGGTTAATGGTGGTAGGTTAATGGTGACAGGTTGTGGTTGATGATGGTGGGTGGTTGTCGATGGGTGATGGGGTTTTACGGTTGGTGATCTGGTGGTGAATAGCGTGGTGGTCTATAGTGGTGATTACGGAGGCAGATGACGGTTGATAATACTGGAAGTCAATGGTGGTGGGTTTTGGTTGATGTGGTGGTGGTGTACTACGGAGATAGGGGTGGTTAGATTGGAGGTGGTTGTGTAACGGTGGGGTGGTTACATATATATATATGTAGGGGAAGGTTTAAATGAGAACGCTAAATATTGTGAGAACCGTGAGAACGAATGAAAAAACCATGAGAACTTGGTAAAAAACAATTCAAATTCTAAAAAAAAAATTACACCCTTTATTATTATTTGTATACAATGTTAGAAATTAAATTTACACATTTAAATTTACGTGAATTCGTAAATAAAGTAAATTTACACATGTGTAAGTTTGTCATATACACATGAGTAAATATGTGTAAATATATTATATTTACACATGTGTAAAAAATCTAATAAAAGTGATTTTGAGAAGAGAAATGAACTATTTGATGTTTTAAATTCTTTTTTTATATTGTATTTTAATTACAACGAGGTTTGTGAGTTTTAAATTCTTTTTTTTTATATTGTATTTTAATTACAACGAGGTTTGTATTAAAAAAATGGTTTTGATTGTTTTTTTTTTAATTCCTACATACGGTTCTCACAATTTTTAGCGTTCTCAAGATAATCCTGCCCTATATAATATATATACACACACACACGCACACACACACGCACACACACACATAGGGTCAGGATTTAGGGAAAATGGTGAAAAGTGTGAGAACGGTGAGAACGCTTATGGATCGTCAGATCAAAATAATCTATGAACTAGATTGGCGCAGTGGCGTTTTCATAAATAACATCAATTTTATTACTTGGAACGTGCTTCATTAAGGGTAAAAGGGTAAACATCGTTTCTTACATAAACGCCATTAAATATAAAACACCAACTAAATACAAAACGCCAAATAATAAAAAAATATTTTTCCTGCGTAATTTTTTCTGTGTTTTAGTTAATGTATTTTATCATCTTGGCCGACAAAAACGCCATTAAATATAAAACGTCAAACATGAAATATGGGACGTGTTACAGACTTAACAGATTAAACTAAACAAAACAATAAATACAAACGGTAACTGAAACGACGGATACTTTATTAATAGCATTTATTATAATAATATCCCGCCTAAACTACACTCCAAAAAACATCTTATAAAGAGAAACGTCTCAGCACCTTCCATTGATCACACAAAAAAAACGTCATGTTTTCTAAATACCACTCACTGTAAAACGCCAAAAAAGTTAAAAAAATCAAAGATGGCAAACATCGTTTCTTGGATATTCAGTATTGTTCTGCGTGAAGATTCACTGAATGGATTGTTAGGTAAGGGGGTAACTCAATAAGATTTTGCTGCATGAGATGGACAAATCTTCAAGAAAAAAAGACTGATGACAGTCATATGTCATTTTTTGTGCTTTATTCTTGAAAAGGTTTGGATGAGAAGAAGAGACCGATCCCAGTGTAAATGCTATTTTGGACTCCATAATGATAATGAAGATGACGGACAAATAACATCCACCCACACGGCATCGATCTATGTCTCCAACATCCACAAAGCCACTTCAACAACGGACAACAATAAAATCACACCAAACCAAAACGCCATATATTTGTGACAGTTCTTGTAATTTCAAAGAAGAAAGAGACTAATGACAGTGAAGATTCGGAAGAGAAATTGGATTCGGTTTTTTAATTTATTTTTTTCGCTTCTATTTTTTTCTGTGGTTTGTTATCTAATTTTCCGCTAAACATACATTATTTTTCTAAGAAAATGCTTGTAAAACGCCAAGATGCCAGAAACGCCAAACTCCAAAATTATAATAAAATTACTTTAGACAAGTATTATTAAAAACTCCAAAAAAATACTGAAATGTATAAAACAATGTGCATGAGAATAGAACAATGTGCCATCTTTATCTAAACGCCATTATAAATACAAAACGCCTAGGGCTGTAAACGAACTGAACGAACATGAACAAGGTCTTGTTCGTGTTCGTTCGTTAAGGAAATAATGTGTTCACAAACGGTTCACGAACACTTACCGAACGGATTTTATGTTCGTGTTCGTTCATTAAGGATATGAACATGTTCATGAACGGTTCACGAACATAAACAAACACAAATAAAATTGGCGAAGGAGTCAAAGGCTAGAAATGAATGTCAGACGGAGCAAAGCTATAACTTAAAGTCCTAATAGTAGAACGGAGGTCGATGTATTCATCGATGTGAATAATGAGGAAATAAAGTGGAATTGTGTAAAAACAAGGTAGGAATAGGATTTCCTATTTTAATTGTTAGGGTAATAAATTAAATGATATAAATGTACAAAAACCTTTCATGAACAACATAACAAGGAAAATGAATGATTGTAACAAACGTTCATGAACACATTACCAAACGTTCACGAACACAATCGAACGAACAAGAGCTTTGTTCATGTTCGTTCATTTAACTAACCGAACAAAATTTCTTTGTTCATGTTGGTTCATTTATTAAACGAACAAATGTAAATGAACTTCCCGCTGAACGGTTTACGAATTGTTTGCTGAACTTTGGTTCGTTTACAACCCTAAAAATGCCAAAATCTAAAAGATGGGACGTGTTACAGCCTTAACTGATGAAGCTGAACAAACAGTAACTACAAACAGTAAATGAAACGACGGAAACTTTATTACTAACATTTATTATATTAAAAGCCACTCCATGGGTACTTGAATTTATTTATCTTTTCAAAATGCCATAATTACCTGTCACATTATAGGACTGCATCCTACATGGCGGCAAAAAAAAGTCATTATATAAGTAGAATAGATAAACAAAACTTAACACTCCACACATTCTCTAAACACGCCACACATTGTCTAAAACGTAATAAAACTTAAAAAAAAATGCCACACGGCAGTGATATAGCCGTTGGGTGGGGGTTTGAAAATTATGAATTTTGGTGGGTATAATATTTAAAAGGTAGGTAGCGGTTTCAAGGGCATGATGCCAAAAATTGGTTGGTCTGGACGAGTGAGCTAATAGGGTACGTATAATTTTATTGATTGTTCGTATTTTTCGTTCGGCTTTACCGTTTTGTGAGGACGTATGTGGGCACGAAAAACGAAAGTGCATGCCTTGGTTTTTGCAAAAAGTTTGAAATTGGTGGTTTGCATACTCCCGTCCGTTATCGCAATGGAATTGTTTGATTTTGGTATCAAATTGGGTTTGAATAAAGGTATTAAAGGTTGTGAACATTGTAAAAACATCGGATTTGTGAGCAATGGGATATGTCCATAAAAAATTAGTGTAATCATCCAAGAATAATACATAATAACGATGACCCCCGTTAGAAAGGATGGGGGATGTCCAAACATCACTATGAATAATATCAAATGGTTTAAGGGTACTAGTATTAGATGCAACAAATGGAAGTCGAGTGTGTTTTCCAAAAATACATGAAGTGCAAACATTGTTATTTAAAGTTCCACAAGAAATTGAATGAGAAGTTTTTAAAGTTTGTAAAATTGCTGGGCCTGGGTGACCAAGTCTTTGATGCCAAATGTCTTGGGATATAGCAGCAAAAGTGGAAGCATTAGTGAGATTTGTGATGTTAGACGGTTTGAGAGTGTAGAGATCCCCCGAGCTATTGCACCTTAGAATGGGTTTCCTGGTCCGGAGGTCCTTCACAGTAAAACCAAATGGATAAAATTCGACAGATAATTGATTATCAGTTGTAAAACGTCGAACATATATAAGATTTTTGACTAGGTTAGGTGCGTATAAGACATTATTGAGTTTAAAAGGAGGGAAAGGTGGGGGAAGGATGATGTTGCCTTGTCCGTGTACCGGAATGGTCGTGCCATTGCCAACAATAATGTTTCGAATAATGCTAGAATTAAAAATAGATTGGAACTTATCAAATTGAGGAGACATCGTACCTGACGCACCGGTGTCCATAGTCCATGATGAATCATTGTTGTGCAGCGCCAAGTTGTAAAGTGCTTGAGCAATATCGGTCGGGGAATAGCCAGTCATGTAGTTCTGGGCCGCAGGTTGGTCAGCTGGCTTTGGGCCTAAAATACCTTGGGCCGAGTTCGACTGTGGTGAAGAAGTATCATGGGATGGGCTAGGGGTAGAAGGATATGGGCAAGGAGGGGGAGCCCATTGGGCCCAACTTTGTGGAGGCTGTTGAGAGGGATACCCGGCCCACATTTGTGGTGGAGGTGGAGGCCAGAAGAATGGCGGGTAATAGTTCGGCTGTTGGGTGCGTCCACGGCCGTAGGATGACCGGCTGCGGCCACGACCTCGACCACGGCCTCGGCCGCGACCACGTTCGAAGGAGTTATCAAACCGGTTATAGGTGCGAGTTTCGGTTTAAGCACGAGTGGGTTGATCCGTGGAGGCATGAAGAGCGGTTCCGGCTGACTGAGCCGACAACTTGGCTTGAGCGTTTTTCCGTTCCTCAACTTGGCAAAGACGAGATCTTGTGTTGTAAAAATCCGGGAGCGGCTGTGTTTGCTGTAAGATGAGTGAGATGTTCTCGTATTGGTCCGTTAATCCAGTGAGTATTTGAAGAACAAGCTGGTTCTCGGAGACGGTTGACCCGAGACTTGTAAGTTGGTCATGAAGCAGTTTCATTTGTTGACAATAATCGGTCATGGTAGAGAATTGCTCAAGACGGGTGTTGAAAAATTTGTTTTGTATGCAGTGGTATTGGTGATCATAATCGTGTGCATGAGGTCCTGAGAGATGGTAGCGTAGATCCATTGTAGAACAATGGAGTCTATGCGCTCCCATGACTCAAGATAGGCCTGTTTGGGAGCTTGTTCCTTGTCTTTATCCTTTGCGGTTTCAGTTGAAGAAGATGTGATAGTGACACGGGGTTGCAAGTGGTCGAACACATCATAGGCTTTGCAATGGAGAACGAATAGCTCAGCCCATGTGTTGTAGTGTTCGGTTTGGCTATCAAGAATCAACAGAATGAAATTCTTTATGTTGTTGACGGTGACCGCCGGGTGAATGGGTGTGTGAGACATGGCCGGCCGATAGGGAGTGAGGCCGGACGGAGAAATTATGGCTCTGATACCATGAAGAATATTATGGCTCCATTGGAATTCTCTTTCATTGATACCTCTATATATATACAAGATACAATCCCTTAGGGAACAAGTAAATCCCTTAGCTTAGGGAACAAGCAAATACAATAATAACAAAATCATATCTATTATTTACATAAGGGATATTCCATTAGGTACCAACATGTAGCATTTTTGGTACCGGTTTTCACCTTCAAATAAGGGTCCGTACCTGTACCGAACTGTACCATTCCGGGTATTTTCGGTACCGGTACCCATTTTTTGGGATTTTTGGTACTAGTTGTGTAAGGGTCTATAAAATTGTCCAAAAACAACCCGGACCCTTAAAACCCTAATCCATAACAAAAATCAAGAAAAATCAAATTTTTTATTTCAGGCGGGCCGCGTAAAATGTAAGCCTCGGCTTACGCGGGTCACGTCAACTTAAAGTTGACCAAATACGCGTTCCAGGCCACGTGACGCACACATGGCGGACCTACTAATGACACACAAGCCCTAGCGGGCTCTCGCGGGTCGCGTAAGAGTCAAGTGTGGGTTTACGCGGGCTGCGTAAAACCTAAAAATCAGCTATAAATTGAGCAGGGCATGGGCTTTCATCTGCATTCGAAATTTTAGCTTCAAAACGTCCAAATTCTGCAGAAAACAAGTATTTAGGGGTCACAACGCTGCTACGATACAGGGTATTAACTCGATCATTGCTACGCTATAATGTCCGATTGATTGAAACCGATCCGATGGATGTTTAAGTGCTGCCCGTATTTGGGCTATACTTTGTCATTCGTCGTGAGGGTTTTGATTTCGTGAGTTATCGTAAATGTTGTATTAAGTTACTGACCTAGTTTCATATGCATTGTTGTTTAAATTAGGTTATCAGGCTTATCAGTAGGCTAAACTCTGCCCAACTAAACTTGCAATGTGAGTCATTCTCTTTTTATCAATAAATGTTTTACAATACTCCAATTATTTTCAAAGTTATAATTACAGGGATTAAGTCGTGGTTATCTTAAATCACTGGCTAGTGGGGTATTGTGCATATTACTAATTTCTCACGGTCAGGTTCATCAACCTAACAGTGATAATCATCACTACTTGGGTGAAAGGACCCAATAGTGGTATGACCATCATCACCAGGGTGCGACACGACGCCAGATAAAAATAAGATAGTAGCCATTGTAATCGCTCTTATGCTGTAATTTATAACTAATTTTTTGTTTTGTTTAACATGAATGACTCGCCAGTATTTCCCCGCTGATAAAATATTTTTAAAGCATGTTTCAGGTGACCTACTGTGAATCAAGGAAAAGTGCTACGGAGCACTAACAAGCTTGAAGTGGTGGCTCAATAAAATAAACAAACATGTTTTGTAAAACAAGGGATTTCCTCATGAAATTCCCTTTACTGTAAATTACGGGGTTTGTCCCAAATTATAAAATAAAATAATTAGGCATTTTCAAGTTTCAAAAGATTCTGTTAAACTTCCGCTGTCAATTCAAATAATAAATACCACGGGTTTCTGTCCCGCGGCTCCTGCACCGGGTAACACCGGGACGGGGGCGTGACAGAAAAAGGTGGTATCAGAGCCACTGATTTAAGCCAATTAAGTATTTAAAAATACTTAATTTAATTGATTGCCATTCTGTGATTTTAATTCTAACTAGGATTTTGTGTTTCCTTATATTCTGTTAGCATGAATGAGTTGTCTGAAGCTCTTCAGAATCTCACTATTTATCCTACTGACATGGAAGTTTCCGAGGGCTTTTCCGGTTATTGGGCCGACATTGAAAAACCTAGGGAATTCCAAGCCCAACCTCACCCAAGTCGAAAAAGAGAAGGAGATTTGTAGGCTGGAGATGCGTACGGAGGAAGAAGCCAGCTGCACAGAGGGTTAAAAGGACTGAGGACCCAAATAATAAAGGGAAAGGAAAAGAGATAGGGGAAAGTTCAGGGCAAGCCCAGAAAATGCCACCCTGGGAGGAGCTTGATCGCAAACTGGCAAATTGTGACCTCATTGGACCTGCCAATGAAGACCTCTTCATTTACCCCGCTGAATCACAACTTCCAGTTAATTTAGAACCTGCTATCCCAGATCCCATTGTCAGCCACCAACTTTTACCTGGAGAACTGGAGGAATGGTGGACAAGTGATTGGCAATTTCAGAATCTCTTGAATAACCCTAACACCTTTTTCCCCCAGTTTGACCCTGAGCCTGCACCAAACCCACCAATGAGCACCGAGAACTTGGCTGAACTCCGCCACTATGGAGAGGAGCTGGTGGACGCATGAAATAGAATCCGGGAAGTGGGAGAAAGGATATCATGAAAATACGACGAGAGGGAACGTCATTTCAAAAATGCCAGCTGACGAGGATCGTATATGGTTGTATGGTTACGTATTTAATAATAATAAATATTAATAAAAAATATAATTATGTAAAATAACTTAAAAATAAAACTTTTGTAATAGTGTAAATGGAGGCGGCAACCTTAATAATAATGATAATGATGTGATGCAAGCCTCATTTCTTAAGAAAATGAAAGCTGCAACGCCTGGTTGCACTTACAAGGAATTTCTTGCCTGTAAACCAATCGAATTTGCAGGCAATGAAGGGGCAACAGCGGCACTACGTTGGTTAGAGAAAACCGAAGCAGTAATTAAAATAAGTAAATGTGCCGAGAAAGACAAAGTCATGTACGCGTCGCATCTTTTTAAAGAAGGGGCACTAGAATGGTGGAATACGGTACTACAAGCCAAGGGAAGCGATGTGGCTTATGCCATGAACTGTAAAGAATTTAAGAGATTAGTAGAAAGAAAATTCTGTCCCGAATATGAAAAGGAACAAATGACAAATAAGTTCCTAAACCACCGGATGGTGGATGTTGATTGTTGAGGGTATACTTCGACATTCTTCGAGTATGCTAGAGTTGTACCAACCCTGGCTTCGCCAGAACCAGTACTTATATCTCGCTATATTTGGGGGTTGATTGGCGAAATCCGTGATATCGTTAAAGCTGCGAGACCCCACACAATTGACGATGCAGTAGAATTAGCCAACACCTTAACGGACGGGCTAGTACGCACAAGGGAAGAAAACCGGAAGAAGGAAGTGGCCCAAAAGATTACCCAAGGATTCCATGTGGGTAATAGTAGTAATTTTAAGAAAAAGGGAACCGGGCAACCTTCCACTGCTCCATTCTGCAGTACTTGTAAAAGAAAGCATTTTGGAAGATGCAAAGGGTATTGCAATTTCTACAAAATTCCAGGACCTCAAGAAGAAGATTGCAGGAGGAAGAAATCAACAATCTGCTTCAACTACGGAGAAGCTGGACATTTTAGACCAGACTGCCCCAAATTGGTCAAACCAGTTGACAATAAAGCCAAACCTGCAGAAGGAACTACCAAAAAGAATGCAAGAGCATTCCAGTTGACTACCCAAGAAGCAGAACTCATCCCAGATGTGATAGCTGGTACGTTCTTGGTTCATGACGTTTATGTAAAAGTATTATTTGACTCTGGTGCAAACCAAAGTTTTATAAATACTTCATTCTGCCAAGCTCTAAACTTACCCTTAACCAAACTCAGGCAAATTTTTACGGTAGAAACCGCAGAGGGTAATTCTGTTCACATAGATAAGGTTTTGCAAAAAGGAAAGATAGAACTCTTAGGCTATAAATTTTCTGCAAACCTGTTACCTATGAATTTAGCCGGATTCGATGTTATGTTAGGAATGGATTGGTTAGTAGCCAACCATGTTCGAATTCTCTATGATAAGAATTCCATAGAAATTTATGCACCCACAGGAGAAGTAATAATGATTACAGTAGATAAGCCACGTAAGCCACTGAAATTAATTTCAGTAATGAAAATGGCTAGTTATTCAAGAAAACAAGAAATAGTGTATATGATTTCGGTAATCATTAACACTAAAGGTAAGGAATTTAAGGAAATTCCAGTAGTATCAGAATACTCAGATGTATTTCCAGAAGAACTACCTGGACTACCACCCGATAGGAAAGTAGAATTTAGAATTCATCTAATTCCTGAAACTACGCCGATAGCTAAGGCACCTTATCGGTTAGCACCCACCAAAATGTTAGAACTGAAAAAGCAATTAGATGAGTTGCTAAGCAAAGGATTTATACAACCTAGTTCATCCCCTTGGGGAGCACCAGTGTTGTTCGTAAAGAAGAAGGATGGTTCGATGCGAATGTGTATCGATTATAAGGAATCGAATAAGGTTACAATTAAGAATCGATACCCATTACCTAGGATTGATGATCTTTTTTGATCAACTTCAGGGAGCTAGATATTTTTCTAAGATAGATTTATGCTCCGGATACCATCAGTTGAAAGTACAAGAAGAAGACATACCTAAAACTGCCTTCAGAACCAGGTATGGTCATTATGAGTTTACAGTCATGCCCTTTGGATTAACAAATGCTCCTGCAGCATTCATGGACATGATGAATAGGATTTGTAAACCGTACTTGGATAAATTTGTAATTGTCTTTATCGATGATATACTCATTTATTCCAAAAGTCAGGACAAGCATTGTGAGCACCTACGGGCACTCTTAACTTTGTTAAGAAAAGAAAAGCTTTACGCCAAATTCTCGAAGTGTGAATTTTGGCTACAGGAGGTACAATTTTTAGGACACATAGTGAATCACGAAGGTATTCACGTAGATCCCTCCAAAATAGAAGCGATCACCAAATGGAAGGTTCCGCAATCAACTATGGAAGTTAGAAGTTTTCTAGGGTTAGCTGGATACTATAGATGATTCGTTAAGGATTTTTCTAAGATAGCGGTACCATTAACTAAGCTAACCTGTAAATCAGTTAAGTTTGAATGGGGACCTAGGCAGGAAGAGGCTTTTAGGATTTTAAAGCAAAGGTTAACAAACGCCCCAGTTCTTGCCTTACCAGAAGGGACAGAAGATTTTGAAGTTTACTGTGATGCTTCTAAGCTAGGATTAGGATGTGTGCTAATGCAACGCAAAAAGGTAATTGCATATGCATCAAGGAAATTGAAGAAGCACGAAGAGAATTATACGACTCACGACTTAGAATTAGGAGCAATAATTTTTGCCCTTAAGATTTAGAGACACTATCTGTATGGCAGTAAATTTACAGTCTATACAGATCATAAGAGTTTAAGATATATATTTGAGCAAAAAGAATTAAACATGAGGCAAAGAAGAAGGATGGAAATTCTAAGTAACTACGACTGTGATATTCAATATCACGAAGGAAAGGCTAATGTAGTAGCAGATGCCCTAAGTCGTAAGTATCATGAGAAACAACGACGAGTTCGTGCTCTTAGATTAAGTTTACAATTAGATCTAATGGAACAACTGAAAAAACATTCAAGAAACAGCAATCAAGGATGATGCTGAAGGAATGAAGGGAAGAATAAAGGAACTAGAGCAAGGGACTGATGGAATTTAGAGATTCCACAAGAAAAGGATTTGGGTACCTAAACAAGGAAATTTAAGAGATAAGATTTTAGAGGAAGCCCATAAATCTAGATATATCATACATCCTGCTAATAATAAGATGTATCAAGATTTAAGGAATAATTTCTAGTGGATAGGAATGAAAAAGGACATAGCTAAATACGTCTCTAAGTGCCTAACTTGTTCACAAGTTAAGGCGGAACACCAGAAACCCTCAGGCCTACTACAACAATTAGAAATTCCTGTTTGGAAATGGGAACGAATAACAATGGATTTCGTTACTAAGTTACCCAAAACCAGAAAAGGTAACGACGCGATTTGGGTAATTGTGGATCGATTAACCAAATCAGCTCACTTCCTGCCCATGAAGGAAACCTTTAACATGGAAAGATTAGCCCAGTTATATGTAAACGAGGTAGTATCCTTACATGGAGTCCCACTCTCCATTGTATCGGACAGGGATAGTCATTTCACTTCACATTTCTGGACCAGTTTCCAAGAAGCAATGGGGACACGATTAAATTTAAGTACTGCATACCATCCCCAAACAGATGGACAAAGTGAAAGGATGATCCAAACCCTGGAAGACATGCTCAGGGCATGTGTGATAGATTTTGGAGGAAACTGGGACAACCATTTACCTTTAATTGAATTCTCCTATAACAATAGTTATCATTCAAGCATTGAAGCTGCCCCGTTCGAAGCACTGTATGGACGAAAGTGTAGAACTCCAGTTTGCTGGGCAGAAATAGGAGAAAGCCAATTATCGGGTCCCGAGATCGTACAAGAAACCACCGACAAGATCACTCAAATCAAGGAAAGACTAAAAACGGCTCGAGATCGCCAGAAGAGTTATGCAGACAATCGACGCAAGCCACTAGAATTTCAAGTCGGAGATAAGGTACTCTTGAAAGTTTCCCCTTGGAATGGGGTAGTCCTATTCGGAAAAAAAGGAAAGCTAAGTCCAAGATACATAGGACCATTCCCAGTAATCCAGCGAATAGGACCAGTTGCTTATCGCTTATAACTACCAGAAGAGCTAGTAGGAGTGCATGATGTATTTCATGTATCTAACCTCAAGAAATGTCTATCGGACGAATCGCTAGTAGTCCCTCTTCAAGACATACAGGTGAATGAGAAGTTGAAGTTCGTGGAGAAACCGCTTCAAATAGAAGACAGAAAGATTAAGTTTCTCAAACACAAAAGATTGGTACTGGTCAAAGTCAAGTGGGATTCGAAAAGAGGACCCGAATACACCTGGGAGCTGGAATCGGAGATAAAGCGAAAATATCCTCACTTATTCCAGTAAATCTCGAGGATGAGATTTTAAATAAGGTGGGGAGGATGTAAGGGTTTGCAAAATTGTCCAAAAATAACCCGTAAGTGAAAACCCAGACCCTTCAAACCCTAATCCATAAAAAAAATCAAGAAAAATCAAATTTTTGATTTCAGGCGAGCCGCGTAAAATGTAAGCCTCGGCTTATGCGAGCCGCGTCAACTTAAAGTTGACCAAATACGCGTTCCAGGCCACGTGGCGGACCTACTAATGACACACAAACCCTAGCGGGCTCTCGCGGGCCGCATACAAGTCAAGTGTGGGTTTACGCGGGCCGCGTAAAACCCAAAAATCAGCTATAAATTGAGCAGGGCATGGGCTTTCATCTGCATTCGAAATTTTAGCTTCAAAACATCCAAATTCAGCAGAAAACAAGTATTTAAGGGTCACGACGCTGCTACGATACAGGGTATTAACTCGATCACTGCTACGATATAATGTCCGATTGATTGAAACCGATCCGATGGATGTTTTAGTGCTGCCCGTATTTGGGCTATACTTAGTCATTCGTCGTGAGGGTTTTGATTTCGTGACTTATCGTAAATGTTGTATTAAGTTACTGACCTAGTTTCATATGCATTGCTGTTTAAATTAGGTTATCAGGCTTATCAGTAGGCTAAACTCTGCCCAACTAAACTTGCAATGTGAGTCATTCTATTTTTATCAATAAATGTTTTACAATACTCCAATTATTTTCAAAGTTATAATTACGGGGATTAAGTGGTGGTTACCTTAAATCACTGGCTAGTGGGGTATTGTGCACATTACTAATTTCTCACGGTTAGGTTCATCAACCTAACAGAGATAATCATCACTACTTGGGTGAAAGGAACCAATAGTGGTATGACCATCGTCACCAGGGTGCGACACGACGCCAGATAAAAATAAGATAGTAGCCATTGTAATCGCTCTTATGCTGTAATTTATAACTAATGTGTTGTTTTGTTTAACCTGAATGACTCGCCAGTATTTCCCCGCTGATAAAATATTTTTAAAACATGTTTCAGGTGACCTAATGTGAATCAAGGAAAAGTGCTACGGAGTAATAACAAGCTTGAAGTGGTGGCTCAATAAAATAAACAAACATGTTTTGTAAAACAAGGGATTTCCTCGTGAAATTCCCTTTACTGTAAATTACGAGGTTTATCCCAAATTATGAAATAAAATAATTGGGCATTTTCAAGTTTCAAAAGATCCTGTTAAACTTCCGCTGTCAATTCAAATAATAAATACCACGGGTTTCTGTCCCGCGGCTCCTGCACCGGGTAACACCTGGACGGGGGCCGTGACAGGTTGGTACCGAGCTCATCCATAATTTTAACGAGGTTTGTGAATTAGATGGAAGTGATAACAAAATTTAAACGTCAGGTGTCCAGAAACAGAAAAATCTGCTATCGGAATACACAACGGTGATGAAGTGCACTTTCACCTATGTAAAAAACAAAGGTGAGCTGCTCCTAAATTCAATTACCAAAAACAAGAAGCGAGTTCATTTGAGCAGTAAGACTGGAGGGTATGGAGAGCCTCATCCCCATAAGGATGGGCCGCCACGTAGACGCCACATCACCATCCCATGGAGGATGGCCCTCCTTGCATTTTGAAGGGGGTGGAGGATGGGCCTACCCCACACAATTATTTTATAATTTTCTAACTTTATTTGTTAACTGTCACGGACCCAGCCCCGGTTTGACCCGATCAGGAGCCGCGGGACAGGAACCCGTGGTATTTATTAATTGATGCGACAGCGGAAGATTTTCACATGATCTTTTAAAACTTGAAATGCCCGATTATTTTATTTCATAATTTGGGATAAACCCCGTAAATTACAATAGAGGAATTTCACAAGTAAATTCCCTGATTTATAAAACATGTTTATTCATTTTAACTGAGCCACCTCTTCAAGCTGGTTAGTGCTCCGTAGCACGTTTCCTTTGATTTACAGCAGGTCGCCTGAAACATGTTTTAAAAATATTTTATCAGCGGGGAAATGCTGGCGAGTCATTCAAATTTGATAAAACGACACATAGTTATTAATTACAGCATAAGAGCGATTACAATGGCTTCTATCTTATTTTTATCTCGCGTCGTGTCACCTGGTGACGATGGTCATACCACTATTGGGTCTTTCCCCAAGTAGTAACGATTATCACTGTTAGGGTTTATTAGCCTAACTGTGAGAAATTAGTAATGTGCACAATACCCCACTAGCCAGTGATTCAAGATAACCATGACTTAATCCCAGTAATTATAACTTTTGAAAATAATTGGAGTATTGTAAAATACTATTGATAAAAAGAGAATGACTCACATTGCAGATTTATACGGACAGAGCTTAGCCTACTGATTAGCCTTGTAACCTAATTTAAATAACAATGCACACGAACTAGGTCAGTAACTAATACAGCATTTACGATAACTCACGAGATTAAAACCCTCACAACAAATGACAAAGTGCTATACTTAAACATCCGTCGAATTCACGACTAATGACAAAGTGTGGCCCTAATGTGGGCAGCACTTAAACATCCATTGGATAGTTTCAGTCGATCGGACATTGAATCGTAGCAGCGATCGAGTTATTACCCTGTTATCGCAGCAGAGGTTTAGGGCAGTGTGTGTTCTTAAATGAAACAGCGTATAACTTAACGTACGTAAAGAAATTTTCTGTCGAAACATGCAAACTGATCAAGTCCCAGGCCAGGGGTTTTATAGCCCGAATTGGAACCTCCCGCGAGTCGCGGAGGGTTCCTCCACCCCTCTCGCAAGTCGCGGGGCATACTCCCCTAGCCTAGGGTAGCCTCATGTCTTGTATAGCCTTAGCGAGTCGACGAAATTTGAATTTACGTGTTTCATAACCGTTTTCGAAGGATAATCATAATTAGGGAATACCCCCTAGAGTTTTAGGGGCCCTGATCCTGATTTCAACTGTTCTGAGAATTTTAGGGGTCATGCAATATCACTTGGGTGTCTTAATTAGGGTTTCCTATTGGGTAAAATAAGATAAGAAATGGTAATTTTTAATGAGAGTTGTTACATCCTCCCCACCTTAATAAAAATCTCGTCCTCGAGATTTTACTGAATTAAGTGAGGGTACTTTCGCTTCATCTCTGATTCCAATTCCCAAGTGTACTCAGGCCCTCTCTTCGAATCCCATTTGACTTTAACTAGCACTAGTCGCTTGTGTTTGAGAAACTTGATTTTTCTGTCTTCTATTTGCAGTGGTTTCTCAACAAACTTTAATTTTTCATTTATCTCTACATCTTGAAGAGGTACTACCAAAGTTTCGTCAGATAAACATTTCTTGAGATTGGATACATGAAACACGTCATGTACTCCAGCTAGTTCCTCGGGTAGTTGTAAGCGATAGGCAACTGGTCCTATTCGTTGGGTGACTGGGAATGGTCCTATGTACCTTGGACTTAGCTTTCCCTTCTTCCCAAATCGAACTACTCCTTTCCAAGGAGTAACTTTCAACAGTACTATGTCTCCAACTTGGAATTCTAACGGCTTGCGGCGATTGTCTGCATAACTCTTCTGGCGATCTCGAGCCGTTTTCAGTCTTTCCTTGATTTGAGTGATCTTGTCGGTGGTTTCTTGTACTATTTCAGGACCTGATAATTGACTTTCTCCTATTTCTGCCCAACAAACTGGAGTTCGGCACTTTCGTCCATACAGTGCTTCGAATGGGGCAGCTTCAATGCTTGAATGATAACTATTGTTATAGGAGAATTCAATTAAAGGTAGGTGGTCATCCCAATTTCCACCAAAATCTATTACACATGCCCTAAGCATGTCTTCCAGGGTTTGGATCGTCCTTTCACTTTGCCCGTCTGTCTGAGGATGATATGTAGTGCTTAGATTTAGTTGGGTTCCCATTGCTTCTTGGAAACTTGTCCAGAAATGGGAAGTAAAACGACTATCCCTATCCGATACAATGGAGAGTGGAACTCCATGTAAGGATACTACTTCATCTACATACAACTTGGCTAACCTTTCCATGCTAAAGGTTTCTTTCATAGGTAGAAAGTGAGCTGATTTGGTTAATCGATCCACAATTACCCAAATCGCATCATTACCTTTTCTGGTTTTGGGTAACTTAGTAACAAAATCCATTGTTATGAGTTCCCATTTCCATACAGGCATTTTCAATTGTTGTAGTAGACCTGAAGGTTTCTGGTGTTCTGCCTTAACTTGTGAACAAGTAAGACATTTAGAAACATATCTAGCTATGTCCTTTTTCATTCCTATTCACCAGAAATTATTCCTTAAATCTTGGTACATTTTATTGTTACCAGGATACATGGTATACCTAGATTTATGGGCTTCTTCTAAAATCTTATTTCTTAATTCTCCCTGCTTAGGTACCCAAATTCTTTTCTTGTGGAATCTCCAAATTCCATCACTTCCTTGTTTTAATTCTTTTATTCTTCCTTTCATTCCTTCAGCATCATCCTTGATCGCTGTTTCCTGAATATTCTTCAGTTGTTCCATTAAATCTAATTGTAGATTTAATCTAAGAGCACGGACTCTCTTTTGCCTTTCATGATACTTACGACTTAAGGCATCTGCAACTACATTTGCCTTTCCTTCATGATATTGAATATCACAGTCGTAGTCACTTAGAATTTCCATCCATCTTCTTTGCCTCATATTCAATTCTTTTTGCCCAAATATGTATCTTAAACTCTTATGGTCAGTATAGATAGTAAATTTACTTCCATACAGATAATGTCTCCAAATCTTAAGGGCAAAAATTATGGCTCCTAATTCTAAGTCATGAGTTGTATAGTTTTCCTCGTGCTTTTTCAATTGCCTTGAGGCATATGCAATTACCTTCTTGCGTTGCATTAGCACACATCCTAACCCTAGCTTAGAAGTATCGCAGTATACTTCAAAATCCTCTGTTCCTTCTTGCAAGGCTAGAATTGGGGCATTTGTTAACTTTTGTTTCAAAATCCTAAAAGCCTCTTCTTGCTTAGGTCCCTATTCAAACTTAGCTGCTTTACATGTTAACTTAGTTAATGGTACAGCTATTTTGGAAAAATCCTTAATAAATCTTCTATAGTAACCAGCTAATCCTAGAAAGCTTCTAATTTCCATAGCTGACTGTGGGACCTTCCATTTAGTAATTGCTTCTATCTTAGAGGGATCTACATGAATTCCTTCGTGATTGTTGATGCACTACATCTGTCGACTTTGTCTTGTATCGAGTCTTACATTGTATTGTATAGATTAGGGCATGTTTTACGAGAAAATAGGAGATTATATGTATTTAGTGAGCAGGTTTCGCTCATAGGGACAATTAGTAGAGGTTTCGCTTATTCGTACATGTAAGGTTTCGCTCATATGGACATGGTCCTTGGAGCGAAATCATCACCACTATAAATAGTGGTCACTTGAGCGAAACCAGGGATGAACATTCTCTTGTATTCCATACCGAAGCTCTGTCGGTGTGAAGATTGAGCTGTAATCGTTGTTATATCAATACAATCAGTAGATTAAGTGAATAATCAGCTATTTCTACCTCCGTTTCTTGTTATTCCGCACCTGAAACGAAGTTGAACACCTCTGAACGACTCACTTGGGTTAGATCGCGATCCTACAAGTGGTATCAGAGCTCAGGAGGAGGAGTTCTGCAGAGAATAGCTGGAATTTATCGAGATTTCTTGTTTCTACACCTTCTTTCATTATTTCAGAAAGTTTTACCGGTCAAAATTCGATCAAAATTTCACAGACTGTGTGTTATTGAACATTAACAAACCCTGGAAAGTTTCGGACTTAAATACGGACTAAAAATGAATCAAATTGTAGTTTCGCTTATTTGAACACCTAGTTTCACTCTTGTGTCACATAATTGAAAGGTTTCGCTCCAAATTGCATTGTAGTTTCGCTTTTGTGAACACAAGTTTCGCTCCAAAAGGACATCAGTAGTTCCGCTCTTCTGAACATCATAGTTTCGCTTATACGGACAAACCCTAGTTTCGCTTTTAGGACCTTTAGGGTTTCGCTCTTGTGTACAACATCCTATTTCGCTCCAAAGGTCATCTGATTTCGCTTTTGTGATTATCTGGGATTTCGGTCTTAGTGCACAGATACCTGATTTCGCTTTTTAGTCACTGTTTTTGAAAAACGTGTTAAGTCATAATGGATACTGAGTTCTACAACGCGTTTGCTACATCTTCATCTACTCCGGCTTCCATTGCTCAGAACATGAATTTGGAAAACGAGACGGGAACCATCCAAAAGCCCCCGAAATTGATGAGTATTGAAGAATACTACGGGTGGAAA
The DNA here is from genome assembly GCA_030545235.1 of Helianthus tuberosus. Classification (NCBI taxonomy): domain Eukaryota; kingdom Viridiplantae; phylum Streptophyta; class Magnoliopsida; order Asterales; family Asteraceae; genus Helianthus; species Helianthus tuberosus. The sequence continues at coordinate 63,780,024 of CM060366.1, read as the reverse complement.
GACAGATTCGAGAACTGGGTTCAGGCTAACCATCTTAGGTCATGGGAATGTATTTTGAAGAAATATGTTTTGCCAGAGACTGATTTGAAAGTTGACAAAAGAATATCTGAATTTAGTGATCAAGAACGTGATATGTATAGAGCTGAAAAGATGATGATCAGTCTACTTCAGCAAGCTATCAAAGAAGACATTTTCATATTGCTACAGCATGACAAAACTGCAAAGTCAATATGGGATGCACTTAAAGTCAAATTTGAGGGTAGCGAGAATATTATTAAAAGCAAGAAGGCACTGTTAAAGAAAGAGTTTGATCTGTTCAGCAGTCTACCGGGTGAAGACACAAAGAAGCTGATTGAAAGATACTGTCACCTTGTGCGATCTATGTCAATGCTTAGTATAAAAAAGGATCCTGAAGAGTGGGTAGACAAATTAGCTGATGCGTTACCGCAAAAAGAGTGGGGAACTTATTTGATGATCCTGAAAAACACAGGGGTTTATGATGGGTTAACAATTGGTCAGTTTATCGAAAAGATTGAGGGTCAAGATTTGGAACAGCAGAAGATCGCAAGGATGAACAGTCCAAGTGGTCAACAGGATGTAAAAATGTATTACAAAGGTAGTGTTCCGGTTCCAGAAGCTGAGAGAAGTCCGAAAATCCAGCCTGCGTTTAGTGCTGGGGATTCTACAGAAAAGATTGATCAAAGTTCAAACAAAAGCAGCAGTGGTTTCTCATTATATCCGAGTGTTAATCCAAAGAGTTCATCAGAAAGCTTTCAGTCTCAAAGCACCAAGACAGGAAATGGTTATGTGATTCAGTGCAACATCGATTTAAATCTTCCAGAAGGTCAAAGTTTTTCAGAAGACACTGCTAAAGACCACATGGCTTTACTTGGTTCTGTATTGTTATCTTATGAGGGTCTAGTGGCTAGTCGGATCGGAAATCCTATGCTCACCAAAGAGGATTACGATCAAATAGACGCAGAAGAGATGGAACTGATGGATATCAAATGGTGTCTTGCGAGTGTTCTTAGACGTGCTGAAAAGTTCAAAACGATTACCAGAAGAAATGACTTTCTTGATGCTCATGTATCTTGTAACAACTCTCATAAAAAGTCATAGTTATTAAAATAATTTGTCCAATAGGAAACCCTAATTAAGACACCCAAGTGATTCTGCGCAAACCCTAAAATTTTCAGAACAATCAGAATCAGGATCAGGGCCCCTAAAACTCAGGGGGTAAACCCTATTTACGATTATCCTAAAATCTCGTTGTCAAAAAATCGAATTTACAAAACAGTTAAGTCAGCAAGGCTAGTCCCAGACGTGGCTGACCTAGGGTGAAAACGTGTCCCTTGCGCACCGCAAGGAAAAAGGCTTACGGTGCGCAAGCCTGTTAGGTGTCCCTTGCGCACCGCAAGGATTTTAGTCTTACGGTGCGTAAGCCTGGCCAAATTTTAGGTATAAATAGAGGGCCTTGGGACTTGACTTCTGAAGTTCAAACGACGTAAAACTTCGATACATGCACTGAGATACGTTCTGTTTACCACAATTAACACACACGGATCACTAATCGACGCCACAATCAGGGTAATAACTCGATCGCTGCTACGATTCAATGTCCGATCGATTAAACTATCCAATGGATGTTTAAGTGTTACCCACATTAGGGTTTATGCTTTGTGATTCGTTGTTAATTCGATGGATGTTTAAGTATCGCACTTTGTCATTCGTTGTGAAGGTGTTAATCTCGTGAGTTATCGTAAATGCTGTATTAAGTTACTAACCGAATTGTGTGCTTGTTATAAATTTAGGTTAAAAGGCTAATCAGTAGACTAGGCTCTGCTCAATTAAATCTGCAATGTGAGTCATTCTCTTTTTATCAAATTTAATTTCAAAAGCATGTTTATTTTCAAAGGTTATAATTACAGTGATTAAGTTTATGTAATCACCAAGTTACAGCCGGTATGTGGGGTTTTGTATACATTACTTGATAATCTTCACCATTGGGGCAGCCAAGAGGTGATATGACCATAGTCACAGACACCATTGGACTATGGGAGGGCCAATGGGTCGAGTGACAAAATACCGTGGGTAGTTGGTTTGATATCTGGAAACATTGTAATCTCTCTTAATACTGTGAATTATAACAAACGAGTCGGTTTAGTAAAATGAATGATTCACTCAGTATTTCCCGCTGACAAAACCTTTTTCAAACATGTTTCAGGTGATCTGTTGTGATCCAGGAAAAGTGCCGAGAAGCACTACAAGCTTAAGGAAGTGGCTCAGTATAAAATAAAGAAACATGTTTTGTAAAATAAAAGATTTCTTCGTGAAATCTCAAAGATTGTAAATTACCAGGTTTTATCCCGAGTTGTGAAATAAAATAATCGGGAAATATTTCAGTTTTAAAAAGATCCTGATGATAAACTTCCGCTGTTAAACTCAATTAAATAATTACCACGGGATTTTCTGTCCCGCGGCTCCTGAAACGGGTCAAACCGGGTCGGGGGCCGTGACATATCTACTTTAGGTTTTGATAAATCTAAAGTTACTTGTTTTCGATGCAGGGAGAAAGGCCATTTCAAACGGGAATGCAAGAACAGGGAAGCTAGTGGTGCTCAGAATCCGTTTGGAAAAGATGATTATTACCGGAAAGCCATTTATCAACAGGTTGGTCAATCACAAGATTCACAGACGGCTCATGGCAGAAGAATCGAGGATTCAAAAAGAGCGTGTGTGGTGGATTTTAACTGGAACAATTATATATCTTCTGATAGCAAAGCATGCATAGTCGATCAAGATGATGAGAGGCTACCTGAAGGCTTCAGTTGGAATATGTTTGCAGATGAGAATGGGAATTTTAAAGCTTTCATCGCTAAGATTGTCAGAGAACCAGACATGTTTGCTACGTGGATGAAGTCTATTGGTGAAACAGTGAAAATCATGGAGGAAAAGTCTGTTGTTTCTGATGAAAGTTCAGAAAGTGCTTATGAAAGTTCACAGAGTGCAGATGAGAGTGTACAGAAGGATGTTACTTCAGAAAAGGAAGTTGTATTTGATCAAACACCGTCAGATTCTGATTTATCAGATGCTGATTCTGAAAAATCTGTACAGTTTGATCAGTCACCAACTGATGACAGCAGCAGTGATGATGAGGAAGAAAAACATATTAACATGGCTAAATCTCATCTTTCTCCTGAAAGTTTTCATTTTTATTTTGCAGATCGCATGGAGAAACTGAAGGAGAAACGAGCTGCTAAAGAACAACAACTAAAGAAATCTGAAGATGTTGTTCAGAAAGAGAATGTTGAAGGTGTTGCTGAGGAGATGGTTGAAACTGAGTGAGTGAAGGTAGAAGAGAAGGTGATTGAAGAAGAAAAAGTGGTTGAAGTGGTAAAGACAATCGAGATTGAGAAGATTGTTGAAGTTGTAAAGTCGTGCTTGAAGTGTTTGGAAACTTGCAAAGAATGTGCAACAAAAAATGAAAAGTTGGCTGAGTATGAAAAGAAGAAAGAGCAGTTATTGTTCAATCTCAACTATGTGAAAGAATCTTATGATGTCTTGAACAAAACAGTAACTGGTCTCCAAAAGACAAATTCAGAAAGAGAACAAGCACTAACGATGATGAATGCTGTAATGATGACAAAGCAAAAAGCTATAAATTTCTACATCGAAGAGAGTGCTAAATGGAAGCAAGAGTTGGAGACAGAAAAGATCGAGAATGAGAGAATTAGACATTTGTTGCAAAGTTATTCTAGTTCTGATTATCTCATTGATCGTATTTACCCAACTGTTGCAGGTATGGAAGCTTTTCAAGACGAGAAGCCGAAGAAAAAGAAAGATAGTGGTAAGAAACCGACTGTTAGCTATAACAAGTGTCCGCCTCCAATTTGGGAAGGGTACTCTCCTAGAAAACCAAACGAGGAGCAACTTGAAAAAGCAGTCAATATAAAGCTAAAATCCGACACAACTGACGCTTTACCAGATAACATTGATGTCACGTTTACCTCGTCCGATATTGATCATGAGTCTGAGTTAATCAAAAAGGTGGTCGATCAGGTGTTGGATACTGAGGAGGAGTCTGAGTCAAAGTCTGAGTCTGGAGGGTCAAATTCGTAAGTCAACAGTCCAAAGTCGTCGGTTAAACGGTCTTATAGTAAAGAATTTTTGTTATCAAAAGCAAATTTGGATGATGAAGCATTTGAAGTTGCATACACTTTAAATGATTCGGACAAATTATACTCTGACAAAGAGTTTCCAATAAGAAGTGTTTGTTTTGACATGATCAAAAAGGTTTTCAAAATGACAGAAATTAATATTTCTGAAATAAAAGATTTAAATCTTATTGAAAAACCTATAAAGTACACTTGAAGAGTTCAACAACGTCTAAACAAGAAAAAGGGTTACAATTCTGGTTCTGGTTTTCAAAAGAAACCAAACCAAAATAGTAGCTACAAAAAGAAAGGTCATGGATTTATTCCACCAGAAAATCATAAAAATTTGAAAAATTCTAAAACAAAAACAGAATTTGTGTCAGGTGGAAGTGCAGAAGAGGAACAGAAGAAACCATTCTGGAGACAGTCAAATCAAGAGTTTCTTGCTGAAGAGAAGAAGAATGGAACTGAAGTTTGTCACTCAAAAGAAACTAGAACCTGTTACAAATGCAATGAAGCTGGTCACATTGCATGGAACTGTCCGAAAAATGCCAAGTTAAAACAGGGAGTTTCTAACAAGTTGAAAGGAAAAGTTGTTGATATTGAACCACCAACCGAAAAATTTAAAATTTTTGAAAACTCAACTTATGAGGTTGGTGAGTGTTCTTAAAAGAATTTTTATAAAAAGAAAGAGAATGACAACCAAGTGTGGGTTGTTAAGAAAGTTGATGTGAATGTCGGCGATGAATCTGGTTCCACAAAGCCAGAAGAGCCACAGGTTGAGGTGAAAATTTCAGTGAACGATGATGAGTTTCCATCACTGAAATTTGAAGAAATTAAACAGAAAGTTGGTAAGGTTGATATCTCGAATCAGTTTTACACAGAGAAAACTAAGTTTGATGTCGAGAAAACATTCAATGGAAATGTTAAGAAAATTTTTGGGAAAATGTTGAATGGGAAAGCTAAGGGGGTTAAAGATTTTTATGCAACTAAAAAGGCAACTTACAACCCTACTGCGCAAGAATTGAAAGCCATCAAGTCTGAAAAGACTTGGATGGAAGTCTGTTTCCCTTGAAGTCTTAGGACTATGCCGGAGATCCCAAGTTTGTAATCGTGGATCAGGAATCGGCATCTTTCTTGAAAATTGATGATTGTGAATGAATCTTATAAAGTTAAATTTTACAGGATAAGTGTGAATTGCCGGAGCTTCCAGGTTGGTAAGTGCGAAGCAGGAATCGGCATTTTTGATTGGTAAAATGAATTTGTGTAGATGTGATATTCCTACAAGTTGGTTGATGAAGGTTTATGCTTACAAATGGTTAATCAAGGTCATTAGGTTGAACTTGATTGGACCATACTTACAATTAGCATTTTGAAAGACAATGTGATGAACCACACCCCGAACTTTACAAGTGATAAAATCGACAAAACTTATTTTCCGGACAAATCATTTTGGTTAAAACAAACTTAAGTGTTTTGAAATCATAATGAGAAAATAGTTTTGTGAAAGGAGGAGTTCTGATTGTTTATGCCAAGTGGATGGCGATTTGAAGCGATTCGATATCGGTTGTCAAGTTTATTGTACAGTTTGTTTTCAAATTTCCTAAAATGTGTTTGCATTTTAGGGGGAGTAGAAATTTTCAGAAAATCCAAAAACATTTGAAAATTTGAAAAAGGCAAAAACATGATAAAATACAAAAATGAGTTTTAGTGTCAAAGAAGAGGAAATGATAGTACATCAGTAGACAGTTACAGTATGCTAAAGAATTGTATTGTTTAAATAGAGTTAAACGGTCTCGCTGATGATATGCCGATAGGTTTTTACACATTTAGTAAGCTTTTTCGGGATATAAACTTAAATTCAAACTTACTTATTTCGTGGGGAATACTACTTGGATATATAGGTAACCCCTGAAATCTCGTTTGAAAGGTCCCTCTTTCTGAGATACTGGGTCTTTATGCTCAGTGATATCTGGGGTATTATCCCGGGACTTCTGCTGAATGGAAGTTCTGACCTAGTCCCCGGATAATACTTTCTGCAAATACTTGAAACATAGCATCGCCCTCGGCAAATTGATGAAACAATAAAATTGATAGTCATTGCTGTTGTAACAAAAGATCCTCTAAAGGGGACACACCCAAAAGTTGAGTCATGATCTCTCTGCTGAACGGTAGTTCTGACCTGAGCTCTCATGATTCTTCATAATTTATAACCTCTTACAGATATCATCTGTGGTATACTCACCTGTAAGACTGAATATTGGGATCTGGATACGGGAGTATATTCAAGAGGTGGGACACATGAATGAGTTTAAGTTCTTAAAACACCTAACTCATATCCTGAATCAGTTGAAATTTGTGTGAGAATTTAAGTGGATCAGTATATCGGCAATCTAAGTGAATTGTTTAATTCTTAATGTGTAACTAAGCTCAACGGTACTTGTGATTTGTCAAAAACTGATATGATCCTCTTACACAAGCTCACAAAAATATTGTCTGTAAATATTTCTTTACTGCATTTCATTTCTTTACATTAAAAAATTCAAAAAGATTTTGTGTGTGTTTTAGCATAAACTTTTGAAAAAGTCAAAAAGATTTACGACAACTGATGTTGGAAAGCTGATTTTCAAAGTTCCGAGTGCTAAACATGATGACATTGTTATGAGGGGGAGTGTGTCTTAATTGCCAAAATATGTTTTTAAATCAACAAGTGGTTCATCATGTATTTGTGATCTGAGGGAGAGTGATTGTTGGTGCATATTTTTATAAGAGAGAGTCAGTGTTGGTGCATTCAAATTGTTAAATTTAGAAATTCATTTCTGGGTTAAGAATGTGCAGGAATAGCCAAGTTTCAATTCTGAATCTGAAGATAGAGTGCCAGGTTTCGGATTCTGAAGACAAAGAAAGCCAGACAAAGATCCTGAAGCAGATGTTGCTGAAGAACAAAGGAATGCCAACAAATCGTTAGTGGGAGTCTGAAGATTTTCAAGTTAATGGGAGTCTGTTGATGAAAAGAAAGAGAGAAAAGCCCAGAGACTGATCAAGACTGAAGAAGTGAAGATACAACATTGTTATGACTCGATAGTCGACTCATCAACATCTGAGGGGGAGTCTGTTGATGCACTACATCTGTCGACTTTGTCTTGTATCGAGTCTTACATTGTATTGTATAGATTAGGGCATGTTTTACGAGAAAATAGGAGATTATATGTATTTAGTGAGCAGGTTTCGCTCATAGGGACAATTGGTAGAGGTTTCGCTTATTCGTACATGTAAGGTTTCGCTCATATGGACATGGTCCTTGGAGCGAAATCATCACCACTATAAATAGTGGTCACTTGAGCGAAACCAGGGATGAACATTCTCTTGTATTCCATACCGAAGCTCTGCCGGTGTGAAGATTGAGCTGTAATCGTTGTTATATCAATACAATCAGTAGATTAAGTGAAGAATCAGCTATTTCTACCTCCGTTTCTTGTTATTTCGCACCTGAAACGAAGTTGAACACCTCTGAACGACTCATTTGGGTTAGATCGCGATCCTACAGTGATTCACCATGTGCCCTAAAAATTGCACCTCCTGTAGCCAAAATTCACACTTCGAGAATTTGACGTAAAGCTTTTCTTTTCTTAACAAAGTTAAGACTGCATGCAGATGCTCACAATGCTCCTCCTGGCTTTTGGAATAAATAAGTATATCGTCGATGAAGACAATTACAAATTTATCCAAATACGGTTTACAGATTCTATTCATCATGTCCATAAATGCTGCAGGAGCATTCGTTAGTCCGAAGGGCATGACTGTAAACTCGTAATGACCATACCTAGTTCTGAAAGCAGTTTTAGGTATGTCTTCTTCCTGTACCTTCGATTGATGATATCCAGAGCGTAAATCTATCTTAGAAAAGTATCTAGCTCCTTGCAATTGATCAAAAAGATCATCAATCCTAGGTAATGGGTATCGATTCTTAATTGTAACCTTATTTAATTCCCTATAATCGATACACATTCTCATTGACCCATCTTTCTTCTTTACAAACAACACTGGAGCTCCCCACGGGGATGAACTAGGTTGTATGAATCCTTTACTTAATAATTCATCTAATTGCTTTTTCAATTCTAGCATTTCAGTGGGTGCTAACCGATAAGGTGCCTTAGCTATCGGTGTCGTTCCCGGAATTAGATGAATTCTAAATTCGACTTCCCTATTGGGTGGTAACCCAGGTAGTTCTTCCGGAAAGACATCCGGGTATTCTGATACTATCGGAATTTCTTTAAGTTCTTTACCTTTAGTGTTAATGATTACTGAAATCATATACACTACTTCTTGTTTTCTTGAATATCTGGCCAATTTCATTACTGAAATGAATTTCAGTGGCTTACGTGGCTGATCTCCTGTAATCACCACAATTTATCTGGTGGGTGTATGAATTTCTATGGAATTCTTATCACAAAGAATTCGAGCATGGTTGGCTACTAACCAATCCATTCCTAATACAAAATCGAATCCTGCTAATTCCATAGGTAATAGGTTTGCAAAAAATTTATGACCTAAGAGTTCTATTTTTACATCTTGCAAAACCTTATTTATGTTAACAGAATTCCCATCCGCCGTTTCAACTGTAAAAATCTGCCTAAGGTTGGTTAAGGGTAAGTTAAGAGCTTGGCAGAATGAAGTATTTATAAAACTTTGGTTTGCACCAGAGTCAAATAATACTTTTGCATAGACGTTGTGAACTAAGAACGTACCAGCTATCACGTCAGGGATTAGCTCTGCTTCCTGAGTGGTCAACTGGAAGGCTCTTACGTTCTTCTTGGTAGCTCCTTCTGCAGGTTTGGCTTTGTTATCAGCTGGTTTGGCCAATTTCGGGCAGTCTGGCCTGAAATGTACAGCTTCTCCGCAGTTATAGCAGATTGTGGCTTTCTTCTTTCTACAGTCTTCTTCTTGGTGTCCCGGGATTTTGCAGAAATTGCAATACCCCTTGCATCTTCCAAAATGATTCCTTTTACAGGCATTGCAAAATGGGACAGTGGAAGATGGTCCCGTTCCATTTCTCTTGAAATTATTTCTGTTACCCATACGGAATCCCTGGGTAATCTTTTGGGCAACTTCCTTCTTCCGGGTTTCTTCTCTTGTGCGTACCAGCCCGTCGGTTAGGGTGTTAGCTAATTCCACAGCATCGTCTATTGTGCGAGGTCTCGCAGCTTTAACGATATCACGGATTTCGCCAATTAATCCCCAAATATAGCGGGAAATAAGCACCGGTTCTGGCGAAGCCAGGGTAGGCACTACTCTCGCATACTCGAAGAATGTCGAAGTATACCCTCGACAGTCTACATCCACCATTCGGTGGTTCAGGAATTTATTTGGCATTTGTTCTTTCTCATATTCAGGACAAAATTTTCTTTCCATCAGCTGCTTAAATTCTTCCCAACTCATGGCATAGGCCATATTTCTTCCTTTGGCTTGAAGTACTGTATTCCACCATTCTAGCGCCCCTTCTTTAAACAGATGCGACGTGTACATGACCTTGTCGTCTTCGGCACATTTACTTATTGTAATCACTGCCTCGGTTTTCTCTAACCAACGCAGTGCAGCAGTCGCCCCTTCGTTACCTGCAAACTCAGCCGGTTTACAGGAAAGAAACTCCTTGTAAGTGCAACCAGGCGTTGCAGCTTTCATTTTCTTAAGGAGTGGAGCTTGTATCCCATTGTTGTCGTTATTAGTATGGTTGTCGCCTCTGTTTACACTATTATTGAAACTATCACCATGTGTGCGTTTGCTAGGAATAATTTGTTGAGGTTCAACTGGGTTTCGAGCAGCAGCAAGGATTGCTGGAATAGCGTTGGCTATTCCCTGAGCAACGATATTCTCGATATCTTGCCTATTCAGAAATTGATCCTCATTGTTTTGCCCAGATTGATTAACTTCATTATCAGGTTCATTACTAGCGTGTGTCATCTGGTAATTAATTTATATAAGTAATTTAGCATAAAATAATTAACAATCAAATAAAATATTTGCACATAATTATAAAGCATGTATAGTCAAAATGGTCGATTTCTCAACTTGCATTTTTATATATTATATTATGCATCCGTACACACTGGTTATCTTACAAAAGTTTTATTCTTAGGTTATTTCATAGGATTATATTTTATTATTATTAAACACATATTCCTACTATCACATAACCATAGTCCCACTACTTCCGTCAGCTGGCATCTTAAAAACGACGTTCCCTCTCGTCGTACTTCCAAGAGATCTGTTCTCCTACCTCCCGGATTCTATTTCCTGCATCCATTAATTCCTCGCCAAAATGGCGGAGTTCAGCCAGGTTCTCATTACTCATTGGTGGGTTTGGTGCAGGTTCTGGGTCGAACTGAGGGAAAAAGGTATAAGGGTTATTGAGGAGGTTTTGAAACTGCCAGTCGTTGGTCCACCATTCTTCCATTTCTCCTAGAGGTCGGGTATTGACGAGGGGATCTGGGATGGCTGGTTCCAAGTTCATTGGAAGTTGGATTTCGGCAGGATATGTGAAAAGGTTTTCGTTGACAGGCTTAAGGTTATCACAGCTTGCCAGTATGAAATCTAGCTCTTCCTGCAACGTCATTTCCTTGGTTTGCTTGGAGCTTTCTCCAATCTCTTGCTTAGAGCTTTCTTCAATTTCTATTCCTTTTCCTTTATCTATTGGATTCTCTATCTTGACAACCTTCCGAGTTACTGGTTTCCTCCTGCGCACACGCCTCCAGCCCACAATTCTTCTCCTTTTCTTTGGCTTGGGTTTTTCTGGTGGCTGGGCTTGAAATTCCATAGGTTCCTCCACATCAGCACAATAACCAGTAAAATCTTTGGAAACTTCAATAGTAACAGGATAGAGATTGAGATTCTCAAGAGCTTCAGACAATTCATTCATGCTGTTTAGCATTTATGAAGAAACACACAAAATTTTAGGTTAAAATTTTGTAAATTAAATTTTCACAGAATCACAAAATGGAAAACATAAAATATTAATTACAAATATCTAATAAACCATTTTATTGAAACAAAATATTTGTAATTTATTTTGTAGTACAACTAAAATTTGAAATATACTAGTGCTTATTTATTACATTAAAGTTTCTGGCTTCTGGATAATATGGGTGCTAATACTAGGTCGGGGTGTTGGCAGTTTAAAGGTTAACATTTACTGCTACAGTGGCTAACATGTAAAGATTTGCCCATTGTTCATCTAACTCATCTTCCCATGGTGGGTTATTTCTTGTTCCCTGAGTCTCTTTAATCATCACTTCTTTTGTTTGAGACTTCCTTATTTTCTCTTGACTTTTTCTAATAATCAAACTTCTTTTACTAGGGGTAAGTGGTTTCTCATATTGTGCCTTACGAACAAATATTCCCTCCTCAGTATCTACTGAGTATCTAGAGAAATTTGATTGGGATGAGGTTCCCTTATCTTTTGGTGTACTATCTAATTGACGATAGATGTCCGAAAGCTTTTGCTTACCCATACTGTAACTAAGAAGTATTCAGTTAACAAAACACATAATCACAAAACGGTAATCAGGAAAATTAAGTATATTTAAATACTTAATAGGCTTAAATCAGTGGCTCTGATACCACCTTTTCCTATAACGGCCCCAGCCCCGGTTTAACCCGGTTAGGAGCCGCGGGACAGGAACCCGTGGTATTTATTAATTGATGCGACAGCGAAATATTTTCACAGGATCTTTTAAAAGTTGAAATGCCCGATTATTTTATTTCATAATTTGGGATAAACCCCGTAAATTACATAGAGGAATTTCACAAGTAAATTCCCTGATTTATAAAACATGTTTATTCATTTTAACTGAGCCACCTCTTCAAGCTGGTTAGTGCTCCGTAGCACGTTTCCTTTGATTTACAGCGGGTCGCCTGAAACATGTTTTAAAAATATTTTATCAGCGGGGAAATGCTGGCGAGTCATTCAAATTTGATAAAACGACACATAGTTATTAATTACAGCATAAGAGCGATTACAATGGCTTCTATCTTATTTTTATCTTGCGCCGTGTCACCTGGTGACGATGGTCATACCACTATTGGGTCTTTCCCCAAGTAGTGACGATTATCACTGTTAGGGTTTATTAGCCTAACTGTGAGAAATTAGTAATGTGCACAATACCCCACTAGCCAGTGATTCAAGATAACCATGACTTAATCCATGTAATTATAACTTTTGAAAATAATTGGAGTATTGTAAAATACTATTGATAAAAAGAGAATGACTCACATTGCAGATTTATACGGACAGAGCTTAGCCTACTGATTAGCTTTGTAACCTAATTTAAATAACAATGCACACGAACTAGGTCAGTAACTAATACAGCATTTACGATAACTCACGAGATTAAAACCCTCACAACAAATGACAAAGTGTTATACTTAAACATCTGTCGAATTCACGACTAATGACAAAGTATGGCCCTAATGTGGGCAGCACTTAAACATCCATTGGATAGTTTCAATCGATCGGACATTGAATCGTAGCAGCGATCGAGTTATTACCCTGTTATCGCAACAGAGGTTTAGGACAGTGTGTGTTTTTAAATGAAACAGCGTATAACTTAACGTACGTAAAGAAATTTTTCGTCGAAACATGCAAACTGATCAAGTCCCAGGCCAGGGGTTTTATAGCCCGAATTGGAACCTCCCGCGAGTCGCGGAGGGTTCCTCCACCCCTGTCGCGAGTCGCGGGGTATACCCCCCCTAGCCTAGGGTAGCCTCGTGACTTGTATAGCCTTAGTGAGTCGACGAAATTTGAATTTACGTGTTTCATAACCGTTTTCGAAGGATAATCATAATTAGGGAATACCCCCCTTGAGTTTTAGGGGCCCTGATCCTGATTTCAACTGTTCTAAAAATTTTAGGGGTCATGCAATATCACTTGGGTGTCTTAATTAGGGTTTTCTATTGGGTAAAATAAGATAAGAAATGGTAATTTTTAATGAGAGTTGTTACATTAACTTAATAAAAACTTCTTAAAAATTAAATAAAATTAAAACATAAAACAACATAATTAAATTCATTTCATAACATAAAAAAAATTACATTTCCTAAAAATTAAAATTACTAATCCTAGAAACGGAAAACATAAAAGCGAAAAAAAAAGTAACGATACGACTAAAAAAATAAACAACCTACGACGTCCATTTTTTCTTAACCTCCTCTTTCATCCTCCGGTAAACCTCGCGTTCATCCTCCGGAACCGAGTCGAGATCCAACCTCATAATCCTAAAATCCTCCGCTCGAGCATAGTCGGCCGACAAGTTTTTCTTGTAACTATATTTTTCCGCCGTGAGCTCTTTGAACGAACAGAATTCGGATATCAACTCGTCCATTTTCGAATCCGCCCCGGAAGACGTTTGGCTCGAGCCGCCCCCTTTTCTCTTTCCGGCCGCCTCTTTTTTTGCTTTGTCCCTTCCGGGGGGACGTTCCGACTCGTGAACGGACAACACCTCCTCGTCAAATTCCGGGTCGTCGTTTATGTCGATTTGACAACTAGCTGTGGAGCCTCCCGCACTATAACTTCCGGACTAGGAAGTTTTACTCCGTTTGGCGGTTGCGACCTCATTTGGAACCGGCCTCCATTTGTTTTCTTTCTTTAAAACGTTCCATGCTCGAAGGTGTTGGAAAGTCGTTGAATTTTTAGAGTCACATTTAGCCAAAGCAAGGTTGAGAATGTCCTCGTTGTTACTCCCACTAGGAGGATTAGTGTAAATTTGGTTATAAAACCCGCTAAAGGTGTTGATGGCCTTGCTCATTTTACGCCACTTGCCCGAGAAGGAATCGAGATCACGCATCGGGCCTTGCTCCATAATCCCGTAAAATCTTTCCGTTATCTCCTTTCAAAAACTAGTATCCGTTTGGTTGTTCCCTAAATTTAAAAAAAATGCATTAGTAAAAATAAAAAATAAATCTTTTTAAATTTAAATTAAAAAAATAAACTTTGGTTCATACCGACAATCGGGCAAGTTGAGGACTTAACAAACGCAATTGCTAGCGCCTCCTCATCTAGTTTTGTCCAAGGTCTCGACTTTGGTTTCGAACCGCCTTTGGTTTCGACGGTTTCAACCGCCTTCCCATTCCCCTTGTTTTTTTTGCGCTTGAGATTTTCAGGTGGCGATTCGGGGACGACTTCTTCATCATCGTCAAGTGGAACCGGGGGTTGCGATTGGGATGTTGGCGGTTGCGATTGGAATTGCGCTAGAGATTCAAACGAGCTGCGTTGCATCATTTGTTGGAGTGCTTGATAATGTTGCATTTGTTGAACTTGAGACATTTGTTTGAAGGAGTTGGGTGATTGTTGGAAACCCGAAAACGTAAATTGCGGAGACACCCATGAAGGATCGATAGTCGGAGTGTAAGCTGGAGTCGAAAAAAAGTTAGCTTGGTTCGGGTTGGGATTGTTCGGGTTGGGATTGTTTGGGCCACGCCAGCCCCCATACCTTTTAGTCTAAGTGATGATTGGTTATAGTTTAGTGGTAATTGTTTTTCTGAATGAATGGTTAAAATTATTTTAGGGTATACGGAGTGGAGGCGGTAAACTTGTTTGGCATCGATCGGTGACCACTGCCAACCTTTTACCGCTCAAATGTTTACCGAATTGGTGGCCAAAATCGGTGAAGGTTCACCGAGTCGGGGAGAGGGAGGGAATGGGGCGAGAGAAAGGTGTGTGGTGGGGTCCATTCCTTCTCAACCAATCATACATTTTTCCTTTTTATTTTAAATAGTTTACCTAAACCCTATTAGGTAAACAATTAACATGGCACTATGTGATTGGATGAATTGAGAGTTTACCTATTCCATTAGGTAACCACTCCCTTCACCCTTAAGTCTTACTTAACATATACTAATGTTGTTTTTTGTTTACCAGTGATTTTGTGTTTAAACCACTCCCTTCACCCTTAAGTCTTACTTAACATATACTAATGTTGTTTTTTGTTTACCATTGATTTTGTGTTTATGTTTAAAAGGTGGTTTATTTGGTAAAATATCTAAGTATTTGGTTAGATGTTTGAACGAGTACATGTTTATGGGTCTATATGTTGATCCATAGTTTTTGTGGTGCTAAATTTAATGTTTATATTATGTATTAGTTTATTGTAGTCTTTATTTTCAATTACTCTTTTTTGTTAATATTTCGGCTACGAGATGTTTTTTAATCAATAGTTTACATGTTTAATGTATTCCGTTAAACGTTTACAGAACATTAAAATCACTTCTTTTGGTTGTTGATTCATGAGTGATGGAAAGTCATTTTAATTGGTGAAATTACTTTTTATCTTTTAATTACCAATGATGTTCATAAACTCGTTAATATTGTCGTAGATTCGTTCGTTTAACACGCTGGGAACTCAAGCTAGAATAAGAAAAACATGCATGCACGTCTTTACACAACTACTTATATCACTACTTAAAGATCATTTGAAATTTAACTACCACCACAAATAATTTTTGTATATACGTTATTTCTTCTTTTTAAAAACTGTAAAATGTGGTTTTCATTCATTTAGCATTTAGAAGATGTTTAATTGCTAAGTCATGTATTACATGAATATTTAATCTAGTTGATAGATATTAGATAAATGATGAAACGACAAGCGTAAAGAATAATTAAGGGTGATAGCCAGTGCTGGACCCTGGATTTTTTTCAATGGGATCAATTTTTTTTTATGTTCAAAATTTTTTTCATAACAAAACGTTAAAATTTTCGGGTCGGATCATAGCAAGGTTTGAACTAGATTTAAAAAAAAAAAGCAGGAAAAACAAGCTATACAATGATTGAACCCATGACCTCTTGTTGGTAAAGAGAGAGATTTACTAGTACACTAGGTTTCGTTTTCTTTTTATGTTATCCACCTAATTGTATTTATAAGGTCCTTATACAACTTAATATACCAAATCTACTATTTTTTTTAAAAAACATTTGGGTCCTAGTATCCCGACCCACTCCATATGAGTCCCCCATAGCAATGCAACCCCCGTTGGTTGTGAGCTTATTTGAGTTCAAATCAAATACTATGTAAAAGTTAGTAAAAACTAAATAGAAGAGAATTCTGTATTATTAGCATAATTCAACATTATCTAGACAATATATCAATCAATCATACCTAGTAAAATCCCACAAATAGCAAAGCTATTGGTAGGGTTTGGGAAGGGTGGGATGTAGGCACACCTTACCTCTACCCTTAGGGATAGAGAGACTGCTTCCAGTGAGACCCTCGGCTCCAAAATACATAGGAAAGAAATAAATAGAACA
This sequence comes from Helianthus tuberosus, assembly GCA_030545235.1. Lineage (NCBI taxonomy): Eukaryota > Viridiplantae > Streptophyta > Magnoliopsida > Asterales > Asteraceae > Helianthus > Helianthus tuberosus. The sequence continues at coordinate 63,763,572 of CM060366.1, read as the reverse complement.
TGAGGTGTGTGTGTGTATGAAGCTACCAATGTCACATGAGTAGTGAAAAAAGTACATGGTAGACAAGACAAATATAACAACACAAACAACATATACACATAGATACATATTTACAACCATACACTACACTTAAAAACACAATTGAACAATCTCCTATAAATCCTTAACCTTAATCCTACGTCTCCACGAGCTTCTATCATCAAGACAATATGAAAAATCCAAACTATTATATGAAAGTTACAAACTTTCAATGGAAACTAAAGCGACCCCAACATCATATAACATATCTAAATGTATTTTTTTAAAGGGGTAAGTTTATAGAATAGTAATCAATTTTTAAAAGTATTCCAATTAGGTTATTCAAATTTCAAATGTGTTCTAATCAGGTCACTTAAGATTCATTTTACATTATAATTAAGGATTTTTTTCATCCATTTCATAGGTAATTATGGTAATGTGGATTTTTGTTTCTTTTTTCCCTTTTATTTGATACTAACGTCAAGTGATGACATGGATTTTAACTTGTTTTTTTTTTTTAATTTTTAATATAATTAAAGTGTTTTTATTTTTAATAAATATAATTTCATATATAAAAAAATTCTACCCCAGCATCTTATACTTCATTTTTTTCTTGACACATGGAAAACATGACATAGCTCGATTTGAATTTTAAGTTATCTAATCGGGACAAAAACGATACGAGTGACCTAATTAGAACACTTTTAAAACTTGATTAATATTCTGTAACATTTTCCCAAATGTGGTAAACTATAGAATTTTACAGAAGGCTTTTACTTTTTTGGTAAACTGTAGAATTTTACAGAAAAGGCTTTTACTTTTTTGTTTGAGTAAACTTCCGTTTTGCTCCTTGTGATTTGGTCGTTTTAACGGTTTTGCCCCAAACCTTTAAAAATAGCCATTTTACTCCCTAATCTATGAAGCTTATCTCTATTTCACTCGCCGCCTCTAACGCCATCCAAAATGTTTGTTAAAAATAAGGGCAATTTGGTAATTTTACATAATGAGAAGGGTGTTTTAGTAACTTTACAAAAAGAATTTAATTGTTTATAATTTTATAATCATTAAAAAACATTTCTGACTTCATCACCCTCCTCTATCTCTCTCTTTCTCCCTTTTGAAGCAACCACCAGTCATCACCAGCACCCATTAGACACCACTACTACTACCACCACCTCACCACCACTATCAAACACCATCACATCACCACCGCAACTCTAAATCCAGCTGTCATCACCTACCTCCTTCGCAGCCCCAAATCTAACTGCTCCCACCATCATCATCTACCTCCTTACATCCAACTGTTGCTTCAACGGTAGTACTGGGATCTACCTTTTCTTGTTTTTGAGCAGGATCTGAAAGCAGATCTGAGCCCCCTGTTTAGAACTCAAAATAGATCTGAGCCCCTCGTCACCACCACCGACGATGACGTCGGCGACGAAGAAGTTGTGTCGGATGTCGATGATCTCGTTCTACAACCGTACGGATCTTTGTCTTCTGATATATCTATGCAGTCTCTTGTAGATGAAATCACTCATCACTATAGGCAATTAGGTTTTCGCGATTTTGTTACTTTTTTTTTTTTTGACAGGTGATTTTGTTACTTAAATTTGACATTTTTCAGTGTGTATTTTGAAATTTGGAGTTGAATCTGAGATTATTTGTTCGAACAGGAAGTGAAAAACTCTTGTGAAATCGATGACAGTCATCCAACGGTTGATGATGATGCGGTTGTGAAAGACGGTGGTTTGATCGACATTGAAGATGATCTGTACGAAGAAGATGATGATGATGTTGATGATGAGGAGGAGAATTTGGATGACAGCCATCGAATGGTGTAACACTTGAATGGGAAAAGTGTGAAAATTAAATAGGAAAATAATAAGTTTGAATAGAAAAAGACTAAAATGCCCCTCATGTGAGAGGCACGTGGCCAGGATTTAACAGTTGAATTGGATGGCGTTAGGGGCGGAGAGTGAAATAAAGATAAGCTTTATAGATCAGGGAGTAAAATGTCTATTTGGCAAAACCGTTAAAACGACTATACCACAGGGAGTAAAACAGAAGTTTACTCTTTTTGTTTTATAAAAAAAAAAAATAAGCAAAAAACGTGGAAGACGTTTTTGGGTGTAAGTTGTGATAGTGAGTTTTAAACAAAGCATAAGGGACCAACACGTGGAAAATAGTATTAATAAAGCTATTTTTGGAGGTATTAGGAAAGCATTGACCACGTTGCATAGCCACCGGCCAAAGTGAGTTAACCCTCCACCTTTAACCTTAATTTAAGGATGACACAGCAGCCTTTTCGTGATTTCAATTTAAAAAAAAAAATCATATTTTTTTAAAGACGTAGATGACAATATATTTGACAAAAAAGGGGTATCAAATAGTATAATTGTTACAGTATTCAATGATACTTCTTCAATACAAAGTATCTAAATACTAATTTTTTATTCAGAAAAGTAAGGCGTGACAAGTGGAATCTGATGAATCTTTTGAATACGTAAATGTCTTTTTTTTTTTTTTAACGGCTAATTTCTTTAATCCCCTGTCGTTTGTGAGACTTGAACACAAGACATTTCCTTTCCCAACCTAGGTGTTTTAAAGGCATTCCCTTTGCTAATAGACCACCACCCTATTAATTACGTAAATGTCTTTTTAAATAATGTTTTTAAAACTAGGCCATTAACCATCTATCTTATTGTTACAAGTATAAAACAAATCAGCAACTAAGATTTTGAACAGAAAGCAAGAAAATATATCAAAAATATTACTATTCATCAGTATATTTGGGGTTACTGTTTATCTTCTATAATTTTTTAAAGTAATTGTTAGTGAAGGAAAAAGCAAAAGTAATAATAAAAATATAAAAAAAATATTATTTAATTAAAATAAAAGAAAAAATATAATTGTTAGCCTAATTATAAGGTATTTTTGATGGAAGTGATATGGATACTCTAAGACTAAAGGGTATGGAGAGCCTCATCCCCAAGGGGATGGGCCGTCACGTCAGCGCCATGTAGGCTCGGCTTGGAGGGGATGGACCTAGAGGGTGGGGGATGAACCCATTTATATATATATGTATGTATGTATAGATGTATGTGTGTTAGGAGAGAGGAGAGAGGCACGGCTCATCCGGCTGTGGAGAGTCGGTCTTGCCGAGCCGAGCCAGGGGGAAGGTGTGGGGGACCGGCGCCGGTCCTAGCCGGGCCTCAGCCGGCCCCCATACCCTTTAGTCTAAGATTGGACGGAAAATAAGAAAATAAATAAGTTTGATGGAAGTGGTGTGAATGCTCTAAAGATTTGAACGGAAAATAAGAAAATAAATAAGACTTTAAAATCCGGTTCAACTAATAATCTAGTTCGTCTATACGACCTATAATCAACCATCCCAAATAAACTCGCTTCAAGAGTATTTAATCAGACTGATTATATAACCATACCCGTAACCGGGTTCCGATACGACGGGTATGGTGTCATTTCTAGCTGTACATAGTATGATAATATTATAAAACTCCCACGCGTACGATAAAGATATGATCGATCTACATGACTCACTCAAATATAAATTTACGTTTTGGTTCACGCATTTGGACCCTTGACCTTTCCGGATAAGGTTGGCCGCTTGGGTTACTTGTCATCTCACCCTATTACTGGGCCCACCCTTAATCCTGTGTGCTCCACTTCTATAAATCCCCCCGCCCTTTTACCAGTTTTTTGAATAGAACAAAAAAAAAAACATTGTTTTTGTTTTTTTTTTCTAATTTTCACGAACTTTCCCTCCCTCTTTCTGTTGTATATTGAGAAAACAAAAATGGTTTTGCGGACGTTGTCGGTGACGGATCCGACGACTCAGCTGAAGTTACCACCCGGATTCCGGTTTTACCCAACCGATGAGGAGCTTATGGTGCGGTATCTGTGCCCGAAAGTCGCGGGAAACGATTTCGCCCTTCGGATAATCGGAGATGTTAATTTGTATAAGTTTGATCCATGGGAGTTACCGAGTAAGTGTTTTGAAAATACAATTTAGGTGTTTTTATTTTTGCATAATTTTTTTTAATTGAATTTTGTCAAAAAGTGTAACATTTTCGTACCAATATTATTGTTCGTTTTACCCGCGTATAATTCATTTGAGCACTTTTAATTAAAAAAATTTAAATTTGTTGGTCCTTGATAGGTAAGGCGATGTTTGGCGAGAAGGAATGGTACTTTTTTAGCCCGAGGGATCGAAAGTACCCGAATGGTTCTCGACCCAATAGGGTTGCCGGGTCGGGTTACTGGAAGGCCACAGGAACTGATAAGGTGATCACGTCGGAGGGACGCAAGGTCGGAATTAAGAAGGCGTTGGTTTTCTATGTTGGTAAAGCTCCGAAAGGATCCAAAACTAACTGGATCATGCATGAGTATAGGTTATCCGAGACTTCTAGAGATAACAATAGCTCCCGGGTAAGTGAAGCTCCGACCCGCTTCGGTGATCCATTATGCTTATTATAAACTAGGATACAAACCCGTTTATTACTGAATAAAGAAATATTAAAATTTAATTAAGTAGTAATAAAGATTTAGGAATTATTAAACGATTTATTATAAACTAGGATACAAACCCGCTTATTACTGAATAAAGAAATATTAAAATTTAAGTAAGTAGTAATAAAGATTTAGGAATTATTAAATGATATTTTGAGATAATTTACAAAAATAAGATAGAGAATACGAAATAAAAAAAAAACGAAAAATAGAATCTTGGATTCTCAAAATTGTAGCACATGACGTCACGTTATTTATTTATTAGGTATAGATATTTTCGGTCCAACCCTGGTTGAACCAGTTTACCGTCAATCCGGTTGAACAGGTTCGACCAGTGAAGGTTGTTCCGGTTTTATAAACAATGCTTTTATTGAGCTCAACTTTTAATTTGTTTTTTACAGTTGGATGATTGGGTGCTTTGCCGAATTTACAAGAAGAACTCAAGCGCCGAGAAATCGATTTCCGGTGGACCGAGCATCGAACAGAGCCAAGGCTCTCCAACATCATCCTCGGCCCATTTCGATGGCGGCCTCGATTCACTTCCCGGGATCGACAACAAGTTTCTAAACTTTAACGAAGAAGATCGAAAGGTGGACATTCGAAAATTCGATACAGGGAACTTCGATTGGGTGAGTCTAGGACCATTCGGGTTACCGGATACCGTAAACCACCCTAACCCGCCGAACTCGACTTCTCTTGATCCGGCATTGAGCATGCAGATGAAGTTTGTTAAGTCGCCGGAAGATGAAGTTCAAAATGAAATCAGAAGTCAAAGAGTGGAGAATTCGGGTTATTTATTTACACCAGATACAACAGACCCGTTTGCTATCCGGTACCCGAGCCAACCGGGCAGCTCAGGTTATAGGCAGTGAGAGGTGTTAAATAAGTTGAGGGGGATGAATGTAAATAGGTGAGAGCTCGGGGGTTGGTGTGTATATTTTAGAAGTTTGGCGGAAAAATAGACATGGTTGAGTTAGGTGCACATGAACTCAAAAGTCAAAGAGGAATGTAGATAGGGTCAAAAGGTTTTTGGATGGGATGTGTGGTTTAATGTGGATAGAAGAGAATACAATCTTTTGGTGCTTGATTAGTTTATAGTTATGGAAATTTTGTTGGTTGATTGTTATATATATTGTGAACTACCAGCGATAATCATAAAATAAAATTAGAAATCTGGGTTAATATATTCGCTCAAGATTCTATAATTTTATAATCCTTTCTTCAATAAAATATAACTTTGATTAAACTGTTTATTTGTTCTGAATTTGCGACACGATTATACTCTCTTTTCTAGTGAAATCAAATTCATTGGTCTAACACTCTTTAACAACATCTTAAGCATTCGACTCGGTGTTGTGGGTTCACAAGTGAAGAAACACTGACCTGAAACGGTAAGCTTCGGTTGGGACTTCAATTCTTGGCGATCCGAACCACTGACTGCAAAACAGAACACCGTTAGGACTCGTTACAGAAATGAGGTTATTCCTGTAACCACCATCCGACGTGAAAATAAGTCTCGGTTTTGGGAGTAAAAGAATATGTGTAGAGAGAGAGTAAACGGGAACATGATTAATCATACCTTTGATGTTTACCTCTATTTATAGTTTACCATTAGGGTTTCCTCTAACTTAGGATGGTCTCCGATAAGTTAGGGATTTGCATGATCTTCCCAAAAGATTGGGGATTTGGTTACGTAGTTTATCCATGCAGAATGGAAGATTCTAAAATAAACATGTGTAATTAAATATTTATAATAAAATAATAGGTAATGACCGGGTCGGGTTTAGCCGGTCCGGGTCATACCTCGTCAGTCCCCCCAGTCCGAAGTTATGAAACAAAGTTCATGAGATCAGACTAAAAAAGGAAGAAGTCAAAATTCCCCCTTTGAGTGCAAGTTTCTCGAGTGGGATACCGTTACTTTTTTGAAAAATGGCGGCGATGTTAGGAAGTGTGACGGGCAAGTCATCATTAGGATTGCAGTTGTACCTGCCCTGTATTGACACGCGTTCCTATCCGTTTACCTTTTTGAATTCGAAAAGTTGTTATCCCTTTCGTATAAATAGGTATCCCGTCTGGGGTTTTCCCATTTCATTCTTTGCTCTCACTTTCTTCAACTTCTTCCATTTCTTGACTGTACACAAATGGCTTCCAAAACCAGCGAATCTTCTTCAGCCCAAACCAGTTCCGATGCACTGTATTACAAATGGGGAACTGTATCGTACAAAAATCTTATACAAGAGTACGATATCAGGCCAGAATGGAACCCGGTGTTGCCTTCAAAGACAAACACGGCGTTTCCATTGAAAAAGGGCAAAATCACTCTGTTCAGTGATTTTTTCAAATTTTGCAATTTCCGGTTGCCAATCACCAGGTTTTGTAAGTTCGTTCTTGACGAATATTCCATCCACATCTCCCAACTGCATCCGTTAGGGTTGGTGAAACTTCGTCACTTTGAATTTTCCTGTATAGCCCTGGGTCATATCCCTGAAATCACGGTGTTTAGGGCTTTTTCGTTCTTGTGTGGAAATCCCCCTTTTGCACCTTTGATCGGCGAGACATTGGTGTGTCTTGCCTGAGGGACATCCCTGCTAGTGCCCGGGATAAGGATTGGAAAAAGAAAATTTTCTATATTGACGCCAGTGTTATCCCCGAGGAGATGCAGTGGAGGGTAATGGGGGCCAAGGACAAGTTCAAGGATGACAGTCCCCTTGCTGATGCCTATGTCGAGAACGCTCTGTTTAAGAGGTTGTGCCAACGCCCCTCCGAGTGCACGGTGATCCCGGAGGGGGCCCTGGTGATGGCGGGGATGAGTTTGCTGTGGCATGATATCCGGTTGTATCCTTCCTTTCAGAGGGCTGATGAAGGTACGCGTCAATTTGCTTTGAATTTAATCTGCAAATTGTATTTGTTTTAATGTGTATAAGTGTCAAATAGGTAAATGGAGCTTGTTTGACTTCGTTGATCCTCCTCGGAATGCTGCTTTAATAACCGCGGACCGCGTAATTGGGGAACAAGAGCTCGACGTACTGAAGATCCATCTTGAGCAGTTTCTGTTACCCGCCGTGCCAGCGGATCCAACTGCTTATGTATCTTAGCCTCCCCCCAGCGGGGGGAGCAGTGTTTCAATTGGAGAAACAAAGAAACCAACCCGGGTGAAGATAACCGGGAGGAAATTTATTACCGCGGGGACTACTGCTGTGCCTGCGGTGGTTAACGTTTCTGTGGCCCTGGGTGGTACTACTTCAACTGTGGCGGTTAGCATTTCTACGGCCCCAGAAGGTACTGCTGTTACTTCCGCCCCTATCAGTTTGGTGAGTCCGCAACGTGCGCTGAAAAAGCGTAGGATGATGCCTCCTTTAACTTCTTTTCAAGCAATCAAGGCTGCTCATGCCTTTCCTTCTGGTAAGTGATTGTATTTGTTAATGTAGGAGTTGAATGCTTGTATTCTTGTTTTGAATATCTAATTTGATTTAGGTTCCTTTGCTGAGGCACAAGTGCAGGGTGTGTCTTCTATGCCCATGACCTCTGGGGATGTTGTGTATTCCGCTGCCGGCGGACCAAGCCTTTCAGACCTGATATCCCAGGCGAGTGATGTCGCTGTTAGCTCTTGATAACTGCCGCCTGTGTTTACAACTGCTGTGGTTGTAACACCCAGCCCTGTTACTACACCGTTTTCTTCTAGCGCCGCCCCCGTATCCCTGTTTGAATCTCCTATTGGTGTTTTCTCTGCATCTGAGAAAGAGATGCCTACAACTTCTGTTGCTGGTGAATCAACAAGTGCCAGAGATACCACTGTGAGTGATACTGGGGATCTAGCGGTGGTATTATTGATGAGGGAGCTTGTTTAGGTGATAATCTTTATCTTCCCATCATTTGCTGGGACCCGAATGCTCAGGATAAACGCTATCAACTAAAGTGGAAAATAGCGGAATCCTACAGACTGGTTTTCCCCCCGGTGGTTCATCACTGGGTTGAATGGGCATATCACCCGGCTGAATCAGCTTAAGTGGAGGGGTTAGATAATGAGGGTCTGATGAACGCGACGATGGTGGATGCTGTAAGTCAACCTCGGAGATTAGCAGAAATCCGGCGCCGATGGATACATGATAACAATGAGCTCCACCGGGCGCGGGCTACCATTCAGGAGCTGATGGATGAGAAGTATCGTTTGGAAAGCCAACTCCAAGCTGCCGGTCTTAGGGAAAGTCGGTTTATCTCTGAGAAAAACAAGGCAGAGGAGGACCTGAAACGTGTTACCGCTAATCTTACTGAGGAAAGGATATTATGGGCTCGCGACATAGCAGAAAAAGATCGGGTCCTTTCTCATGCCAAAATCGTTTAGGAGGAGCTGGAACGTAAAGTTGTCGCTAAGGCTCAAAAGGTGAGGTCTGAACTCTCTGCCGAAATGGAAAAGTTCCGTATTGACACTGATTTTGTGTCTCAGGTGCAGGAGAGGAATCAAACTCTAACCGTGGAGTTAGAGGCGTCCAATGCCAAGGCCCAAGTCAAACAGGTTGAGTTGGAGGAGCAGGAGGAACAACTTAGGAAACTCCAACAAATGTGTGACTCCCTTGTCTCCGAGAAGAATCAACTTGTTCAATCTTCAACCACCCACTAGGCGCGCCTTAAAGAGGCGGAAAGTGCATTGGACCAGCCAAACGCCTAGGTGGACAGCCTGACCAGCTGCCTGGCTGGTTTACAAGGTGACAGGAGTTGGTTGATAACCAATGGCCTGGTTGGGGCTTTTGAGTATCTCCGCGAATCGGAGTCCTTTGTTGCCCTTTTGGACCGTCTATCCACTGCCGCTTATCAGTCAGGGCACCATGATGGTGTTTATCAGGGTTACTTTAATTGTAAACAAACGGAAAGGATTACTCCCGCGTTCCAAGAGAATAGAGGCAAGCTGCAGGCGGAGATGGCGGATGCTTTTGAAGTGGCTTGCAATGACCCGCTGCCCGCGTATGCAGGGCTGATTGATGAGGTGGCCGAAGACGGCGTGGATTCCTTACGCCAGATGCTGGATGTGGCGGAGGAGTCTGGGGAGGAATGAGTGTTTTTTTTATTTGTTATGTACACTGTTCCTTGGATATTTTGTAAAAACACTGTTTTGTTTGGGGTGCGTGTAAGCACTTGATTTTGTCAGACAATTAATGCCAATATCATCATGATGGCGCCGCGCGTTTTACTTAAGTGTGGCAATTTGACATGTAATGATGCCTTGTTATTAATTTTGATGTCCTCTTAATCTTCTATAAATTATGTCATTCTTTTTCCAAATTTGGTAATTGAAGAAATGGGCCGACAATGCCGTAATCGGAAAATTTTTGACGTACTTCGAAATTTGGATGCAGTAGAGTCTCTAGTCCGTCTCCAGGATCCGGTGACGGAGGAGATGATCAGAGGTAAGAAAACTGACTCCGGTGATACCATGCCCCGGATAGTAGGTCTTGTAGAGGTGTCGGAGATGGTGACCTTTCCCCTGTTCAGGTTAAAGCCGACGTTGATGTGGTGTCCTTGACAGTTGACACCTTGGTGGAGCCGTGTATGAACGACGCTGGAATGGTCGTCGATGTGCCGGCTCAGTTAGTGATCGGAGGATGCCTGCTTCTCCGGTTGGTGAGGTGAGTGTTGATGACCTAATCGTCGATCCTCATCCCTTGGAGTATTACGGTGACGCATTGTACACCCCTGCAGAGGTGTGGGCAATGTTCCCCGGTGTTTAGATAAGTAGAACATGTTCGTTTTTTGGTTCCCATATGTTGGTTTTTAACAACAGGGACAAGTACTTGGTTTTGTAAGATAATTGTATGTATTTATTACCAAAATACCTATCTTTTTTGTAGTGGTTAATGTATCTATTACCAAGATACCAACTCTTAGCGTTGTATAGTTTTGGTCAGCTGACTTATGTATGAAAAATATTTCGTGTCAGTGACGTTTTTTACCGTGATATGCAGTTTAAATGCGGTACCGTAATAAGTAGTATAAATGCGGTGGTAATTGCTATTGTTCATGCAAGTAATAAAAGAGAACAAAAAGCAACTTTTATTAACTTAATAGCTTGTAAGTAAAAGAAACATCCTTCCTGATGGTTACACTTGTTTTAAAAAAATAAAATAGCCAATCCCGCCGTTAGGGGCGGGGGCCTACATGTAACACTTTTTTAACTGGGCAGCATTCCAACTACGTGGAACCGTCGTGCCGTCAAGCCTGGACAGGCGGTAAGCCCCTTTGTCCAAGTCTTCTTGGATCATGTAGGGACCTTCCCAGTTAGGTCCCAGCTTCCCTGAGGGTTCTGCTCTACTTGCCTCGTTATCCCGCATGACGTACCCGCCCTCCTTGAAGGTTTGCTGAGCCACGCGCTGGTTATAATACCTTTCTAAGGTTTTCTTGTATTTTGCCTTACTGATGGCGGCGGCTTCGCGCCGTTCTTCCAGAAGGTCCAGGCTTTCCCATGGGAGCATGTCATTGTCATCATCAGTTGTTAGGCGCCTTAGCGAGGGTAGCCCCACTTCCGCTGGTATCATCGCCTCTGCGCCATAAGTTAGACTGAAAGGGGTCTCTTGGTTGCTTGGCTTGGGCATGGTTCGATAGGCCCAGAGGACATTTGGCAGTTCTTCTACCCACAAACTTCCCTCGTAGCGTAGCCTTCTTTTGATTCCATCCAGCAGACTTCTATTTGCCCTTTCAACTTGGCCGTTTCCTTGGGGGTGTGCAACCGACATAAAGATTTGTTGAATTTGAAGCTCTGGACACCAATCTTGTAGGACCTTATCTGTGAATTGTGTTTCATTGTCGCTCACAAGATATAGTGGCAATTCAAATCGGCAGACTATGTGTTCCCATAGGAATTTCTTGGCATTTTCAGCAGTTATCTTGGCCAAAGGCTTTGCTTCAACCCACTTGGTGAAATAGTCAATTGCCACGATTAACTACTTTAACTTTCCTGAGGCCAGCGGGAATGGCCCCACGATATCAACAACCCACTTTTGAAAAAGCCATGCCGCTGTAACGGGTATTAAGTTGTTTTTAGGGCGGAGTGTTTGTGGGGAAAATTTTTAACACCTGCGGCATTTTCTGAGTTCGCCTGCCGCGTCCTCATGCATCCCCGTCCAATAGTATCCAGCGTTTTGGATTTTGGTGACGACTGCCCGAAGTCCGGCGTGAATGCCACATATACCGGCGTGTATTTCTTGGATTAAGTATTTGGCTTCTGCTGGGGATACACACCGCAATAGTGGTCCCAAATATGATTCCCTGTATAAAACGCCGTTGTTTACTTCATATTGTAACGCCTTTGTTTGTATTTTCTGAGCGTCGCCTCTGGCAAAAGGTAGTTCACCTTTTGTGAGGAATTTTAAGATGGGAGTGTACCAGCAGGGTTCTTCCGCTGTGACGGCGGAAACTTCCCGGGACTCTATGGAAGGTGACTGGAGCGTTTCCACCTTCACCTCCTTTTACATTCCGGAAGTAGCTAGTTTGCTTAGGGCATCTGCTATTTGGTTCTTTCCCCAATGGATGTGATTAAGTGTGACGTTGTCAAATGAAGCTATAAGTTCCTTGGTTTTAGCCAAGTACTTTGCCATTGTCTCGTCCTTGGCTTCATAGGTCTCATTCACCTGATTATTGACCAGCAGAGAGTCAACATATGCATCGACTCGTGTTGCTCCCATGGACTGGGCCATTCTCAGACCTGCTAACAGCACTTCATACTCTGCCTCATTGTTGGAGCATTCGAAATCAAAACGCATGGCGTACATCAATTTTATTTCATCCGGGCTTATTAGCAGGAGGCCCGCCCTGGATCCTTTTCCACTGGAAGACCCGTCAGTGTATTACTTACATGTCTGCCTGGTTGTGCTAGATTCGGGTAAGTCCTTAACCACGGGGTCTTGTATCATTTCTCCATCAGGAATTTCAGCTAGGAAATCGGCGATGACTTGTGATGTGCGTGAAGTGTGTTATGGTTTTAATGTTTATTTTAAGCCCTTTTACACTTTTTTAGCCAAGTTTTAAATTTATAAAACACGATATTTACTAACACTAAACACACATATGGGCAAGTGCACCCATCGTGAGCGTAGTATAGTGTTGGTAAGATACCGAGGTCGTCCAAGGACACAAGAGTTTTTAGTACCGGTTTATCCTCAACGTCTAATCAAATCAAAAAGTTAGAAAAAGGTTTTAAACTAGAAAAATAAAAACTAACTAAAATGCTGAAAATAAAATAAAAGTAAAAACAGATAGACAAGATGAATCACTTGGCTCCGACTCGTGTATAGTGTAACCTTTGATTATTTCTGCACTTTTGCACTTTTTAAGAGATTATCTTAGTTATTGTAGTAGGCCCCTCTTTTGAAGGTGACGTTACCCTCAACCCAGTAGTTTGAGTCAGCAAGGATACAATCCTAAAGGGTCGGATTATTGAAAGATAATTAATTAAGTTATTAATGCATATTATGGTAGGCCCCTCTTTTGAAGGTGACGTTACCCTCGGCTAAGTAGTTTGAGTCAGCAGGGATACAGTCCTAAGTAGCCGGGTTAAAGTATTAATAATAGCTTACATATGAGGGGGTCAAAGAGTTTGGACCCCCGCCATCCAATACCGTTAAGTATTGAAGGAGGTCCTACTAAATTTGACCCAGGTCCTTGCAGGATCTTTACACTGAACAAGGCAAGACTCTTACCAAACCGTTCCCTTAACCCCCGACCAGGTAGCCAACATACCTCCACATAGACCGTGGAGATATGAATGGTGAAAATCATTTATTTTATATAGACAGTAAAATAATGCCAAGACACCACGGACAAACGATAAGGAAAAATCATCTTCAACATAAGAAACTAGTTATTAAAGTCATTAATACATAACCAAGTAAAAAGTGCGAAAAGATTAAAAATAAAAAGTATTACACTAGACACTTTGTGTTCACCAAGTGATGTAAGAGACTTAGGCATACATGGCCTTGATTGTCCAGAACTCTTACGATCAATCTTGGATCCCAAGACGACTCACACACTCTATGATGGACAATGGATGATGGTGGTGGATGATGGTGTTATGGTGGTGGTGGGTGGTGGGTGAAGTGTGAGAGAGGTGGTGTGCCAAGGGATGGTTTGAATTTGAGCCAAGCACTCCTATTTATAGGCTGAACAGAAGCTCGGGCACGGCCCCGTGTCCATCCTTCATCTCTTTCTTCATTAATTGCAGTTTGTCTGCATTAGTTGACCACGCCCCCGTGTCCACTGGGTACGCCCCCGTGTGCAGAAGCAAATCTGTACTATCGAGATTTCCCAGATTTTGCGAATCTTAGAGTTGACCACGGCCCCGTGTCCACTGAGCATGACCCCGTGGTGGGTGATAGAAGCTTCTACAGCTTTGTCTTTTCTGCTGGCACTTGGGCACGCCCCCGTGTTCACTGAGCACGTGGCGTGTTCAGCCTTCTGTTTTCTTGTTTTGCTTGGGAAGGTGCTGTCGTGGGGTCAGGCATGTCACGTTTGTTCCTTTTCTTGTATTTATGTTAGATTTAGCTGTCTTTTTTGCTTCTTTTGTTAATTTGAGCTCATTTAATCCTGAAAATACAAAAGGAAGACAAAAGCACACTTTTTCCAACATTAGTACTAAAAAGGGGTTAGTTTTATGCCACAATTGATGTAATTTATATGTTGAATTTTGGCACACATCAACTTGCCCTTTTATTGTTGTTCGTTTTCAATATTCGATGTTTAAGGATCTCAGCTCAATTGCCCATTTGGCCAACCTCCCGGAGATTTCAGGTTTGTGTAAGATTTGCTGCAGGGGATAGTTTGTTAAGATTTGCACACGGTGCCCTAGAAAGTATCTTCGAGGACGCGGGTAGCGTCGACTAATGCAAGTAACAGTTTTCAAGGGTTGGGTACCGCGTTTCAGGTCCCGCTAGCACCCGGCTGATGTAGTATATGGGCGTTTGTTTGCCATCTATTTCTACTTTGAGTACCGCGCTTACAGCGTTGTGAGCTGCCGCCAGGTACATTTTCAAAAGTTCCTCTGGGTATGGCGCCGTCAATATAGGTAGCTTTTCAATGAACCGTTTCATGTCTTGCAGGGCTTCTTCTGCTTCACTGGTCCATTTGAAGTTTTTCTTGTTGAGACAGTCTTTCAGCGTTTTTATAAATGGAAAAGATCTCTCGGCGTGTCTTGCCAAGAACCTATTTATGGCTACTAAACGCCCGTTCAGTGCTTGTGCCTCTTTTAGAGTTCTGGGGGAGGGCATTCGCGTTATAGCGGATATCTTTTCTGGGTTGGCTTTGAAGCCGTCCCGGGTGACCACTACCCCCAAGAATTTACCTTCTTCTACCCCGAATGAACACTTCTTGGGGTTGAGTTTAATGTTGTATTCTCTCAGCTTTTGAAGGTTTCTTCGATGTCTTCGAGCATTTGTTTTTCCTCCCTACTCTTGATTACTAGATCATCGACATATACGTCCAAGTTTCTGCCGATTTGCTTTTCAAAGGCCTTATCCATGAGGCGTTGATAAGTAGCCCCGGCATTTCGTAGACCAAAAGGCATTTTGGTGTAGAAAAAGATGCCTATATCGGTGTGAAACATCGTTTTTTCTTCGTCTTCTCTTGACATATTGATCTGGTGGTAACCCTTATAGGCGTCTAAGAAACACTTGTACCTAAAAGGGACCAAAGAGTCAACCTTGAAATCCATCTCAGGCAATGGATAATCGTCTTTTGGGCAGGCCTTGTTTAAATCTTTGAAGTCAATGCACATCCGCCATGTGCCATCTGGCTTTTTGACCATAACGGGGTTTGATACCCATGTATGATATTTAGTTTCCCGGAGGATTCCAGCCTCGACTAATTTTCGTACTTCTTTTACCACTGCGTCTTTTCAATCAGGGGCCATGCTACGCTTTCTCTAGGCTACTGGTTTGATGCCCGTGAGCGTAGCTAACTTGTGCTCTACCTTATCCCGGGGTATCCCGGCCATATTAGAGTGTTCGAAAGCGAAGATATCGGCATTCCTCCTTAGCAATTGCTTCAAGTTGTTTTTAACTTCAGGAGAGAGGTCGTCTCCTATTGTAACTATTTGCTCGAGGTGGCGTGTGCTTAGGACCCACCTTTCTGGACCAGTTGCACCTGTAGGTCCATATGGACATCTTTTCGTATCCAATACTTCCTCGATTTTGTCCCGATAGACTGTTGCAATGCCCTATGGTGTATGGAACTTCATGAGCCCGCGTGCCGTGGAGACCACAGCATCCAGTTTTCCCAGGGTGAACCTTCCAATTATTACATTGTGGTAGGACTCAGCACGTACCACAAGAAATGTGATGAGTATGGTCCTTTCACGAGGGGCGCATTTGAATGTTACTTGAAAGGTGATTTGGCAATTGGGTCAACCTTTTCTCCAGTGAACCCCTTTATAGGGGCGTGTACTGACTCGAGCAACTTTTTATCCTCCGGTTGCATCCTGTTAAAATAGTGCTCATATATTATGTCTTCAGAGCTCCCGGTGTCTACCAGGATTCTTCTCATGTTATAGTCGCCTAAAACGACAGATATGATTAGAGGGTTAGTGGTGAGGTGTAAATCCTCAACACGTGGTTCGACTGTCATGGTTGCCAACATTCAGGGTTTGAGTGTGGAGAAATTTCGTTTCGATCCCTTTCCCTTATCGGCGTATACCTTGTTGGGGGGCGGGCCCTGCTTTATGTCACGAACCAGGTGGGCCAGTTTCCCCGTCTTTACATAGTATTCGATTTGCTTCTTCAGCTTATAGCAATTGTTGGTATCATGGTCGTTGCCCTTGTGATATTCACAGTATTTGCTAGTGTCTTTATTGGGCGCATCTTTCAGGGGCTTGGGAGGATTGAGTTTCAGGTTTTCAGAAGCGAGGATTTCTGCCGGCGTTTTACTTGGGTTAGGGTACTCAGACCTTGACTTGGAAGAAGATTCGTTTCTTGAATATGAGCCCCTGGACCCGTTATATCGTGAATCTGACCTTTTACCTTTCTGGAACTTGTCCCCCCTGTTCTTGCCCTTAGAGTTTTGCTGCTCTCTATCGTCTTGGCTTTTTTGTGCTTCTTTTTTCCTATTAGCAGCGTGACTGGCTGCCACAGTCTTTTCTTGGGTGACATACACTTTGGCTATTCTCAGGATTTCATCTATGGTGGAGGGTACGCCATCTCTTCCATATAGTGTCCTTAACAGCTCGTCGTCGTTTACTCCTTGTAGGAAAGCACCGCAGGCCAGATCATTTGTTATACCTGGGGTCGCCAGGCTTTCTTTGTTAAACCTGACGATGAAACTCTCCACCGTCTCATTGTCTCGCCTACAAATGTGGAGGATTTCGTTTCGGTCCTTTGTGTGTCGCCTTTGCTGACTGAACTGTAGCTGGAATTTGGCTACTAAATCTTTAAAACTGTCGATCTCCCTACGAGAAGACTATCCCACCATACTCGCGCTGCCCCTGCCAGCGTTTGAACAAACATCTTGCACCAGAGAGGCATGGGCCAGCAAGCTACCTCTCTAGTGCTTTTGAACAAATTGAGGTGATCATCAGGGTCGCTCAAACCATCGTATTTTCCCACTGTCTGGGGCATCTTGGGTTTCTCCTTAATCGGCGCTTCAACGATCCTCCTTGTGAATTTTGATTTGAATGTGGCGTCTGGAGGCTTGTAAGGCCTGGTAAGGTCGTCATCTTCCACATTGATGGGCTGCATTTGTTGAGTTGCCCAACCCTGACTTGTTCCTTGGGTAACTAGGGGCTGTGATGTGGCGATATTGAGTATGGAGTTGGGACCCCCGTTTGAAGAGAACCGAGGTCTTGATGCGTTCACCCTGTCATAAACGGGTTCCGCCGTAGGCGGGGTCTGTCCATAAGTTGGATGTGATGTTGGAAAAGACCACCAGGGCGTCATGTAGGCCGCGTATGGCGGTTGTTGAGTATAACTCGTTGTTGTCATCTGGGGTGAGTAAGTCTGGTTATTATATGGAGGTAGGTACCAATAAGGAGGTGCATAGTAGTACCCTCGGAAATAAGCTTGATTCCCAGGTGTGACTGGATCATTCATAATTCCAGCAGGCATGATGACCGGTTGATGGGGTGGTGTGGACAATGCCGCTGTAAGCGCTGCTGAATATAGCGGTGGCATACCGTATGTGAGAGGCGGCTGGTAATACTGAGCCATGCTCATTTGTTGTGTAATGTTACTTGGACCCGTGGATGTGATAACGGGCATGGTGCTGTCACGTATAGTCTGTGCACCCATCGTTGATGTTGGGGTAGAAACAATGGTGGTTGCTGTGGTTGATGCCACCGGCCGTTGTTGCCACGAGGTGTATGAGAGAGGGTCTGCAGCTGCCGTCCCATAGGGGGCAACTGAGGCGCTTGCAAACCCCGGTGGTAGTTCTGCTTCAAACTCCTGGTCCAGAGACCTGGTTATAGCGGGTGAGGCTGGCAGGGTGGTAACCACAGAACTTGTCACCAGCAACGGATTACTGGTTATCACTGCTTGGTTTGGTGTTGTTGCCGTGTTCTGATCGCTTGCCATTGGGTTTACGTTCATAAATGTTACCGAATAGGTCCCACGGATAACGCCAATGAAGAAACACTGACCTGAAACGATAAGCTCCGACTGGGACTTCAACTCTTGGCGATCTGAACCACTCAATGCAAAACAGAACACCGTTAGGACTCGTTACAGGAATGGGGTTATTCCTGTAACCACCCTCTGGCGTGAGAATAAGTCTCGGTTTTGGGAGTAAAAGAATATGTGTAGAGAGAGAGAGTGAACGAGAACAGGATGAATCATACCTTTGATGTTTACCTCTATTTATAGTTTACCATTAGGGTTTCCCCTAACTTAGGATAAGCTCCGATAAGTTAGGGATTTGTATGATCTTCCCAAAAGATTGGGGATTTGGTTACGTAGTTTATCCATGCAGAATGGAAGATTCTAGAATAAACATGTGTAATTAAATATTTATAATAAAATAATAGGTAATGACCGGGTCGGGTTTAGCCGGTCCGGGTCATACCTCGTTAACAACATCTTAAGCATTGGTCTAACACTCGTTAACAACATCTTAAGCATTCGACTCGGTGTTGTGGGTTCACAAGCAACCCATTATCAATGCCACATAAGACGTTGGTGACAGTTAACTTATACCGGCTACTTAACGGTAGTTGGGTGTTATGAATTCTTTAACACATTAAATATGTTAATGGGATAATGTTTTGGGACCAATAGGTCTTGGGCTCGATTCCCATAAGGGGGTTTTCCTCATATTTATTGGGTTTCCTCCTGAATTGGTGTAATGCCTAGTGGAGATGGATATGATTGGGTGGTTTCGCTGGTGGCACGATGCTACTCTAGTTGTCCATCAGTGATCCAAATTTACTGTTAAAAAAACACATAGTTAATGGATATTTAGTTAATGGCAATGATGAGATGGTGATGTGACAATGGGTTTAGTTAACCCGTGTTGGGATTGAACCCTACCAAAGGAACAGTTGATAAAGCCAAAACTGGGTCAGAGTAGTGGATCCAGAATAAGCAGATGTTTGTATTCTATTCTCTCCCCTTGAAAGTGGTTTTAACAACTGATGACCTTAATCAACTGATCGCTTACAACAACTGCTGTATTACAACAACTGATCAAGCCTAAAGACCGATAAAGACTAAAGTCCTGTTGCTCAATCTACTGATATGTGCCAAGCACTGCTGAAGATATAAAGTACTGCTGGAGTCACAACAGTGGAAGAAGAAAGCAGTAGTTTAGTTTATTCCTTTGTAATGTAATGTAATCAGTAGTTGTGATAACAATGCTTGTATAGATCAGTAGTTACAGGTTGTTAGGAGGTTAGATGTCACTTTCATGGTGACGTCAGCCAAGATGCTTCAGTGGTTTGCCCGTGCCTATAAATAGAACAGTACCCTGTACTGTTCTATTAGCTCTTTCATCACTTGTCTTCCTGTACGAACAAAGCATTGTGAGCTCAGGCTGAGGGGGAGTTTGTAATACATGCATGCAAGTTATAATTGAAGATTGAAATAAATTTAATCATTCGGTTCAATGTTAAACATGTGTGTTGAAAGCATTTCTCCTATTTGATTGTATGTGAAAGTTTGTTTCCATTTAGTTTCCCCTGCAATTACTTGTTCATCTTCTTTATTTTCAAACAAAAACACAATCATAAGAAACTCAGATCCTAACAATTGGTATCAGAGCTCGGACAGTCAAATTTGATCTAACAGTCATTTTGACATAAATAGTTCAGCTCGTAATCGTTGATACTGTTAAATTGTTCGTTTCGTTGAAAAACAAAGTAAGGGTTAATTACGATCAAAGTTGATTAACTAGTGCCTGTAAAACAACCAGGATGACGTCACATTCACAAGATATGAACAATAACATCGGTTCTCTCTTCAAACCACCCATGTTGAAGCGAAATGAGTACAACATCTGGCAGAGAAGGATGGGTCACATCCTTGCTCAACAGAATACCGGATGTTAGAAGTCGGTTATCTTTGGACCACATGTTCTAATGGTGCCGATAGTTGAGGATCCAAACAAGTACGAACCTAAGAAAGTAGAGAACTATACTGAACTGGATATTCAGAAATTTGAATTGGATGCCAAGGCATTTAGCATTGTTGCTTCTGCATTACCCAATGAAATCTATGCTGGACTGTTACATTATAACAGTGCCAAGGAATTATTGGATGCACTGAAGGAACAGTTTGGGGGAACTGAAGAAGTTATTGAAAACAACAAGGAAATTTTGAACCAACAGTATGAAACCTTTTGCCACGTTAAGGGTGAAACATTAACACAGCAGTTTGAGCAATTCAGCTGTCTCATAAGTGAACTTAAACTTGTTAAAACTGAATTTCCAAAATCAACCGTTAATAGCAGGTTTTTAAGATCACTTCCTGATAAATGGGACACCGTTGCTTTTGTGACCAGAAACTCTGTTGAGTTCAAAGATCTGACACTGACCCAACTTCATTGTAGACTCCTGACCTATGAAAGGGAGTTAAACCAGAAAAAGAAGTTGCAAGAGTCTGGCAAAGTTGCAGATGACTACACATTTGGCAACACAGCTCTTCTGGGTCAGGAAGAGTCTGGCAGCAGTAAGGATCAGAGTTATGATCATTTTATTGACATAACTGCTGGTGCAAATTTCAACTCTGATCCTTACTCATCCAATTTTGCTTTCACAACAAATGGAGAAAGCCAGACCTCTGATAATTTGTGTTTTGAACTCAATGACTTACAGCATTTTGATCCAACTGATCTTGAAGAAATGGACATTTTGCATCAATTGGCATTGCTAAGTATAAGAACTAGCAAGTTTTACAAAAGGACAGGGATAAAATTCCCAGGGTTACATGGGAATCTAAAAGTGGGGTTGGATGAGTCCAAGATCAAGTGCTATAAGTGCAATAGACTAGGTCATTTTGCTAGGGAATGTAGGAGTCAAACCACCGGTCCAATTATTACTCATCCCAGTTCAAACCCTAGACCACAAAACAACCAAAGCACTGTGCACTATGCCCAATATACCCCTGCTGCCTATGTTAACACTGCTCACTATGCACATCCTGCAACCCCTGTTCCTGTGCATTATGTTCAAACCACTGTTCCCCAAATTCAGTATGTCCAAGCCCCTGCTCCCCAGGTTCAGGTGCAACAAGTTGCACCTCAACAAACTACACCAACAGTGGTTCAACCAGACCAACAAAGCTTTTTTACACAAGGGCTGGTTTACTGGAGCAGTTTACCTGAGGAGTTAGGAGATGAAAATTTTGCACTGTATGCTCAAAGCACTGCTTCTGGTAATGATATCTGTTTTGTAGCTTTGGAGACCATACAGGAGGGGTTGTAAGCTGAAGAAGAACAGTCAAGTGCTGAAACAGTGGACAAAATTGCTGAAGTAGTGGTTACTGCTGTTGCTGATGAAGTACTGTTGGGAGAAAGTTCAAAACCCCTCTTGGAACCACTGTCCGACCCCTGGTCAAAAGAAGAAGAAGAAAAGAAAGAAGATGAAAAAGAAGAGAGAGTTGAAGAGGAAAATGATCATACATGTGAATGTGCCATGATGGCTGCATCCAAGGTATCACCTCAGGTTCTTCAAAATCTGTGTTCAGACAAATGCATTATAGCATTTGCTAACATTAAAAAGGTGAATGAAAACCTTAGGGATAGGTTGTTAACTTCTGAAGTTCAATTTGAAAACTCATTAAAAGAACTGAAAAACAAGTTGAATGAAAAAGAAAGTGAAATTTGCAGCATCAAACAAGAGCATAGCATAACCAAGGACCAACTCCAATCAATGATAGAAAAATATCAAGTTTGCAAAAAGGAGTTGGAATCCACCCAAATCACTTGTGAAAAATGGGTGGAATCCTGTAAAGGTTATGAGATCATGCTAGAAAAACAGCTTGAAAGTAATGTAAAATTTGGCATTGAGTTTAGAAAAAAATGACCAAGTTGAAAACAATGCTGCAAATCAAGCTAGTTCTGTGGAAATCATTCCAACCAACAAGAATGACCAAGAAGTTAAAATAACTGACAAACTTGGTAACAAAATCACTCTGGAAAGATCTGTGGGGTCCTCAACTTTTGAGGAACTTGAGAAATACCAATTTAAACCCACATAGTCTGATGAGTGTGACATTCTTGAAAACTTCAAGCCCATGGACTTCACAACCACTGATGGTGTAAAAGCTCCCAAGGCAAAAGTCATTCCTCTTAAGGACATCCCAACAGTAGTTCAAAACTCTGTTGCAAAGGAGTCTGAGAAGAAGAAAAGAAAAGATTAAAAACTTATTTTGTGATTTCTGTGAAAAGAAAAATCATCTAACAAAAGATTGTTTTCATCTAAAAGCATATGATATCAACAAAACAAGTGTCATTGAGCCTGCTAAGAGCTGCACCATCTGTGGTAAATCAAACCACAAGACTCAGGAATGTGTGTATCTCAAATCCTTTGATGTAAAAAAGAATGAGTACACTGCAAAAACATCCTTGAGTTCATCCAACCCATCTGTGAAATTCACCAAGGATCAACCACTGTTTGTGCCAGTTCAAATAGCTGTTACAAAACAGCTGAACCAAACCTCTGTTAAAAGAGATGTTATGGTGACTGATGCACCAAACAATACCGAAGAGGTAAAGGTCAACCACCATACCCAAGGGTCCCACATGTTTATGAAGCCTACAAAAGGCATTCTAAACCAAGAGTGAACAAGCATCCCTTTGGGTATCAACAGCTGATAGGGCAAGACCCCCAACAGTGGTTAGAGAAAAACAGTTCCAAAACTGTCCAAACCCTTGAGCTAACCACTGTCCATCCACCTGAACTTAACCTAGACACTGTTGAGACCCCATCCAAAGCCTTATTGGCTTTGGAGACCCTAATGAACTAACCTTTTACTTGATGTGCAGGGAGCTTCTGCATGCTTAGATAGTCTTTGGTATGTAGATAGTGGAGGCTCCAGGCACATGACAGGATGTAGAGCCCTACTCAAAGATTTCAAAACTCATGGAGGGGGTGATATATCCTTTGGTAATAATAATAAAGGGAAGGTTATGGGGTCTGGTACAGTTCAGTCTGGTAATGTTAAGTTTGAAAATGTTAATCTGATAGACAATCTAAAATTCAACCTCTTAAGTGTCTCACAAATGAGTGATAAGGGCTATGGCTCATTCTTCACCAAGGAGTGTTGTAGGATTGTTGGACCAGAAATGGTTGAAAAGATTGAAGAAATAATAAAAAGTGGAAAACCCCAACTTGTTGCTCAAAGGAGTGGCAATGTTTATATAGTTGATATGTCAAAAGAGAGCCTAGGACTGATGCCTGTCTGTTCTCAGCTGCCTCTAAGAAAGAGACAGAATTATGGCACAGGAGATTGGGGCACACAAATCTCAAGACAATCACTGCTTTGTCAAAACAGGGGTTAGTAAGAGGTTTACCTCAAAAACTGTTCACCTGTCCTGAGCATTGTGTTTCCTGCCTAAAAGGAAAACAACATAAAAGCTCATATAAATCAATTGAAGAGTCCAAAACAACCAAGTGCTTGCAAATGCTTCACATGGATCTGTTTGGCCCAGTTAAAGTCATGAGTCTTAGGAAGAAAAGATATTGTTTGGTTATTATAGATGACTTTTCTAGGTTTACATGGACTTACTTCTTACATTCCAAAGATGAGACTGCAGGCATTCTGCAAGACTTTGTTACACAGGTTGAAAAGAAGTTTCACCTCCCAGTAAAAATCTTTAGGAGTGAGAATGGCACAGAGTTTAGAAATAAGGAGTTGGATGATTTCTGTGTGTCAAAAGGAATTGTAAGGCAGTACAGCATTCCAAGAACACCAGAACAAAATGGGGTTGTTGAAAGAAAGAACAGGACATTGATTGAGGCTGCTAGAACCATGCTTGCTGATTCAGGTTTGCCATTAACTTTCTGGGTAGAAGCAGTAAACACTGCTTGCTATGTCCAGAACAGAGTTTTAATCAACCCCAGGCATCAAAAGACTGCCTATGAACTACTGTATAAAATAAAACCACTGATCTCATATTTCAAAGTTTTTGGCTGCCCATGTTTCATTTTAAGCTTAAAAGATTCTATCTCAAAGTTTGCAGCCAAAATTGATTGTGGTTACCATTTGGGATACTCAACCACTGCTAAGGCCTACAAAGTGTTTAACACAAGGACCAAACCAGTGGAAGAGACTTTGAATGTGAAGTTTAATGAACTTTCATCAATGAAAATCCCAGCAAATCCTGCAGAATTATTTGATCTTGATAAATTCACATTTGAAGATGTTTCTGTCAAGACTAACAATGCAGGTCCATCAGAAAATACTCCACCAGACAATGGATATGAAGTCATCATTCCACAACAAAAGTCTGTTTCAATTGGAAGAGCAGCAAATGTTCAAAATAGTTGTCAAAGCTCAACCACTGCTACCTCAACAATTGTTGACCAAAGTAGCCCATCATCATCAACCACTATTGACAAAAGCCATCAAACAGTGGATAAAAGTCAACATGTTTTCACATCTGTTCCTCCTATTCCTCCGCCTCCATTTGAATCCATTGTTGGATCATTAAAGTTACCAGCAGTGGTTAGCTCAGATGATTCACATCTGCAGCCTTCACCATTAAATGCCATTGTGTCACACCCCAACCATGTTAAAACAACAAACCATGGCGGAAACGTCGGGGAGTGTCGTGGCAGAATTATTGTTTCACAACCATGGATACAAAAAGAGTTTCGTTTTATTTATTCATTTAGTAATTTACATTGTTTTAACACGAAACAAATAAGTTACATATCGACTATCACTATTATTATATCACTAAGGCGTCGTCCAGATCCTATGTGACTCATGCATCCTAGCAATCAACATCAAGCAACATCACCTGAAACATATGTAAAAACAAAGTCAGCAAAGAAATGTTGGCGAGCACATAGGTTTTATAAGAGTGTCGGATCCATGGCTAGTTTACATGTTCCAATACCTTATTAAAAGCCTTGTTTTGAAAAGAGTATAATATTGCAATGAAATTAACCAACTCAAATCAAGCGGGTTATAATTTATAAAACCTCGTAGCCATGACTCTTAACCCAAAAACATTTGTTTTAGTAAACCAAATTGTAAAACATTTCGTATTAACTCGTTTAATAAATCTCGTATGGTTTATATCCTTTCAAAAACATCGTTATGTCACATCATTTCAAAATCGTTTACCCAAGTGAACTAAATAATGCCACGGTATGTAATATGTTGAAAACACTTATATATAAGAAGTACCAGCGGCGTATCTACCATGTTTTCACCACATTAGACCTGTCCCGTTATTTAAACACTTAACCAAAAACCAATCGTTTATCCAACCCGTTTAACTTATTTAAATCGTTTCCAAATCGTTTAACTCGTTTAAGTCGTTTAAATCATACTCGTTTTAATTGTGAAAACTATTTTTGGTCGTCTCGCTAATAACATTCAAACCTTCGTGACTCGACTATCTCGCTTCTCGCATTAACAAACCACCAAAGGGTAAGTTAACAATTAGATTCAGTCATTACCCACCTAACCCACAGATAACCATGGGTGCAGTACGATAACGGGATTTGTCAGATCCTATGGTACCATAACCTAATACTGGTCTGTTCGGCCAAAATTAATGAATATCATTCGTTATGTAACTACAACCAACAAGTTCGTTTCACATTATCCAAATTGTTATTAGTTTAGTATAAACCATCTTAATCGTTTTTGAAATCATCGTTATAATATCGAAAATCGTTTTGATACATATGAATCACCCCAAAACAATTGAAAACAGTAAAATAGGGGAACTATGTACTCACATGAAGTGAAAAGTATCCTCAATCAATAGAACTTCAACAAACTCAAGTAAACCAGAGAATCAAGCAGCACCTAGTAATTGAACCACTAGTGAAATAAATTGACACCTCAATCGGAAGATCGGATAGAACGAGGTCTTGTAAACCAAATGAGTGTTGGAACTCATGTGATATGGTTTAACAAAGTCTACATTCTAGATCGGAACCTAACCTAAGTGCTTTCGACCCATTGAGACCCATTAAGGTAGCTTACGCTACTTTAACACGTCGTGCGTGCAAATGCGCGTTTGAGACGTCTAACTAGTCCTATGTCAAGTATTATATGCCTAAACATGTTTAAATATGTTGCATAATCAGTTATGTGACAAAAGTTTATGTTACATATGTTTAATTACCAATTATGCATGAAAAGGGCATTTTGGTCATTTACCTAAGGCATATAAACTACCTATCATACAACTAATTAAACCTAAGTGACCATAAGGTATAACCTCGGAAGGTTATTCCCTATGCAACTATGGTCACTAAACATGTTTGGTCGGATCCTAATGATCGACCAAACGGGTCGAGTTCGAAAGTCTAAGCGGGTGTTTAGTCCGCTTGACTTACGACTCTACACAAGCACTAAACTAAAAGTGACGAGCTAAACATGCTAAAACATGTTTAGTTAAGTTAGAAAATAGGTTTTGATATCAAAACAAATGGTTTTGATACCCAAGGGTAGTTTGGTTACAAAATACGCATAAATAAGCATTTTGGCCGAAACTACGACTCGTCACTACGCCTAGTCAACGTGGTAATCAGTAGGTATAGTCACAAGGGACTATAACCATCGTGATTACGCTCACGTTGCGAAGTTCAAACAAACTTCGTGTTAAACATCAACTGGTCAACGCAGAAAGTCAAACATAGTTTGACTTTTGTGCTAAAAACGCATAAAAGAACGAAAGAGGACTTACAACGGGTCCAAGAACGGAAGCTTTGATCCGAATATTCTCAGGTATGAAGTGATAAACACATCAACTTAGAGAACCAATTCAGATTCAAAGGTGTGAGTTTGAGAGTGAAGTGGGTGTTGCTATTTATAGAAGACCAAGAACCGTTAAGATCGTTCCTCGATAAACGAGCATCAATCTGGACCGTACACATGTGGCCCATGGTTTTGGAATACTAGGGGTGTCCCAAAACCAGCAAACGGTATTGAAAATGTTACAAAATAGCCCCTAAACTTCAAGTTAAGTGCTGAAAATGGACCTGCTGTTGCAAAAATGGAGTTTCTGCCCAGATCAGTTGCTCGTGCTGCGAGACGGACAACCCACATAGTGGTGGCGCGACGCCAGCATGTGCCCAGGTCCAGAATTTTTCAAATATTTACAGTTTTGGTCCCTACACATGTTTAAGGCCTTTTTCGATGCGTTTAAACCCCGTTAACCTCATTTTAAGGCTCTAAAATGAAGTAAAAGTATAGGGAACTCAAAAGATGCTCAAAAATATCTCAGATGTCGGTTCGTTTGGTCATACGGTTGCGTTATTCGGTTAATTACGACGGAAGTCGTAACGGACACAAAAACGATCCAAATTAAGCGACGAATGGAATTTTGTCAAGCCAATCACTAAAATAAAATATTTTAATGATTACATAAATTTTTGGATGTCCAGATATATTCAGAACGTAAGATATGCGCGAAAATGCAAACTTGTGCACTTTTTGATGCTTTTAGTCCCTATTGATCAATAAAGTTTGTTTTAGCATACCGAACCCCTCAAAGCCTATTTCTAAGCTATGTAAAGGATATTTAGGGTATGTTTAACTTATGATCAAGTTCCAGAATGTTCATTACTAAACAAATCGGTATAGTTTCGTAGTTTGACACAACTAGTCCCTGCGATTGAACAAATTTGATTTCAACACACCAAACCATCCAAAACTTATTTCTAAGTTATGTAGAGGTTATTTAAGGTATGTTAAGCCTATGTCACTATTCCGGAGTGTTTGTTGCGTTAAACTGACTGCGTTTACGCACCAGTTTGCGTATAACCTTCCAGAAAGCGATTTAAAGCTTGAAATCGAAATCGAATCAAATCGTAAAATCATCAAACACAAATACACACATAATAACACCAAAACACATATAATAGCACCAAAGCACATTGTTTTATTGATAATTGACATTGTTTTACATTATACATCGATTACAGAGCACAGTTGTCACAGTCTCCCTTACTTTAGGAAATTTGGTCCCGAAATTTTAACTAGAGGAAGCTTGTGAAAACAAATGCGGATATTTCGCCTTTATTTGGTCCTCACGTTCCCAAGTAAACTCTGGGCCACGTTTGGACTCCCAGCGAACTTTGACCAATCGAATCCGTTTGTTCTTCAACTGTTTGAATGCACGGTCCACTATCTCCACGGGTTTCTCGACAAAGTGCATCGTTTCATCGATTAGGGTCTTGTCGAGAGGAATGTGAAGATTAGCATCAGCTAAACACTTTCGCAAATTGGACACATGAAAAGTCGGATGAATATTTCCAAGTTCTGGAGGTAGCTCTAGTCGATAGGCAACCTTCCCAATCCTTTCCACAATCTTAAATGGTCCAACATATCGAGGTGCAAGTTTTCCTTTCTTTCCAAATCTCACCACTCCTTTCCAAGGTGACACCTTGAGTAGGACACGGTCGCCGACTTGAAATTCTAAGGGCTTGCGTCACATATCTGCATAACTCTTTTGACGGCTTCGAGCTGTCACAAGATTATCGCGGATTTTCTTGATTTTGTCTGTTGTTTCCAGAATGAGCTCAGGTCCAGTAAGCTGAGCTTTACCGGCCTCATTCCAACAGACAGGTGAATGACATTTTCGACCGTAGAGAGCTTCGAATGGTGCCATATTAATACTAGCATGATAACTATTGTTGTAAGAGAACTCGATCAATGGCAAATGAGAATCCCAATTACCACCAAAGTCTATCACGCATGCTCTAAGCATATCCTCCAAAGTTTGAATCGTCCTCTCAGATTGTCCATCTGTTTGGGGATGATAAGCAGTGCTTAGATTTAGTTGGGTTCCCAAAGCAGATTGCATGGTCTTCCAGAAATGAGTTGAAAATCAAGCATCACGATCAGAAATGATATCCAAAGGAACACCATGTCGTGATACAATCTCATCAACATAAATCTTTGCAAGTTTATCAGCAGATAGATCCTCGCGAATTGGAATAAAATGAGCTGATTTCGTTAAACGATCGATAACAACCCAAATCGCATCATGACCTTTAGATGTACGCATTAATTTAGTGATAAGATCCATAGCAATGTTCTCCCACTTCCAAACCGGTATCTCTGGTTGTACAAGCAAACCAGAAGGTCGTTGATGTTCAGCCTTGACTTTGAGACAAGTTAGGCATTTTGATACATACAAGGCAACATTCTTTTTCATACCCGGCCACCAGTACTGAGTACGAAGATCCTTGTACATTTTATCAGCACCAGGATGGATAGAATATCGAGACTTGTAAGATTTGTCCATTACCAAGGTGCGAAGATCGTCCTGTTTTGGAATCCACAAACGATCCTTGAAGTAGAGTAAACCATCGTCTTTCCTTTCGAGTTTAAGCTCAACCTGATGTGGTAATTCCTTACCTATCAAATTTTGTGCAACACAAAATAGTTGAGCTTGATGGACACAAGTTTGAAGATCAGATAGAGTGCGAACGGAATGAAGCTTGACTCGCTCTTTTTGACTAAGCGCATCAGCTACGACATTCGCCTTACCAGGATGGTAGCAAATCTCGCAATCATAATCACTTAAGAGCTTAACCCAACGTCGTTGTCTCATGTTCAGCTTCTTCTGATTTAGAATATGCTGGAGACTTTTGTGGTCTGTGAAAACCACACACTTCATGCCATAAAGATAGTGTCTCCAAATTTTAAGAGCGAAAACCACAGCACCTAACTAAAGATCATGAGTCGTGTAGTTCTTCTCGTGAATTTTCAGCTGTCTAGACGTATAAGCTATGACTTTACCTTGTTGCATAAGAACGCAACCAAGTCCTAGATTCGACGCGTCATAATAGACAACGAAATCATCATTTCCCTCGGGCAAAGATTGAACAGGAGCATCACAAAGCTTTTGTTTTAGGGTTTGAAACACTTCTTCTTGCTTAGGTCCCCACTCAAAAGGCTTATTCTTCTGAGTCAAAGCAATGAGTGGAACCGCAATCTTCGAGAAGTTTGTAATAAACCGTCGATAATATCCAGCAAGACCAAGAAAAGATCGAATCTCTGTAGGTGTCGTCGGTGTATTCCAATCCTTAATAGCAGCTATCTTGGATGGATCTACATGAATACCCTGCTCGTTGACTATATGACCCAAAAACTGAACTTCTTTAAGCCAGAATTCACACTTGGAGAATTTAGCCAAAAGTTGTTCCTTCTTTAGGAGTTCCAATGTCAAACGAAGGTGTTGCTCGTGATCGGCTCGAGACTTCGAATAAATGAGAATATCTTCGATGAACACAATGATGAACTTGTCTAAATAAGGTTTACAGACCCTATTCATTATGTCCATGAAGATAGCTGGGGCATTTGTCAAACCAAAAGGCATGACAGTGAACTCATAATGCCCATATCTCGTGCGGAAAGCAGTTTTGGGAATATCTTATTCGAGAACACGTAGTTGATGATACCCAGAACGCAGATCGATATTGGAAAAGCATGAAGCACCTTGCAGCTAGTCGAAGAGATCATCAATTCGAGGTAGGGGATATCGATTCTTGATGGTAAGCTTATTAAGCTCACGATAATCGATACACATTCGAAAAGATCCATCTTTCTTTTTCACAAAGAGGACAGGAGCGCCCCAAGGCGAAAAGCTCGGACGGATGAATCCTTTATCAGATAACTCTTGAAGCTGTTTAGATAACTCTTGCATCTCAGACGGTGCAAGACGATAAGGTGCTTTCGCAATCAGGTTGGCTTTGGGTACAAGGTCAATATGAAACTCGACTTGACGAACTGGGGGTAAACCAGGCAGTTCATCAGGAATCACCTCTGGATAATCCTGAACAATCGGAATATCCTGAATATTCTTGTTCTTGCTTTTCTCCTCGGTGACATGTGCCAGAAAGCAACATATCCTTTTTGTAAATAACTTTGGGCTTTCGCACACGACATGAGTTTCAATCCACCAGATGGTTTCTCGCCACGAACTTCCAGAACATCGCCAGATGAAAGAGGAATATGAATGATCTTATCGAAACAAATCACCTCTGCATGATGTTTGGTTAACCAATCCATCCCAACGATAATATCGAAACTCCCAAGTAACATCGGTGTAAGGTCAATAGGAAAAAGATGGTCATCAAGGTTCAACTGACAATCACGAATAACAGAATCAAGAACAAGAGGTTTACCAATAGCAACTTCGACAGATAAGGGTTTCCTCAGTTTAGTTCTAGGTATCGCAAGTAAAGGCTCAAAAGATAACGAAACAAAACTTCTATCGGCACCAGAATCAAAAAGAATAGATGCAGGTCGATTGTTAACAAGAAACGTACCATTGAAAACGAGGTTGTCAGCTCGAGCTTCGTTTGCATTCAGATTGAATGCTCGTCCATGAGCGGGATTCACATTCGCGTTGACATTTACATTCGGATTCGCATTCACCAATCTTGGACAGTTGTTGCGGAAGTGTCCAAACTCTCCACAATTGAATCATGAACCTGGTGGGAATCTCGCAGTATTCCCCTGAATCGGAGCTTGAACCTGGGCAACCTGATTCTGGCCTAAACGATAAATGTTGGCCAAATGCCCAAGTTTACCACACGTAGTGCATTGCTTACAATAAAGTTTGTTTTAGCATACCGAACCCCTCAAAGCCTATTTCTAAGCTATGTAAAGGATATTTAGGGTATTTTAACTTATGATCAAGTTCCGGAATGTTCGTTACTATACAAATCGGTATAGTTTCGTAGTTTGACACAACTAGTCCCTACGATCGAACAAACTTGATTTCAACACACCAAACCATCCAAAACTTATTTCTAAGTTATGTGGAGGTTATTTAAGGTATGTTAAGCCTATGTCACTATTCCGGAGTGTTTGTTGCATTAAACTGACTGCGTTTACACACCAGTTTGCGTATAACCTTCCAGAAAGCGATTTAAAGCTTGAAATCGAAATCGAATCAAATCGTAAAATCATCAAACAAAAATACACACATAATAACACCAAAACACATATAATAGCACCAAAGCACATTGTTTTATTGATAATTGACATTGTTTTACATTATACATCGATTACAGAGCACAGTTGTCACACATTGTTCCATACAAAGGAGATCTAATCTTCTGGAAGTCTCATCCACCTGACCAAATCATTGGCAACATCAGTGAAGGGGTGCTCACAGGAAGCCAATCCCAAAACATGTCTTTTTGCTGGTTTCCTATATCTCCATCAGCCAGTCAAGTACCAAGAGGCACTAAAAGACAACAGTTGGGTAGAAGCCATGCAAGAGGAGCTCCAACAGTTTAGAAGACAACAAGTATGGGAGCTTGTACCACTGCCAGAGGGTGTGAGTCCTATTGGCATAAAGTGGGTCTTCAAAAATAAAACTGATGAAAGGGGTATTGTTGTCAAGAATAAAGCTAGGCTTGTGGTTCAAGGGTTCAGACAGGAAGAGGGCATTGACTATGATGAAACATTTGCCCCTGTAGTAAGATTAGAAGCTATCAGATTATTCATGGCCTTTGCTGTCAACCACAACATAAAGGTGTTTCAAATGGATATCAAATGTGCATTCCTCTATGGTAAGATTCAAGAAGAGGTATATGTGTGTCAACCTCCAGGATTTGAGGATCCATCTAATCCAAATCATGTCTACAAGCTAAATAAAGCTTTGTATGGCCTGAAACAAGCACCAAGAGCCTGGTATGAAACTCTTTCCACCTTTCTACTTTTCATTGGTTTCACAAGAGGTAAAATAGACAAAACACTGTTTTTAAAATGGAGAGGGAAAGACTTGATGATTGTCCAGATTTATGTGGATGACATCATTTTTGGAAGCACATGTTCTAGAATGTGTGAAGAGTTTAGACAACTCATGACAGCTGAGTTTGAGATGAGTGCAATGGGTGAACTCCAGTGCTTTCTTGGTCTCCAAGTAAGGCAACTGCAAAATGGCACTTTCATCCATCAAAGCAAATATGCCAAAGAACTTTTAAATAAATTTGAGATGGATGATTGTAAACCATGCAGTACACCCATTGCAACCACAAAAATAGTCATGTTTGATGAAAAGGATGATTTGGTTGATCAAACTCTATATAGAAGCATGATTGGGTCCTTATTGTACCTAACTGCATCTAGGCCAGACATCATGTTTGCAACATGTGTTTGTGCAAGATCCCAATCAGCCCCTAGAAAGTCAAACCTTATTGCTTTAAAAAGGATATTCAGATACCTAAAAGGTGCACCCACACTTGGTATCTTGTATCCAGCTGATGGAAATATCAAGCTTTCAGGTTTCTCAGATAGTGACTTTGCTGGATGTGACAAGACAAGGAAGTCCACTTCAGGAGGGTGCCAATTCCTATGCAGTTGCTTAGTGTCTTGGCAAAGCAAAAAGCAAGCAGCTGTTTCCACATCCATTGCTGAGGCAGAGTATATAGCTGCTGCAAGCTGTACAGCCCAACTGCTATGGCTTCAAAATTAATTGCTGGATTTTGGTATCACTGCCCTAAAGACACCTCTCATGTTGGACAGTCAGGCAGCAGAAAATATCATCAAAAATCCAGTATCCCATTCAACCACCAAGCACATTGATACCAGACATCACTTTGTGAGGGATTGCTATGAAAAATGTTTGATTTCTCTGCATCATGTTCCAACTAAAGATCAGTTGGCAGATGTGCTAACAAAAGCATTAGACACATCCACCTTTGAAAGCTTGATCTCTAGGATTGGCATGCTGAACATGGAATAACAAGCAAAATATTGTTTTTCTATGAATAAAAGCATTAAAATGTTTTCAGAAAATCAAATTTCCATCCTTAAAAAATAGCTAAAAATGAAATTTTCATTAAATCCTTAAAAGTCTACCATAACAACTGTTTTTTGTTCAAACATCTGTTTTGATAATTTTGTCCATTGCTGAAAGTCAACCACCATTTATCTCATTTCCTTGTTAATCAATTTTGTTCAAAATCAGTGTTTTAACCCACTGATAGGCTATCCACTGATAGTCATAAAATCAGCCACTATTCTCATTATAACCGTTGCAACCACTGATACTTGTTCCATCAGTGGTTTCCTTAACAACAGTCTTCCATTCATCATCGGTGGTTGACACGTGGACAGTACTTGTCGGTCAGATCTTTTGTAACCGCTGCCACGTCAGCATTCATTTTTTCCCTTTAAAAAACCCTGATCAAAACCCCAAACAGGGTTTTCACTTTCGAATCAAATTCAAAATTCTTTTCTCAAAGCAGTTACCATCTATTTCTCTTAAATCACTCATCTTCTTCTTCCTCTCGCACACATACTTAAATCATCATCTTCATCCTCTCATAAATTACTCAAATGGCCACAGAAATTCCATTCAAAGCTCCTCACAATTACTTGGGTCTATTGACAAAACCAAGCCATACCGACACTTTCAATTCTGTCATTGATGCTCTTTCGTCCTTAAAGTACAAAACTTTGTTGACTTCTGATGCTTCGGTTTACCTGGAAACCCAGCAAGAATTTTGGAAGAATGCGAAACTTGAATCTCAAGATAAAACGCCCATAGCCATCACTTCTTCGATAAAGGCTGTACCAGTTAAAATCACACCACAAACTCTGTCAGGGGTTTTTGAACTAGATGATCTTCAAGGTAAAACTTCTTTTCCTAAAACAGAGTATCAAACAGATTTTTTAGAAAGAGGGTATGAGGAGGAGATGAAAAAGGACACCTTACAAAAAGGTAGTTTTCCTCCTGCAACAAGATTTTTATTTCATACTCTGCTAATGTGTGTTTCCAATAAGACCACTGCTTTCAATGAAATTCCATTGAAGATCCAATACCTAGGTTATGTTATTTTAAATGAAGAAAATTTTAACTACTCCCAGGAGATCTTCAATGATTTGGTCAAAAATGTTAATAAAAAATCCTTTTTGTTGTTCCTAAGGTTCTTAAGCTTTTATTTTCAAAAGAAATTTGCAAAGGATAATTTTCATGTGCTTATCCAAGGTGAACCTTGTCAAATAAATGGCCTAACACCTGAAACATTTACAAGGCTATCAAAAGTTTCCAAAACACAAGCAGAGGCTCCTGAGCAGACTTTAGCAGCTACCACTGCTCCTCAGGCACCTGCTGCTGAGCCGACTGCTCAAGGTGATCATAGCAGCAAAGCAACTCTTGTGAAACCCACACCTAAAATCACAAAAAGACCAAAACAGAAAAAATCCCAAAAGCCCCCCAAACCTACAAAAAAGGCAACTTTGGAAGATGAGATCCCAGAGCAACTGTTAGTGACAACACAAAATTCACCAGAAACCACTGCTGCTACTTCCTCACAGCAGATGGTAGAAAGATCTCAACCTGAGCCTCAAACACCTCCTGCTTCTTCTAAAAAAGAACAGGTTGTAAGAACAGGGACACCACAATATCATGCTCTGGAATCACTTGATTCCATCATCCACAGCCCACTGCCCGGGGCATGTTCGCTTTCTACACCTCTCCTCACTTCTCAAATTCCACCACAAACAAAACTTTTGTTGGATGCACTTGATATAGCTCAAACAGAAATCAGTTCCTCTCAACCACCTCTGAGAGCATGTCACCACAAGTGACTGAGTCTGAGCTCCCTATCATTGCTAACCCACCAACAATTGAGGAGGTTACACCCCTTGAGTTACATGTAACTCATGGTGGTAGTTCAAGTGAAGCAGCTACTACAAGTGCTGAACCCACTGGTTTGCACTTGGACAGTAGTTTCATCAATCAGACTTCCTTGAAGGTAATTTCTTCTTTGGGAACTCGAGTGTTTCTAGTATTCACTGGCTCACTTGAAAGGGTTACTCATACTGAAGGAAGAAGTCCCCATTACCAAGACAA
The DNA here is from genome assembly GCA_030545235.1 of Helianthus tuberosus. Lineage (NCBI taxonomy): Eukaryota > Viridiplantae > Streptophyta > Magnoliopsida > Asterales > Asteraceae > Helianthus > Helianthus tuberosus. The sequence continues at coordinate 63,727,554 of CM060366.1, read as the reverse complement.
AGGGGCATCAGTGGATGATTTTTGGGATACATTCCCTAAGTCAACCAGTGTTACAACCACTGACAGTGGGAAATCAGATGATCCCATTAAGTTGGGTGATGGTTTAATGTATCGAGAAATGAGGGATAGATTTGACAAACTTGATACATCTGTTGCAGAAATCAAAGACATGTTGCAACAGTTGTTGAAAGCACAAAAGGTACCATCCATTGCTGCACCAACTCCAACAGCTACTCCATCATCTGCTCCTACTTCCAATGAACTCTGGAGTTTATTTCAACCTATGCTGCACCAACAAAGAGAATATGCTGATCAGCAACATGAGATACAAGTTCAAAAGATCAGAAATATAATGGAAGCAAGGTTTAAAGATACACAAGCAGACATCAAGGCAATCAAGGCCCATCTGCTTAACACCACTGGCACTGCTCCTCCCACAATAATATTTGTTGATAATCCTCCACCCAATGATGCTAAAAAGGGGGAGAAAATGAGGCAGTTGAAGAAAAAGGGATATGAAGATGGTCTGTACATTGCACCAGATAATTCAAGTATGCTTGCAGACATCCCTAAGCCAGATGGATCCAAAAAGGTTGATGTAACCTTAAATGTTATTGCTGATGCAAATGCAAGAGTGAAAAAGGATTTGGAGGCAAAAGGAAAATCAAAGTTTGAGCAGGAGAAGAAAGTCTTTATGGAGTTGGAAGTACAGGGTGTTTCTGAGCCACAGGATGAAGAAAGTCCTTAGCCTAAAAGAAAACAACCCACAAGAAAAGTGAGGCAACCCAAATCCATACCTTCCAGAGCCACAAAACATGCTCCCCAAACTCCTAAAAGCTCCACTCATCAACCTTCAAAACCAGCAGATGTTGAAACACCTGTTGTATCAACTGCTGTTGGTACTTCAGTGGTTTCAACAGCTGTTAAACCAACAGCTGCCACCACTACATCAACACACACTTCAACCACTGCCCCCACCAAAAATCTCATCACCACCAAAAACATCCTCACCACAAAAGCCACCTGCCAAAAAGCAGAAGACAGCTGATGACACATCATCAGTTGTAATAACAACAGTGGTTGAAACACCAGTTGTTTCAACAGCTGTTAGTCAGCCACCTTCCACTTCAATCACCACCACTCAAACCACTACTTCTCAACCCACCAAAACACCACGAACCTCTCCTAAACCAAAAAGGAGAAGGATAATCTTGGAACATGATGATTCTTCACCACCTCCAACATCTTCACAACCATTGACACTTGTTACCATTCCAAACCCTGTTCCACTCTTTTCAGCACAAGTCTTCAATCCAAAAACACTGCCATTACTGCTGCAGGTGTCCAGTATCCATTAGAGCTTATAGCAGTCAGAGAGGAGATCAAATCCTTCTACTCTGAAGATGACCCTGCTAAAAGGAGTTTACCATCTCCTCAAGGATATCCTAGGCCTAAAAATATTGAAGAATATTTGAAGCTAAAGGCTCAACAAGCAGAGGATATCTCTAAAAGAAACTCACAAGGAAAATCTGACAAGGAGATTCTGATGCGTGTTAGGTGTATATGTAGGTTTAAGTATATTTTAAGCCCTTTTTACACTTTCTTTAGCCAAGTTTTAAATTTATAAAACACGATATTTACTAACACTAAACACACATAAGGGCAAGTGCACCCATCGTGAGCGTAGTATCGTGTTGGTAAGATACCGAGGTCGTCAAAGGACACAAGAGCTTTTAGTACCGGTTTATCCTCAACGTCTAATCAAATCAAAAAGTTTAGAAAAATGTTTTAAACTAAGAAAAATAAAAACTAACTAAAATGCTGAAAATAAAAATAAAAATAAAAACAGATAGACAAGATGAATCACTTGGTTCCGACTCGTGTATAGTGTAACATTTGATTATTTCCGTACTTTTGCACTTATTTAAGAGATTATCTTAGTTATTGAAGTAGGCCCCTCTTTTGAAGGTGACGTTACCCTCAACCAAGTAGTTTGAGTCAGCAAGGATACAATCCTAAAGGGTCGGATTATTGAAAGATAATTAATTAAGTTATTATTGCAAATTATGGTCTGCCCCTCTTTTGAAGGTGACGTTACCCTCGCCTAAGTAGTCTGAGTCAGCAGGGACACAGTCCTAAGTAGCCGGGTTATAGTATTAATAGTAGTTTAACTTATGAGGGGATCAAAGAGTTTAGACCCCCGCCATCCAATACCGTTAAGTTTTGAAGGAGGTCCTACTAAATTTGACCCAGGTCCCTTGCAGGATCTCTAAACGCTGAACAACGGCAAGACTCTTACCAAACCGTTCCCTTAACCCCCAACCAGGTAGCCAACATACCTCCATATAGAACGTGGAGATATGAATGGTGAAAATCTTTTATTTTATATAGACAGTAAAATAATGCCAAGACACCACGGACAAACGATAAAGAAGAATCACCTTCAACATAAGAAACTAGTTATTAAAGTCATTAATACATAACCAATTAAAAAGTGCGAAAAGATTAAAAATAAAAAGTATTACACTAGACACTTATCTTCACCAAGTGATGTAAGAGACTTAGGCAAACATGGCCTTGATTGTCAAGAACTCTTACGATCAATCTTGGATCCCGAGACGACTCACACATTCTACGATGGACAATGGATGATGATGGTGGATGATGGTGTTATGGTGGTGGTGGGTGGTGGGTGAAGTGTGAGAGAGGTGGTGTGCCAAGGGATGGTTTGAGCTTGAGCCAAGCCCTCCTATTTATAGGCTGAACAGAAGCTCGGGCACGGCCCCGTGTCCAGTGGGCATGGCCCCGTGTCCACATCCTTCTCTTTTTTCATTTATTGCAGCTTGTCTTATTAGTTGACCACACCCCCGTGTCCGCTGAGCACGACCCCGTGTGCAGAAGCATATCTGTACTATGAAGATTTGCCTGGATTCTGTGAATCTTATAGTTGACCACGGCCCCGTGCCCGCTGAGCATGGCCCCGTGGTGGGCAATAGAAGCTTCTACCACTTTGTCTTTTCTGCTGACACTTGGGCACGCCCCCGTGCTGGCTGAGCACGGGGCGTGTTCAGTCTTCTGTCTTCTGTCTTCTTGTTTTTCTTGGGAAAATGTTGTCGTGGGGTCGGGCATGTCACGTTTGTTCCTTTTCTTGTATTTATGTTAAATTTTGCTGTCTTTTTGCTTCTTTTGTTAATTTGAGCTCATTTATTCCTGAAAATACAAAAGGAAGACAAAAGCACACTTTTTCCAACATTAGTACTAAAAAAGGGTTAGTTTTATGCCACAATTGATGTAATTTATATGTTGCATTTTGCACACATCAAATACCCTCACACTTGAATCTTTGCTTGTCCTCAAGCAAAACTCTTTATAATGTAGCTTTACACTCCCAAATGGAATGGGTAGAAGAGAAAGTTTTTTTGGGCTTGTCATAGAGTGTCAGGATTTCCAAGATTCTTCATTAAGTTTTATTTTTATTTATTTACAATCATATTCGTCATGATTTATTTAAAACTTTTCATAAGATAAATTACTTATTAGGGCATAACATGCCTCTTTAAAATTCTATTTATATACAAGTTCACATACCTCACGGGGATCACTCAACACTCGGCCGAAAATGTATTTTTGTGGATTCACTCGAGAGCGACGTGGAACTTTCTCCTACCATAAGCTTGCCAAGCAATCAATCCTCCTCCTTTTTAACTATATACCTTTGTAAATATCAAGAGGACTTTTTGGGTGAAGGGTTAGGCTTGGGTTAAAGGTAGGTGGTTGGGTTAGTGGTTAGTAGAAAAAAAGGGCGAAAAGCGTAACAAGCGTCGGTTTTCGTTATGACTTTTTTTTTTTTTGCAACTTTTATTTTGATGAAGCTTTTGTTCAAACAAAGTTATTTTTAATAAACTTGTTTGTTTATTTTCTTTTGCTTCATCATCAACATTTTTTTTTCAAAAGTCATACGAAAAAAAAACCGAGCTAGTTACTAAAACAAAGGGTTAAAAATGAAAAAAAGTTTTGGTGGGTAAAAGGGTGTTTGGTTTGGGTTATGAAATGAAAAGGTTTAGGCTCAAAAGGGCTAACTAGGGGGATTTTGGGTAGTTGGTAAAAAAAAAAATAAAAAATAATGGTGTAGAAATAAAAAGGGTTAGTCCTAATGCCTCCATCATTTACTTACTCGGGTTTAAGTTGGTAAGGACCGGGTATGTATCGTCGTGGCAAGTTCTAGAGTCGTAAGAACCAAGCGGCTATTCACACAAGAAACGAAAAATGAGCATTTAGTTTAATGATGTGTAATTGTATGCTCAATAAAGGCTCAAAACTCACTTTTGTAGGAATGGGTTTTTATGTGATCAAGTATATATAATCAAATTTTAACTAAGCTTGTCATGCCTTTTCATAATTTTCTTAAGTTGGTTCTTTTTATCACGACGCTATCGGTTGTAAATTTATAAAAATATAACTTTTTTAGAATTTGAAATTCCCAAGTTAAACCTAGACAAGTAAAAAAAATTGAAAATTTGGGGTGATTAGCGGTTCCAATAGAGTTTCGTGTAAGGCTTGTATTTAGGACTTGCAAGATTCAATCTTTTAGCATACCCCCCCCCCCCCCACACTTAAATTACACATTGTCCTCAATGTGTCCCAAAAATAAGTTTTTAGGTTGATTGAATGTGTAAAAAGGTGTGAAAAAGCAAAAGTTTTGTGTTACTGGGCGCTGAACACGGCCCCGTGTTGTCCGGGCACGGCCCCGTGTTCAAGTGCCAGTAACAAAATTGAATCAAGAGAAACAGAAGCCTGGACACGGGGGCGTGTTGGGTGAGCACGGCCCGTATCCAGTTTACCTGAACTTGGTATTTCTGCAGACTGTGCAGCACGGGGCCGTGTTGGGCGGACACGGCCCGTGCCGAACTTACTGTAAACGAAGAAATTTTGTCGGATGGTCCTGTTTTCCTGCATGGGGTGCTGGTTCATGCTTCCCTTGTTTCCTTTGCCATCGCAAGTGTGTTTTATTCCTGAAAATTAAAACTAACTAGAAAACATAAAGATTAATCTAAACTAAACTAAGGATAGTTCCGCGGAATGCCTCCGTGGTGCGCCACGTTTATAAGGGTCCTTGGCTAGACCCAAAGCCTGGTCATATGTTACCCAAGTGGGATGTTTTTCATCCCATGCTACACCGTCGGAGAGCGTCATCCAAACTTGAGTCTATGACCTTCATGTAGTTGACCGGGTCTTCGTCCTCTACTCTCTTTCCACATTCAAACTTCACTTCCTTGTCCCCAAACTTCAATGTTAGTGTTCCGTCATTCATATCCACCACTGTTTGGGCAGTGGCTAGAAATGGCCTCCCGAGGATGAGAGGGACATCGGTGTCTTCCTCCATGTCTAGGATGACAAAGTCGGTCGGGAAAACGAAATTGTCAACTTTGACCAATAGATTTTCAGCGACACCTTGTGGAAATTTGACGGATCTGTCAGCTAGTTGTATACTCATCTTTGTAGGGCTCGTTGTTCCTAGGCCGAGTCGTTTGAACATCGATGTGGGCATGAGGTTAATGCTAGCCCCAAGATCGGCTAATGCATTACGAATGGGGGAATCCCCGATCGAGCAAGGAATCGTGAAGCTTCCGGGATCAATTTTCTTTTGTGGGAGTTTGTTGAGTACTAAGGCGGAGCATTCTTCGCCTAAGTTAACTAATTGCAATGATTCAATCTTCCTTTTGTGAGTGAGGAAGTCCCTCATAAATTTTGCATATTTAGGCATTTGGGTCAGGACCTCAATAAAAGGAATATTAACATGCAATTGTTTTAGTAAATTTTCGAACTCTGCGAATTGCTCATCGGTCTTTTGACGAATTAACCGACCGGGGTACGGAACCGGAAGAGCCTTAGTGGGTTCTTGAGTTGGTGGAGAAGCCGTTTCTAGTTGGGGTCCGGGTGGAGTCGTGGTTTGGCTGGATTGGCCCTTCTCCGCTGGAGGTAATGGAGCCTCCTCGGGACCTACGGTTCGGTTTCTTATTGTGATGAGATGTACTTGGGCCTTTGGGTTGGTTTCGGTATTGCTTGGTAACGCGCCTTGTGGTCTCTCGGAGAAATTTTGAGCTACTTGATTTAATTGTTTTTCGATGTTTTGAATGCTAGCTTGTTGATTTCTAAAATTCGATTCCAATTATTGAAATCGATCCGAGTTTTTCTTTTCGGTTTCGGAGATGAGGCGAGATACAGTATATTCAAGCCTTTCTCTTCCACCTTGTTGTTGAGAAAAATTTTGTGGTTGTTGAAAGTTAGTTCGTTGGTTTTGTTGGTTACTACTATTGCCGGGATCTCTCCAACCAAGGTTAGGGTGGTTACGCCATCCTTGGTTGTAGTTACCCGTTGGTGGACCCGACGGCCTAGGTCTATTGTCAATGTAGTTTACCGTTTCCGTTTGATCATCAACTTCTTTCACACAACTCCAATTTTCATGTGGTCCACCACACCCTTCACAAGCCATAACCGAGGCCATTTTAGCCATTTCTAATTTTTTTTTATTTTTGAAGAAAGGGCCTCGATTTGGGCTTGTAAAGAAGTGCTTTCATCAACCTTATGGGCGCCGGGGCAATAGATTTATTACCTCGGGGAGTGTGCCACTGAAAATTGGTTTGAGCAATTTCCTCAATTTGATTATATATTTCATTCGGGCGACGGTTACCTAGAAGTCCCCCGGAGCTAGAATCAAGTGTTTGTCTTGTGTGTGGCAGCAACCCATTGTAGAAAGTGGATACTTGTTGCCACACCGCTAGACCGTGATGAGGACACTTTCTTAGTAGCTCCTTGAACCTTTCCCAAGTTTCATATAAGGATTCCCCATCCTCTTGTGAGTATGTATTAATTTCAGTCATTAATTTAGCCGTTTTAGCAGGAGGGAAATACTTATATAGAAACTTTTGGGCTAGTTCATCCCAGGTGTTTACCGAGCCAACTGGGAGGGTGTTAAGCTAAGCCTTAGCTCGGTCTTTTAGCGAAAATGGAAACATTCGAAGGCGGATGGCGTCATGTGATGCTCCATTGATCCGAAAGGAATCACATATTTCTAAGAAATTAGTAATATGTAGATGGGGATCCTCGTCCGCAATCCCATGAAAGGTCGCGGAGTTTTGAAGCATCTGTATCAAATGTGGTCGAAGTTCGAAGTTATTGGCTTCGACATTCGGTGCATTGATAGCGGCGCCGAGATTACCTACTGTGGGCCGTAGGTAATCCATGAGGGTACGTTGGTCCGCCATTGGAAGTGGGTCCCCCGAAACTTTCTCTTGATTTTTAGCTTTAAGTCTTTTTCTGAGAAAGCGTTCGGGTTCTTCTAGAGGTTCTTTTATGTCTCTACTAGAACTGGAGCTCATGCACTACGTAGAAAGTTCAAATGTGGTGCCTGGGTCCCTAATCCTGCAATAAAAACAGAAAAGAACGTAGGTCAGAAGGTTCACCACGGCCCCGTGCTCAGTGAACACGGCCCGTGGTTGGAGGTACAGTGTTTGTTTCCCGGATCCCTGTTACTGGGAGTTGGACACGGCCCCGTGTTGCACCGACACGGCCCCGTGCTCAGCTCTCTGTAACTCGGAAAATAAAAACTGCCAGTGATAGTGCTGGGCACGGCCCGTGTCCGACCAGGCACGGCCCGTGCTGAGCTCTGCATAAACAGAAAAACTAAGAAAAATACTAAAAAAATGGAAAATAAGAAAAAATGATTAGGCCGTTGATTCCTAACTTTCTTAAAATCCTTGTGTCCCCGGCAACGGCGCCAAAAACTTGATGCGTGTTAGGTGTATATGTAGGTTTAAGTATATTTTAAGCCCTTTTTACACTTTCTTTAGCCAAGTTTTAAATTTATAAAACACGATATTTAGTAACACTAAACACACATATGGGCAAGTGCACCCATCGTGAGCGTAGTATAGTGTTGGTAAGATACCGAGGTCGTCCAAGGACACAAGAGCTTTTAGTACCGGTTTATCCTCAACGTCTAATCAAATCAAAAAGTTTAGAAAAATGTTTTAAACTAAGAAAAATAAAAACTAACTAAAATGCTGAAAATAAAAATAAAAATAAAAACAGATAGACAAGATGAATCACTTGGTTCCGACTCGTGTATAGTGTAACCTTTGATTATTTCCGCACTTTTGCACTTATTTAAGAGAATATCTTAGTTATTGTAGTAGGCCCCTCTTTTGAAGGTGACGTTACCCTCAACCCAGTAGTTTGAGTCAGCAAGGATACAATCCTAAAGGGTCGGATTATTGAAAGATAATTAATTAAGTTATTAATGCAAATTATGGTAGGCCCCTCTTTTGAAGGTGACGTTACCCTCGGCTAAGTAGTCTGAGTCAGCAGGGATACTGTCCTAAGTAGCCGGGTTATAGTATTAATAGTGGTTTAACTTATGAGGGGATCAAAGAGTTTGGACCCCCGCCATCCAATACCGTTAAGTAATGAAGGAGGTCCTGCTAAATTTGACCCAGGTCCCTTGCAGGATCTCTAAACGCTGAACAACGACAAGACTCTTACCAAACCGTTCCCTTAACCCCCGACCAGGTAACCAACATACCTCCATATAGACCGTGGAGATATGAATGGTGAAAATCTTTTATTTTATATAGACAGTAAAATAATGCCAAGACACCACGGACAAACGATAAGGAAGAATCACCTTCAACATAAGAAACTAGTTATTAAAGTCATTAATACATAACCAATTAAAAAGTGCGAAAAGATTAAGAATAAAAAGTATTACACTAGACACTTGTCTTCACCAAGTGATGTAAGAGACTTAGGCAAACATGGCCTTGATTGTCAAGAACTCTTACGATCAATCTTGGATCCCGAGACGACTCACACACTCTACGATGGACAATGGATGATGGTGGTGGATGATGGTGTTATGGTGGTGGTGGGTGGTGGGTGAAGTGTGAGAGAGGTGGTGTTCCAAGGGATGGTTTGAGCTTGAGCCAAGCACTCCTATTTATAGGCTGAACAGAAGCTCGGGCACGGCCCCGTGTCCAGTGGGCACGGCCACGTGTCCACATCCTTCTCTTTCTTCATTTATTGCAGCTTGTCTTATTAGTTGACCACGCCCCCGTGTCCGCTAAGCACGACCCCGTGTGCAGAAGCATATTTGTACTATGAAGATTTGCCTGGATTCTGCGAATCTTATAGTTGACCACGGCCCCGTGCCCGCTGGGCACGGCCCCGTGGTGGGCAATAGAAGCTTCTACCACTTTGTCTTTTCTGCTGACACTTGGGCACGCCCCCGTGCTGGCTGAGCACGGGGCGTGTTCAGTCTTTTGTCTTCTTGTTTTGCTTGGGAAAATGCTGTCATGGGGTTGGGCATGTCACGTTTGTTCATTTTCTTGTATTTATGTTAGATTTTGCTGTCTTTTTGCTTCTTTTGTTAATTTGAGCTTATTTAATCCTGAAAATACAAAAGGAAGATAAAAGCACACTTTTTCCAACATTAGTACTAAAAAAGGGTTAGTTTTATGCCACAATTGATGTAATTTATATGTTGCTTTTTGCACACATCAATTCAAAGACACTATCAATTCCTGCTTGCTCAAGTCAGTACTTTGGAGAGGTTTTCAAAAGATCTCTGTCAAAAGTTATCAGAAAGATATGATGAGAGCCTGAGAAAAGACTACATTGAATACATTGTGGATTTCAAGAAATACAAGGCAGATAAGGCTCAATACAAAGAATGGACTCTTGCTGAGCTTAAAGAGGAGTTAGAAAGAATTGAAAAAATGAACAAAGACAAAATTAAACATACTCCTCCTGTTTGGACAAAATACAAGAAAAATATACCTGATAAGGTGTTAAAGCTAAAGAGAATGAATGAGGAACTTATTGCTGCTGATTTTGGGTCAAGGAATCAGGTGACAAGGTGGAAAGAAGAATAAGTCATGGCCAGTTACAAAAATTTGGAAGAATTGAGAAAGAAAAATCCAAATGTTCCTCAAAAGCCTGACTATCCTGAAGCAGAGGTTCCAGTGAGACAAAAACTGCCCAACAGGAGATCCACTGCTCCACCTGCTGCCATCATTTATCAAAGAAGGAGACAAAAGCAGATGGATGCAGAAACACCAGAAGATGTAGCAGCAGGGGATGCCATTATCAAAATGGTCCTGAAGCAGATGATAGCTGAAAATCCTGAACTTGCTAAAGCTCAAAGCACTGCTCAGCCAGTTATCATCAGGCCACCATCTCCAAACTCATCTGCAATAAAAACTCTCCCAAGAAACCCACTGGATTCAAAAATACTAAAGTGGAAATCTGACAAACAGACCCACGTATTGACTCAGATCAAATCCAGTGGTGAAGTGAAGAAAATATCAAAGGAACAAGCACTGGGCCTAGGTGTTGAAGATCTGCAAGATCTCCTTGATCTTACACTGTGCAGGGATGAGGATGACACGGATTCTATGGACTTTGAATTACAATTCAAAGGACAAGTCAGGTAACTGTTGATGAGGCAATAAAGATCCTAAATAACGAAGGGTTTTGGCATCATCTGTTCTAGGGGGAGATTGTTGGGATTGAACCCTACCAAAGGAACAGTTGATAAAGCCATAACTGGGTCAGAGCAGTGGATCTAGAATAAGCAGATGTTTGTATTCTATTCTCTCCCCTTGAAAGTGGTTCTAACAACTGATGACCTTAATCCACTGATCGCTTACAACAACCGCTGTCTTACAACAACTGATCAAGCCTAAAGACTGATGAAGACTAAAGTCCTGTTGCTCAATCTACTGATATGGGTCAAGCACTGCTGAAGATATAAAGTACTGTTGGAGTCATAACAGTGGAAGAAGAAAGCAGTAGTTTAGTTTATTCCTTTGTAATGTAAGGTAATCAGTAGTTGTGATAACAATGCTTGTATAGATCAGTAGTTACAAGTTGTTAGGAGGTTAGATATCACTTTCATGGTGACGTCAGCCAAGATGCTTCAGTGGTTTGCTCGTGCCTATAAATAGAACAGTACCCTGTACTGTTCTATTAGCTCTTTCATCACTTGTCTTCCTGTACGAACAAAGCATTGTGAGCTCAGGCTGAGGGGGAGTTTGTAATACATGCATGCAAGTTGTAATTGGAGATTGAGATAAATTTAATCATTCGGTTCAATGTTAAACATGTGTGTTGAAAGCATTTCTCCTATTTGATTGTGTGTGAAAGTTTGTTTCCATTTAGTTTCCGCTGCAATTACTTGTTCATCTTCTTTATTTTCAAACAAAAACACAATCATAAGAAACTTAGATCCTAACAACCCGCAACACAGTCTTATAAAATTGTAACAACCTCGTTTTTCCTCCGGAATTTCTCGTTTTTTCATTTGGTAGCTAATCTAATTCTACAAAATCCGAAGTCAATCTATTAGGCTGACCATTGTGATGTAGTGTCGCGTTGGCTTGTTAATGGCCCAAACTTCGCCTCAGGGCAACGGCGGAGCTACATAGAGAGGATCGATGTCACCAAACACCAACATATTTCACGTGTTATATAAAACACGTCACAAAAAATTTTCGAACAACATCAGTTTTTTTTTACAATTGACTCTATTAATTTTAATAAAAAAAATAAATAATTGACCACATTATATATATATTATATATATATATTATTTACGAAGGATGATGAATAGTAACTTTATTATTATAATAATATAAAGTTTTTTATTATTTTTTACTTAATATATTATAATTAATATTAAGCACCCCCGTGTTGCAGCGGGGGCGAACACTAATGCCACACTACTGCCAGCAACCACCGACGCTGAAGTTGCGACATGTTAATGCGAAGAAATTAAACCGAAACGTAAAACATAGAATAAAATAACAAAGTTGATCTAGGACTCGCGCGTTACGATGAACCCGTGTCTATTTTTTCCCGTTTGACAGGTTCATCGTAATCTATATATAATATGTATCATTACCACTATACAAACCATAATGCATACATTACAACAACCATTGCATCAATATGTTGCAAATTATATTTATACAAGATTTTGGCTAAATTAATTAGATTATTATAAATAATATTAATTTACAAATAAAACAACAAAACTTTGAATGGATCAAACCGATTGAATTCGGTAAGATAATGAAACCATTATTTGATTAGGGTACAACCATTTAAGCACAATTTACAACCATACATACATACAAAACAGATTGAATTTGATAAGATAATGAAACCATTATTTGATTAAGGTACAATAATTTAAGCACAATTTATAACCATAGATGCATGCAAATATTACAAAATAATAGTATATAAATAGTTGATTATTATATTTACTTTTACTAACATATTTTTAACTTTTGTTTTCCTTGTTTAAAACTATATAATGTTTCTTTTACCATTTTTTTATATTTTTTTCTTTTTTTAAACATATATTAAAACATTATTTTTATAATAATATATAGCTTTTATAAATTTTTTATTTAATATATTATAATAGTTTATTATTATATTTACTTTTAATAACATATTTTCAACTTTTTTTCCCTTTTTTAGAACCACATAAAATTTCTTTTACCATTTTTCTTAATTTTTTTTTCCTTTTTAAGCATATGTTAATTTATCAATTAATTTGATACTTCTTTAACAATTTACGTTTATAATTTTTTTCAAAAACTCAAGTATGTAGTTGCTCTTGATTTTTCCCTCAACATTCCGTTATAAATTTTGTTAAAAACGAAGTTGTACTCAAAATAAAGTATTTATTTGGTATCATAAAACGGTACGATGATAACTAAACAGTTCTAATGGTTTGGCTTTCTAAACAACATGTTTTATTTTTAAATCATGTTTGTTTTACATTATCAATTGTTCGTTTCCGCCGCAACGCGTGACGTAAAAAACTAGTTGGAATGAAAAATTATATGTATTTTGTTACTGAAAAAGAAATTCTATAAATGTATTCCATATTTTTATAGTTTATTAGTTAAGGCCAATTATTTTTTTTGAACGGCTTACTAGCACACCATAAGGATTGAATCCCTGACCTACTACTACTCTAAACTCTATCTAACTCATCAACATCACTGGACTATGTCAATGTCTTATTGTTATGTTTTTAACCCAATAATAACTAAATAAAGGCCCAATCAATTAATTATGATTGCTTAACCTAATAAAAAAAGTTCGGCAGAGACGAACTAAGAGTCATTAGACGAAGTGAAGAGTCGCGAGACAAACATAAGTAGAGAAGAGTCACGAATGGTGTAACTTAGGGACGGTTCCGTTGGAACTCATGATACAATAACGATCAATTCTGAAATTATGATCACAGAGGAACCAGGAATGATTAAACAAGATGTTTCTACAAGTACATTGTACTTTTATTATGATATCAGGCTTTTTATGCTATTCAATTTGACTCGACCCAAAAATTTTGACACCAGCTTGTTATAAATCCAAATACCAAAAAATGACACAATAGAAAAAAAAAAAATTAGTTCCCCCACTGCCTCAGGGACGCCGTAGCCGGGCACCAAAGAAGGCTTTGCCAAGCCTTTAACAAGGCAACAATAGTTGGAAAAGGGGGCTCACCCCAAAAAACTATCAGTTGAATTTTTTGAAAAAAAAAATAATAATTTGTTTAACCATTTTACTTATACATATCATTCAAACGTCAATTGTTTTTATCATCGATCTAAATCCTGCTTTCGGTGTCACAACCCCCGACCCTACCCTGGGCGGGAGTTGTGAGCAAATACAGGTGGTACGGGTGTTTATTAATTTCGCACATGAAAATTTCATCAGGGCCATAGTTAGAAAAAATTCAGAGTTTGTATAGAGATAAATCCTAGTGGAGATACAATAGGAAGTTTATTTGGCTAGGAAGGCTAGGAAGTGATCTTGACCATCCATTTAGTTAATCAAGGGCTAAGATTAAATGATGGAAATTGAAGGGAATAAAAGAGGCGCGTGAGTTTGTTTAGGGGCATTCTAGTCAATCCAAAGCAATAGTTTATCTCTCCTCCAATTCCCCCCATTTTTAAATGTTAATAACTCTTTCATACGACATTATTTTTTTATAAAAATTGCACCAAAAAAACGAGCGTTTTTTTATCTTTAAAACAAGTATACTATTGCTATATTTTCGATTTTTTTTTTGAAAACCCAGTTGCGTAAAACGCAATGGAAAAAACCCAGTTGCGTAAAACGCAAAGGAAAAAAAAACCTAAAAATGACATTTTTCTAAAACGCAATGCACCAAAAACACAAAGAAATGTCTTATTTGTTAAACGCAATGGCCAGAAAACACAAAGAAATGTGTTATTTCTAAAACGCAATAGCCTAAAAACTCAAAAGAAAATGTAGTTTCTAAAACGCAATGCACTGAAAAACATAAAAATGTGTTTTACCATAACGCAATGCACCAAAAACACAAACAAATGTCTTACTTATAAAACGCAATGGCCAGAAAACACTTAAAATGTCTGTTTTCTAAAACGCAATGGACTGAAAAAAGCATAAAAATGTGATTTACCTAAAACGCAATAACTAAAAACACTTCAAAAATGTGTTTATCTAAAACTCTAAAACGCTATAGCCAAAAAACACATAAAAATGTCTTATTTATAAAACGCAATGACCTAAAAACACAAAAGAAAGTGTATTTTCTAAAACGCAATGGACTGAAAACAAATAAAAATGTGTTTACCTAAAACGCAATGAACTAAAAACACTTCAAAAATGTGTTTTCTCTAAAACGCAATGGCCAGAAAACACATAAAACTCTCTTATTTCTAAAACGCATGGACACAAGCTGACCTGTCTGTGAATTTGTCTGAACCAGAGAGTATTAAACTGTCTACGAATTACTGTCTTCGAAATGAGGCAATTTCTGGAAAATTAAACTTTCTGATGCATTTTTATTAAAGCAATTTAATCAAAAAAAAATTTCCAAACTGACCTGGCAGCTCAACCCCAGCCAGGGGCTCTGCCCCTTGGACCCCGCCAGGGGCTGCCGCCTCTGGGACCCCGCTACCTGGGGCCCTGCCCCCAGACCCCCGCCAAGATTGTAAAACGCAATAACTAAATCAAAAACCCAGATCGTAAAAATGAAATTGAAGAATTTCTTACATGGATCGAAGTAATTTCTTCAACAATTGACGAATTTTGAATGATTGAAACACTTATCAGCTCTCGAATTGAACGGATCGAGTGATTATCTTCAAAATCACCGGAAAAAACGAGATTTTGTATGAAATTAAAGTGGGTTTTCTTCAAAAAAAGCTGAAGTACACGTTGATCGGGTGTTTGAATCATTGATTGGTGACGAAAATCGCACTATAATGTAGTGATTATTTAGATAGAAAGTGAAGAAATGGTTGAAGATGGTGGGTTTTGAAGTTTCTGGGTTTTGAAAAGGAAGAAGAAATGGTTGGATTGACTAAAATACCCTTTTTCTTTATTTTAAATGTTGTCACATGTCATAATCCTATTGCTTCCTACACTTCCTAGCCAAAATAAACTTTCTATTTGATCTTTTCCCATCCTATTTGACAAAACATAATTTCTTTTCTTTATTCGGATAATCATGACCACTTTATTTAAGCCTTCAGTGCTTCATAGCATGCTTCTTTTACCTTCACAGTAAGTTATCTGAAACGCGTTAAAAAACATTTTATCAGTGAAAAATACTGGTGAGTTCATTCATTTGTATAAAAGACATATTGTTATACTTTACGGCATTAAGAGTTTTTATATTTGTTTATATCTATCAATTACTCATATCAGTATTTGTCATTCGGTGGCAGTTCTGATGTGACGGTGGTCATATCACTCATTCGGCAGTCTCAATAGTGAAGATTATCAAATAGTGTATATAAAACCTCACATACCGGCAGTAATTTCAGAATACAAAGACTTAATCACTGTAAATATAACGGAAAAATATTTGGGGTTTTGCAAAGCATTTGATAAAAAGAGAATGACTCACATTGTAGATTTAGGGTTTATTACTATATCCTCCTGGTAATAAGCCTGGTTTCCTAATAAACACACAATGCAACACGTATTAGTGTATTAACCCACTTCAAGCTTTAACGATAAATCACGAGATCAAAACCCCAACGTAGTTAACAAAGTATAGGCTTATCCAGGCAGCATTTGACATCCGTTGATGGGTTTCAGATCGATCGGACAGGGCATCATACCAGTGATCAGGGTTAAATCACTTACTACGTAGCAGAGTTTAGGGTTTTGGGGTATCCAGTATAATAACCGAGCAGAGAGAGCGAGAGAAAAAGAAAACTTGAGCAGTTTGGAATGTTGCATTCACGCTCAATTTATAGCTAAATTTAGGGATTCTCACGCCCCGCGATAAATTGAGGTTACCCTCTCGCGGCCCGCGAGAGAGTCTAGCTAGGGCATAAGTGGCATTAGTCACTGCTGTAGGTTTGACACGTGGATGACATGTGTCCCAAACGTGTCTCAGATGAATCTCAGAGTCTCACGCGCCGCGAGGGACCCTTAAGAATATGTCGCGGCCCGCAAGGATCATAAAAACTTTTTTTTTCATTTTTTTCATGCTGGTTTTCGTTGTAAAAGTCAAGGGTTTCGATTACAGAGTGTTGTGGGACCTTTTTGAGGGTTGTTACATCCTTCATACCTTGTTTTAAATCTCGTCCTCGGGATTTATTGAAATAAGTAAGGATACTTTCATTTCATTTCTGATTCTAGTTCTCATGTATATTTTGGTCCTCTTTTCGAATCCCATTTAACTTTGACCAGAACTAATCTCTTATGCTTGAGATTCTTAATCTTTCTATCTTCAATTTGTAGAGGCTTCTCAACAAATTTTAGTTTCTCATTTACCTCTATGTCTTGAAGAGGTACTATTAATGATTTGTCAGCTAAATATTTCTTCAAGTTACATACATGAAATACATCATGTACACCGACCATTTCTTTGGGTAATTGTAGCTGATAAGCTACTGGTCCTATTCGCTTGCTAACTTTAAAAGGTCCAACGTGCCTTGGGCTTAATTTTCTTTTCTTACCGAATCGGATTACTCCTTTCCAAGGAGAAACTTTGAGTAGCACTTTGTCTCCAACTTGAAATTCTAATGGCTTTCGACGATTATCTGCATAACTCTTTTGTTGATCTCAGGCTGTTTTCAATCTTTCCTTGACTTAAATTATTTTGTCAGTTGTTTCTTGTACAATCTCGGGACCTGACAATTGTTTTTCTCCTATTTCTGCCCAACATACTGTAGTTCGACACTTTCGTTCATAAAGTGCTTCAAATGGAGCAACATTAATGCTCGTATGATAACTATTGTTGTAATCGAATTCTATTAATAGAAAGTGATCGTCCCAATTTCCTCCAAAATCTATTACACAAGCTCTGAGCATGTCTTCCAAATTCTGAATCATCCTTTCACTTTGTCCATCTGTTTGAGGGTGATAAGTTGTACTTAAATTTAATCGGGTTCCCATAGCTTTTTGGAAACTTGCCCAAAAAGGAGAAGTAAAATGACTATCTCTGTCGGACACAATAGGTAAAGGGACTCCATGTAATGAAACTATTTCATCCACATACGGTTTAGCTAATTGTTCCATACTGAAACTTTCCTTCATTGGTAAGAAATGTGCAGACTTAATTAATCTATCCACAATCACCCAGATTGTGTCGTTACATTTTCATATCTTGGGTAGTTTGGTAACAAAATCCATTGTTATCAATTCCCATTTCCAAACTGGCATCTCCAATTACTGAAGTAAACCTGAAGGTTTCTGATGTTTGGCTTTAATTTGTGAGCAAGTTAAAGACTTAGAAACATAACTTGCTATGCCCTCTTTCATTCCTATCCACCAGAAATTTTTCTTTAGGTCTTGGTACAGCTAGTTGCTTCTAAGATGCATTGTATACTTGGATTTATAAGCTTATTTTAGAATTTGGTTTCGTAGATTTCCTTGGATAGGTACCCAAATTCTTTTCTTATAGAATTTCCAGATTCCATCTGTTTCTTTTTCTAATTCTTTCATCATTCCTTTTAATCCTTCAGCAACATCCTTGATTGTTGTGTCTTGAGTATCTTTCAATTGTTCCATTAAATCTATCTATAGATTTAATTCGAGAGCGCGTATCCTTTTGGCTTCTCATGATACTTACGGCTTAAAGCATCAGCTATTGCGTTAGCTTTACCTGCGTGATATTGGATATCACAATCGTAGTCACTAAGGATTTCCATCCAACGTCTTTGTCTCATGTTCAATTCTTTTTGCCCGGAAATATATCTTAAACTTTTATGATCTGTAAGGATAGTGAACTTACTACCGTACAGTTAATGTCTCCAAATTTTGAGGGCAAAAACTATCGCTCCTAATTCCCGATCATGCGTTGTATAGTTTTCTTCATGCTTCTTCAATTGTCTAGAGGCATAAGCAATCACTTTCTGACGTTGCATTAGTACACATCCAAAACCTGATTTTGATGCATCATAGTATACTATAAAATCTTCAGTTCCTTCTCGTTAGGCAAGTATTGGAGCATTAGTAAGTCTTTGCTTTAGGATCTTGAAAGCTTATTCCTGCTTTGGTCCCCATTCATACTTAACTGATTTATATGTTAAATTAGTTAATGGAATGACAATCCAAGAAAACTTCTTACTTCCGTTGGTGAATTAGTGACCTTCCATTTGGTAATTGTCTCGATATTTGTGGGGTCCACATGAATTCCTTCATGATTAATCAAATGTCCAATAAATTATTTTGAGAATTTAGCATAAAGTTTTTCTTTTCTCAATAATGTTAGAAGTACGTGTAGATGTTCAGCATGCTCTTCCTTGCTCTTGGAATAAATAAGTATATCGTCTATGAAGACAATTACAAATTTATCCATGTATGGTTTAAATATTCTATTTATCCTGTCCATAAATGCAGTTGGAGTATTTGTTAAACCAAATGGCATGACGGTAAACTCATAATAACCATATCTAGTTCTGAAAGCAGTTTTAGGAATGTCATCTTCCTGTACTTTCAATTGATGATATTCTGAGCGTAAATCAATCTTGATAAGAATCGTGCTCTTTGAAGTTGATCAAATAGATCATCTAAATTACCCTTCAACTTTCAACATTATTGCTTACAACTACTCAACTTTTTAAGCACTTTGTAATCGAGTTTTACGTATGTTTTTTATATGTGTGTCGGTATAACATAAAGTTGATTTGCGTTTCGACGTATTTTTTATGGAAATCAGTTGGGTTAAATATAATATGTTTTTGTGTCGTATCATTCTTTAACTTAATAAAACATTATAAACTAAAACGAATCAGGTAAAATATAATACGTTTTCAGTAGACCGTATAAATTCAAGTTACTTTACGTTTCAACGTCGTCGCAACACGCCTTACCGTTCTTTAACTTAATAAAACATCATATGCTTATGTGCTTCTTTTTATGTACGTATCAGTATAAATTTAAGTTGGTTTACGTTTCAACGTAAGTTTCTTTCAAAATATAAGTTAGGTCAAATATAATACGTTTTTTGCTTATTTTTATATACATTTTCAGTTGTCCTACGTTTTAACGTAAACTTTGTTCGGAAACAGGTCGGATCAAATATAATACATTTTCGTTAATCGGTATAATTTCGAGTTACTTTACGTTTAGATGCCGCAACAACGCGCAAGAAAATTTACTAGTTAATATACATAGTAAAAATGAAAAAAAAAAAACTATATATAATATAACTACCTGGGGGGGGGGGGCATAAAACCGGAATAACCAGACCGTAACCGACATAACCGAATACCGAAATAACCGATTAACCAAAACCAAACGGTTATGAGATAACCGAAGTATGTGGTTATGGTTTCGGTTTCAGGCAATAACCAAATCGAACCGCACCATGCACACCCTTATAACTATCGTTGAAAAAAAAACAAATATTATTAAAAAACAAAAAAAGTACTTAATAAATATTAATTTACTATTCATCAAAGTAGTAAATTAATATATGCTAGTACTATATCGATATCATAATGAACTAAAACGGTACCGACCAAATTCCGTTACATAATGAACCGAACCAATAATGTCTGAACTGTTGCCACATCGTATGGACAAATCCTACTAGTTCATATTCACATCTAACTCACTAAAATCTGTGAGTAGAGTTTTTATAATATAAAAGGTATAAAAAGTGGTTGTGAGTAGAGGAGAAAGAAAATGTTACTGTTCATCTGTATATTTGAGGGGACACTGTTCACCCCCTATAATTTTTTAATATATTTTGAAAGTGATTGTGAGTGGAGGAGAGAAAAAAGTAATGATAAATGTATAAAAGAATATTATTTAATTGAAAAGGAGAGAGGAGATGTAGTGTTTTTTAGTGTAATTTAGGGTGAAAAATTGATGGAATGGATGTGAATGCTCTTAGATTTATAAAGATGAGAAACATTGACTTCATAATTGAATTTTGATTACACAATTGTTCAACTTAACATGTAACAACAATACTAATCAAATGGTTATAAATCATTATAATGGCTATCAGAATTAGTGCATAAGATTATTTATAAATGATGAAATTAAATCATATAGCTTCGGACGTGAAAAAAGAAATTAGACGGTCCCGTTTGTTGTCATGGGCCATTTCTTCAACAAATTCCTATCCATATAAAAGAAACCCAATTCTGTTTTCTCTTTTCATGCGATGGCTATGGCCCAATTAAAAAAATCCATTTCATCTTTATTTTATTTTCTTCTATTTTATTATTACTAAATAACCGTAACTATCTCTAACTTAAACCTTGTATTTTATGCCTAGTAGGGATGGATCAGTGGCGGATCTATAAGATTCACAAAGGGGTAACGTTTCAATAAAAAGGGGTAACGAAATCGAAAATACGTCAAATTTTTTCAAAATTTACACTACCGTTGGAGCGTCACCGGAGCGTCAAGGGGCAACGAAGGTTACCCCTTCTATCACTCTAGGTCCGCCCCTGGGATGGATATGATCGGGTGGTTCCGCTGGTGGCACAATGATACTCCAATGGTCCGTCAGTGATCCAAATTTGCCGTTCAAAAAACAAAAAAAAAAGTGATTCTTTTTTTGTAATAAATTAATAATTTTAGCTCACTATCTCTTGAAACATATGCACACTAAAACAACCCACAATAGTATAATTAAAAAACTAGTGGGAATGCCCGCGCGTTGCAGCGGGTACTTTTCTTTTTTTGACGTACGTCGCGTGGCGGGTTCACAATGAGCAATTAAGTATCCTACAAGTATTTGTGTTTTCTGTTCTATAGCATGACCACTACAAAAATAGTACACTAAATATAGTGGAAAACAGCTCTTGCAAAACTATTAAATACAATGTGCAAACTATATTACCCTTAAAATTCTACCATAATTCCTTTGTACATGATGCATTAAAATATGTACGTGATGCAAAATTACAATTTTGTTCATCTCTGCTCCAGGAGCATTTGGAACAATGGTACGAAGTGATGAATCACCAGATGGCGGTGGCAGCGTTAAAAGCATTGCTCTAAATTCCTTAGTATCTGCAAATGTCTCAAAGTTGCAGGCTATCATATCCAGACAATATTCCCGTATCTTCAAAACACCGTACCTACAACACAAGGTTTGGTCGTAAAATATAATGTGTGATATTAAACTTCAAAGAATTGATAAAATAAACACATGGTAACGGTAACATACATGTCGGATAATATCAACCAGTGGCATAGTTGTGAAGGAGGGACCATTTGTAGATGAGGTAGACAGGTAGTAGAGCATCAGCAACCGCGCTTAAGAGGAAATAATAAGTATCTTGAAGCAGCATCAAACATTTGTTCAGCCTGGTCAATAATATATCAGTAAATGACAGTTTTTTAAGAGTTGAAAATTACATTTTTGACATTTTTAGTTTATATAAATCTATGAAGATGTATGTAGAATACCTATCTGTTCAGGGTTGATATCCTTCAAACTGTCGGTGTACCTGTGAAGAGCAAAAGGATGTTACATAAAAATTATGTTTTTAAGTCCATTATACAAACAAATCATAAATAAAGAAAAAGAAGAAGCTTACATGAACTCTATCATCTTCTCAAAAGCTTCCATGCTAAGATCGTGTTCGTTAATAAGCGGAAGATTGTAATCAGGTAACCCATCTTTCCCTTCAAGAAAATCCTCCATACACGATAATCTAGTTTTAAAGTATTCCGATCTTGAAGCCAAAATAACTTGATGACAACGGAAAACTTTATCATCAACTTTTATATTAACATCCGCAAGATCATCTTCAAATTCAAAACCATTTATTTTCATCGAACCAAATCGTGACACAAGATCATCTTCATGTTTTCACTCTTGAATCGAATTATTAAGAGATATTTGAAGAACACGCGATAAGGCAGCGGGGAGACGATCTTCCTCAGGTAACGAACTACGCTGTAAAATATACCGTCGCTGGGAATTATCGATATCTTGTAACGATTTATAATCTGTGTACTTCTGATGCCTCGCTTCTTTTTCTATAACCTTTTGTAAAGATTCGCACTTACAAACTATGCATATTCTAACGAGATCTTCCATGTCATCAACAGCGATCTCGAGTCTATCGGAGTAAAAGAAGTGAACTAGGCTGTAAAATGCAGGATAAGATAACTTTTCTCTCGAGAATCTTATTTCTTTACGGTCCCTCCAATCGGTTTCGAACTTTTTCTTGAAGTAGGGTGACCTGGCACTCAAGATTACTCTATGAGCTTCGATTGGTCTTCGATGAAGATAAAATGTAACGTCTGGAGGGAAATAGCTGGGACTGGTTCCTCCGTTAGACAAATTACCTGTTCAGCGTTCATACCCACCTTCAAATTAGATATCAAGATTAACAATCAAGCAAATATTAGTTCTTAAAGTGCAGATTATAACATACACGAATCAAAATCAGACAATTGATGATAAATCAACATGATTAACAATAAAGTTCTAATTTTTTTTGAACAATCCATACTTAAAGTGCAGATTATAACATTCAAGAATCAAAATCAGACAACTACCTAATGATAAATCAGAATGATTAACAATAAAGTTCTAATCTTTTTAACAATCCATACTTAAAGTGTAGATTACGCCATTCAATAATCAAAACCAGACAATTAACTAACAATAAACCAACATGATCAACAATAAAGTTATTTGTTTCTCAAACAATCCATACTCAAACAATCAAAACCAGACAACTAACTAACAATAAACCAACATGATCAACAATAAAGTTCTAATCTTTTCAAACAATCCATACTTAAAGTGTAGATTATAACATTCAAGAATCAAAATCAAACAAGAAACCTTTGTTTCATATGATGAGATGAATCGGCTGCAGCCATCAATTAAGACGGCGATTGGTGTTCAGGGTGGAGGAGTACGGTGGTGGGTGACCGGCGACGGAGATGGATCGTGTGAGTGGTGGCGACGGCCGGTGCTTGATGAAGGTGGGTGACCGGAGATGGAGGATGTCGTATAGATGAGAGGAAACTGGGTTTATGTATTTTGATGTAATGTAATGATATGAGCTGTTAATATATTTTGAAGTATCATTGTAACGATTTTCGGTTTCAATTCTTCCAATAATGGCATTGAAGATAGTCGATTTATTTGGTTTTTCTTTTTGTCGGTTACAACAGATTCACACTTTCAGATAGTTGCAACAATGAAGAAAGTGATTAATTCAACATTTCATCTTACACCTCTAAGTTTCGTATTCTTGCACCTTCACAAATAAACCATCTATTTCATATTATTGTTTTATAACTATACTATTCTTTTATATAGGATTCATATTGTAAAGGCCCAATAAGAATGTCCACACTATGTTGGTTTTTTTTTTTTTTTGCCAACTTATCAATTTAGTATAGTATCGGTTGAATTATTATACAAATCAAACAATATAAATGTCTAAATGTTTGGAGTTCTTGTTATTAATTGAAAAAAAGCATGATCTCAACTCTTAATAAATTTAATCAATTAACCTAGACTCTTCATATGTCATATTAATATTATCTTAATATTATAGTTACACATGTGCCAAAATCCCTAAAATGCCCCTAAAGTGTCTTAAATTTTTGAAGAATGGGCAAGTTTACCCCCTCTAAAATAGCTTGGTTCACTTGTACATGTTGCTTGAAGATGTATACACAATGGGAAATTACCAAAAGGATAGAAATCCTAGTTCTCTTAATATAGTAGTATAGATATATCAATTCAACCATAATAAGTGAGTATAAAATTCAGTGATCATCAAATTTATATCTATCTACTAAATAACAAAAAAAATCAAACAAACTTTGTATGAGCATATTGGTTTAGGTGTATATCCAGGGCTGGCCCAAGCCCAAGTCAAATGAGGCTTGGGCCTTGGGCCACCAAAACTATAGGGCCTTCACGATTTGATGAAACCACAATCCATTTATAAAAGCTTTAGGGTGTGGGTTATCAATAGATTGATGGTTAGTAGTGTAGTGGTTTTGTGTATGTATGGTTGTTGGTGAGACCTGGGTTCGAATCCTTGGTTCACCATTTTTTTATTGTTTTTAAATTTTAACACAATCTTTCAAATAATTACACTTGGGCCCTTCAAGTTTAACTTTCAATTACATACGTTTTTTGGGGGAAAAGGCCACAAGCTTTTACTTCGCCTTAGGCCACCAAAATGGTTGAGCCGGCCCTGTGTATATCTTTGAGTACAGGTAACTAATAATCCATATATTGTGGTATAAATATTAAAAAAAAAGTTAATAGTTCATAGGTTATGAAACTTTCAAACATATGATTCGATTCTAGGATATAGTAAGTAAAGTACGTGATATAGTAAGTAAAGTACGTCACCTGGTTAGTGTGATTTGCCCATACGCCGTTCATAAATTGGATACATAGCGTAGACACACTACATCAACAATGGTAATTAATTAATTGAGCTATCTAGACTTTAGGTATACTTGAGTAACACGTTTGATTTGAAATTGATATATGTTAGGTGGAGATACAATAGCAAGTTTATTTGAATTAATTGAGCTATCTAGACTTTAGGTATACTTGTGTAACACGTTTGATTTGAAATTGATATATGTTATGTGTGTTGAGATAGAATAGAAAGTTTATTTGGCTAAGAAGTCTAGGAAGTGATCTTAACTATCCATTTAGTTAATCAAGCGCTAAGATTAAATGATGGAAATTGAAGGGAAGAAAAGAGGTGCGTGAGTTTGTTTAGGGGTATTCTAGTCAATGCAAGGCAATAGTTTCTCTCTCCTCCAATTCCCCCCCCCCCCCCAATTTTTTAAACGTTAATAACTCTTTCATACGATATTATTTTTTTATAAAAATTGCACCAAAAAAACGAGCGTTTTTTTTTAATTTTTAAAACGAGTATACTATTGCTATATTTTCAAAAAAAAATTAAAAACTCAGTTGATTAAAAAGCAATGGAAAAAAAAACCTAAAAAATTACATTTTTCTAAAACGCAATGCACCAAAAAACACAAAGAAATGTCTTACTTGTAAAACGCAATGCCAGAAAACACAAAGAAATGTGTTATTTCTAAAACGCAATAGCCTAAAAACTCAAAAGATATTGTAGTTTCTAAAACGCAATGGACTAAAAACACATAAAAATGTGTTTTACTTAAAACGCAATGCACCAAAAACACATACAAATGTCTTATTTCTAAAACGCAATGGCTATAAAACACTTAAAATGTCTGTTTTCTAAAACGCAATCGACTAAAAACACATAAAAAGTGTTTTACCTAAAACGCAATGCACAAAAAACACAAACAAATGTCTTATTTGTAAAACGCAGTGGCCAGAAAACACTTAAAATGTCTGTTTTCTAAAACGCAATGGACTGAAAACACATAAAAAAGTGTTTTACCTAAAACGCAATGCACCAAAAACACAAAAAAAATGTCTTATTTGTAAAACGCAATGGCCAGAAAACACTTAAAAATGACTCATTCTAAAACGCAATTGCCTAAAAAACAAAAGAAAGTGTTCTCTGTAAAACGCAATGGACTGAAAACACCTAAAAAAGTGTTTTACCTAAAACGCAATGCACCAAAAACACTTCAAGAATGTGTTTTTCTAAAACGCAATGGCCAGAAAACACATAAAAATGTTTTAGTTCTAAAACGCAATTGCCTAAAAACACCAAAGAAAGTGTTCTCTCTAAAACGCATTGAACCATGACAATAGTTTTGTCTGTGCTGTGAATTGTCTGTGCTGTGAACTGTCTGAACCAATGCAGTTTACGAATGCAGTTTCCAGAGGCAATTTACAGAAAATTAATTTTTCTGATGCATTTTTATTACAGCAGGGGCTTTGCCCCTTGGACCCCGCCAGGGGCTGCCGCCCCTGGGACCCCGCTACAAGGGGCTCTGCCCCTTGAACGAATGCAGCTCAACCCCAGCCAGAGGCTCTACCCCTGGGACCCCGCTACCGGGGCGCTGCCCCCGGACCCCCGCCAAGATCGTAAAACGCAATGACTAAATCAAAAACCAAGATCGTAAAAATGAAATTAAATAATTACTTACATGGATCGAATTGATTTCTTCAACAATTGACGAATTTTGAATGATTGAAACACTTATCAGCTTTCGAATCGAACGGATAGAGTGATTATCTTCAAAATCACCGGAAAAAACGAGATTTTGTATGAAATTAAACTGAGTTTTCTTCGAAAAAGCTGAAGAACACGTTGATCGGATGTTTGAATCATTGATTGGTGATGAAAATCGCACTATAATGTAGTGATTATTGAGATAGAAATTGAAGAAATGGTTGAAGATGGTGGGTTTTGAAGTTACTGGGTTTTGAAAATGAAAAAGAAAGGATTGGATTGACTAAAATACCATTTTTCTTTATTTTAAATGTTGCCTATGTCCTATTGCTTTCTATACTTCCTAGCCAAAATAAACTTCCTATTGCCAAAATAAACTTCTTATTTGATATTTCCCTATGTTATGTTATATTATTTATATTTGAAGTTGTTTATACCAAAATAACACATTATACCTTTTATACGGCGGACTTTTTTTTTTTGCCAATGAACCTTTGGTGGAGTGGTGGAAGAGACTTAGGACATGTGTGAGGTCTCAAGTTCGATCCCCACTTCCAACAAAAAAAAGGGGAGGTGGGAAGGTTTTACCACCTTGTGGGTTCCTGCCCGGGAGTGCTCTGGTTCGAATCCCCCTCGGACCGAGCTTTGGTCATGTATAGCCCTGACCGAGAGCTGTTCAAAAAAAAAAAAAAAATACGGCGGACTTTTTGTCTTTCCTTCTTGTACTCCAGGTTATCATGCCTAAGGAGGAATGAGACAAAGGATGCGACATTAGATGTGACATATGAAATTAATTATATTATAGTGTATATTATATGTGAAGTTATGTAATGTATGCATTTATTGAATGGCTGATTCTATACGCACTCCCCATTCCTCCTGATTATACCCCCTCTTGTGAGAGGAAAACCGTCGGTCCCACGCGGGCCCCACCTGTAAGTATGTGAGAGGAGAGGAGTGTAAAAAGTAATTAGGGGGGGGGGGGGGGTATAGAAAGTAGCACCCTATTGAATTTGGTTTGTGGTTAGATTCTCAAGTCCCAATCGAATAATCAAACACAAGAACACGAACGAATGGAATAACTTTTCAAGAACTTTTATTATAATCAAGAAAATATAACTTAAAACACTTGTTTACAATAACTCACACACTATAACTCGGTTTATCTCTTCTTTTGTTTTTTTTAATAATGTCTAACCCTACCTTGGTTTATATAGGCGACATTACCAAATATAATTATAACATAATTAGGAAACTTAACCAACTATGACAAACTTGTCAACATTGATCCCTCAAGTTCATCGACTTGTGACTTGAACTCCTTTGTCACCCTTTCACATCACCGACTTGTGATGAGTAAGGGACTCGTTAGCCATAATCGAGTTTAAGAGTTACAAAATGGTAAATACAATGATTAATTATGTATTTTGCTTTAGGTAGGTTTTTTTATACATGAAGCCACGCCAAACGTGGTTAAAAGAGTTGCTACAATAGTTGTCAAAGACAATCGCTTATGGACTTGAGTTCCCTCTCATAAAAAGTTATTAACATAGTAAATATTTGAAAATGTGACAATAATATCTCCTATTTAACCTGCGTGTGAGGGATACTATCAATAACTCGCACAACTTTCAACATAAAATGAGAAATCTAGATTCAAGTCTACGTATTATCATATTATGGATCATGAACTTTGATTTTTTATTTGGTTAATCATTCTTAGAAATTATCATCAAAATAATTGATGGTTGTCAATACAATTTTAACTAGAACATAAACGGCTTTTATCTCTTTACCAATAGGTATCGGACAGTCGGAGTAGGGTCATGTGGACCGGGTCTAGTCTTTTCGAGCTTGAGATAGAGTAGGAAACACAGCCTCAGGCACATCCTAGACGGTCAAGTCGGTATCGTATCGTATCCATCATGACATACATTTGTATACAATCTAAGTAAATAAGTATTTAAATACAGAGTCTAGAGAGAATAAGAGCATTCACATCCAAACCATCAAATTATACATACATTCCACTAAAAAACAACTCCTATATCAATATATTTCCATTAAAAACAAATATTTTTTCTCTCTCATTTTCAATAAAATAATATTATCATCACATTTTTCTCTCTCCTTCACTCACAACCACTTTCAATATATATTAAAAAAATTATACTGGGTGAACAGTGTCCCCAAACGTGAGGTGAGGAAGGGTCCCTTTAAGGAGGAGAAAGAGACTTCTTATGGTCATATTAGTGATATGCCAACATGAGTTGGGCAAACCTCACTGTGGTGGATTTTAAAGATATTTTTTACTTTATTTATTTATCTTTTTTTAATACTTCTAGAATAGACCAGTATTTGAAACAATTTATTAAAAATTCGATGTCCCTTTAGAATCATGAATCTTGAGTTTCTATAGGATAGAAGGGTTTTTGTCTTTCCCTTTCACTCAAAAAAGAAGTCTTAATATTCTGAAGTTATATACACTAGCGTTTTGACTTTCTTTTATGTATATCTATTTTTTAATTAATACTATATTCAAATTATATATCTTTCTAGGAATAGTAATTGAAAAACTTTTTTCTTATTGACAACAATAATGAGAGAATTATCTAATTTTTCATCTATTATTTTTTTAATGCTTAATCATAGAGAGAAAATAAGTTTTCGTATTTGTAATTGATCTAGTTATATAGTTTCGTTTGATGGAATAATTTGATTTACTATGAAAAATATGATTTACGATACTAGTTTGAGAATTCCTTTTAGAACGGGTGAATGGTAAGTTATTTATAAATTATTATGTTCATTATATATTGAGTTAATTGCCCGGATGGTCCCTGTGGTTTTATGTTTTTTCACGTTTAGTCCCCACCTTTTGAAAATAGCAGATATACTCCCTATGGTTTGTCATTTTGTTACTCGGATAGTCTCCTGACATTTACTCAGGGGACTATCCGAGTAACAAAATGACAAACCATAAGGAGCACACCTGCTACTTCCAAACTAACTAACATCTAGTCAGGGGACTATCCGAGTAACAAAATAACAAACCATAAGGAGCATACCTGCTATTTTCAAAAGGTGGGGACTAAATGTGAAACCACAGGGACCATCCGGGCAATTAACTCTTATATATTTTTAAAAATAGTATTCTCTAACTAATAGATAATATCATATACTTTAAAAGTTAAATTTTAGAGGGTCTCAAACAAGAGACTTTGCTTTTTTGATGCTTGAGATAACTGACTCCGTTTTAAAAAAAATACTGATTAATATGCTAGTGTACACAACTATCTAAACACTCCTAATGTGAACTTTTAAGTGTAGAAAAATACAACCAAACGTCTATATGTACTTAGTAGGCTATATACATTTGTATTCCATGATTTTGTATAATAGAAAGGTTTACAAATAGAAACAAACACAAACGAAAGACATATATAAAGTTTTGAATGAAGTTAACATCTTTCATCACAAACATTATATACGTTACATAGATCAACCCATAATATACTAACCTAATTACTTAGGTTATAGTTAATTTATCATTGACAAGTTGCCTCCACAGTCTAGTAACTCGAACTTTGATAGTTAAATTAGCTTTAAATTAAGACAAATTGGAAAATAATAATCCCACCATTGTGAAATTGGCCAATAATAATCCCAAGTCAGGAATTAGCCACCAATAATCCCACATCGTCCATTTTTTTTTTGTAAAATACTCCACAGTCACTAAACGACAAATGTGCCACGTCAGCATTTGGAGTATTTTACAAAAAAAATGGACGAGGTGGGATTATTGGTGGCTAATTCCTGACTTGGGATTATTATTGACCAATTTCACAATGGTGGGATTATTATTTTCCAATTTGCCTTAAATTAAAAGCATTAATTTCATTGATCATCCTTATTTTTATTAAATTTATTGTTGTTGTGTAAAAGTAAGATTAAAATAAGAGTGAATTGCAAGTTTTGTCCTTTATGTATATTGGCAATTGCAGGCGGTGTCATTTATCTTTAAAATTGACTAGTTTTGTACTTATTGTTTCAAAATGTTGCACGGTATGTCCTTTGACCCTAACTCAGTTACTTTTTTCTGTTAAGCATGATCATGTGCCTTGCACATGAGGGTATTCTTGTCATTTCATCTCTATATATATTCCCTTCTTCCACCACCACCACAACCTTCCACCATCAAATCTGGACAAAAAAATACGCAGTGCTGTAATTCCGTCTCTATCAACGAACACGAATCATCATCAGTAGCAAATGACAGAGAATACAATAAAAATCAAATTATTTGTAAATTGGTCTATTTAATTAAATGTTAAATAAATCTGTACAAATTATTAGGACTAAAGATCAAATCAAAAATTAAATTGTTTGCACATTGGTTTATGGATCTGAATCACACAACGAAGATCAAAAGCACACAGTGCAATGTCTAATTAAAGTCTCTTTATCTCTCTATCTTAAACACTAAGGGGGTGTTTGGCCTAGCTTTTATTTTTTTGGCTTATGCTTATATTTTCAAGTAGCTTATGCTTATTTTCTTTCATTTGATAAGCTATTTTTAAGTGTTTGGATTAGCTTATATACTACAAGTTGATAATTAATAATTAATCTGTAGTTGTTTGTTAAGTTACTTTGTAATATGGGAAGGGGTATGATATCATTGTGTGTAATGAGTAAAAAATCATCTTCTTCAAATAAGCTTATTTAAATAAGCTAAAAAAACCATGTTCCCATAAGCTTCTTGAAATTAGCTTATATAAGCTAATAAGCATAAGCTTAAAAAGCTAAACCAAACACCCATTAGTGCTTATTTTGTAAAAATAAGCTTAAAAAGCTATAAGCTTAGATAAAAAAGCTAGGCCAAACACCCCCTAAACCCCATTTGCATCACACAAAATTCAGAATCAGTTGTTCATCTTATTTGGTGAGGAAGATAAAACAATCGATGATACCACCACCAAATCCCATTTGCCTCTTGTTAGAATATAACCAGATCAACAAGTTCAAGCAATCTTGAAGATCTAAGAACAGGAATAGAACCAAGCAATGAATTTGTGTTCGTTTATAGACCACCGCTTCAACCACCATCCACCACCGCTTCAACCACCCACCCGTTCAGATCCACAACCGTCGGCGTTCACGACAGTTCACCACTATGTCTAGGGCTGAACCGTCGCTGTTACGATCATCGGAGGATGCGTGTGGATGACGTATGATGTCGTAGGAAGATGATTGATACATCTGTTGTGGTGGTGGTGGGAATAGTACAGAGAGAGAGATGGGGTTTCTAGAGAGAGAATGATATTGAGTGTTATATAATATTTTTTAAGATATTTTTTTAAATAATAAGATAAACAGACAATTATACCCTTATGTGTCTTGCACATGATCTAATTTAACAAAGAAAAGTAATTGAGTTAGGGTCAAATGACATACCGTGCAACATTTTGAAACCATAAGTACAAAACTCGTCAATTTTAAAGATAAAAGACACTGCCTGCAATTGCCTGTATACATAAAGGACAAAACTTGCAATTCACTCTTAAAATAAAAATGAAAATAATGCCACGTATAATAATGTATTAAAGAACTAATTTGTCGAAATTATAGAGATTTTAGAAAATGAGTGAAGGTTGGAAATTATACTCAGTTTTTGATATTTAAGAATGTGATAAATTAACAGTTTACATTCGATACCTTGGAAGCAAAAATTTTAAAGATAATATTGTGTTTGCGAATAGCAGATGTGGTGGAATCAAATGTCATACACTCATTTACATTATAAAACAATGATCTAATTTGGTTATCAAAATTTAGCAACAAATTGTCTATCAATTTATCATAAAAATGAATTTAATATATTTTTAATAATACACTTTTCGATTACGATTGATTTTTTTGAACGGCTAATTTCTTTAATCACCTGTCGTTTGTGGGACTTGAACCCAAGAACTTCCCCTTTCCAACCTAGGTGTTTTAAATGAACTTATCGAGAGGTATGTATGGAGATGAAGTTATTAAAACAATAAAGCAATCATAAACGGACAATGAATATAACGTATTTTGTTTATTAACTTATACAAATAAAAATGTATTATAACATACTAATATAATATTATAATTGTAGGAAAGGAAAAGTAAAAAAAGATAAATTTAATAGTATAAAAGTCAATAATATTTTAATGACATAATTTAATTTTATATGTGTATCCGTACCAAAAAAATATTAATTGAGACAAAAATTAAATTTATATATTGAAAGAGTTATTACATGTAAAATTACTTTGGTAATAATAATAATAATAATAATAATAATAATAATAATAATAATACACATTATAATTTAATAAAACTAGTAGTTAAGACTCGCGCATTGCGGCGTGACCATTATACCGATTAAAAAAATAGACATAAAAACGCTGAACTGTAAAATTTGTAAACGTAAAACGGAAAACAATTCCACGCGTTATAGCAAAGACATTGACAATACTTGAATTTTTATGTAAAAAGTGTAACGCGTTGCGACAATACTGTTAAACCGAACAAATGTTAGATTTAAAAACATTGTATTTGTAAAATAATACATCTAATAATAAGTTAGACCATGGGGTACGGTGGAGCGGGGGTTTGGGGCATGGGTTGACATGTGGAGTTCGAACCCCCTCCGCTGGTGAGTGACGTGTCCGCGGGGCGTGACTTGGCCGGGTGTATTAAAATAAAAATAAAAAATCTATGCCCTAGCCAACAAGCCAATAAGAGCCCGCCACATAGGATCGCTAGCATGCCCCACGCCCGGCCTTAAACTCCCGCCTAAGGGGCCACACCCAAACCCAAGCCCACCCGGGGTGGTGACTTGGGCGTTTCCCTCCAACCCCCGCCCCATACCTCATAGTCTTAAATAAATTTAGAGTAAATTACAAGTTGTCCTTTATGTTTGTTCCAAATTTCAGACGCTGTCCTTTACCTTTAAAATTGATGAGTTTTGTACTTAATGTTTGGAAATGTTGCATGTTTTGTCCTTTATAGCAAACCGGTTATATTTTTCAGTTAAATTAAGTCATGTGCAAGACACATGAGGGTAGAAATGTAATTACACCTCCCACTTGTCTCTTGTCTTTCCAAAAAGCCTACGAAGAAAACTAGGGTTTCCCTCAAACCCTTTTCACCTTCTTCGGGCATGTTTGGCTAAGCTTTTCAAAACAACTTATTGGCTTATTGACTTATCAAAAAGCCAATAAGTTGTTTTTGTGTTTGGTTAAGCCAAAAGTCCTTTTAAAAATGGCTTTTTGCAAAGAAGAAAAAGGAGGTTTCAATATTGTGACTTCTTGGCCAGCTTTTAACTTTTCAAACTACAGATTACCAATATACCCCTTCTTTACCCCCCCCCCCCCCCCTTATATCTAAAAGAATGCCCATTTTAGTCATTTTACATCAATAAGCTAATCCAAACACTTTTTTTTCAAAACTCCTTTTAAAAAAGCCCTTTTCCCAAAAGTCTTTTTCCAAAAGTCTTTTTTAACTATAATAAGCTTAGCCAAACATGCCCTTCATCTTCTCCCCCAAATTAGGGTTTCAGAAACTCTATTTCTTCGTCGGAGATATGCCGCCGTTATCATGGAGACACCATACACTCATTCAAGTTGTGCTTTCTCGCGGCCCGCTCAAGGAGAAGGACTTTCACTCCATCTTTTCTGACGTCACCGGTAAAACCCTAGGTTTTTACACTCATCCCCCTTTATACGATTTTATTTCTCATAGTTTTTTAATAAAATCCGTATATTAGGTTCGTTCGCGTGCTTGATTTTGTGCAGCTTAAACTGAATTTATGATTTTTTTACTCCACATATTGTGTTCGTTTCGGCAATCCCACACTGAAGTTGCTTTTCGATTTCAATACAACCACCGTACGATGATCTCATCTTCAAATTCATTCTTCTTACTTTCATCATTTATTATCAGATTTATTATTATATTTTTTTTATGTATTGTATGAGATTATTGTTAAAAGTTTGAAATACAGTGGGAGTTAAACATGTTGTTTGGATGGAACAATATTGATTCTGCAGCTAAATCTCTGACAAGTTTACATTTGGAAAGTGCTAGGATTGATATCAAACATCAAAAAGGAGCAAGGTGAAAGGATTGGGGTAGATGAGGTTATAAATAAGGGGTTGGCTAAATGCACCTCCTTTTTTAGTAGTCATATCCCTTTTTCTAAAAATATAATTTAAAAGTTGTTAAATTTCACCCTCTAAACAATTTAAATATTGTTTTTGAAAACTATTGTGTTTCTATAATTTGAAGACACTTTCTCTTACTAGTATTTTATTATATTTCTATAAAACGTCATTAAAATTAATAAAAAAAGACATTTTTTATAGAATAAAAAAGTTTCAAAACTTATAAAAAAAACAGTTGCTTTTATATTTTATTTATTTATTTCGTATTTTAGTTCTCTCATCTTTCTATTTCTATTTTATTAGTATTATTATTATATTAAAATGTTTTTAATATAATTAACAACTTTTATTTATTAAAAGTAATAAGACGTAAAAGGAAAATAAAACGTTAGTTAAGTTGGCTGGCTTTAAAGCTTCATATAATTTTTTTGTGTATCATTGTTTATACAAACCGAATTCGCATACCCACTTCAAGCCGCTATGAACCAAACAATCCATTTCAAACTTAAAATGACTCGCTTTAGTTTAAAACGTAAGAAAACGATTATTTTTCAAATACTCAAAAAAAGTTTCTTTTTAAATAAAATAACGTTTTAAAAACAAATATTAGTAATAATAATAATTAAAGATAAAAAATGAAAGAAAAACAAAAGGGTTTGAATTATATTAATGTAAAAGTTGAAGGAGGGGGTGCATTCAGTAGAAAAGGAGGTACATTTAGCAACACCCAATAAATAAAGGGGAAAGACTAGTGGCAGGTGTAATTACATTTCTACCCTCATGTGCCCTGCACATGACTTAATTTAACTGAAAAATATAACTGAGTTTGCCATAAAGGACGTAACGTGCAACATTTTCAAACATAAAGAACAAAACTCATCAATTTTAAAAGTAAAGGACAATGCCTAAAATTTGGGACAAACATAAAGGAAAAAACTTGTAATTTACTAAGGTTTATAAAAACTAAAACTAAACCATACGGATTATTTGGTACCTATACAAATCCTTTAAGGGAAGATTTTTAATTTTAGAAATAGCCAAGGCAAGAAAACATAAATGTTTATATGCAATAGAGCCTTATACATATAATTATGACTTATACATGTAGATAAAAAAAAATATTGGATGTCAAATGGTATCGCCCTATAAATTCCAACAAACAATCAAAAAAAACCTCTTCATATTCAATTTTTTAATACATCGTATTACAATTTAGTAAAATAGATAGTATGGTTACTATATTTACTTTTTAAATTGTTTAAAAAAAATCATACATATCATATATACAAGTCAATTCCTTTCATAAATTTATATTTAGAGAAAAAAGACATATTATCACGTGAATATTATCACGTGACATTATTTAAAATCATTAACTAAGATTTAAAAACCTAAATTTCAAATTTACAATTTGAAATTGTGTCAAGGCTTACTTTAGGCTATTTTTTTGTTTTAAAATGCTTGACGAGTCGACCACTTATAATACTGATTCATAACCCTACATGAGTAATCTCATTAACAAAGTATAATGGTACTTTTATACGTTGTTAAAGTATTAAAGATTCAAAATAATTGGAAACCTTAAAATAAATTAAAGATTAAAGAAGACTACTAGTACTAAAAGCTATTTAGAAAGTCATGAGTGATACCCCACTTGCTTAATTAGCCTAAACACCATTCATGTTATCTTGTTTGGTATATTTTAGTTCGATGACCCACATTGTTTAGCAATAAGTCATTCGTACATGACTTTATATCATATAGAAATCTAAATAAATCTAGGAGCCTATAAGAACTTTTGTAAGAAATCACGTTTGAACGTAAATAATTTTTTTTTTGGTGATGCAATTAAATATTAGTTCATAAATTCACAAACTTACTTTGTATCATAGAACGTACCCAGATCTACTAGAAAGAGGCTTTCTAGTATATTTCAATTGAAGTGTTTAATATGTTTTTTCTTATAAATATTTTACATTAGATGTAGACAAATTATAGATGTTGTGATGCATTTAAAATTCATCTATGTATCATATGCATGTTGACATTTTCTTAAAAAAAAAAACATGTTTCAAAAACTTGAAAATCACTTTTTATAAAATATACTAATTATAAACGTTATGAATTTATTAAATTGCATTATTCAATTTAAATTTTGCATAGTTCCGCTAACCACCTTGAACAACACCATGCAACCATTCACGTACCCTTTAGAAATTTCCAATTTTTATTATATATTTTGAAATCAAAATAATTTAGGATTCTGGTAATCAAACTCGCTAAAAAGAATTCTTAAGTAGAGTTTAGGATGGAATAAAGGTGGTGTAGTGTAATAGTCATTTTTTCGTAAAAACAAATTAGTATTCATGTCTAAATCGGTAATTTTAATAGGGTATGCGATATGCCCATCCAAAATTGTCTTTATCACGTCATTTCTCTCAACTCAACCACTAAAAATGCCAACAAAACTTTAGTTTCATCCTTTCATCACATTGTCAACATTATTATCAGTTATATATCTTATCATCCTCAGACCTATCTTAGCTTTGCTATTGAGGAAATTTACTGAGTATAATGATGATGATTCTTTATGAAAACTTACTGCAATAGAAAGAGGTATTGACAAATGAAAAAACCGTTAAATCTATCTTGAAAGGCATCTCGACGACGAATTTTCCATAGGTAGTTAATAGTAATATTATGTTGTAATGAAATTAAGGTAGGTTATGTGTACTAATTGCACCTAAAGAGGGTAGCAAGTGGAATTCTCCCACACCCTTTTCCCTTGAAATTATATAATTTGATGCCCTGTTTACTAACTTTAGTTAAAATATATTGAATATTCTTTTTGGCTAATTCTATTCGCACCCCCCCTTATTACTTTCTACACCCCCCTTGTGAGAGGAAAACTATCGGTCCCACGCAGGCCCCACTTGTAAGTATGTGAGAGGAGGGGGGTGTAGAAAGTAATAGGGGGGGGTGTGTATAGTAGCACCCTTTTTTTTACTCAAACTTTGAAAGCTATAGTTGATTGATAGTTTTGTGGATAATTATGTGAGCGGGAGCATGTCACTTTCACATATATGATATATATGATATGTGATTCTCTTACCATCAATCAGAGAGTATTATTTATGGTTCATCTTTGAACGGCGAAAAAAAAAGGTATAAAAACGACATCTATGCCCGCGCTGCATCATAGAACACATCAATAGACTATAGCTAAAATAAGAACGAATATAGTTAACACTAATCATAGATTAAAAGGTCTAAATATGTGTTTATTAGATATAAAGTATTGTAGAAATAAATACTCCAATTTCATTAGTCGGTCGAAAATTAAATATCATGGATATAAATGCAAAAGAAATGCCTTAAAGATGTTTGATAAAGCTGTTTTTATGTCATGATGCTATGCATTTGCTTCTATTTTGAGATTGACAACCTTACCGTACGTTTTGATTGTGTCGTCCAAATTAAAGGTGGGTCCTTTATTTAATGGAACTATTCTTTATATTTTCACCGTTTTAGCTCTAATGTATAAAATTATAAATATTTTGACATTACTATTGATTTGATATAATTAGAGTAAAATGCACGGATAGTCCCTGTGGTTTTGCAAAGTTTCAGCTATAGTCCTCAGATTTTGGAAATCACACTCATAGTCCCTGTGGTTTGACAGTTTGTTACGTTGATAGTCCCTGGAGTGGATGTGGGTTAGTTTTCTCAGTTAAGTTGGTGTGAAATGACTATAATACCCTTAATATAAAATAAAATAAACAAATCAAGTATTTAAATATATAAAACAGATATGTATTTTAGTTAAAGGGTTAATGTTTCAGCTTAGGATTTAACTCTCTCTCTCTCTCACTAAAAACCACCACCACCGTCACCTCCCCTGCCGCCATCACCACTCCCCACCACCGCCATCCCCTTCCACCACCACACCTCCGCCTCCTAAACCCATACCCGCCTCCACCATCAACCACCCATCCCCAAATCAACCACCCCTATCCACCTCACCCTGTCGCCTTCAGATCTGAATCTGAAATAGTTTGGCGGCAGATGGTTGTTGAACCTGAAATAGTTTGTTGATGATGAAGAAATCTGATTGAACTCGAGGTTTCAGATCTGAATCTGAAATAGTTTGGCGGCAGATGGTGGTGACTGGTGAGTGAATTTACAAAAGAAGAGTGAATCTTGACAACCAAAAATGGGTTGTTAAGAAATCAGATGTGAAATCTGGTGATGAATCTGATTCCACAAAGTCAAAGGAGCCACAAGTTGAGCTAAAAATAGAAACATCAGTACCGCCAATGGATGATGTCAATTTTCCACCATTGAGGGCTGAAAATTTTAAATCAAAAGTTGGAAAAGTTGTGATTTCGAATCAATTCTATTCTAAGAAGAAAGAATTTGATGACGAAAAGGTTTTTAATGGAAATGTGAAAAAGATTTTTGGAAAGATGGTCGAGGGGAAGGTGAAAGGGGTTAAAGAGTTTTATGAAACTAAGAAGGCAACTTATAACCCAAATGAAGTTGAGGAGGAAACATCCAAGTTTGGTCTGGCTTGGATGTCTGTTTTTCATATGTGAAAAATTCTGACTTGCCAGGGCTTCCAAATTGGTAATCGTAGAGCAGGAATCGGCATCATTCTTGAAATTGGTTGATTGGTAAACCTACAAGTGGTATTTTTCTTGAAATTGTTATATTTTAATTTTACAAGTGGTTTTGATTGTTAAGTGAACCTACAAGTGGTTGAAGAAGGTTTTCACTTACAATTGGTTGATCAATGTCATTAAGTTGAACTTGATTTAACTTTCATACAAAATGTTTGGAAAAAAAAAGTGATGATAACCCCGATCTTACAAGTGGTAAAATCAACAAAACTTATTTTATGGAAAAACTATTTGATTAAAACAAACTTAAGTGTTTTGAAATCTTAATGGGAAAATAGTTTGTTGTAAGGGGGAGTTCTGATTGTTTATGCCAAGTGGATGGCGAATTGAAGCATTTCGAATCAGTTTGTCAGTTTACTTGTATAGTTTGTTTTCAAATTTCTTTTAAATGATTTTGTATTTTAGGGGGAGTAAGAAATTTCAGAAAATCCAAAAATATTTGAAAATTTGAAAAAGCCAAAAACATGATAAAATGAAAATTGAGTTTTGTTGTGAAAAAAGAGAGGAAATGATAGTACATCAGTGGACTATCACAACATGCTAAAGAATTGGAAGGTTGTTATGGGTAAAATTCTGAGCCCATATCCTGGGAAATATCTTGAGTTATATCTTGATTGTATGATATCTGCTCATATCCGGCATACTCATTCAGGATATTGGTAACATCCTAAATGGTATCCTCAGGATTACTAACGGGTTGTGTGCAGGAGTACGCGTCCAGATGCCCAACGTTCACGAAGACCCTTTCTCCGGGAGACTCGGTCCAAGTCGTTCAAATGAAGACGTTGAAGCCGCGTTACTCGATCTACAACGTTAACAATGGAATATTCGGGAGCATCCCATATTTATAGGAATTTTAGTTTGTATTTCGTTACTATAAATAGGTGGGTATATCAGATCGAATAGGACATCACAGCTACACTCACTACACTTTCACACTTGTTCTCTCGCAATTTTTACTTTCACACAAAGCATTGTAACACTTAGCGATCTGGTCGATATCCTGCACTGTATCCTGACGTTTGAAGCAATAAGAAGAACTAGGCAGCTGCGATTGTCAGCTCCCGAGGTTTTATGCCGGCGATCTAGATTGATCAAGGGCTTTCCTCGTACATCTCGTGTCATTTCCTTTACTTTTTGCTCATAGTTTGATCGCAGATACAGCTCAATATCCTGAGCCGTATCCTGAAACCTGTTTTTACAAACAACATA
Source organism: Helianthus tuberosus (assembly GCA_030545235.1). Lineage (NCBI taxonomy): Eukaryota > Viridiplantae > Streptophyta > Magnoliopsida > Asterales > Asteraceae > Helianthus > Helianthus tuberosus. The sequence continues at coordinate 63,686,847 of CM060366.1, read as the reverse complement.
ACCAGCATATTTCCAACACACTTTTTAGCACACTACCTCACTTAACTAATTTGATCACTAAATTGCTTCGGTAATTTTTGACCAAAACAATTTGGCGCCCACCGTGGGGCAAGTGGTGCTATCTTTACTAAAAATCTTTGTAAAATCGTTAATCGGTTTTCTGTTTTCGAAACTTTTTGCCACATTGTCCACAATGGCCTCAAGATCAAACATGAGCTCCTCCACTGTGTCTGCTACAACTTCTGCTACTACTGGTTCGGTGCTTCCACCACCTCCTCCAAGGATGCCAGCTTCTTCACAATCTCAGGATATTATCCCTACTCGGAGTGTTCAGGGATCTGCTCCCGTTTTAACTTCTAATGATGAAATTCTAACCTTATTTGGAAGTGTGCAGGAACAAATGAGGTAGCAACAGGAAACTAACCAAATGCTGTTAAGGGAAATACAACTCTTAAAAGCTAGCTCAAGCAGACCCGCTGAGGATATTGTTACTCCTTTACAATCCAGAACTTTGAACTTCAGTTCGGCTGTGTATACTGAGGATAATACGGGGAATATTGTGCCTAGTCATTCCCAGAATCATACTCCTGAAATACCCTCCTCGATCAGGATGTCAACTGTGAGGAGCTCAGGATATGCTTCAGGATATGGCCAGAATCCTCAGACTGGTAACGTGTCAAATATTAATATTCATGCTACTAACAATGGTGGATCTTTGCAGGATGCGGGTATGACGTCAACATTTACTAGGGAGCTTCAGAAATTGAAGGACATGATATCCAGTGTACCTGGAGTGGTCCAGCCAATTCCGGAAGTGTCCTAAGACAGCCACAGGATATCTCGTTTCGCATATCCTATCTGTGATGCTGAGATTCCGAAAAGATTTAAAACCCCCAACATGAAGCTCTACGACGGGACTACGGATCCTGAAGAGCATAGTGCCCAGTATAGGGAGAGAATGGAGATTAATCCCATCCCTCCGGAGCTCAAGGAAGCATGCTTGTGCAAGGGCTTTGGTTGTACCTTAGCAGGATCAACCTTGAAATGGCTCTTAAATGTTCCTCCGCATTCGATTACATCTTTTGCTCACTTAGTGAATTTATTTAATAGTCAATTTTCTTGTAGTCGGAGTTTTGAAAAACTGACAAGTGATATTTACAGGATAACTCAAGGACCTCAGGAATCCCTAAGGGATTATGTGAACAAATTCAGCAGGGAATCCTTGGATATCACGCACCTTGATGTTGCCACAGCGGTCCAAGCATTCAAGATGGGACTACAAAAGGATTCCCAATTTTATCAGGATCTTGTGATGAATCCTTGCAGGAACTTGGACGAAGCTCGAAATAGAGCCTTGAGATATATCAGTCTGGAGGATGACAGGAAAATGCAAGAAAGGATGAACTCATCCACTACATATGAGTCAACTAATAGGAAGTCAGAATCCTCGTTTAAACCATATCGCTCTAAGCCGTATGGTTGAAATGACAACAAGAAAGTGAATGCTGTTGAAGACGAGGATCCTGAAGAGTATCCTGAATTATCTGAATATTGCTTTTCTGTTAACATTCCTGAATTAATATATGCTATGCAGGGTTTAGGAGACAAAGCTAGGTGGCCTCGGAAGAATCAACAAAAAGCTGATTGGAAGGATAAATCCAAATGGTGTGCCTTCCACGAAGATTTCAGACATGTGACTGAAGATTGCATCGCTCTAAGAAAAGAAATAAGTTATCTTCTGAGCAAAGGATATCTGAAGGATCTCCTATGAAGAAAGAAGAATAAGGGTCAGGATACTGAGAAGGATCCTGAACGAGCGGCATCACCTCCTGTGGACGCCAAGATAATCAACTTTATTTCAGGAGGATCCGACATTTGCGGCACTTCATACTCTGTGGCCAAGAGGCATGCAAAAGAGGCTAAGACCGAAAGAGGAGACAAACCAGCCAGGATGACCACCCTGACAACTGATAAAGTGATCACTTTCGATAGTGATGACAGGGATGATCCTCATCATGATGCTCTTGTAATAACATTATATGTGGCTAACCATTTTGTACGCAGGATATTGGTGGATAATGGCAGCTCCGTCAACATAATCCAACTAGAGACTTTGAAAAGAATGAATGTATCCCCAATGGATATCACATCGAAATCCACCGTGCTTGTTGGGTTCAGTGGAGAGGCTAGGAACACAGTGGGAGAAATAAAGTTACCTGTATATGTTGAAGAGGTCAACTCGATACAACGTTTCTATGTGATGAACTCCCTATCCTGCTATAACATCATACTGGGCAGGCCATGGATCCATGATATGAAGGCTGTGCCATCAACTTATCATCAATGCATCAAGATCCCTACCCATTGGGGGGTTGTCAAGATTGACAGTGATCAGCAGGAGGCAAAAGAATGTTACTCATCCTCAATGAAATCCTCAACCAAGCCTAGTACAGCATAGCAATTAAAGTTGCGGGCCCAGGATATCATGGAGGCTTCAGAGCAGGATATGAAGAAAGTTATCCTGGATCAGGATAATCCTGATATCTCGGTGCTCGTAGGAACCAATATCCCTCAGGATATTGAAGAACAATTAACTAACTTTTTAAAGTGTAGGATGTCAACATTTGCATGGAAGCATGGAGATATGACAGGTATATCCAAAGATATTATCACTCACAAGCTTGGAATTGACAGGTCATTCAAGCCTGTGCAACAAAAGAGAAGGAAGTTCGCTCCTGAATGAAATACAATTATCCAAGAGGAAGTTGAAAGATTATTGAAGTCCAAGATGATCAGGGAAGTCAAATTTCCCAAGTGGCTAGCAAATGTGGTCGTGGTTCAAAAAAAGAATGGGAAATGGAGAGTTTGTGTAGATTACACAGACTTGAATAAGGCTTGTCCCAAAGACCCATTTCCTCTTCCTCATATTGACGCAATGGTAGATGCTACTGCCGGGCATGAGATGTTAACCTTCATGGATGCATCCTCAGGATTTCAGCAGATTCAAATGGAGCCTTCGGACCAAGAGGATACTGCCTTCATGACACCAACATGTATTTATTGTTATACTACTATGCCTTTCGGTTTGAAAAATGCAGGTGCGACATACCAGAGATTGGTGAACATGATGTTCAAAGATAAACTGGGGGACACAATGGAGGTATACATCGAAGATATGGTGGTAAAATCTAAAAAGGCTGAGGATCACCTCCAGGATATTAAGGGAGGATTTGATATCCTGGATCAATATAACATGAAGCTAAACCCTCCCAAGTGCCATTTCGGAGTGGGAGCAGGAAAGTTTCTAGGATATATGGTGACCAAAAGAGGAATAGAGGCGAGCCCGGAGCAGATTAAAGCCATCTTGGATATCAAATCACCCTCAAACATGAAGGATGTTCAACGGTTAACAGGACGAGTTGCAGCATTGAACAGATTTATCTCAAGATCCTCGGAGAAATGCAAAGAGTTTTATGATATCCTGAAGAAGAACAAGAAGTTCGAATGGGGTGAGAAGCATGAGGCGGCCCTGCAGGATTTGAAGCAATATCTTTCAACTGCACCTCTATTGATGAAGCCTGAGAATGGTGAACCACTGTCCCTATAAAGGATCATGAAGGTCAGCAATATCCTGTTTATTATGTTAGTAAAAGTTTGTTAGATGCAGAAACTAGATATTCTCATTTAGAAAAGTTGGTATTAGCACTAGTTATGGCATCAACAAAGCTTAGACATTACTTTGAAACACACAGAATTCATGTTAAAACCAATTATCCTGTTAAGAATGTGCTTAGGAAACCCGAGATGTCAGGCAGGATGGCCAAGTGGTCAGTAAAGTTAAGTGCTTACGACTTAGTATACGAACCTAGAAATGCCATAAAATCACAAGCTCTAGCTGACTTTTGTTTTGGTCAAAAATTACCTAAGCAATTAAGTGATCAAATTAGTTAAGTGAGGTAGTGTGCTAGAAATATGTATGAAAAATGTGTTAAAAAAATTAGGTATGAAAACAGTTTCAGGATACGGCTCAGGATATAGAGCTGTATCTATGATCAAACAATGAGCGAAAATGTAAAGATGGACACGTGATGTACGAGGAAAGCCCTTGATCAATCTAGATCGCCGGCATAAAACCTCGGGAGCTGACAATCGCAGCTGCCTTGTTCTTCTATTGCTTCAAATATCAGGATACAGTGCAGGATATGGCGCAGATCAATGCTAAGTGGTACAATGATTACAAGTGTTGTGTGTTTGTGCATGATAGAAAGAAAAAAGAAGTGTGAGTTCGAGAGTGGAGAGTCAAGTGTGTGTTCCTATTGATCTGGCCTCCTATTTATAGTTACAAGTAACAAACTAACTCTCCTATTATTCCGGGATGCTGGGAATATTCCATTCTGAACGTTGGGGGACTCTTTTAACTTGTTTTCCACGTGCTTATTAACTATAAAACCGAGTCTTCGGCTCATATGACCGTTACAACCTCAATAGCATTGACCAGCATCCGATATTCCCGCGGAATATGCCTTTCTTCTATTCTGACCGTTACAAGACCCATTCTTCCACCATCAACGTCCATTTTCCAACCACCTTGAGCGAATCTTCAGGTAGATCAAGTCCTTTAACGTTGGTACCTTGCTACAAAAGAAAATCGTTAGTAACTGCCAGGATACTGCGTCAGGATGTTACCAATATCCTGGTCTGATATCCTGATCAATACTGCCTCAGGATGTTACCAATATCCTGGTCCGGTATCCTGATCATAAACAGCTAACATTAAATCAAGATATATTGTCAGGATATGGACTCAGAATTTCACCCATAACAATTGTCCCCAAAAATATTACTGTTGGATATCCTAATTCCAACAGATATATTTTTCAGTCATTCCAATACGTCCGGTAAGGATGTCTGTTTTGAACATTCCTGCATATGTTTGGTTAATCAGCACATAATATGATAAGATTGAAACTACTCCCTTTTTTGTAGACTCTGCTAAGGTCCCTGTTGTCTTCGATCTTGAGGAGCTTGACAGTTACCCCAAGTCTGTCTTGGTATAAAAAGGAACCATCTGTTGGCACCAGCTCTAAACCCTTCGCTGTTGCTGCCGAAAGTTTCTGCTATGATGACCTTGGCTTCATGGAATCCATCGAGCCCATGAACTCCTTCCTTAATAAGGTAAATATCCAAATCCGGTATCCCGTACACATATACTGAACCTGTATCCTGGTTAGTTTGTCTTTAATGATACCTGCATTTTACTTTGTAGGGTCTGAATCATCTAGTCGTCCTGTACTTAGAACAATTTATATTTCCTGCACTTAAGATAATACGATGGCCAAAGGTGGATGAGTCCTGAGCTTCAGGATGAAGCCTTTGGTCATCAATCAGTATGGTTTATTTTGAACAATATAACAGTTGAAGGCGAATGGGTTCTCGTGTTTTCAGGACGAAGCCTTCAACTGTTTATGTAAATATACTTTAAAAACTTAATTGTGTTCTTGGTGGATGGGTCTCTTTTTGAGATGAAACCAAGAATACAATTAATAATAAACTAACCTTTTAGCCTTACATGTTGTTATTTGTTATGCATTGCTTAGTCTGAATTCCAATGTTCCAAACTTAGTGCAATTATTACTTTTTATGAAAATATCTTGATCAGTATACTCGCAAATATCCTATTAAGACTTCCGTCAAATAGGGTTCTTACAACTCAAACAATTTCGATAAAGTTTTCAAAGAAAAAGGATGGTTCATTTTTATTTTGCAAAGCTTGTTTTGATAACAGTAGTTTGATTTGAATATAGTTTCAATTTTCAATCCAAGTATCCTGAAGTATATCCTGAGAATACATCTTGAGAATATATCCTGAGAACATATCCCGACCAGGATACTCATAAGTGTTATAGTTTCAGAAATTTAGACAATCTAGATAAGGTTTTTTTTAAAGAACAAAAATAGGAAAGATCATACCGAAACAGAAGACATCTCAATCCTTTCATTCCAGTCCTTTCGCAACCATTCCACCGAAGGTGTCCCCAGTCCAGGATACTTGGCGAATTATGCCCAAACTTGATCCTTTGAGTTCCTCACAATGCCTTAGTGGGATATAGTGTTGGCATAGGTTTCCTTCTTGCTCCCGCATAAATGTCCCCAGTAGGATATAGTATCAGCATACGTCATGTTCTATCACGGATGTCCCCTGTCTGTGCAGGACCAGTATGTTGTACCAGGATATGATCCTTTAGCAATTCTTCAACCAGTTGTTTAAACTTAGCAATCTTTTTTCAAAAATTTATGTAGACTTGTAAATGATTATGTTTTTTGAAAATATACTTTGGGATTATCCAAAAACTTTGTATTTTATTGGGACTAAACCCATTTTCCAGGCATTTAAGCCGGAGTATAAGAACCTCAAGACTTGAAAAGGTGAAAATCTTTAAGTCTTTGAGTTTTGCTGGGGATTTTACCCACGTTTCGTGCACTACAGGCGAGGGTGTGGAAACCCCAAAACTTAGAAAGGTGAAAACCTTTAAACCTGGGGAAAATCCCAAATTTTCATGCGCTACAGGCGGGAGTGTATAAACTCCAAGACTTAGAAAGGTGATAACTTTTAAACCTTAGAGAGTATGAAAATACCCTTTCGTGAGAGAGGGTGATCAATCCTCATATACCTTAGGGATCCAGGGTATAGCCAACAGTAACGAAATTGTCAGCCACTTTTACATGAACTGGTCCCGCCACCTTGAACTATCCCTGGATAACTTGCGCTCCAGGCGGGGTGTTTAAACCCAATTCGGAAGAAAGGTGAATACCTTTAAACCTGTGAAGGGATCAGGATCCCTTATCCGTGAGAGAGGGGGCCAATCCTCTAATCTTCCGAAGTATCTTGAGTGAGCATCCTGGAGCTATATCCTGAAGCATATACTGCAAAACATCCTTACACTAAGGTGGGTGTTAGCTTGGCTAACACCCCTCCGATGCTTAAGTTAGTATTGGGTTCCAAAGAATAAATTAAACCAAACATATTTAAAAAAGATAGAATTCATACCATCCTGAGTTAGAAATTAAATTCTAAACTCACTTGAAATAAAGCTTAAGGTGTATAGCATTCCAAGATCTCGGTAGCATATCCCCTTCCATATTCTTGAGTCTATATGCTCCTTTCCCTACTTCTGATTCAACTTCATATGGTCCTTCCCATTTTGGAGCTAACTTGCCATCGGCAGGATTAGTAGTATTCTGAAAAGCCTTTCTTAACACCCAATCTCCAACCTTAAATCTTCTGGTCCTAATATTCTTGTTATATGCTCTGGATATTCTTTGTTGATATGCTGCCATCCTTAGCCTTGCTGCATCTCTCTTTTCATCTATAGTATCCAAATCCTGACTCAAGGCTTCAGGATTCTGTTCAGGATCACTTAGGGTAGATCTTGCAGTAGGTATTGTCATTTCCGTTGGAATCATTGCTTCTGCTCCAAATACCAAGGAAAATGGGGTTTGGCCTGTTGCATTTTTTACCGTTGTCCTATCAGCCCACAAAACAAAGGGTAATTCTTCTGCCCATCTTCCTTTTTTGGTTCCAAGCCTCTTCTTCAAGTTATTGACAACTATCTTGTTTGAGGATTCTGCTTGTCCATTTGCTTGAGGATGTACTGGAGTAGATGTTATCATTTTGATTCCCTAACTTTTGCAAAAGTCAGTAGTTCTCTTGCTTATAAACTGAGAACCATTGTCACAGATTATCTCGGCTGGTACTCCGAATCTGGTCAGGATATTTCTCTTTATGAAGGATACTACTTCTTGGTCTCTAACTTGAACAAATGCTTCTACTTCAACCCACTTGGAGAAATAATCCGTCATTGCCAACATGAAAACCTTTCCTCCTGGAGCTTTTGGAAGCTTTCCCACTATATCCATACCCCACTTCATAAATGGCCAAGGGGAAACAATAGGATACAGCGGTTCAGCAGGCTGATGTAATATGTTACTATGTCTTTGACATGCGTCACATCTTCGAGCATATTCTGCGGCATCTTTTCTCATTGTCGGCCAATAATATCCTGTCCTTAATACTTTTGAGAATAATGACCTGCCCCCAGTATGGTTACCACAATCCCCTTCATGTATATCCTGAAGTACTTCTTTGGCTTCAGGATCCTCCAAGCACCTCAAATACGGTCCTGCAAGAGATTTCTTGTATAAAACATTATTTATAATAGTGAATCGTGATACCTTCATCCTAAATGCCTTAGGATTTTCATTTTCGGGGATGTGTCCTTCCTTGAGATATCTCATGATTGGAGCCATCCAAGATTCAGGATCCTCTTCAGGATACTCTGCTCCAGGATCCTGAATACCCGCTACTTCTTTATCCTGAGGATTCGTTGCAGGATACAAGACATGTATTATTGGTATTTGGTTCCTTCTGGTATCCTGATCGATGATCCCAGATTTGCTAAGGCATCTGCTTCAGCGTTATCCTCTCTTGGTACCTGTTCAAGTGTAAAAACATCGAAATATTCTGCTAATTTTTTGAGAATATCGAGGTATTCGATTAATTTCTCACCCTTAACTGCATAGGACCCATTAAAATGGTTAGTAATTAACAAGGAGTCAACATATACTTGCAAATTCTTGATACTCATATTCTTAGCCAATTCTAATCCTGCAATTAAAGCTTCATATTCTGCCTCATTATTAGTAGCAGGAAATTCACACCTAATAGCCTAGGGTAATATGTCCCCCTGTGGCGATTTTAGTAGTATACCTAAACCTACACCTCTTATATTGGATGCACCATCAGTAAATAACGTCCAGGATCCTGAAGATTCTCCTAACTGTTGAACTTCTAAGTCTACCTCGTCCTGAATGTCACTACTGAAATCAGCCACAAAGTCAGCTAAAGCCTGAGACTTTATGGCATTTCTAGGTTCATATACTAAATCATAAGCACTCAGCTTTACCGACCACTTAGCCATTCTGCCTGACATTTCTGGTTTCCTAAGTACATTTTTAACGGGATAATTTGTTTTAACATGAATCCTATGTGTCTCAAAGTAATGTCTAAGTTTCGTTGATGCCATGACTAATGCTAGTATCAATTTTTGTAAATGAGAATATCTAGTTTCAGCATTTAACAAGCTTTTACTAACATAGTAAACAGGATATTGCTGACCTTCATGGTCTTTTATAAGAACGGCACTTACAACATTCCCTGATACAGCAAGGTATAGGGATAGTGGTTCACCATTTTCAGGCTTCATCAATAGAGGTGCGGTTGAGAGATATCGTTTCAAATCCTGCAAGGCTACTTCATGCTTCTCCCCCCATTCGAATCTTTTGTTCTTCTTCAGGATATCATAAAAATCTTTGCATTTCTCTGAGGATCTCGAGATAAACCTGTTTAAAGCTGCTACTCGCCCTGTCAATCTTTGTACGTCCTTCATATTTGAGGGTGATTTTATATCCAGGATAGCTTTGATCTGCTCTGGGCTTGCTTCTATCCCCCTTTTTGTCACCATATATCCAAGAAACTTTCCTGCCCCCACTCCGAAATGGCATTTAGCAGGATTCAGCTTCATGTTGTATTGATCCAGGATATCAAATGCTCCCTTGATATCCTGGAGGTGATTCTCAGCCTTTTTAGATTTCACCACCATATCATCGATATATAGCTCCATGGTGTCCCCCAGTTTGTCTTTGAACATCATGTTTACCAATCTTTGGTATGTTGCACCTGCATTTTTCAAACCAAAAGGCATAGTTGTATAACAATAAATACCTGTTGGTGTCATGAAGGCAGTATCCTCCTGGTCAGAAGGCTCCATTTGGATCTGTTGAAATCCTGAGGATGCGTCCATGAAGGTCAGCATTTCATGCCCGGCAGTGGCATCTACCATTGCATCAATGTGGGGAAGAGGAAATGGGTCTTTAGGACAAGCTTTGTTCAAGTCTGTGTAGTCTACACAAACTCTCCATTTCCCATTTTTCTTTTGTACTACAACCACGTGTGCTAGCCACCTTGGGAACTTAACCTCTCTTATCATTCTGGACTTTAATAATCTTTCAACTTCCTCCTGGATAATCGTGTTCCGCTCAGGAGCAAACTTCCTTCTTTTTTGTTGCACAGGCTTGAATGATTTATCAATTCCAAGCTTGTGAGTGATAATATCTTTGGATATGCATGTCATATCCTCATGCTTCCATGCAAACGTTGACATCCTGCATTTCAAAAAGTTAATTAATTGTTCTTCAATATCCTGAGGGATATTGGTCCCTACGAGCACCGAAATATCGGGATTATCCTGGTCCAGGATAATTTTCTTCACATCCTGCTCCGGATCCTCCACGATATCCTGGGCCCGCGTCTTTAATTGCTATGCTGCACTAGGTCTGGTTGAGGATTTCATCGAGGATGAGTAGCATTCTTTCGCCTCTTGCTGATCACTATCAACTTTGACAACTCCCCAAGGGGTAGGTATCTTGATGCATTGGTGATATGTTGATGGCACGGCCTTCATATCGTGAATCCACGGTCTTCCCAGTATGATGTTATAGCAGGATAGAGAATCCATCACACAGAAACGTTGTATCGAGTTGACTCCTTCAACGTATACTGGCAACTTTATCTCTCCCACTGTGTTTCTAGCCTTTCCACTGAACCCAACAAGCACGGTAGACTTTGAAGTGATATCCATTGGAGATACATTCATTCTCTTCAGAGTTTCTAGTTGGATTATGTTGACGGAGCTGCCATTATCAACCAGTATCCTGCGTACAAAATGGTTAGCCACATATAACGTTATTACCAGAGCATCATGGTGAGGATCCTGGACAGTATCCCTGTCATCAGCATCAAAAGTGATCACTTTGTCAGTTGTGAGGGTAGTCATCCTGACAGGTTTGTCTCCCCTTTCGGCCTTAGCTTCCTTTGCATGTCTCTTTGCTGCCGAATACGAAGTTCCACAAATGTCGGATCCTCCCGAAATGAAGTTGATTATCTTGGCATCCGCGGGAGGTGATGCTGCTCGCTCAGGATCCTTCTCAGTATCCTGACCCTTATTCTTCTTTCTCCCCAAGAGATCTTTCAGATATCCCTTGCTTAAAAGATAGCTTATTTCTTTCCTTAGAGCAATGCAATCCTCAGTTACATGTCCGAAATCTTCGTGGAAAGCACACCATTTTGACTTATCTTTCCAGTCAGCCTTTTGTTGATTCTTTCGAGGCCACCTAGCCTTGTCTCATAGACCCTGCATGGCATACATCAATTCAGGAATGTTAACAGAAAAGCAATATTCAGACAACTTAGGATACTCTTCGGGATCCTCATCTTCGACGGCATTCACTCTATTGTTTTGATTTCTACCATATGGCTTAGGCCGATATGACTTGAATGAGGATTCTGACTTCCTGTTAGTTGACTCATAAGTGTTAGATGAGTTCATCCTTTCTTGCATCTTCCTGTCATCTTCCAGACGGATATATCTCAAAGCCCTGTTACGAGCTTCGTCGAGATTCCTGCAGGGATTCATTACAAGATCCTGATAAAACTGAGAATCCTTTTGTAATCCCATCTTAAAAGCTTGCACAGCTGTTGCAACATCAAGATGCGGGATATCCAAGGATTCTCGACTGAATTTGTTCACATAATCCCTCAAGGATTCCTGAAGCCCTTGAGTTATCCTGTAAAGATCACTGGTTAGTTTCTCAAAACTCCGACTACAAGAAAATTGATTGTTAAATAAATTAACCAAGTGAGCAAACGAAGTAATTGAGTGAGGAGGAACGTTTAACAGCCATTTTAAGGCTGATCCTGTTAGAGTAGAACCAAATCCTTTGCACAAGCACGCTTCCTTGAGCTCCGGAGGGATAGGGTTAATCTCCATTCTTTCCCTATACTGAGCAATATGCTCTTCGGGATCCGTACTCCCATCATAAAGCTTCATGTTGGGGGTTTGGAATCTCTTTGGGATCTCAGCATCACAGATAGGATATGCAAAACGAGATATCTTGTGGCTGTCCTGGGACACTTCTGGGATCGGCTGGACCACCCCTGGTACACTAGATATCATGTCCTTCAACTTCTGAAGTTCCCTAGTAAGTGCTGATGTTACACCTGTATCCTGCAAAGATCCACTATTGTTAGTAGCATGAGTATTATTATTATTTGACACGTTACCCGTTGGAGGATTTTGTCCATATCCTGAAGCATATCCTGAGCTCCTCATGGTTGACATCCTGACCGAGGAGGGTATTTCAGGAGTATGATTCTGAGGAAGGCTGGGCACAATATTCCCCCTGTTATCCTCAGTATACACAGCTGAACTAAAGTTTAACGTTCTGGGATGTAATGGAGTGACATTATCCTCAGCAGATCTGCTCGAGCCAGACTTTAGGAGTTGTATTTCCCTTAACAGCATTTGGTTCGTTTCTTGTTGCTGCCTCATTTGTTCCTGCACACTTCCAAATAAGGTTAAAATTTCATCGTTAGAAGCTAAAACGGGAGCAGATTCCTGAACACTGCGGGTAGGGATAATATCCTGAGGTCGTGAAGAGGCTGGCATCCTTGGAGGAGGTGGTGGAAGCACCGAACCGGTAGTAGCAGAAGTCATAGCAGACACAGTGGAGGAGCTCATGTTTGATCTTGAGGCCATTGTGGACAATGTGGCAAAAAGTTTTGAAAATAGAAAGCCGATTAGCGATTTCACAAAAATTTTTAGTAAAGAGAGCACCACTTGCCCCACGGTGGGCGCCAAATTGTTTTGGTCAAAAATTACCTAAGCAATTAAGTGATCAAATTAGTTAAGTGAGGTAGTGTGCTAGAAATATGTATGAAAAATGTGTTAAAAAAATTAGGTATGAAAACAGTTTCAGGATACGGCTCAGGATATAGAGCTGTATCTATGATCAAACAATGAGCGAAAATGTAAAGATGGACACGTGATGTACGAGGAAAGCCCTTGATCAATCTAGATCGCCAGCATAAAACCTCGGGAGCTGACAATCGTAGCTGTCTTGTTCTTCTATTGCTTCAAATATCAGGATACAGTGCAGGATATGGCGCAGATCAATGCTAAGTGGTACAATGATTACAAGTGTTGTGTGTTTGTGCATGATAGAAAGAAAAAAGAAGTGTGAGTTCGAGAGTGGAGAGTCAAGTGTGTGTTCCTATTGATCTGGCCTCCTATTTATAGTTACAAGTAACAAACTAACTCTCCTATTATTCCGGGATGCTGGGAATATTCCATTCTGAACGTTGGGGGACTCTTTTAACTTGTTTTCCACGTGCTTATTAACTATAAAACCGAGTCTTCAGCTCATATGACCGTTACAACCTCAATAGCATTGACCAACATCCGATATTCCCGCGGAATATGCCTTTCTTCTATTCTGACCGTTACAAGACCCATTCTTCCACCATCAACGTCCATTTTCCAACCACCTTGAGCGAATCTTCAGGTAGATCAAGTCCTTTAACGTTGGTACCTTGCTACAAAAGAAAATCGTTAGTAACTGCCAGGATACTGCGTCAGGATGTTACCAATATCCTGGTCTGATATCCTGATCAATACTGCCTCAGGATGTTACCAATATCCTGGTCCGGTATCCTGATCATAAACAGCTAACATTAAATCAAGATATATTGTCAGGATATGGGCTCAGAATTTCACCCATAACAACTTTGTGGCTGATTTCAGTAGTGACATTCAGGATGAGGTAGACCTAGAAGTACAACAATTAGGAGAATCCTCAGGATCCTGGACATTGTACACTGATGGAGCATCTAATGTTAGAGGAGTAGGATTGGGAATACTACTAAAATCGCCACATGGGGACATATTACCCCAGGCTATTAGGTGTGAATTTCCTGCTACCAATAACGAAGCAGAATATGAGGCTTTAATTGCAGGATTAGAACTAGCTAAAAATATGAATATCAAGAATTTGCAAGTATATGTTGACTCCTTGTTAATTACTAACCATTTTAATGGATCCTATGCAGTTAAAGGTGAGAAGTTAATCGAATACCTCAATATTCTCAAAAAATTAGCAGGATATTTCGATGTTTTTACACTTGAACAGGTACCAAGGGAAGATAATGCTGAAGCAGATGCCTTAGCAAGTTTGGGATCATCGGTCAGGATACCAGAAGGAACCCAAATCTTGTATCCTGCAACGAATCCTCAGGATAAAGAAGTAGTAAGTATCCAGGATCCTGTTGCTGAATATCCTGAGGAGGATCCTAAATCCTGGACGGCTCCAATCATAAGATATCTCAAGGAAGACACATCCCTAAAGACGAAAATCCTAAGGCATTTAGGATGAAGGTATCATGATTCACCATTATAAATAATGTCTTGTATAAGAAATCTCTTGCAGGACCATATCTAAGGTGCTTGTAGGATCCCGAAACTAAAGAAGTACTTCAGGATATACATGATGGGGATTGTGGTAACCATACTGGGGGCAGGTCATTATTCTCAAAGGTGTTGAGAACATGATACTATTGGCCAACAATGAGGAAAGATGCTACAGAATATACTCGAAGATGTGATGCATGTCAAAGGCACAGTAACATACTACATAAACCAGCTGAACCACTATATCCTATAGTTTCCCCTTGGCCATTCATGAAATGGGGGATGGACATAGTAGGGAAATTACCAAAAGCTCCAGGAGGAAAAGTTTTTATGTTGGCAATGACTGATTATTTCTCTAAGTGGGTGGAGGCTGAAGCATTTCTTCAAGTCAGAGGCCAAGAAGTAGTATCCTTCATAAAGAGGAATATCCTGACCAGGTTTGGAGTACCAGCCGAAATAATCTGTGACAATGGTTCTCAGTTTTTAAGCAAGAGAACTACTGACTTTTGCAAGAGTTGGGGAATCAAGATGATCACATCCACCCCGGTACATCCTCAAGCAAATGGACAAGCTAAATCCTCAAACAAGATAATTGTTAACAACTTGAAGAAGAGATTAGGAGCCAAGAAAGGAAGATGGGCAGAAGAACTACCCTTTGTTTTGTGGGCCGATAGAACAACGGTAAAGAATGCAACTGGCCAGACACCATTTTCCTTGGTATTCGGAGCAGAAGCAGTGATCCCAACAGAGATGGTGATACCTATTGCGAGATCTATCCTCCAGGATCCTGAGCAGAATCTTGAAGCTTTGTGCCAGGATTTGGACACCATAGACGAGACAAGAGATACAACAAGACTAAGGATGGCAGCATATCAACAAAGGATATCCAGAGCATACAACAAGAATATAAGGACTAGAAGGTTCAAAGTTGGAGATTGGGTGTTAAGAAAGGCTTTTCAAAATACCACTAATCCTGCCGATGGAAAACTGGCTCCAAAATGGGAAGGACCATATGAGATTGAATCAGAATAAGGAAAAGGAGCATACCGACTCAGGAGCATGGAAGGGGAAATGCTACCAAGATCCTGGAATGCTATACACTTAAAGCTCTATTTCAAGTAAGAATAGAATTTAATTTCTATCTCAGAATGGTATGTGTTCTATCTCTTTTAAATATATTTGAATTCATTTATTATCTTGAACCCAATACTGACTTAGGCATCGGAGGGGTGTTAGCCAAGCTAACACCCACCTTAGTTTAAGGTTGTTTTGCAGAATATGTGTCAGGATATAGCTCCAGGATATACGCTCAGGATATTTTGAAAGATCAGAGGATTGGCCCCCTCTCTCACGTTTAAGGGATCCTGATCCCTTCAAAGGTTTAAAGGTATTCACCTTTCTTTCGAGTTGGGTTTGAACACCCCGCCTGGAGCGCAAGTCATCTGGGGATAGTTCAAGGTAACGGGACCAGTTCATGTAAAAGTGGCTGACAATTTCGTTACTGTTGGCTATATCCTGGATTCTAAAGGTATATGAGGACTGATCACCCTCTCTCACGAAAGGGTATTTTCATACCCTCTAAGGTTTAAAGGTTTTCACCTTTCTAAGACTTCGAGTTTATACACTCTCTCCTGTAGCGCATGAAAATAAGGGTTTATCCCCAGGATATGAGGGTTTATCCCCAGGATATGAGGGTTTATCCCCAGGATATAAGGGTTTATCCCCAGCATATTAAGGGTTAATGCCCAGGATATTAAGGGTTTAATCCCAGGATGTCAAGGGTTTACCCTTGGATATTCAGTAAGGCTAAAGTATGATTATATCTACATTCCTATGTTAAACACATGGGACATATATCATACAATTTAAAGGATGGATCCAAGTTTGTAAGTGTGCACTGGGGACATTCCTATGGTGGAAAATTGGAATTGATTCCTTGGGGAATTCCTGGTATGATCTCTCCTTTTTATTTGGATAACTTACAGATTGTGTGTCAGTATCCTGATCAGGATATCTTTCAGGATACATTTACAATGTGTTCCCAAGAATGTTCGAACAAAATAATTTTTACAAGTAAAATTCATGTAGTGAAAATATAACAACAGAAATAAAGCCAGAAAAGGGTTATGTTATTAACGTACCAAAAGTTGTGCTCTTGGTTTCACCTTAAACCAAGGACCATCCACCAAGAGCACAATTAGTTCCTTACCATATTTACCTAATAGTTGAAGGTTTTGTCTCAAACTGAGAGCCATCCGCCTCCAACTGTTATATTGTTCAAAAAACAAAACGTACTAACGTTGATGACCAAGGGCTTCGACCTGAAACTTAGGATCCCCCCCACCTTTGGCCATCATATTGTTTAGATGCAGGAAAGTAAAGTGCAGAAAAAGTAAATTGTTTTAGGGTTACAGACCAATGATCATGTTTAAAAAAGTGGGCTCCGGCCTTGGCACGTATATCCATCATTGCCCACCTGAATACACTCTCTCCAACCTTCTCTGCCTTCTCAGCTTCAGCATCCTGAGTAGCATCCTCACCAGCATCCATCCCAGCATCCGCTCCAGCATCCTTCTTGTTTCCAACCTTGTCTGCCACCTCTGCCGACTTAGAGGATTCACCAGCTTCAGTAGGAAGGGGCACAGCTTTGCCTCCAAGCTCCTTCAGCTTTGCCACCCAGGATTCGACCGGCCAGGATAGGCACTCAAGACCTGTCTCCTTGGCCTCATAAGCCATCTTAATACGAGCTTGTAGCAGGGAGACGATGGTAGAAGCTTTGATTCCTTCCCGGAAAGAAACCATGGCCTGTTCATGTTCCATTTGGACAGTGGCCAGCTTGATCTCAGCATCCTAGGTCACTTTCTTCAGCTTGTCCTCATAATGCCGAGTCTTCACTTCAGCAATGACACCTTGGTCGGCAACAGTAGTTTCAAGCTGTTTAATCCTGGCTTCATAGAGTGCAGCAGTACCACAGGCATCGTTGTAAAGGTGGAGCAGATGCTGGAGGCCCTGTAAGTCAAAATTCAGGAATAAATCAATATTCGCTAACTTGGATATCCTGTCAGGATATTCTATCAGGATATATGTGCAGGATGTAGGGTCAGGATATTACCTTATTAAGGAAGGATGTCATCGGTTCCAAGGAATCAGTGAAGCTGAGCTCATCATAAGAGAATCCTTCGGAGCCTAGAGCACTAACTTCGGAGTTCTTCCTCTTCTTTGCGGTGGAAGCACGAGTCCTTGGATTAGCTTTAGGAGCCGGGAGCGGCTTAGAGCTGGTGGCAGCAGGGGTCTCTTTCTTGACCATGACTGGAGTAGGGTAACTGTCGAGCTCATCGAGATCAAGGAAGACTAGAACTTTGCTGGAATCTGCATACAGGGAGTAAAAATTTCTCCTAAGTAAATCAAATGAAAATATGTATGCAGGATATCGTGCAGGATCCTTACCAGACATGTTTGCACTGGAAAGAGGGCTTGGAGATGGTGGAGACGGGTTAAAACTTCTTTCAGCATCGGGAAGGAGTCTGATAGCGTCAATCCTCTTCTGTGAATCTGCAAGGGGAGGTGCAAGCTTCCTAAAATCAGCTGCATACAAAATAGTAAAAAGAAAGTTGATCAGTTCAGGATATGGAACAGGATAAGAGGCAGGATCATCCTTAAACCCTAAATCATACCCTTTCTCAACCACTTCACCGGATATTCCGTTCCACCAGGGATTGAGTCTCTTTTTACAAAGAAGAACTTGGATTGCCATTTCTCCTTGTTCCTGGTGGCACGAAGTATCAACGGCTCTCCGGAGGTGGAGTAAAACAGAAATCTACAGGATCCGTGGCATCTAAGTCGGTAAGCTAAGGGGAGGTCATGAATAGAAAGATCAGGAATATGATTCTTCTTGATCTGGTCAAGAACGGACAAGACACGCCAAAGCATCGGCATTGTTTGACTAAAAGAGATTTCTGTAATATTGAAGAACTCGGTGATAAAGTCTGGAAAGGGGAACCGTAACACTAAGGTGAAAGGAAAGGCACTAAAGCACAACCACTCGTCGGAAACCATGTCCGACCGGATTTCCCAGTCGAACGGCCGGAATACCGTCCCTTCCGGGAAGATACTGGAGGATTTGAGGGCCGACAAATGGGCACTATCAAAGGTACATATTTCTTTCTCCAGATCCTGGATAAGATTCTGTTGTATGAATGAGGGGGCGGAGTCGCCGGAACTCGATCTTTTTTGCCTTGTCATATTCTCGCCGGAATGCTGAACAGAAAGAGAGAAGAAGATGGAAAAGAGAAAGAGGATTTTACCTTTTTTCACTTCGGTAAAGAATAAATGGGATAAGGATGAGAAGTTATAGGGTGGTGATGAGTAAAAATAGGCTGAGCAGTTGCAAACGGTCACATCATGGGTCTAATCTCTTAAATCGCGTCGTTCTCAGTAAAAAATATAACCGTTAGTGCCAGGATACTAAACGGTAACATTTTTTTGGGGACAATTGTTATGGGTAAAACTCTGAGCCCATATCCTGGGAAATATATTGAGTTATATCTTGATTGTATGATATCTTCTCATATCCGGGATGCTTATTCAGGATATTGGTAACATCCTGAATGGTATCCTCAGGATTACTAACGGGTTGTGTGCAGGAGTACGCGTCCAGATGCCCAACGTTCACGAAGACCCTTTCTCCGGGAGACTCGGTCCAAGTCGTTCAAATGAAGACGTTGAAGCCGCATTACTCGGTCTACAACGTTAACAATGGAATATTCGGGAGCATCCCATATTTATAGGAATTTTAGTTTGTATTTCGTTACTATAAATAGGTGGGTATATCAGATCGAATAGGACATCACAGCTACACTCACTACACTCTCACACTTGTTCTCTCGCAATTTTTACTTTCACACAAAGCATTATAACACTTAGCGATCTGGTCGATATCCTGCATTGTATCCTGACGTTTGAAGCAATAAGAAGAACTAGGCAGCTGCGATTGTCAGCTCCCGAGGTTTTATGCTGGCGATCTAGATTGATCAAGGGCTTTCCTCGTACATCTCGTGTCATTTCCTTTACTTTTTGCTCATAGTTTGATCGCAGATACAGCTTAATATCCTGAGCCGTATCCTGAAACCGGTTTTTACAAACAACATAACCAGCATATTTCCAACACACTTTTTAGCACACTACCTCACTTAACTAATTTGATCACTAAATTGCTTCGGTAATTTTTGACCAAAACAAAGGTCAAATGTGATAAACGGTCTCACTGATGATGTGCCAGTAGGTTTTTTACACATTTAGTAGATTGTGTCGAGATATAAACCTAAATTTCAAACTTACCTAACTCGTGGGGAACATCTCTCGGATATATGGGTAACCCCCGAAATCTTGTTTGAAAGGTCTCTCTTTCTGAGATACTAGGTCTTTATACTTAGTGATATCTAGGGTATTATCCCGGGACTTCTGATTTTGCGGAAGCAATGGCCTAGTCCCCGTATAATACTTTTCGCTTGCTTGAAATATATCACCACCCTCAGCATAAAAAATGATGAAACATTGAAAAATGCTAATCATGTGCTGTTGAAGAAAAGATTCTCTAAAGGGAACACACCTAAAAGTCAAAGCCATCATCTCTCTGATTTTGCGGAAGCAATAGCCTGAGCTCTCATGGCCCTCGCATTTTAACCCTTTACAGATATCATCTAGGTATACTCACATGTAAGACTGAATATTGGGATCTGGATACGGGAGTATATTCTGAGGTGGGACACGCGAATAAGTTCAAGTGCTTAAAACATTAATTCGTATCTCGAAACAGTTAAACTTTGTGTGAAAATTTAAGTGGATCAGTATACTGACAATCTAAGTGAATCGTTTTGAACTTAAAATGTTTAAAGCTTAACGGTGTTAGTGATTTGTCTCATAAACTGATATGATCCTCTTACACAAACTCGCAAAAATATTGTCTGTAAATATTTCTTTATTGCATTTTCATTCTAATAAAAAATTCAAAAAGATTTTTGACAACTGATGTTGGAGAGCTGATTTTCAAAATTCCGAGTGCTAAACAGGATGAACAGGTTTGGGAAAATGTGTTTGAAAAGATTTTCTTACACGTGATACATCAGAATTTTAAAATGTTAAATCATTTTGTACGATACTTGCAAATGATGGTGTATTTGGGTCTACAAGTGATAAGCAGAGAATAAATTTGTCAAAATTTTAAATTTGTGAAATTTATTTCTGGGTTAAGAATGTGCTGGTTAACCAGGTTCCTGATTCTGAGCAGAATGTGAGCCAGGTTACTATCTTGGTATTGATGATGCTGATGAACTTAAAGAATCAAGAGATCTGATCAAGAGAATTAGAGTGAGATAAGAGCCAGGTGGAAATCCTAGAGATGAAAAGAAGACATAGATTGAGGATACTTTTCATTGTCAGATACTTCAGGACGAGTAAAGACTGATAAAGACTGAAGACATTGAAGACTCGACACTGAAGACTCGTCAACGTTCGAGGGGGAGTCTGTTGGTGCATACGTCTGTCGACTTCGTCTTGTATCGAGTCTTGTATTAGATTGTATAGATCAGGGCACGTTATACGAGATAACTGTCAAAAATAGGTTAGAAGGTAATTTCGCACGAAATTACAGTGTGTAATTTCACACGAAATTAGCTAGTGATTTCACACGAAATCAACTGGTAATTTCGCACGAAATAGTAATTTCGTGTGAAAGTAATTTCGTGTGAACATGTTCATGCGAAGTTAGCTTGCCTATAAATAGGTGCCTTGTGATTTCGTTTGGAGTAGTTCCAACTTTTCGATTCCAGAGCTGAAGTGCTGCTGAAGTGTCAACGTGCTGTAAATCTTTGTCAAATTAATCAAAAAGACAGTTAAAGTGATATTCTAGCTGAATTGAACTCGATATGTCTGTTTCCGCCTTTCATATTGAGTAGAATGCTTCTAAACGACTCGTTTCGGTCGGTAAAACGATCCTACATAAATATTACTGTAGGAAAACTCCACTAAGGGCTATTGGGTAATCCATATTTTCATCAAAGTTTATCACACAAGCACATAGCAGGTCTACCAAAGTCTGTATCGGTCGTTAGCTCTGGCCATCCGTCTGAGGGTGAAATGCAGTACTAAGGTCCAATCGTGACCTAAACGCCTTTTGAAACGTCTGTCATATCCTTGGCACAAGACGACTATCTCGGTCGGACAAGATAGAATCAGGCACTCCATGATGTGCCACAACCTTTCTAGGCTAAATCTCTGCTTATTCCCTTGCATTGTCTTCCTCACTGTTTGGTAGAAAATGTGCAGGCTTGGTGTGTCGATCAATAATCACTCAATTCTTATCGTGACCTTTTTGGGTTCTTGGTAGCTTGTAGCGAAATCCATTGAGATTCGTTCCCACTTCCATATGGGAATCTCAGGCTTTTGCAGCAGCCCTGATGATTTCTTGTATTCTGTCTTAACCTCAGGATAGGTAAGACAGTTACCCGCATATGTAGCTATATCAGCTTTCCTCTTGGGCCACTCATACTAATCCTTCAAGTCTTGGTACATCTTGTCGGATCCAGGATGGATCGAGTACCTTGACCTATGAGCCTTGTCCCAAAATGAGCATACGTAAATTGTCGTCAGTCGGAACCTCTAAGTTGTCCCATGGAGTGTAAGGTTTCGTCTTCCTTAGGCCTTAACTGTACTTCCATTCTGCGTAACGCTTCAGTTTGAAGGTTCTCTGGTTTGAGCACCTCTTGCTCAGCTTCACGAATCCGAGTGATGAGTTTTGTCTGTATGATAATTTCTAAGGCTCACGCCCTTAGAGGCTTTGCGCGATCCTTGCGGCTCAAGGCATCTTCTACAATGCTTGCCTTGTCTAGGTGACACTTAATCTCTCAGTCGTGATCATTCAGTAGCTCATTCAATCTAGTTATCTCATGTTTAAGTCCTTCTGATTAACGGTGTGCTGCAAACCCTTGTGATCAGTAAAGATCGTGCATTGCTTGCCTATACAAGTAATGACATCAAATTTGTGACGCACAATTACTGCACCTAGTTCAAGGTCTCTTCTCATGATCCCTTAATCAACGTGACGCATATGCGATGACTTGTTCTTGTTGCATCAACACGCAATCGACACCTTGTTGAGAAGCGTCACAAAAAAATCAATTCTATTGGTACTCTCAGGTGAAGACAAGATAGGTATTAACTATGTTGGGGTTGTTAGCAGTTGAGCAGTCCTTGAAAGGTTTTCTAGGGGTCGTCTGATACAGCCTACAATCCCCAAAAATTCTTAGTTGTGTCTTAGGGACTACTTAGTTCTTGATTGCAGGGTCGACATGTTTCCCGTTCTTACCCACCACGTGACCTTAAGAATCTTGCCTCACAAATTCCCAGATTTGCACTTCGGCATCCTGGCACATAACTGTTCTTTCTCTAAGAGTCCCAAGATGAATTGCAGATGTTGCTCATGACCTTCCTTGGTCCTTGAGCACATAAGAATGTAGTCTATAAATATAATCACGATCTTATCCAGGTACGGCTTACACACCCGATTCATGAGGTCCATGAGCACCGTCGGTGCATTTGTTAAGCCAAACGACATGACAAGGAACTCGTAATGCTCAAAGCGAGTCCTGAAGGTCGATTTAGGGATACGTTCTTCTCGTATATGCAGTTGAGGACATCCTGACCCCAAGTCGATCTTCAAGTAGTAACTAGAACCTTACAATTGGTTGAACAAGTCATCAATCCTTGGTAAAGGATACCGGTCCTTGATATCCAATTCTCTGAAGTTGATGCAGAACGGAAACTGCCAACTTTTTTTTTCGTGTCCTTGACTAAGGATATCATGTCCTTAATTCCATCTTAGAATAGTAGCTAGGACCTTGTAGTTGGTCGACAAGTCATCAATTCTCGGTAAGGGGTACCGATTCTTGATGGTTAGTCGTCTACCTCCCTGTAACCTATGCGTAATACTTTTTCCACATTAATACTTCTGAGTTCCTCTCAGATTAGGCTGTGTACGTGTGTAAAAACTGTCGTCCTACTTCCTAACGAATAACACCGGGGGCTTCCCATGGTGAGAGGCTCGGCCTGGTAGATTTCCTTTGCCTAGCAGATCTAGCAGTTGCATCGGAGGCTTTTGTATCTCAGACGGAGCTAATCGGTAAGGCGTCATCCGTCACTGGTGCCGCTCCTGGCACTAGGTTCATCCTAAACTCCTCTTGTCGCTGTGGAGATAACCCAGGCAAGTCTTCGGGAAAGGCTTCTAGAAATTCCTTCACTACGGGGTTGTCTTCTGGCTTTGTCTTCTTGGTCTCTTTATTGACAACATGAGCAAGGAAGGCTATGCAGCCTATTCGAAGACGCTTCTGTGTCTCTACGACCAGTGTGAGATGTCGCAAATCCACTACCTTATGGGGCCTAGTGCCCTTGCATCTATTGCAATAAGGTTGTGTACTATAAGTGTCTCATCATTCGCAAGAGGAATGCGAATGATTTTCCTTATGTCGAACAACTTCAGCTCTATCCTTGGATATCTAATCCATGCTGTCTACAATATCGTGACTTCCCAAGTCAATGGTAACAGGGGGTTCCCGCTCTCTAAGTTCCTAAATACAATCCTTAATCATCCCCTTCGCTTAACTAACCTTCCATTCGCCAATTCTAAAGAATTCGAGACATCTATTCTACTCGAAACTAGGCCAAGTAGTTTCTTAAGTTCTAAGCATACAAGGTTACAGTCGGTGCCAGTATTAATCAAAAATAGATGCATAGGGTTGGTTAATAGGGAACGTACCCGTAACCGCATCTGGATCCTTGCGTGCTTCACGAGCTCCGATGGTGAACACCCTTCCTCGCTTGGTTCTTCTTAGGACAATCTTTCCTAAAGTGTCCTACTTCACCACATCTATAGCAACCTGGAACTTTACCATTATCTCTTCCTTCTGGATACTTCGCCCAACAGGCATCCTTGCTGTGCCCTTCTTTTCCACACCTTCCACACTTAGGCCTCATACATCAACCTTCATGGTGAAAATTGCATTCCTCGCATCTCGGCTTAGTCCCCAAGTAAACCTTACCACCGGCCTTATTAGTGGCTCCATAAACTTGCATGCCACGAGGCAGGTTCACTTCCCTTCTTTTGTTTGATTTAGAGCTTCCATAACTGACTTGGGTGCCTATCTTTAGGTTCGAGGACTTCCTTTTCTTATTGCCTGAAGACTCCACATGAGTCTCTTTCTTGTTTGCCTCAGATCCCGAAAACCTTCCCATACACAGAGCTTCTTCAGTAAGTGTGATACTCAAATCGATAGCCTCGGTGATGGTTGGAGGATTTGAGGCAGTAACCATGCTTAGAATTTGAGGTGCAAGTCCCCAAATGAATCGCTTAATCCTCTTGAACTCTGGCTTGACTAAGTAGGGAACAACCCTAGACAAGTCGTGAAATCGTTGGACGTACTCAGAAATCTTCGGCCCGTCCATTTTCAAATTCTAGAACTCAATCTCAAGCTTCTGGATCTCGGCCCTAGAATAGTATTTCTTCCGCATCAATTCCTTGAGCTCCTCCCAGCTCAGTGCATAAGCAGTAGCTTCACCAAGGGTCTAAACCTGAAGGTTCCACCAGGAGAGTGCGCCATCCAAAAACAAACCTGAGATATAGGTAACACTCCGCTCGGGCGAACAGTTACTCATTCTCAGAACGGAGTCAGTCTTCTCTGCCCAACGAAGAAAAGCAATGGCACCTCCTGTGCCATCAAAATTCAATGGCTTGCAGTCCAGGAACTGTTTATAGCTGCAGCCAGTTGGATGGTTACTTCCGGGAGTGCCACTACTATATCCAGAGCGGAGGGCTTCATGCCGCGCTATAACTTGGGAAATGCGCTCATTGTATTCGGCCATAGTTAACGTAATGGTGTCCGTGTCAAGTCTGGGCGACATTTTCGTCTGTCAAAAGGTATGGGGTAGGTTAGACAACATTCCATAATTGTCTATGAGGTACATATTACCACAAGCAAACATGTAATCACCCAATATCACATGCATATATAATCAACAATGTATAAGTAAGAAAACAACCACTGAGCTTTCATATATGCTTGACAACTTGACTTATTGTTTGTAACGGGGAAAACAAAATGGACTCGAGGTTACATCACCTCGGTCATACAAGTTTCATAATATGAAAGTAGTAGTTATTTTCCTTCTACATTGGTTTTCTTAGGTCTTTAGCTTCACAAGACGAGTATACTTCCCAAGAGATGGGGGTTGTACATATAGGGGTGAAAGAGAGTGTAACATCACTGAATCTTTCCCGTGTGTTAGCCATCTTCACCTGCTTAGAAACCTGTTCCCAAACGGCTCGTAGACGGGTAGAAGTGTCAGACACGAAGTAGGCAATGACAGGTTTCCTACTTTGTAGAGGGCTAAGGCAACTGTCTAGGTATTGTTCTACTAGATGAAGATGTGAACACTTAGAGATTATTTTCGGATGGATGGTGATCATTAGCCTGACCCGCAGAGTTCACCAGGATTACCATGCACTACTACGTGGGCCCCCGTAATAATAAATTGTCTTGCACGGTCACCCCAACTTTCCCTCGTTTAAGCAGATGATCAACCAAAGAGGGGACACTACTGTCCTTATACCTCTGGCATGGAAATGACCATTGTGGTGGTCCACGCGGTAACATTCGTCATCGTTATGCGCGAATAAGCACGATGATTAATCGTAATAGGATTAAGGAGAACTCCTATTAGTTGGAGGGGCGCCTTCAAGATGAGTACTTCATCTTCCTAGTCTGGACAAGAGCGTCTTCAATCTTGTTTCGAAAAAGCCACAGGGACCTCGTCCTGCTAATAAGGTTGTTGTCCAAGGTTACCGCCTCCGTCTAGCCGTCACTACCGTAGTCAGGCACCTTCACATTCGAGAGGGAAGAACAACCATCTTCTATGGAAACCATCTCGGGATCTCGTTTGGTAATCACTCCAGCCATGAGCTTTACCATAAATGCGAGGTCGATAGTCTCATCGTGTAGATCAAGAACAATAATAGGATTCAGAGTCGAAGGTATCTCGTTCACGTTAATAATTATTCCGTACACTTATACGCATATATATATATATATATATATATATATCAATAAATAAATATGTTACTTAGCAAAAACAGGCAAATAGACGCATCATGTCACATATAACTCTCGTTTTTCATTTCGGGGGGGGGGGTCATTTTGTCTTTGGCATGTCTATCTCATATAGACTATGCCTTAATTGGCACTTTGATTTGGGGTATTCTCCTCCCTATTAATGTACTTGCCATGTCTTTTCTTTGAAAAATGTTTGACTCATGGATCTTGACGCTTTCATGAATGCAATGAAAAACCCTTTTGTAAAAATGTTTTCGTGGGAGAGTCCTAGTGATTGTAGTCTAGACTCGAGAAGGAATCCTAGTTCACTACAATCAAAGCTCTGATACCAAACTGTCACACCCTGACTTTTGCGGAAGCGTATGATGTGTGACTTGTTCAATACCATTGCATTCAATCATAATAAACTGCTATATGATCAAAACGATGTTAATCCATTCATTAAGTTTAAAGTATTACAAAAACCAGTTATTTAAGTTTTTAACACAACCTTCGACTAAGTTACAAATCGACAAAAGTGGATGACATCTAAACTTGGAATTTAATTCTAGAAATAACACCAGCGTCCAAGATCCAACTTGTTACCTGAAATACATGTAATTTTGAAAACAACAACAAAAGTTGAGCGAGTTCATGCGTTTGGTATGAGTACTGATAAGCTTGTAAACATTTGAGAGACTCCTTTGAAAACAGGTATGAAAAGCATCTATGAACAGATAAAATTAATGTTTTGCAAGGACACTAATGCATGTGGAGACATAGGGAGTACTCAATATGAGTAGGCTTATACCTTCTTCGATTTCCTCGACTATGTCGAATTTCCTCTTCGACTGTGTCAATTTACCTTGAACGTGTCAATTTACCCTGGCTGTGTCAATTTTACCCTTGACCGTTGTTGATTTACCTCGACTGGGACACCGAAGCACTCAAGTGGTCACATAAGGACCATGAGTGGGGCTCGGCCGTACCCGTTAGATATAAACTTCATCCATAATTAAGAGTTAATGGCATTTCAATTTCAATCTATGCTCACATGATCTATAATTCATTTCATAGCCAATTTATACCATTTAAACGTATGTAACATGTATTCCACTCCGAGAGTTATAAATCCGAAAACAGTTAAGAGAAAAGGGGGACATGAACTCATGGTTTTGCGTTCTTCAATCCGACGTAATGTCACACCTTGGCTTTTGCGGAAGCGTGGATTATTTTGGTGTGACTTCTTAATACCATAGCAACAATCATAACAATGCTATATGAAAATAAAACACAAGATGTTCATCCATTCATTAAGTTTAATAATACCACAACCTCATTGTTTGGAAATGTCGACACTTAAGATAAGTTACAAACCATACTTGTTTTAAAATGTGTTCATAAGACACAACAAAAGGCTTTAAATAAAACATGGTTTAAAGACATGTAACCCGTCCAGGTAAGGGTTACACCTCCTAAACCTACTACCCTGGATGACATCTTTATTCGACGCAGCTTGACACGTATGCGGACACTTGCTAGATCCCTTAGTTTCCTGAAATACATGTAGTTTGAAAAATCAACAAAAGTTGAGTGAGTTCATGTGTAAGTGAGTATGTATAAACCTTTGAAATATGTCTGTATGAAAGTGCCTGGTATGTAGCAATAAGGAAAAAGAGATCATCAATGGGTTGCAAAGCCACTGGTATGTGTGAAGTGATACGGGAAAACTCAAACCTAGCGGAGTTGCACCGGGCTTCCGGCTGTAAGACACAGTCACCACTATGGGCCGCCCCGGCCTCATGGGTGTGGGCTCGCTATACCCAAATAGATCTATCACTCATGTCTCTCGGTCCTACAACGAGGATTAACAGCCTTAAGTGTCGCGCCCATCACTCACATGATCTAAGTAGTATGCCCTCATTAAGCTAACCATACCATGTATAAAAATGTTCCGTAATAATTGTAACATGTATTTCACCCCCGAAGTTATAAAACTGAAAATAGTTAAAAAGAAAAGGGAGGCATGAACTCACATTAGTGCGTCTCCGGAATCGTATCGTCAACTCAAACTTGGTCCGCTACGCGACAACCTACAACGTACTATTGTCTATTAGACGAACGGGCAGTGCCTTGCTTTTGTATTTACGGGTTTGAGTTACGTTACTTTGATATTATTCCAAGTTGTAACTTCTTGCTAAAATAATAATAATTATTTTAACTTAAATTTTGTTTTTAGGAATAATAGTTGGGCAACTATTTCGTATCCATACTTCTCAAGTATTTTAACTTCCGTATTTCCTTCCCAAGGATGGGGGTATTTATACATGTATATTTGTAGTTTCGAAAAATATACTTTAAGTCCCATTTAGGAAAAATATATTTAACTTATTTGTCCAAAATAACGTATTCCCAATATATATGTATTTTTCCTAAGAAAATGTTATTTTTACTTCTTTAGTTTCCAAAATAATATTTTACCAAAAATATATTTGTAAGAGTATTTTCGGGAATAATTAATAAGTTACGTTTTCTAGCTCGGTTTCACATTATTATGCATGTAGCTTAAATATTTTATTCCTTGATATTTTTGGTATTATTTTGGAGTTGTAATTTCCATGGTATTTGTTAAGTAATATTATTTTACCCTAAAATAATATAACTAGTTCACAAAATATACAAATATTCACACAAGTGTCTTAGTAGAAAATATATATATATTCTAAATATATATTTACCCATTTTTATTTACAAAAACCAACCTCCGATACTTGGTATTTTTGTAACAAAAACTATGGCGAAGTTTATTTTGAAAACAGGGTTAAAAATATATTTGTAAACACTTGTTAGAAAAATATTTTCTAAGTGTCGGATTTTTAGAAAATTTCGCCAGAGTTTACTTTGTAAATGGAGGTGTCCATGCTTATAAGCATATCATTTTCTTTTCAAAATTTCATTCAACAATCATCAATTAACAACATACAATCTTTACTTAACAGTTTTGTAAAAACAAGCATTAATTCCTACATCATGAATTTGAAAATTTATAAAATTTTGTAGTAACTTACTAGTATTCTTAGTAAGTCTTGTTACCCTTTTGAATGTGTTTACTTCTTTAAAAACTTCATTTTTAAAGGAGTTGGTTGTTTACAACTTTAAAACATATTTTCTAAAAACATCTCTTCATGAAACCTTCTTGTTTCACAAGTGTTCTTACACTTGTTTAACCATTAAAAACACGATTTGTTTATGTAAGAACCAAGATTTGATGAAACTTATATTTTAAACTTGGTTTTTTTAAAAATCATTCATAAATATTTAGATCTATGTGTTTAACAAATTACTTTGTTCATTACTTTTCAAGAAAACATTACATTCATTCAAGTTCATGACTTTAGTGAGGATGGTCCAAAACCTTTAACATGTTCATCCTCTTATCTTGCTAGATTATGTTTTAATCATGATCTAGCAAGACTACATGATGATCAACATCGTATCTACAAACAATCACCAATCAACAAGCATATTAACACTAAAATAACATGGTTTCTTCATGATTTAAGCTTATGTAAAGGTTTCTTTCTTTTGATTCTTAGTGTTCTTCAAGATTAACATCATGTATCTTACTTTAACCACTTAAATAAGATGCAAAATGAAGGGATTCAAGTTCTTACCACTAGCTCAAGGCTAGGGAAGTTCAAGAGAAGAAAAGTGGTGGTTAATAGCAAGTAGAGAAGGTCCTTCAACTTCCGAGAACACCAAGCTTCGTTGTATGAACCTTAACACCCTTGTATGCTTGTAAAATGAATGAAACAAGTTTGGATGATGATGATGGTGGTGTGGTTTGGGGTCGGCCGAACAAAAGGGAGAAAGGAGAGATGGATGGTGTTGAGTGTTGTAGATGATAATGAATGAATAACTAATGGATTTATAATAGAATTTTCCAACATCTTATTAACCATTAGTCACAATGTTTCTAAAGTACTTAACAAACCCATTAAACAATTCAAGAAAATCAAGGGTGGGGTGCCACCCTTGTAACCGTAAGGTGGGGGGGGGGGTTGTTTAGTTGGGTTTCAACTAAGTTGGTTAGAGATCTTGATTGAAATCAAATGTTAAGTTAGTGCTTTATGTGTGTTATGTATTATATAGTGTGTTAGGGTGTTCGGGGATCATAACTAGCTTAGTAATGTTAAAACAATGCTTCTAGCATTATTTTGATGTTTCGGGTAGTGTCCGGTTGTTCGGTTTGATACCGTTCCGTTAAAGTGCTAAGTTATGTCATATAGTGTCCTTTATGTAACTTTTAGTGACACTTTTGATTCCCGACACTTAGGAAAGCATACAGGACCATTTTGCCCTATTTTTGCAAGTGACTAGCATTTTTAAATGCTGAATTTTGTTTATAAAGGCAGAATTTTGCAGTTTAAGTGGGTTTTAGGCACTTTCCGGCACCTAAACTATCACCTACTGACGTAGTTTTATGGTCCTTACTTCTCTACACTCCCTACTAGTGTAGTACCTTGTTTCCGGCTCATACTGGGCCTCAATATATTGTCTGTCTATGTGCTGGCATTGTCAGCATGTTTCTGAGTTATCCGCTCACTGTGCTAACTGTGCTTTGTGCATCAAGTTTGTCACTAAAGTTTGTGTGTAATAAATGGAGTGGCAATATGAAATGTGATGCATATGTATGTATGATGCAAAAATCATAAAGCAGTTTAATCAGCAGTTGTAATCAAGCACAATCATTAAGCACCAATTTAATATTAATTAATTGTATGGATACCTGAAATTTTGAGGGTTGTCACATTCTCCCCTTGTTAGAGAAATTTCGTCCCGAAATTTTAGTTCTGCTACTAGATGCAGGGGTCTTGGGGAATAAATGTGGGTACTTGGCTTTCATTTGATCCTCACGCTCCCATGTGAATTCTGTTCCGTGTCGTGCATTCCATCGAACTTTGACGAGTTTGACACTACTCCGGCGTGTCTTGTTAACCAACCTATCCGTAACTTCAACGGGCTCTTTAGTAAAGTGGAGTGTGTCGTCGATATAAACTTCGTCCGCAGGAATGACTACTGTTTCTTGGGTTGGACTCTTTTTCAGATTGGATACATGAAATGTATCATGAACGCCATTAAGTTCAGCAGGTAAGTCCAATTTGTATGCTACAATCCCAATCCTTTGCAGGATTCTGAATGGACCAATGTATCGCAGATTCAACTTCCCACGCTTCCCAAAGCGTGCCACACCCTTCCAGGGTGAAACCTTCAACAAAACCATATCTCCAACCTCAAATTCCAGAGGTTTCCTTCTTAGGTCCGCATAACTCTTTTGTCGATCACGAAGCCGCTTTGATGCGCTCTTGGATCTGTGCAATCTTGTCTATCGTTTCCAGGACCAATTCCGGACCAACTAGTTGTCTATCACCCGCGTCAGCCCAACAAATCGGTGATCGACATTTGCGTCCATAGAGAGCTTCGAACGGTGCGGCTTGAATACTTGCATGGTAACTGTTATTGTATGAAAATTCAACCAATGGTAGGTGGGTGTCCCAACTTCCACCTAAATCCATTACGCAAGCTCGCAACATGTCTTCTAATGTTTGATTTGTTCGTTCGCTCTGTCCGTCTATCTGTAGGTGAAACGCTGTACTCAGATTTAACTGAGAACCAAATGCTTCTTGAAAGGATTGCCAAATCCTTGACACGAATCTTCCATCTCTATCAGAGATAATCGAGAGAGGCACTCCATGTCATGCAACAATCTCTCTCATGTATAGCTCAGCTAGTTTACTCGTGCTGTCTTTTTCCTTGATTGCCAAAAAGTGTGCAGATTTCGTTAAACGGTCTACAATTACCCAAATCGTATCATGGCCCTTGGGCGTCCTTGGTAATTTCGTTATGAAGTCCATAGAAATCTGTTCCCACTTCCACTGGGGTATTTCAGGTTGTTGCAAGAGACCTGAAGTCTTCTGGTATTCAACCTTTACTTTGGCGCAAGTTAAACATTTGCTAACATATATCGCAACATCGCCCTTCATCCTTGGCCACCAATAGAAATCCTTAAGATCTTGGTACATCTTATCTGCTCCTGGATGAATCGAGTACCGTGATTTGTGAGCTTCGTCGAAAATAAAATTTCTCAGACCACCAGACAAGGGAACCCGGATTCGTTTTATGAAGCACAAAGTCCCTTCCCCGTCGAAAATAACTGTTTCTCCATCCCACGGAGATACTCATTCTCAATATTCTTTTCCTTGAGTGCTTCTCTCTGCGCGGCACGAACGCGCAATGAGAAGTCCGTCTGAATGATCATTTCCAAAGCCCTAACCCTTATGGGCTTGATCCTTTCCTTTCGACTCAGGGCATCGGCGACCACATTCGCCTTCCCTGGGTGATACTTGATCTTACAATCATAGTCGTTCAATAGCTCAACCCAGCGTCTTTGCCTCATATTAAGCTCCTTTTGATCAAATATGTGCTGTAGGCTCTTGTGATCAGTATAGATTGTACATCGCATGCCATATAAGTAATGTCGCCAGATCTTCAACGCAAATACCACCGTGCCTAACTCCAAGTCATGCGTGGTATAATTTTTCTCGTGGACCTTCAACTGGCGAGAAGCATATGCTATAACTTTCTGTCGCTGCATCAACACGCAGCCTAAACCCTGACGCGAGGTGTCGCAATATTCCATAAAGTCGTTCGTGCCTTCGGGTAGAGATAAAATTGGCGCATCACAAAGCTTGTTTTTCAACAGCTGAAATGCTTCTTCCTGTTTGTCTCCCAAATCAAACTTCTTGTCCTTTTGGGTAAGGGAGGTCAAAGGTTGAGCGATTTTTGAGAAATCCTCAATGAACCTTCGATAATAACCAGCCAATCCTAAGAACGGTCGAATCTCGGTTGGCGTCTTTGGAGTCTCCCAGTTCTTGATCGCCTCAATCTTTGTGGGATCCACATGAATTCCATTTCCATTAACCACATGCCCATGAAACTGGACTTCGCGTAACCAGAACTCGCACTTCGAGAATTTTGTGTACAACTTATCCTTTTTAAGTAGCTCTAAAATGGCTCTTAAATGTTGTTCATGCTCGTCCTTCGTCTTCGAGTAGATCAAAATGTCATCAATGTACACAATTTCAAACTTATCGAGGTACGGCTTACAAACTCTGTTCACAAATCCATGAATACAGCTGGCGCGTTCGTCAGACCAAACGGCATAACCAGGAACTCGTAATGTCCATAACGAGTCCTAAAAGCAGTCTTGGGAATACTTTACTCTTGTATTCTCAACTGGTGATAACCCGATCTTAGATCGATCTTTGAGTAAAAACTTGAACCTTGCAACTGATCGAATAGGTCATCAATTCTCGACAAAGGATATATATTCTTGATTGTCAACTTGTTCAGCTCCCGGTAGTCGATACACATGCGAAAACTACCATCCTTCTTCTTAACAAACAAAACTGGGGCTCTCCAAGGCGAGAAGCTTGGTCGGATAAACCCTTTGTCTAGTAGCTCTTGAAGTTGCGTTGACAGCTCTTGCATCTCTGAGGGCGCAAGTCGATAGGGTGCCTTAGCTACAGGCGCGGTGCCTGGAACTAAGTCAATGTGAAACTCGACTTTCTTTTGAGGCAGCAATCCTGGCAAGTCTTATGGAAAGACTTCAAGATATTCCTTTACGCTTGGAATGTCTTCTATCTTTAGTTCAGCAGCTTCTTTATCAACGATATGTGCCAAGAAGGCAACACATCCCTTCTTCAAACACTTTCGAGCTTTTAGGAAGCTAATGATCCTTAGAGGCGTGTCACGCTTCTCTCCGTGTACCACAATCGTTTCTCCATCCGCCATTGGGATGCGAATGGTCTTCTCGTGACATACAATTTTGGCCCGATTGCTGGACAACCAATCCATCCCTACTACCACGTCGAAGCTTCCCAACTCGACTGGCAGTAGATCTAGTGTAAATTCGTGTCCTCCCAGCTCTATCACGCATCTTCTGGTGACTTCATTTGTTTCTACTAGCTTTCCATTAGCCAGTTCGATTGAGTATGGAATGTCTAACTTACTAGCAGTTAACCCAAGCATATTCTTAAATTCTAGCGATACAAAACTATAGTCGGCACCAGTGCCAAATAGAACAGATGCAAAGCGTTGATTTATAGGGAACGTACCAGTGACAACATTCGGGTCCTGGCGTGCTTCCCTTGCTCCAATGTTGAATACCCTTCCACGAGCTTAATTGAGTTTTGGGCATTCACGCTTGAAGTTCCTGATGTCTCCGCAGTTAAAACATCCCGGTCCTCGACCGTTACCATCTCCATTACCGCCTTGATTGTTGTTTTGATTGCG
Source organism: Helianthus tuberosus (assembly GCA_030545235.1). Lineage (NCBI taxonomy): Eukaryota > Viridiplantae > Streptophyta > Magnoliopsida > Asterales > Asteraceae > Helianthus > Helianthus tuberosus. The sequence goes on along the minus strand of CM060366.1, from coordinate 63,651,995 downwards.
GTTACCATTTCCTGCTTGATTCCCGGAGTTACCGCGATTACCATTTCCACCGTTCCGGTTCCCATTCCCGTTTCCTCCACGGCTGTTGTTACCAAATCCTCTTTGGCCACCACGGCCAGTGCCAACCCAACAAGTGTCCTTTAAATGACCAATCTTCCTACATGATTCACATTTTCTAACACTGCACCAGCCAGCATGAGGATACTGGCAAAATTCACATTTGGGCAGAGTGCCCATGTATCCTTTCCCTTTGTGTTCACTGCCAGTCTTTACTTCAGCTGGCGGGTTTGTATCTTTCCTCTTGCTGGCAATGCCGGTGCTTTTCTTAAAGTTCGAGAACTTTCTCTTGTTTTCTCCTGAGGATTCGACATGTGTCTCCATTTTCTTTGGTTCAGAAATTGAAAACTTGCTCAGTCTGATGGCTTCTTCTGTAAGCGCCACGCTGAGATCAATGGCTTCAGTAATGGTTGCCAGTTTTGACGATGTAACCATGCTCATAATCTGAGGTGCTAATCCCCAGATGAAACGCTCCACGCGTTTGAATTCAGGCGTGACCATGTACGACACCACATGGCACCACATGGGCCAGATCATGAAACCTCTGAACATATTCGGCGATTTTTGGGCCTTCCATCTTTAGGTTCTAGAATTCCATCTCCATCTTTTGTATTTCGGCCCATGAACAGTATTTCTTCCTCATGAGCTCTTTCAGCTCAGACCATGTCAGTGCATACGCTGCCGCCTCTCCCAAGGTCTGTACTTGCAGATTCCACCATGATAGGGCACCATTAAGAAAAAGCCCTAAGATGTATGTAACTTGTTGTTCGGGAGCACACTTGCTCATTCTTAAAATAGAATCCGTCTTTTCTGCCCACCTGACGAAGGCAACTGCACCTCTAGTGCCGTCGTAGTTTAAGGGCTTACAGTCAAGAAATTGTTTGTAGGTACAGCCTGTACAGGCAATATCATTTACAGAAAGCGTTAGCGGATGTGTAAGAATTATCCAAATGTAACGCAATGTGTCTCAAGAGACTTGGACATTACCATTGGGTGGGTTGTTGTTGTTGTTGTTGTTCGAGGTATTCCTGCTTGTTTTTATGCGCGAGGCCTCATACTGCGCTATTGCTGCGGCAATTCGTTCCTGTAGTTCAGCCTCAGAAGTAGGCAAGCGTGTGTCTCGACGTGGAGGCATCTTCTAAAAGATGATCATATTGGTCAGGTCATAGTAAGTATAGTAAATATGCATATATAACAACATCCATCAACCTCATTACACATAACATCCCATGTTATAATATAAAACAAATAATTCAACAAAGCATGTAGTGAGAACGTTGGCATTGAGCTTTCATTTGATCATGACCACAATAGAGTTTTACATGTTTTACAGTACATCATACATCAAAATAAGATCATAGGGTTACATCACCCCCAAAATACAAGTCAGTCTACACAAATCATATACAAAAGTGTGGTCTTCCAAAAGTCTTCATATGTTGGCCCAATTGCGACTCTCTCACTAAAACAATCTACCTGCACCAAACCAAAATATAGCTACGCTGATGGCGGAGGAGGAGGAGGAGGGAATAAAATCAAACGGCGCAAACGCACCCAATCCTCCTCAAGTGCATGGATAACGCGCAGCAGGTAAGCAATCTGCTGCTCAGGAGTGAGGAAGCTAACATCAGAATCAAGGGGTAGTGGATGTTAGGATCGGAGGCTCTCATGATTGTGTTTGTTTGTATGTTTGGAATGATTTGTAAATATGAAAACATGTAAAGTGCAGCGGAAATGAAAACAAACTTTGTAAACACAATCAAATGGAGAAAATAGTTTGATAAACAGTTGCTTCTCATAGAGTCAAAAGATTTATAAATCAAAGCAAAAGATTACAGATATGCTTACAAACTAAACTCCCCCTCATCCTGATGCCCCAAGGTTGGTTGCACACAAGATGAAAGGATTAGACATGAGGAGAGGAACTCGCTCAGTCAATCAAATGTAACAGTACAGGGTACTGTTACATTTATAGGCAAACCAAACCACTGAGGTATCTCAGCTGACGTCACCATGAAAGCGACGTCTAACAGCCTAACAACCTATATCTACTGTCCTTACACAAACACTGCTAACCTAACCACTGACTATACATAAAACAGATATTTCACTAAACAACTGCTTTCTCTTTATGTCAGTGCTTTCCTCAAGGTTGATCAGTCCTTGACTGGGCAGTGCTTTATCATCAGTAGATAGGACCAGCAGTGTTGGATACTTCAGGGTTTTCATCAGCAGTTGAAAGGACAGCAGCAGTTGAATATGAACAGCGGATAAAGACCATCAGTTGTTATAAATCACTTTCAAGGGGAGAGCAAAGTGTAAACTGCTGCTTATTATGAATCCACTGTTGTGACCTGGTTTTGGCTTTACATTATCTGTTCCTCTGGTAGGGTTCAATCCCAACAATCTCCCCCTGGAACAGATAATGCCAAAACCTGTCATTATTCTGGATCTTTATTCCTCATCAGAAGTTCCCTTGCATGTCTTTTAAATTCTTCTTCAAATTCCTTGGAACTTGTGTCATCTTCATCCCTGCACAGTGTAAGCTCAAGGAGATCTAGTTGATCTTCAACACCCAGGCCTAGTGCTTGATTCCTTGATATATGCCTCACTTCTCCATTGGTTCTGACCAGAGTCAATACATGGGTATTTTGATCAGAGAGCCACTTTAGTATTTTTAAACCAAATGGGTTTCTTGGGAGAGATTTATTTCCAGATGAGCTGGATGCATTTGGCCTTGAGAAAAACTGTAAAGCAGTATCTTGAACTTCAGACATTCTTTTAAAGGCTTCTTCTATGACTTTGTTTGCTGCAGCTATATCTACTGCAACTTCTTTGTCAAGTAGCTCTTGTTTCTGTTGTTGATCAAGCTCATTGTCTGTGATATCTGCTGATGATGGTTTGCTTACTACTTTGACCCTTTTGGTAAGGTCTTGTAGTTTTGCTAAGTTTTCTTTATCTGAAGCCAATTTCTTGGTAGCTTCTTCAATCAGATCATCTTCTTTATGCCTTTCTTTTTCACCAGTCAGCATTTCCTTCCTTTCTTTTCTCAACCTTGTAACAAAGGCTTCTGCTGTGCTGATCTGTGTTTCAAAGGTCTTGACCTGTTCCTGTAGCTTTTTGTAGTCAGACTTTTTAGGAGTGTCCCTCCTTTTCTTAAGTCTTTCATAAGCTTCGTCTGTTTGCTGCTTGGTCCATTTTGCTATGGCACTTGCAGAATCCACTCTTGCATCTACCAACTCCTGCTTCTTTCTCTTGTATTCAGAAATAAGATCAGCTATGAGCTTCCTGTATTTATTCCAATTTGGAGCTGTCTTCTTCTTTCTTGGATCATTTTTAACCTTTTCAATTCTTTTTGCCTCATGCTTTAACGCAACTATTGGCCAATCTTTGAATTATGTTTCTTCAGCAGGATAGAACTTCTCTTTCATTATGTATGCAAGATATTCCTCCCACAATTCGTTTCGTTGATCTGCTTCAGGAGATAGGCTTGACATTTCCTTGTTCAGATCACTTGCATATTCTTTTATTTGTTTAACCTTGTTGAGCAGGAATTCTCTTCTTTTCAAAATAGCTTCATCACCTTGATTCTTGCATTCAATTTTGGCTCTTATCCTTGCTTGTCTTTCTTTCATTTCAAGATATTCATCCATGTCTTCTGGAATTATGAAACCTATGAGAGAAGGAAATTTCCTTTTTGAAGGATCATCTTCAGTGTAAAATTGTTTCATCTCATTTTTTACAGCTTCTAATTCCAGTGGATTCTTAGCAGCAACAGGATCATACTTTTCATCAGTATCCTGATTTGTTTCTCTTTTTCGTTTGTAAAGCTTAGGAGGTTGTGATGTAAGACTGGTGGGAACAGTGGAAGATGACTGACTAACAGCTGTTGAAACAACTGGTGTCTCAACATCTGTTGTCATTACAACTGCTGATATGTCAGCAGATGTCTTCTGCTTTTGAGCAGGGGATGAAAGAGGTGAGGTAGTTTTTGAGGGTGGTGATGAAGGTGGTGACTCATCATCAGGGGTGAAAATCCTTCTCCTTTTTAATGTAGGAAAGGCTGATGATGTTTTGGGTGGATCAGTGGTTTGTGACAGTGATTGACTGACAGTGGTTGAAACAACTGGTGTTTCAATCACTGTTGTCATTACAGCAGATGTTATAACATCTGCTGTCTTCTGCTTTATGGCAGGAGGCAGTGGTGGTGATATGATTGTAGATGATGATGGTGGAGCAGTAGTTGTGGTGGTGTGTGATAGAGTGGTGTGTGTTAAAGGTGTGTGTGTTGATGACATGGCAGCTGTTTGGCTACTGACAGCAGTTTTTGTAACTCCTGCTGTATCAGCTGTTTGGCTAACAGGTTTTGAGACCTGCTTTTCTTTTTCTTTATCTTTTTCAGGTTCAATATAGAGCCCATCTTCTATTCCTTTCTTTCTCAACTTGATTTTCTCCCCCTTTTTGGCATTATCTACAAGGGGTGTATCCATGAAGAGAATGGAAGAGGGAACTTTTCCACCATGAGCAGTCTTTTGTATGCTAGCCTTTATAGCTTTGATATCTGCTTGAGTGTCTTTAAATCTTGATTCAACCATGTTGGTCAGCATTTGTACTTGAATAGCATGCTTTTTGTCAGCCATAAGTTGCTGTGCTTCAAGCATGGGTTGAAAAGTATTCCAAAGCTCATTTTCAGCAAATGCATGTTGTGCAGGTGCTTGAGCAGAAACAGCAGTGGCTTGTGCTTTCTGAGCTTTTAAAATCTCTTGCACCAACTCCTTTATTTCAGCAACTGATTCTTCAAGTTTGTCAACTCTGCCCGTCAATTCCTGATATTTTGAATCATCACCTACTTTAGTAGGATCATCTGAATCCCCACCAGCAGTGGTTATATCAATGTGTGTCTTAGGAACAGAGTCCCAAAAATCACCCATTGATGCCCCTTGTTCTTGGTACTGGGGACTTCTTTCTTCAGCACTTGATAAACCTTTGATGTTACTAGTGGTCAAGATAAGCTCACTAGTGGTTAACATTGGTGCTATTGAAGAAATTGCCTTCAAGGGAGTCTGATTTATGAAACAACTGGCCAACTGGAGACCTGTTGATCCACCAGTTGTAGTTGCTGCTCCACTTGAACTACCACCGAGAGTTACTTGTAACTCAGGGGGTGTAACCTCCTCAATTGTTGCTGGGATAGCAGGAGTAGTAGCATCAGACCCAGTCACCTGTGGGGGTATACTCTCAGTGACAGGTGATAGAGAGGAACTGGTATGTGTCTGAGCTATAGCAGCTGCATGCAACAAAGGTAGCATGGATTGTGGCATTATTATTGGTAAGGGGATGGGAGTTGAAAGAGACATGTCCTTGGGATCAGGACTGAGGAAGATGGATCCAAGTGGATTCAGAGCTTCATATTGTGGTGTCCCTGTGCTTACAACCTGATCCTTTTGTGAGGATGCAGGAGAAGTTTTAGGCATGGGTTGAGATCTTTCTTCCAACTGCTGTGAGGAAGTAGCAGCAGTGGTTTGTGGTGACTTTTGTGTTGTCACAGGCATTTCCTCTGGGATCTCATCTTCCAGAGTTGCCTTTGTTTTGGGTTTGGTGGGTTTTCTGGATGTTTTTCTTTTGGTCTTTTTGGTTATGTCAGGTGTGGGTTTCAAAGCAGTGGTTGTGCTGCTATGATCACCTGGAGCAGTGGGCTCAGCAGCTGATACCTGAGGAGCAGTTGTAACCGCTAAAATCTGCTCAGGTACCCCTGCTTTTGTTTTTATTGGTGCCATCATCCTTGAAAATGTTTCTTTTGTTAAGCTTTTTATTTGACAATGAACACCTTGTTTTGGCAAATTTTCATTTTCCTTTACAAATTTTTGTTTAAAGTAATAACTCAAAAATCTTGGAAAAAGTAAAAATGCTTTGTTGTCAACATTTTTCACTAAGTCATTGAAGATTTCCTGGGAATAGTTGTAATCTTTGTTATTCAAAATGGCATACCCCAGGCATTGAATCTTCAATGGTATTTCATTAAATGATGTTGTTTTATTTGAAACACACATCAAAAGTGTGTGAAATAAAAATCTTGGAGCAGAAGGAAAATAACCTTTTTGTAAGGTATCAACCTTTGATTGTTCTACATACCCCCTTTTTACGAAATCAGTTTTCATCTCGGCTTTCTCAAAAGAGAGTTTACCTTCCTGATCGTTGAGATTAAAGACTTCGGAGATCGACTGTGGGGTTATTTGAACTGCTTTACCCTGTATTGAGGAGTTAATGGCTATGACTTTTCCGTCTTGTTTTTCAAGCGACGCCTTTTTCCAAAACTCTCTCTGGGTTTGCAGATAGATGGGAGCATTTGCTGTTAACAAAGTTTTGTACTTTGATGCAGATAATGTATCAATGATGGTGTCAAAGATGTGATTATCAGTAGGTTTTGTGAGTAAACCCAGATAGTTGTGAGATTGTTTGAATGGTATTTTGATGGGTTCTTCGGCCGTTTGAGCGACCTCTTTGGAAGTTGATGGTGATTTAGGTTTTGATTTTGATTTTGACTTTGATTTTGTCATTTTTGCGGAGAAGAATGAAGGAGAATTTTGGAGATTTTGAGAAGAAGGGTTGGAAACTGCTATGAGAAGAGAATTTTGGAATTCAATTCGACCGTGTAAAACCCTGTTTGGGGTTTAGGGCAGGGTTTTATTTAAAAAAATGATCGCTGATGTGGCAGCGGTTATTAAGATCTGAGGGCTAAAAACTGACCACGTGTCAAACACTGATGAAGTGGATGAAGTATAGATAACAGTTGTTTTAAGAGCCACTGACGTATCAAGCATCAGTGGTTACAACGGTAAAAATTATGGGCAGTGGATGATTTTTACTATCAGTGGATAGCATATCAGTGAATAAGACACTGATTTTGAGTATCAGTGCTTTTCAAGAAAATGAGGGATCAGTGGTTAACTTTCAGCAGTGGACAGTGTTTAGAGATCAGACGTTGGAACAAAACAGTGGTTAGGGTAAATGGTACAAATCTGAAGAACAGGTGTTTCAGCAACAGTTTTGAGGATTTTCATTCAAGGTTTTGCCACATGTCAATTTTGAAAGACAGTGGTTTAGTACCCCATATGATGAAAACTTTTTGCTAAGGCAACTCATTTTCGTTTAATATTCAATTAAAACATGAGTACCCTAGTAATTCAAGCTCAGTTTGCAATCAAACTTTTTTTTGATGAAAATTTAGGAGCAAGCCTGAGTATGACATGATCATGACATATGTACCATTTCCTTTTGACCCATTTATGAGGACACATATACCTCCAAAAATAAGGTATTACATCCTGACAGGAGCTGAAACTATTGCCAACAAAAAACAAGCAAGAGTTCCAAATATATTATTCCAAAAAAAATGAATAATATATCCTGGTTATTTGAGAAAATCCTTTGAAAAAAATGGTTAAAGGATTTTCTGAGAACAGTATCAAAAAGGATCTGGTGTATTTTCAATAGAAAACATAATCATATCATTCTCAAGTTTTATGAAAATGGTCAGTGGTTTGACAGCAGTGGTAGAATATTTTGACAACATTTTGACCACTGTTTGGTACCATTTTCTGTGTCAGTTGATTGCAAACATGAGGACACATGGACACATGAGTTTTGAAGATCCTGTTGTAGATCTAATTTCTATGTGATGATTTTGAAAATTTGTCTAGTCCTTTTGTAAGTTCAATCACTGGAAACACTAATGTCACTTGAACTTTCTTGAACCAATGAGCACAAACAGTTGCTTAATTGACCATTATTACCCCAAGCTTTGACTCTTAAATGTTTTAAGTTTATTCCCTTTTCTTCTGAGTTCAAAAGTTTTGAGATAAACACACTTCAGAGTTTTTGTGAATATTAGTCCAAAATCATTTTGCAATAATGTTTTGAGAGACTTGGTTATGTTTTCACAAGTTTTTCACCCAATCTCACATTACATATGATACAGACTATGTTGACCCCTGTTTTCTTAATGTATTTGAACATAGTTGATTTTGTCCTTTTTAGGAACTCAACCTGTTTTCAACACATAAGATCTAAATAACTAAAGTTTTAATTTCCCTCTTTTTGTGTTAACAAAGCAACAATGTTTTTATGAACATAGGTTTTGTTAATCTGAGGTTTGTACTTTAGTATTTAATGAAAACATCACAGATTACACATCAACAGTTTAAATCAATTTAGAAAATAAAAATAATCTCATGGTTTAACAGATATTGCTTTCAGATCTAGAAACCATGAGGATCTTGTGCATGAATTTTCTTGTTGTGTGAAATTTGTGTGTCATATGACATCTTGGTTGATTTACAGAGTTTTTGAATAACCATTTTGACCATGATTTAATCGATACTCTGTTTTTCAACAAAATACAACCAACCTTAGTATCAATGAATTTTGAGCCGAACTGTTATGTCAAATTGATTGTTAGATCGAATTTGACTGTCCAAGCTCTGATACCAATTGTTAGGATCGGAGGCTCTCATGATTGTGTTTGTTTGTATGTTTGGAATGATTTGTAAATATGAAAACATGTAAAGTGCAGCGGAAATGAAAACAAACTTTGTAAACACAATCAAATGGAGAAAATAGTTTGATAAACAGTTGCTTCTCATAGAGTCAAAAGATTTATAAATCAAAGCAAAAGATTACAGATATGCTTACAAACTAAACTCCCCCTCAGCCTGATGCCCCAAGGTTGGTTGCACACAAGATGAAAGGATTAGACATGAGGGAGGAACTCGCTCAGTCAATCAAATGTAACAGTACAGGGTACTGTTACATTTATAGGCAAACCAAACCACTGAGGTATCTCAGCTGATGTCACCATGAAAGCGACGTCTAACAGCCTAACAACCTGTATCTACTGTCCTTACACAAACACTGCTAACCTAACCACTGACTATACATAAAACAGATATTTCACTAAACAGCTGCTTTCTCTTTATGTCAGTGCTTTCCTCAAGGTTGATCAGTTCTTGACTGGGCAGTGCTTTATCATCAGTAGATAGGACCAGCAGTGTTGGATACTTCAGGGTTTTCATCAGCAGTTGAAAGGACAGCAGCAGTTGAATATGAACAGCGGATAAAGACCATCAGTTGTTATAAATCACTTTCAAGGGGAGAGCAAAGTGTAAACTGCTGCTTATTATGAATCCACTGTTGTGACCTGGTTTTGGCTTTACATTATCTGTTCCTCTGGTAGGGTTCAATCCCAACAGTGGAAGAGGAGCTGGTGGTGTAGCAAAATGAGACTGACAATGACAAGGGGGAGGACGCGGAGTCCTCTCCAGCTCCTGGACTCGACGGCTCAAAGGATCATGCTGTAACTGCAGGGATATAAGTATGTCATCTGTGGTATATCCGACATGAAACGGGTGATATGGGTCTGACAGAGGCATAACATTGGGCGATGACCACAAAAATGGCTCGCCCATATGTGCAAAAGGTGAGGTAGTGCGAGGAAACTGAGACATGAATGGTACAGCTGACGACACAGGCGGGACAAAAGCAGGCTGCTGTCTCGACGAACCCTCCCCAGGATGAGGTGGAGGAATGTCCTGGTGAAAAGTGATAGGAAGTTCGGTGCGATGGATATCTGACACATGGGGAAAATGAGGGGCAACATCAATCGGTGCAGAGATGGGTGCATGAGAGGGAGTGACTGGTCTAACATATGGGGGATAATCGTCATCATCGACCCACCCATTGTGGGTGTCAGCATATCTCGGATCGATGTAGGTGGCAAATGGAGCATGGTCATCAAACATAAGGACTGGATCAGGTAATATCGGTGCAATATCGGGTATCTCAGCAAAGATAGGGTCATGATCTGGAAATGGGACAGGGTCAGCTGGGGCTAGATCTAGATCAGCGGGTACAACAGGGGGCTGATCGATAGGAGCAAGAGGAGCAACAGGAGCAACAGGAGCCTCGAATGGCTACTCATCAGGAGCATGGTCCATCTCATGCTCGACGTCATTGGTAAGGTCAAACTCATGATCGGGGTCATCAGCAAGGTCGAAATCATGGTCGGGGTCGTCAGCAAGATCAAAATCATGGTCCTGATCGGATGCAGCTGACATGGCCATATCGGAATCTGAGTCGGTGGGGTATCGCTGTAACCCCAGCGCGTGGAGAGTAGAAGATGCTACTGACTCGAAAGAGTCTGGACCAGACGAATTAGAAAGAACCTCCATCTCAGGAAGCTCAACGACAGGGACAATAGGGTCATCAACGGGAATATCAGCAGGTGGTATGTCGTCATCCGACACATAATCGAGAGGCAAATCCGCCATAGGAAATGCAGCGAGTGGGACAGGTGCAGGGATCTGCACGAGGGGTAGATCCCCATCAAGAATGCCATCAGCTAGCTGAACATCGTCCTCGAAATCCGGGAAAGAAAAAGGCTGGAAATCATCATCATCAATGCTGTCAGTATCAGATGTATAAATCTCGGGATCTGTGGGCATCGGATCATCTAGATCTACTGCTATGGGGTCTAGTGTGCCAGAAGCTCCACTCGAAGAAGACATGGTGTTTGTAACAAAACCATCACGACAATTGGACATATATCAACATATAATCAATTAAGTATGTAAGTCACAATAATGCAAGTAATCGTCCTAGTCTTCCCCTAGACTATCCCTTCCAGTCTCTCAGACTGAACTCCCTAGCCTCTCAGACTAACTCCCTGGTCTCTAAGACCAACTCCCAGTCTCTAAGACTAATCCCCTGGTCTCTAAGACCAACTCCCTGGTCTCTAAGACCAAACCTCCCAGTCTCTAAGACCAAATTATCCCCAATCTCTAAGATTGAACCCCTCAGTTTCTAAGACTGAACCTCCCCAGCCTCTAAGGCTGAACTCCCTCAGTCTCTAAGACTGAAATATAAATTTTGAAATATGTATTTGTGCATTTAGTTTGTAAAATGTTTGTGCCCTGGATCTGGACATTTAGTGTATGCAGTGTAAAAATGTTTGAAAACATTTTCGTGAGAGCCCTAGTGAGCATAGTCTAGACTCGAGAAATAACCCTAGTTCGCTATGATCGAGGCTCTGATACCAAGCTGTCACACCTTGGCTTTTGCGGAAGCGTGGATTATTTTGGTGTGACTTCTTAATACCATAGCAACAATCATAACAATGCTATATGAAAATAAAACACAAGATGTTCATCCATTCATTAAGTTTAATAATACCACAACATCATTGTTTGGAAATGTCGACACTTAAGATAAGTTACAAACCATACTTTTTTTAAAATGTGTTCATAAGGCACAACAAAAGACTTTAAATAAAACGTGGTTTAAAGACATGTAACCCGTCCAGGTAAGGGTTACACCTCCTAAACCTACTACCCTGGATGACATCTTTATTCGACGCAGCTTGACACGTATGCAGACACTTGCCAGATCCCTTAGTTTACTGAAATACATGTAGTTTGAAAAATCAACAAAAGTTGAGCGAGTTCATGTGTAAGTGAGTATGTATAAACCTTTGAAATATGTCTGTATGAAAGTCCCTGGTATGTGGCAATAAGCAAAAAGAGATCACCAATGGGTTGCAAAGCCACTGGTATGTGTGAAGTGATACGGGAAAACTCAAACCTAGCGGAGTTGCACCGGGCTTCCGGCTGTAAGACACAGTCACCACTATGGGCCGCCCCGGGCTTATGGGTGTGGGCTCGCTATACCCAAATAGATCTAGCACTCATGTCTCTCGGTCCTACAACGAGGATTAATGGCCTTAAGTGTCGCGCCCATCACTCACATGATCTAAGTAGTATGCCCTCCTTAAGCTAACCATACCATGTATAAAAATGTTCCGTAATAATTGTAACATGTATTTCACCCCCGAAGTTATAAAACTGAAAATAGTTAAAAAGAAAAGGGGGGCATGAACTCACTGTAGGGCGTCTCCTGAATCGTATCGTCAACTCAAACTTGTTCCGCTACGCGACAACCTACAACGTACTATTATCTATTAGACGAACGGGTCGTGCCTTGCTTTTGTATTTACGGGTTTGAGTTATGTTACTTTGATATTATTCCAAGTTGTAACTTCTTGCTAAAATAATAAAAATTATTTTAACTTAAATTTTGTTTTTAGGAATAATAGTTAGGCAACTATTTCGTATCCATACTTCTCAAGTATTTTAACTTCCGTATTTCCTTCCCAAGGATGGGGGTATTTATACATGTATATTTGTAGTTTTGAAAAATATACTTTAAGTCCCATTTAGGAAAAATATATTTAACTTATTTGTCCAAAATAATGTATTCCCAAAATATATGTATTTTTCCCAAGAAAATGATATATTTTTACTTCTTTAGTTTCTAAAATAATATTTTACCAAAAATATATTTGTAAGAGTATTTTCGGGAAAAATTCATAAGTTACGTTTTCTAGCTCGGTTTCACATTATTATGCATGTAGCTTAAATTTTTTTATTCCTTGATATTTTTGGTATTATTTTTTGGAGTTGTAATTTCCATGGTATTTGTTAAGTAATATTATTTTACCCTAAAATAATATAACTAGTTCACAAAATATACAAATATTCCCACAAGTGTCTTAGTAGAAAATATATATATTCTAAATATATATTTACCCATTTTTATTTACAAAAACCAACCTCCGATACTTGGTATTTTTGTAACAAAAACTATGGTGAAGTTTATTTTGAAAACAAGGTTAAAAATATATTTGTAAACACTTGTTAGAAAAATATTTTCTAAGTGTCGGATTTTTAGAAAATTTCGCCAGAGTTTCCTTTGTAAATGGAGGTGTCCATGCTTATAAGCATATCATTTTCTTTTAAAAATTTCATTCAACAATCATCAATCAACAACATACAATCTTTACTTAACAATTTTGTAAAAACAAGCATAAATTCCTACATCATGAACTTGAAAATTTATAAAAATTTGTAGTAACTTACTAGTATTCTTAGTAAGTCTTGTTACCCTTTTAAATGTGTTTACTTCTTTAAAAACTTCATTTTTAAAGGAGTTGGTTGTTTACAACTTCAAAACATATTTTCTAAAAACATCTCTTCATGAAACCTTCTTGTTTCACAAGTGTTCTTACACTTGTTTAACCATTAAAAACACGATTTTTTTATGTAAGAACCAAGATTTGATGAAACTTATATTTTAAACTTGGTTTCTTTAAAAATCATTCATAAATATTTAGATCTATGTGTTTAACAACTTACTTTGTTCATTACTTTTCAAGAAAACATTACATTCATTCAAGTTCATGACTTTAGTGAGGATGATCCATAACCTTTAACATGTTCATCCTCTCATCTTGCTAGATTATGTTTTAATCATGATCTAGCAAGACTACATGATGATCAACATCGTATCTATAAACAATCACCAATCAACAAGCATATTAACACTAAAATAACATGGTTTCTTCATGATTTAAGCTTATGTAAAGGTTTCTTTCTTTTGATTCTTAGTGTTCTTCAAGATTAACATCATGTATCTTACTTTAACCACTTAAATAAGATGCAAAATGAAGGGATTCAAGTTCTTACCACTAGCTCAAGGCTAGGGAAGTTCAAGAGAAGAAAAGTGGTGGTTAATAGCAAGTAGAGAAGGTCCTTCAACTTCCGAGAACACAAAGCTTCGTTGTATGACCCTTAACACCCTTGTATGCTTGTAAAATGAATGAAACAAGTTTGGATGATGATGATGGTGGTGTGGTTTGGGGTCGGCCGAACAAGAGGGAGAGAGGAGAGATGGATGGTGTTGAGTGTTGTAGATGATAATGAATGAATAACTAATGGATTTATAATAGAATTTTCCAACATCTTATTAACCATTAGTCACAATGTTTCTAAAGTACTTAACAAACCCATTAAACAATTCAAGAAAATCAAGGGTGGGGTGCCACCCTTGTAACCGTAAGGTTGGGGGGGGGGGTTGTTTAGTTGGGTTTCAACTAAGTTGGTTAGAGATCTTGATTGAAATCAAATGTTAAGTTAGTGCTTTATGTGTGTTATGTATTATATAGTGTGTTAGGGTGTTCGGAGATCATAACTAGCTTAGTAATGTTAAAACAATGCTTCTAGCATTATTTTGATGTTTCGGGTAGTGTCCGGTTGTTCGGTTTGATACCGTTCCGTTAAAGTGCTAAGTTATGTCATATAGTGTCCTTTATGTAACTTTTAGTGACACTTTTGATTCCCGACACTTAGGAAAGTATACAGGACCATTTTGCCATATTTTTGCAAGTGACTAGCATTTTTAAATGCTGAATTTTGTTTATAAATGCAGAATTTTGTAGTTTAAGTGGGTTTTAGGCACTTTCCGGCACCTAAACTGTCACCTAGTGACGCAGTTTTATGGCCCTTACTTCCCTACACTCCCTACTAGTGTAGTACCTTGTTTCCGGCTCATACTGGGCCTCAATATATTGTCTGTCTATGTGCCGGCATTGTCATCATGTTTCTGAGTTATCCGCTCACTGTGCTAACTGTGCTTTTTGCATCAAGTTTGTCACTAAAGTTTGTGTTTAATAAATGGAGTGACAGTATGAAATGTGATGCATATATATGTATGATGCAAAAATCATAAAGCAGTTTAATCAGCAGTTGTAACCAAGCACAGTCATTAAGCACCAATTTAATATTAATTAATTGTACGGATACCTGAAATTTTGAGGGTTGTCACACGTAACTCAAGCTGCTACTATTGTGCACGACTACCTACAACGTACTACGGTCTATTAGACGAGCGGGTCGTGCCTTGACTTAGTATTAATTAGTGTCTTTGAGTTACGTTTCTTTGTGCCCTTAATGTTATTCCAAGTTATATAATTATTTGTTAAAATAATAAATATTTTAACTTAAATTATATTTATTAAATTTTGGAATAATTGTTAAAATAATATATTTTAACTTAATACCTTTCAAGTATTTATACATGTATTTTCTTCCCAAGGATGGGTGTATTTGTATTCGTATTCTCATACTTGTATATTTTTGCCATGTATTGGGGTCGTATTCCGGAGTGTATTTATACGTACGAGAATACGTATTTTCTTGTAATTGTTAAGTATTCATATACTTAATTTTGTATTAATTTTTCCGGAATAATATCACTAGTAAAAATGCATTAATATATATTTCCAAAATATATATTTTAAGAAATATTACTTAGAAAGATTATTCATAATTTTCCCTTGGCAAAAATATTTGTAAATCTCAAAAATAATATATTTCCAAGTCTAACTTAGAAAATATATATAAATCCATTTTTTTTTCCAAAAATAATATATTTCACGTTTGTTTGAGAAAATATATATTTCTTTCAAAAATAATACATCTTCTAATAATTCCAAGAAAATATATATTTTTTACTTACCGAAAATAATATATTTTTTCCTTGTAAAAAATATGATATAATCTTGTAATAATTGTAAACATCATATTTTTGTTTCCTTGGTGTCCAAAATATTATTTACCAAAAATATATTTGTGAATAAGTTTTCCGGAATATTTTGTGAGTTATATTCCTTTGTTCGGTTTCACCAATATTTTGTGTATTCTTTGTATATTTATTCCTTGGAATTTTTGGTAATATTTTGGATCGTAATTTTTGGTATTTTGATGAGTTATATTATTTCAAGTCCTAAAATAATATAACTAATACACATAATTTACAAATAATCACACACATGGTGACTTCTAAATATATATTTCCTAAATACTGTTGGTGCATTACGTCTGTCGACTTCGTCTTGTATCGAGTCTTGTACTAGAGTTGTTAGATCAGGGCACGTTGTTCGAGAAAATAGGGTTTGGATGTGATTGGTTAATTTCGTTTGAAATAGACATGTGCACTTTCAAGCGAAATCATCATTGGTGATGTCACACCCCGACCACGTTAAAACAACAAAACCGTGGCGGAAACGTCAGGGAGTGTTGCAACAGAATCATCGTTTCAACAACCATGGTAATTAAAAGTTTCGTTTTATTGATTCATTAAGTAATTTACATTGTCTTAAAACCAAACAAACAAATTAAACATCGTCTATTATCGTTTTTATGTCACTAAGGCTACGTCCAGATCCTAAGTGAACATGCACCCTAGCAATCATCACGCAACATCACCTGAAACATATGTAAAAATAAAGTCAGCAAAGAAATGCTGGCGAGCACATAGGTTTTATAAGAGTATCGGAATCATGGCACATTTATATATATTGCAATACCTCGAAAACCTTGTTTTGAAAAGTATATAATATTGCAACATGATTAACCAACTCAAATCAAGATGGTTTATATCATTTCGAAAACCTCGTTGTGTGATATCGTTTCAAAATCGTTTCCCAAGTGAACTAAATAATGACATGAAATGTAATATGATAAAAGCACTTATATATAAGATGTACCAGCGGCGTATCTACCATGCCTTTATCATGATACACCCGTCCATTATCTAATCACTACCCAAAACCAATCGTTCGTTCTAATCATTCATATCGTTTAAATCGTTCCAAAATCGTATTCGTTTTAATTGTGAAACTACTTTTGGTCATCTCGCTAATAACATTCAAACCTTCGTGACTCGACCACCTCGTTTATCGTATTAACAAACCAACAAAGGGTAAGTTAACAATCATCAGATTCGGTCGTTACCTACATAACCCCCACACATAACCATGGGTGTAGTCTGATAACGGGATTTGTCAGATCCTATGGTTCCATAACCTAATACTGGTCGGCTTGATCAATGCTAATGAATGTCATTCGTTATGTAATTACAACCAACAAGTTCGTTCACATTATCAAAATCGTTATTAGTTTAATATAAACCATCTTAATCGTTTTTGAAAACATCGTTAAAATATCGAAATCGTTTTGATACATATGAATCACCCCAAAACAATTGAAAACAGTAAAATAGGGGAACTATGTACTCACATTGAATGAAAGGGTATCCTTGATCTAATGAACTTAGCGAAGCTCAGACAAACCAAGGAAATTCAAGTAGTACCTAGTAATCGGATCACTAGTAAATAAATCAACACCTAAATCGGAAGATCGGATATAATGAGGTCTTGTAAACCAAATGAGTGTGGAACTCACGTGATATGGTTTAAGAAAGCCTAGATCCTAAATCGGAACCTAACCAAAGTGCTTTTGACCCGTTACGACCCATTAAGGTAGCTTATGCTACTTTAACGCGTCGTTCGCGTGAAACTATGTTCGGATGGTTAACTATGTGCTATGTCAAGTCTTATATGCCCAATAATACCTAAACATGTTACTAAATCAGATTATATGTCAAAAACATGTTCACATATGTAAAATACGGATTTATGTTTCGAAAGGGCGTTTTGGTCATTTATTATGGGCATACAAACTACTTAACAAATAACTAACCAATCCTATGTGATCATAAGGTATAACCTCAGTGGCTATTCCCTATACAACTATGATCACTAATCAAGCTTGGTCGGATCCTAAAGATCGACCAAACGGGTCGGGTTCGAAAGTCTAAGCGGTTGTTTAGACCGCTTAACTTACGACCTTAACCAAGCACTAAACTAATAGTGACGAGTTAAACATGTCAAAACATGTTTAACCTACTTAGAAAACTGATTTGGTATCAAAACAATGGGTTTTGATACCCGAAAATAGTTTCGTTGCAAAATGCGTGCTAAAACGCATTTTGACCGAAACTTTGACTCGTCACTACGCCTAGTTAGCGTGGTAATCAGTAGGTATAATCGCTAGGGATTATAACCAACGTGATTACAATCATGTTGCAAAGTTCAATTGAACTTTGACTTGACCAATTGATGGTCAAAACCGAAAGTCAAACTGTTGGCCAAACTGTTTGACTTTCTGCTTAAACATAAAGACTAAGCATGAAAGAAGACTTACAATAGGTCCTAGCTATCTTTTTTACAAGAATAATCAGATTAGAAAGCTCCAAACACTTGGGAGAGATCCCAAATCAGATTGTAGAGAAGAGAATGGGAAAATGAGCAAAGAATGAATGAAATTGCTTGGCTATTTATAGTTGTTGCAACTTCACAAGATCATTACACATGTTTGTGTAACCTCCAAGCATTAAATCTCATCCATACAAGTGTAATGAGCAGCTTAGAAGCCTTGGAGAGGTGTTAACTTGGTTACCACACCAAGAATTTGCATTAACAACCCCTAAACTATCAAACAGTTGCTGAAAATCAAATTCTGGTAACTGGGCAACTCATACAGCCCGCGTAAGATATGGGAGGGGGCTTCCGCGCCTCGCCTGGACCTCCCAGATCAGCCAAAGTTTGAATATTGACAGTCCAGGTCTCTGCATGTGTTTTAAGCCTATTTCAGCCCCTTTTGACCCCCATTAAGCCATTTTCAAGGCTCTACAAGGTCAATAAAGTTTAGAGGACTCAAAATATGCTTGGAACACTCTCGGATGTTGGCTCGTTTGGTCATACGGTCGCGTTGTTCGTTAAATTACGACAAAACTCAAACGGATGTGAAAACGAACCAAATTAAGCGACGAACGGTATTTTTGCATGCCGATCACTAAAATAAAAATATTTTAGTGTGTACAAAAATTTTGGATGTCCAGATGTGGTCAGAACGTAAGATATGCGCGAAAATGCAAACTTACGTCGTTTTTGCACCCCGAACCACTCAAAGATTATTTCTAAGATATGTTTAGGTTATTTATGGTATGTTTATCTTATGATCAAGTTCCGGACTCTTCGATACCACACGAATCGGTATAGTTTCGCAGTTTGACACAAATAGTCCCTACGATCGAATAAACTTGTTTTCAACACACCAAACCATCCAAAACTTATTTCTAAGTTATGTAAAGGTTATTTTAGGTATGTTAAGCCTATGTCACTATTCTGGAGTGTTTTTCGTGTTAAACTGAGTGCGTTTACGCACCAGTTTGGGTATAACTTTCCAGAAAGCGATTTAGAGCTTGAAATCGGAATCGAATCGAATTGTAAAATCATCAAACACAAATACACACATAATAAAACCAAAACACATCGTTTTATTAATAATTAAAATTGTTTTACATTGTTCATCGATTACAGAGCACAGTTGTCACAGTCTCCCCTACTTTAGGAAATTTCGTCCCGAAATTTTAACTAGAGGAAACTTGTGAGAACAATTGCGGATATTTCGCTTTCATTTGGTCCTCACGTTCCCAAGTAAACTCTGGGCCACGTTTGGATTCCCAACGAATCTTGACCAACTGAATTCGTTTGTTCTTCAACTGTTTGTATGTACGGTCCACTATCTCCACAGGTTTCTCAACAAAGTGCATCGTTTCATCGATTTGGATTTCGTCGAGTGGAATGTGAAGATCAGCGTTAGCTAAACACTTCCGCAGATTGGACACGTGAAAAGTGGGATGGATATTTCCAAGCTCTGGAGGTAGCTCTAGTCGATAGGCAACCTTTCCAACCCTTTCAACAATCTTAAATGGTCCAACATATCGTGGTGCAAGTTTTCCTTTCTTTCCAAATCTCACCACTCCCTTCCAAGGTGACACCTTGAGTAGGAAATGGTCTCCGACTTGAAATTCTAAGGGCTTGCATCGTGAATCCGCATAACTATTTTGACGGCATCTAGCTGACACAAGATTATCGCGAATTTTCTTGATTTTGTCTGTTGTTTCTAGAACAAGCTCCGGTCCAGTAAGCTGAGCTTCACCGGTCTCGTTCCAACAAACAGGTGAACGACATTTTTGACCATAGAGAGCTTCGAATGGTGCCATTTTAATGCTAGCATGATAACTATTGTTGTAAGAGAACTCGATCAATGGCAGATGAGAATCCCAATTACCACCAAAGTCTATCACGCATGCTCTAAGCATATCCTCCAAAGTTTGAATCGTTCTCTCAGATTGTCCATCTGTTTGGGGATGATAAGCAGTGCTTAGATTTAGTTGGGTTCCCATAGCAGATTGCATGGCTTTCCAAAAATGAGATGAAAATCAAGCATCACGATCAGATATGATGTCCAAAGGGACACCATGTCGAGATACAATCTCATCAACATAAATCTTTGCAAGTTTATCAGCAGATAGATCCTCGCGAATCGCAATAAAATGAGCTGACTTCGTTAATCGATCGATAACAACCCATATAGCATCATGACCCTTAGATGTACGCGGTAATTTAGTGATGAGATCCATCGTAATGTTCTCCCACTTCCAAACCGGTATCTCTGGTTGTACAAGCAAACCAGAAGGTCGTTGATGTTCTGCCTTGACTTTGAGACAAGTTAGGCATTTCGATACATACAAGGCAACATCTTTCTTCATACTAGGCCACCAGAACTTAGTACGAAGATCCTTGTACATTTTATCAGCACCAGGATGGATAGAATATCGAGACTTATGATATTCGTCCATTACCAAGGTCCGAAGATCGTCTTCTTTCGGAATCCACAAACGATCCTTGAAATAGAGTAAACCATCGTCCTTCGCTTCGAGTTTAAGCTCAAGCTGATGTGGTAATTCCTTACATATCAAATCTTGTGAAACATAAGATTGCTGAGCTTGAAGAACACGAGTTTGAAGATCAGATAGATTTCGAAAAGAATGAAGCTTGACTCGCTCCTTTCGACTAAGCGCATCGGCTACGACATTCGCCTTACCAGGATGGTAGCGAATCTCGCAATCATAGTCGTTCAAGAGTTCAACCCAACGTCGTTGCCTCATGTTCAACTCCTTCTGATTAAGAATATGCTGGAGACTTTTGTGGTTTGTAAAAACCACACACTTCGTACCATAGAGGTAGTGTCTCCAGATTTTTAGAGCAAAAACTACAGCACCTAACTCAAGATCATGAGTCGTGTAGTTCTTCTCGTGAACTTTCAATTGTCTAGACGCATATGCTATAAATTTACCTCATTGCATAAGAACACAACCAAGGCCTAAGTTGGACGCATCACAGTAGACAACGAAATCATCGTTTCCCTCAGGCAGAGATAAAACAGGAGCATCGCATAGCTGCTGTTTCAGAGTTTGAAACGCTTCTTCTTGCTTGGGTCCCCACTCAAAAGGCTTATTCTTTTGAGTCAAAGCCGTGAGTGGAACCGCAATCTTAGAAAAGTTCGAAATGAAACGACGATAATATCCCGCAAGAACAAGAAAAGATCGAATCTCGGTAGGCGTCGTCGGTGTATTCCAATCCTTGATTGCAACAATCTTGGATGGATCCACATGAATACCTTGCTCGTTGATAATATGTCCCAAAAACTGAACTTCTTTAAGCCAAAATTCACACTTGGAGAATTTAGCAAAAAGTTGTTCCTTCTTTAGGAGTTCGAGAGTCAAACGAAGGTGTTGCTCGTGATCGGCTTGAGACTTTGAATAAATGAGGATATCGTCGATGAACACAATGATGAACTTATCTAGATAAGGTTTACAGACCCTATTCATTAAGTCCATGAAGATGGCTGGAGCATTTGTCAAACCAAAAGGCATGACAGTGAACTCGTAATGCCCATATCTCGTGCGGAAAGCAGTTTTGGGAATATCTTCTTCGAATACACGAAGCTGATGATACCCAGAACGCAGATCAATCTTGGAGAAACATGTAGCACCTTGCAGCTGATCAAAGAGATCATCAATTCGTGGTAGGGGATATCGATTCTTGATGGTAAGCTTGTTAAGCTCACGATAATCGATACACATTCGAAAAGATCCATCTTTCTTTTTCACAAAGAGGACAGGAGCACCCCAGGGCGAAAAGCTTGGACGGATGAATCCTTTATCAGATAACTCTTGAAGCTGTTTCGACAACTCTTGCATCTCAGACGGTGCAAGACGATAAGGTGCTTTCGCAATCGGGTTAGCATTGGTTACAAGGTCAATATGAAACTCGACTTGACGAACTGGAGGCAAACCAGGCAGTTCATCAGGAAACACCTTTGGATAATCCCAAACAATCGGGATATCCTGAATACTCTTGTTCTTGCCTTTCTCCTCGGTGACATGTGCTAGAAAAGCAACATATCCTTTTCGTAAATAACTCTGGGCTTTCGTACACGACATGAGTTTCAATCCACCAGATGGTTTCTCGCCACGAACCTCTAGGACATCACCAGACGAAAGAGGAATACGTATGAACTTATCGAAACAACCCACCTCAACATGGTTTTTGGTTAACCAATCCATCCCCACGATAATGTCTAAACTCCCAAGTTGCATCGGTACGAGGTCAATGGGAAAAAGATGGTTATCGAGGTTCAATTGACAACCATGAATAATAGAATCGAGAATAACAGGTTTACCAGTAGCAACTTCAACAGATAAGGGTTTCCTCAGTTTAGTTCTAGGTATCGCAAGTAAAGGCTCAAAGGATAACGAAACAAAACTCCTATCGGCACCAGAATCGAAAAGAACAGATGCAAGTTGATTGTTAACAAGGAACGTACCGTTAACAACTTCGTTGTCAGCTCGAGCCTCGTTAGCGTTCAGATTGAATGCTCGTCCCCGTGAGGGATTTACATTCGCGATTGCGTTGGGATTCGCATTCGCATTTGCCAACCTCGGGCAGTTGTTGCGGAAATGACCCATTTCTCCGCAATTAAAACACGATCCAGGTGGGAATCTCGCAGCATTCCCTTGAGCTTGAGCTGGAACCTGGGCAGCCTGATTTTGACCAAAACGACAAATGTTGGCCAAATGCCCAAGTCTACCACACGTAGCACACTGTTTACAGGCCTGATGGGCAACATGGTGACCATTACATCGAGCACAGTGAGGTGCGGTACCAGGATATGCTTTCTTTGCAGGAGGTTGAGTCGGTGGGTTTTGAGGGTTCTGAGCAGTTTGTGCTGTAACAGCAAAATTCTGAGAACCCTTTCGCTTCCTCGACTTCTTCGACGACTCACCATTCTTACCCTTACCCTTTTCCTTATCATAATCAGTTGACTTCTTTTTTATCACCCTTGCGGGTGAGTTTACCCTTCCTGACTTGGGACTCAGTCAGGGTAGCCGACAACTCGATCGCGTGACGGACGGCGGTAGGATTAACGCCGGTCACAATATCCTGAATAGAATCGGGTAAACAATCGATATACCTCTTGATTGCTTTCTCCAGTGGGGTAACCATAGTGGGACACAACAAACTGAGTTCCTCAAATCGATCCGTATAAGCAGGGTGTTCTCCCCCGTCTTGTTTCAAATCATCGAATTCTCGTTCCAAAGCTCGAATCTCGTGACGGGGACAGAACTCTCTCATCATGAGAGCTCGGAGCTCATCCCAAGTTTGTGCTAATGCCACTTCGGCACCCCTATCGCGCATAATACCATTCCACCATGTAAGGGCTCGCTTCTCAAACACGCTTGAAGCAAATTCCACCTTACGCGCATTCGGACACTGCACATGTCTGAATGTGCTCTCGATACTCTCAAACCACTGCAGGAGCGCAGTTGCTCCTTGTGACCCAGAAAACGTAAGCGGCTTCGCAGAATTAAAATTCTTGAAATTACATTGGGCATTATTGTTGTTATTATTGTTATTGTTGTAAAGCTCATGGATTTGGGTCACAACGCTTGGAAGTACAGCAGCCATTTGCTGAGAGACAAGGGCTGCGACTTCCTCAGCAGTAAAAGTTCGAGCTTCGCGTCGAGGAGGCATTGTCTAACAAGGAAACACGAGAGACGAGTGAGGTCGACAATTGGAGAAACAAAAGAGGTATTGAAAACATCGACAAAACACGTGGAGTGCGATCATTTGTTCATTAGCTCGAACAAACAAACGACACGCAGTGACTAATCAAAGTAAATAGGTCATAATAATGTATCGCTGAAGACATGCTCGCCTATAAGTGAACACTCACCCCAAGAGTTCCCAGGTAAGAGTGACAGGTCCGATACTGCGGATTTGTACGAACACTCTAACCTTAGACAGAAAACTCAGGGTACAGGCATTCACTCTTCCAGTTTGCACGTGTTCACATTATTTAGACCCAAACTTTGACGAGATTTTGAAAACTAAGAGGGATCAAAACCTTGTAATTAATCATCCAAGGATAGATGATTAATTGTCGAAGCGTATTTGTTATTGTGTTCTCGTTGTGGTTATCACCTAAGGATAGGTGACGGTATTGTTTTAAAATCTAAATGCAAGTAAACTCGCATTAGGGTCCTAGAAAGTTATAGTCTAGGTCAAAGCATTACTAATAACCTAATTCCCTATAACCATTGGCTCTGATACCAACTCTTCTGTCACACCCCGACTTCGTTTAAACAACAAAACCGTGGCGGAAACGTCGGGGAGTGTTGCAACAGAATCATCATTTCAACAACCATGGTAATTAAAAGTTTCATTTTATTGATTCATTAAGTAATTTACATTGTCTTAAAACCAAACAAACAAATTAAACATCGTCTACTATCGTTTTTATATCACTAAGGCCACGTCCAGATCCTAAGTGAACATGCTCCCTAGCAATCATCACGCAACATCACCTGAAACATATGTAAAAATAAAGTCAACAAAGAAATGCTGGCGAGCACATATGTTTTGTAAGAGTATCGGAATCATGGAACATTTATATATATTGCAATACCTCGAAAACCTTGTTTTGAAAAGTATATAATATTGCAACATGATTAACCAACTCAAATCAAGATGGTTATAGTTTATAAAATCTCGTAGCCATGATTCTTAACCCCAAAACATTTGTTTTAGTAAACCAATTCGTAAAACATCTTGTTAAAACTCGTTAATAAAACTCGTAAGGTTTATATCATTTCGAAAACCTCGTTGTGTGATATCGTTTCAAAATCGTTTCCCAAGTGAACTAAATAATGACATGAAATGTAATATGATAAAAGCACTTATATATAAGATGTACCAGCGGTGTATTTACCATGCCTTTATCATGCTACACCCGTCCCATTATCTAATCACTACCCAAAACCAATTGTTCGTTCTAATCATTCATATCGTTTAAATCGTTCCAAAATCGTATTCGTTTTAATTGTGAAACTACTTTTGGTCGTCTCGCTAATAACATTCAAACCTTCGTGACTCGACCACCTCGTTTATCGTATTAACAAACCACCAAAGGGTAAGTTAACAATCATCAGATTCGGTTGTGACCTACATAACCCCCACACATAACCATGGGTGTAGTCTGATAACGGGATTTGTCAGATCCTATGGTACCATAACCTAATACTGGTCGGCTTGATCAATGCTAATGAATGTCATTCGTTATGTAATTACAACCAACAAGTTCGTTCACGTTATTGAAATCGTTATTAGTTTAATATAAACCATCTTAATCGTTTTTGAAAACATCGTTAAAATATCGAAATCGTTTTGATACATATGAATCACCCCAAAACAATTGAAAACAGTAAAATAGGGGAACTATGTACTCACATTGAATGAAAGGGTATCCTTGATCTAAAGAACTTAGCGAAGCTCAGACAAACCAAGGAAATTCAAGTAGTACCTAGTAATCGGATCACTAGTAAATAAATCAACACCTAAATCGGAAGATCGGATATAATGAGGTCTTGTAAACCAAATGAGTGTGGAACTCACGTGATATGGTTTAACAAAGCCTACATCCTAAATCGGAACCTTACCTAAGTGCTTTTAACCCGTTACGACCCATTAAGGTAGCTTATGCTACGTTAATGCGTCGTTCGCGTGAAACTATGTTCGGATGGTTAACTATGTGCTATGTCAAGTCTTATGTGCCCAATAATACCTAAACATGTTACTAAATCAGATTATATGTCAAAAACATGTTCACATATGTAAAATACGGATTTATGTTTCGAAAGGGCGTTTTGGTCATTTCTTATGGGCATACAAACTACTTAACAAATAACTAACCAATCCTATGTGATTATAAGGTATAACCTCAGTGGTTATTCCCTATGCAACTATGATCACTAATCAAGCTTGGTCGGATCCTAAAGATCGACCAAACAGGTCGGGTTCGAAAGTCTAAGCGGTTATTTAGACCGCTTAACTTACGACCTTAACCAAGCACTAAACTAATAGTGACGAGTTAAACATGTCAAAACATGTTTAACCTACTTAGAAAACTGATTTGGTATCAAAACAATGGGTTTTGATACCCGAACATAGTTCCGTTGCAAAATGCGTGCTAAAACGCATTTTGACCGAAACTTTAACTCGTCACTACGCCTAGTTAACGTGGTAATCGGTAGGTATAATCGCTAAGGATTATAACCATCGTGATTACAATCACGTTGGAAAGTTCAATTGAACTTTGATTTGACCAATTGATGGTCAAAACCGAAAGTCAAACTGTTGGCCAAACTGTTTGACTTTCTGCTTAAACATAAAGACTAAGCATGAAAGAAGACTTACAATAGGTCCTAGCTATCTTTTCTACAAGAATAATCAGATTAGAAAGCTCCAAACACTTGGGAGAGCTCCCAAATCAGATTGTAGAGAAGAGAATGAGAAAATGAACAAAGAATGAATGAAATTGCTTGGCTATTTATAGTTGTTGCAACTTCACAAGATCATTACACATGTTTGTGTAACCTCCAAGCATTAAATCTCATCCATACAAGTGTAATGAGTAGCTTAGAAGCCTTGGAGAGGTGTTAACTTGGCTACCACACCAAGAATTTGCATTAACAGCCCCTAAACTATCAAATAGTTGCTGAAAATCAAATTTTGGTCGCTGGGAAACTAATACGGCCTGCGTAAGATATGGGAGGGGGCTTACGCGCCCCGCCTGGACCTCCCAGATCAGCCAAAGTTTGAATATTGATAGTTCAGGTCCCTGCATGTGTTTTTAGGCTCTACAAGGTCAATAAAGTTTAGAGGACTCAAAATATGCTTGGAACACTCTCGGATGTCGGCTCGTTTGATCGTACGGTTGCGTTGTTCGTTAAATTATGACGAAACTCAAACGGACGTGAAAACGAACCAAATTAAGCGACGAACGGTTTTTTTGCATGCCGATCATTAAAATAAAATTATTTTAGTGTGTACAAAAATTTTGGATGTCCAGATGTGGTCAGAACGTAAGATATGCGCGAAAATGCAAACTTACGTCGTTTTTGACACTTTTAGTCCCTGAAAGATCAAATAAGCATATTTTTGCCCACCAAACCACTCAAAGCTTATTTCTAAGCTATGTTTAGGTTATTTATGGTATGTTTAGCTTATGATCAAGTTACGGACTCTTCGATACCACACGAATCGGTATAGTTTCACAGTTTGACACAAATAGTCCCTGCGATCGAACAGACTTGTTTTCAACACACCAAACCATCCAAAACTTATTTCTAAGTTATGTAAATGTTATTTTAGGTATGTTAAGCCTATGTCACTATTCCGGAGTGTTTGTCGCATTAAACTGACTGCGCTTACGCACCAGTTTGTGTATAACTTTCCAGAAAGCGATTTAGAGCTTGAAATCGGAATCGAATCGAGTTGTAAAATCATCAAACACAAATACACACATAATAACACCAAAACACATTATTTTATTATTAATTAACATTGTTTTACATTGTTCATCTATTAAACAGCACAGTTGTCACATGTGATTTCATTTGAAATGCACACTGCCATTTTCAAGCGGAATTAGCTTCTCTATAAATAGGGTTCACACGAAATCATTTGTAACTTTCATGTTTCCGGTACCGAAGTGCTGCCGACGTGTCTACTGATCTGAAAACTTGTTAAATCGATAATACAAGACATTTTGAAGTGAATCAAGCTGTTTTACAAGTCAATTCATTTGTTTTCGCCTCTTGAATTGATTAGAACTCTTCTGATTGACTCGTTTGGGTCACAAAATGATCCTACAAGTGGTATCAGAGCTCAGGAAGAAGAGTTCTTGCCAAAACAGCCATTATTTCTGTCTTCTACACCTTCTTTTACAAAATTCATAAAATTTTACGGACAAAATGGTCTGAATTTCACACATTACAAGCGAAACAGTGTTTTAATGAATCCTTGAGAGTTTGGGACCTTAATTCAGCCTAAAATTGGTAAAATACTTAATTCCGCTTGAAAATCAGATCGAAAAAGATGATGTCAGCAACATTTCACACGGAATTAGCACTTGATTCCGCTTGAATTTGCTAATCCGCTTGAAAAGTTAACCTAATTCCGCTTGAAATAAGTGATTTCGTTTCTGAGTGTAATTCCGTTTGAGACTGTTCACACGAAATCAGTTAATTCCGCTCCAAAGTGTAATTCCGTTTGAATATTCATCTGGTTCACACGAAATCAGGTATTCCGTGTGAGAAGGTATTTCGTGTGAAGGGTATTCTGTTCCAAAAGTGTTATTTCACTTCAAAGGGGTATTCCGTTTGAGAGTGATTCCATTTGAGATTGATTTCGTTTGAACTCGTATTTCGTGTGAGATTTGTGTTTGTGAAACAATTTGCCTAATCATGGAAGAAGAATTTTAC
Source organism: Helianthus tuberosus (assembly GCA_030545235.1). Classification (NCBI taxonomy): domain Eukaryota; kingdom Viridiplantae; phylum Streptophyta; class Magnoliopsida; order Asterales; family Asteraceae; genus Helianthus; species Helianthus tuberosus. The sequence goes on along the minus strand of CM060366.1, from coordinate 63,623,474 downwards.
AATGCGTTTGCTTCACCAGTTGCACCAGTTACAGCTGCTGAAACATTGTACAGTGAGAATGAAACGGGAACTCATCAAAAACCGCCAAAGCTTATGTACATTGAAGATTTTAAAGGATGGCAGAATCGATTTGAGAACTGGGTGCAAGCTTACAAGTTTGACGCATGGTGTTCATTAGAGAAAGATTACGAGAAACCTAAAAATGAACGTGGGCTTGAAAAGGCATTTTGTGACTTTTCAGAGAATGATAAATTGAAATATACAAGTGAAAAAATGATGATCAGTATTCCTCAACAAGCGATTAAAGAAGATATCTTTGTTTTGCTCCAACATGAGGGTACTGCTAGGTCAATTTGGATGGCTTTGATTCAAAAGTTTAAAGGAAGTGCAGATATGATCAAGAACAAAAAGGCTTTACTGAAGAAGTCTTTTGACATGTTTGTAGCCTTTGACAATGAAACCACAAAAATGACTATTGATAGATATTGTCATCTTGTTTTGGAAATGGGAAGATTGGACATAAAGAAAGACGATGATGAATGGGTTGATAAACTTGCTGATGCATTACCACAGCAGAAATGGGGAACTTATTTGATGATTCTTAAACACACAAGAAAATATGAAAATATGAATCTGGCACAGTTTATTCAGAATATTGAAGAGCACGAGTTGGATATTCAGAAAACGGCAATCATGAAGAATCCAAATGCTCAACAAGATGTCAGCTTATACTACAGAGGAAACAAATTTGAAGTTACTCCAAGCCTAAAGATCCAAACTGGGTTCAGTGCTGATAGTTCTTCTGGAACAAAGGGAAGTACTGTGACTCAAAGTGGTGGACCTTCGTCTTCGTACTCAAGGTTTGATCCAAATTTTACAACAGCAAGTTCTCAAGAAAAGAATTCTACAAATCTGCAATGCAATGTTACCTTGAACATTCAAAATGGTCAAAATCTATCTCCTGAAATAGCAAAGCAACACATGGCATCACTCGTTGCTAAAGTGGTGTTTAGCCAGTGCTGTTTGAAGAGTTGAAAAGTTTCAACAAATCACTGGAAGAGATGAGTTTAATGAATTGTCTAAATCTCCGATAAGGTTTGACAAATCAAAAGTTACCTGTTTTCGTTGCAAAGGAAAGGGACATTTAAACGTGAATGCAAAAACAAAGAAGCAACAGGAAGACAAGATGGAAAGAATGATTATTATCAAAAGTCAAATTTTCATCAGATTGATAAATAACCACAAAATGCTCATGCACGTACCATTGAAGAAAAAAGAACTTGTTTTGGGATAATTGATCAAGATGATGAATTTGTTGCAGAGGGATTTAGCTGGGATAAATACATTCCACCTGGTTCAGGTCTTGTTGCTAGAATTCTGGAAGAAGATGAAGACAAATCTAGTTCGAAAAGAATATCGATTTTTCCAGATCTTGGAAGTGATATAGATACTGATGATGAAGAAGAATACATTAACAAAACCAGAAAATGTATAGATCCTGACAGTTTTAATTTGTTTTTTGCAGATAAAGTTGAGATGCTGAATGAGAAGAAGATTGCTAGACTGAAGAGAGAACTGGAAGCAATAAGAAAAATAGCTGATGAAAAGGCAAAGATGAAAGCTGAAGAAGGAAATGTTGAACCAGTAACTGAAAAAGTGGTAGGGAAAATTGTTGAGATCGAAAAAATAGTCGAAGTTGAAAAACTCATCGAATTTGAGAAAATCGTCGAGGTAGAAAAAATTGTTGAAGTTGAGAAAGTCATCAAGGTTGAAAAGATAGTTGAGGTCATTAAACCTTTTCTGAAATGTTTGGAATCTTGCGAACATTGTGAAGAAAAAGACAAGAAGATTCATGAACTGGAAGAGCTTAAAGAGAATTTACTGTCTGATGTGAAGTATGTGAAAGAATCATATGACGTTCTGAATAGAACAATTGATGGCATGAACAAGACAAACAAAGAGGTTGATGCTACTATGACAATGATGAGCTCAACGTTAATGATAAAGCAGAAAGTCATCAATGAGTATATTGAAGACTGTGCTAAGCTGAAGCAGGAATTGGAACTTGAAAAGATTGAAAGTGAAAGAATCAAACAATTGTTGTTGAGTGATACAACATGTGATTATTTGATTGATCATGTTTATCCTACTGTTGCAGGTCTTGAAGCTTTCCAAGACAAAGAAAAGGAAGATACGGATACTGGTAAGAAACAAAGTGTCAAATATAACAAGTGCCCGCCTCCGATTTAGAATAGTTATTCTCCCAGAAAGCCAAATAAGGAACGTTTAAATAAGGCTCTCAACATCAAATTAAAGTCTGAAATCATTGATGAATTACCAGTTAATATTGATGTCACATTCACAGTGTCTGACACTGATCATGAGTCTGAGTTGTTAAAGAAAGTGGTCGATCAGGTGTTGGATATGGATGAAGAGTCAAAGTTGGAGTCTAGATCTGAAAGTTCGAGTTCGTCAGAAAAGAGTCCGAGTTCACCGGTTAAACGGGTTTACAATAAAGAATTCTTATTATCAAAATCTAATTTGAATGATGGATCAATCAAAGTAGCTTATACTTTGAATGATTCAGAAAAATTATATTCTGATGAGGAATTTCCAATAAGAAGTGTCAAATCTGAAATGATCAAACAGGTTTTCAAATTAACAGAAATTAATATTTCTGAAATAAAAGATTTAAATCTTCATGAAAAACCTAAAAATTACACTTCAAGAGTTCAACAGAGATTGAACAAGAAAAAGGGTTACAGTTCTGGTTCAGGTTATCGAAAGAAACCAAACCATAATGGTAATTTCAAAAAGCAAATACCCCCGAAAAATTATAAAAATGAGAAAAATTATAAACCAAAAACGAAATTTGTTGCAGGAGGAAGTTCTGAAGAAGAGCAGAAGAAACCATTCTGGAAACAGTCAAACAAAGAGTTTCTTGCTGAAATAAAGAAGAATATATTGAAAGAATATGAACGAAGGGTTGATAGAAGAACTTGTTTCAAATGTCAAAAGGTTGGACATATTGCTTGGAATTACCAACATTCAACAACACGAAACAGGGAGTTTCTTTTAACTCAAAATTGAAAGAAAAACAGGTTGATAAAAAGAAACAATCAACTGAGAAATCTAAAGTGTTTGAAAATTCGACTTTCAAAACTGGTGACGTTTCAAAACGTTTTTACAAAAGAAAAGTTGATTTGAACAAACAAAAATGGGTTGTAAAATCTGAGAGTAATTCTGACAATGAATCTGATTCCATAAAATCAGAGTCATTTGTTGAGAAAAAGAATGAGAATTCCATTCTGGATTTGAACGATGAAAATTTTCCAAAATTGTCAAAAGAAAATTTGAAGTTAAAAGTTGGTAAAGTTGAGATTTCAGATCAATTCTTTGCTGTAAGAAAGATTTTGATGCTGAAAAAGTGTTTAATGGAAAAGTGAAACATATTTTCGGAAAGATGGTTGATGGAAAAGTGAAGGATGTAAAAGATTTTTACAAATAAAAAAGATGGTGGGACAGATGCGTGCCAAAATCACCCAAGGTTGGTCAGGCTTGGGTGACAGGTTTTTCAAACTAAAAAAACTGACTTGCCGGAGCTCCCAGGTTGGTAACAGTGGAGGATGAATCGGCATCTTTCTTAATAATATCACAGTTGTGAATGATGGTTGTTATGTGATATTGCGACTTACAAGTGGTAAATCAGGGACATTAAGTTGTACTTGATTTTCTACAATTTGGTATTTGATGATTGAATTTAAAATTGTTATATTTTTCAAAAGGTTGAAGATGAAAGAACAAAGTGATGAGATTATCCCCTAACCTACAAATGGTTTTATAGAATCAACAAAACTTATTTTCCGGAAAAACCATTTGATTAAAACAAACTTAAGTGTTTTGAAATCATAATGGGAAAATAGTTTGTTGTCAGGGGGAGTTCTGATTGTTTATGCCAAGTGGATGGCGAATTGAAGCAATTCACAACAGTTGTCACTTTACCTTGTACAGTTTGTTTTCAAATTTCTCTAAAATGATTTTGAATTTTAGGGGGAGTAAGAATTTTTCAGAAAATCCAAAAACATTAGAAAATTTGAAAAAGTCAAAAACATGATAAAATTCAAAAATTGAGTTTTGTTGTCTAAAAGAGGAAATGATAGTACATCAGTTGACGATCACAGCATGCTAAAGAATTGGAAAGAAAAATGTGATAAACGGTCTCACTGATGATATGCCAGTAGGTTTTTACACATTTAGTAGATTGTGTCGAGATATAAACCTAAATATTCAAACTTGCTTATTTCGTGGGTAACATCTCTCGGATATATGGGTAACCCCCGAAATCTTGTTTGAAAGGTCCCTCTTTCTGAGATACTAGGTCTTTATGCTTAGTGATATCTGGAGTATTATCCCGGGACTTCTGATTTTGCGGAAGCAATGGCCTAGTCCCCGTATAATACTTTACGCTTGCTTGAAATATAGCACCCCCCTCAGCATAAAAAATGATGAAACATTGCAAAATGCTAATCATGTGCTGTTGAAGAAAAGATCCTCTAAAGGGGACACACCAAAAGTCGAAGCCGTTATCTCTCTGATTTTGCGGAAGCAATAGCCTGATCTCTCACGGCCCTCGCAATTTAACCCCTTACAGATATCATCTAGGTATACTCACCTGTAAGACTGAATATTGGGATCTGGATACGGGAGTATATTCTGAGGTGGGACACGCGAATAAGTTTAAGTTTCTAAAACATTAATCTCATATCTCAAAACAGTTGAACTTTGTGTGAAAATTTAAGTGGATCAGTATACTGACAATCTAAGTGAATCGTTTAGAACTTAAAATGTTTAAAGCTTAACGGTGTTGGTGATTTGTCTCAATAACTGATATGATCCTCTTACTCAAACTCACAAAAATATTGTATGTAAATATTTCTTTATTGCATTTCTTTATTTTCAAAATCCAAAAAGATTTTCGGAGTGTTTTAGCATAAATTTTGAAAAATCCAAAAAGATTTTAGACAACTGATGTTGAAAAGCTGATTTTCAAAATTCCAAGTGCTGAACATGACGAACAGGTTTGGGAATGTATGTTTGAAAAGATTTTCTTACAAGTGGTTCATCAGAGATTTATATGTTAAATCATTTTGGTCGATAATTGAAAATGATGTGATTAGTTTGTATCTATAAGTGGTAAGCAGAGTTTAAATTTGTCAAATTGTTAATTTGTGAAATTTACTTTTGGGTAGAGTATGTGCAGGTTATGGCTATGAGAGAGTCAGGTTGCGATTCTAGTACCTGAGCAGGATGTGAGCCAGGTCACTATCTTGAAACCTGTGAAAGCCAGACTACGATCCCAGCACAACTCAAGGGGGAGTCTGCTAGTAGATCAACATCCGTGGGAGAGAAGAATCTGTAGATGCAAGAGCCAAAATCGAATCCTGATGATAAAAAGAGAGTAGAGGATAAAGATTGAGGATGCTTACACTGTCAGATACTTTGAATGAGCCCGAAGACTGATAAAGACTGAAGACGTTGAAGACTCGACACTGAAGACTCGTCAACATCCGAGGGGGAGTCTGTTGGTGCATTGCGTCTGTCGACTTCGTCTTGTATGGAGTCTTGTACTAGAGTTGTTAGATCAGGGCACGTTGTTCGAGAAAATAGGGTTTGGATGTGATTGGTTAATTTCGTTTGAAATAGACATGTGCACTTTCAAGCGAAATCATCATTGGTGATTTCGTTTGAAATGCACACTGCCATTTTCAAGCGGAATTAGCTTCTCTATAAATAGGGTTCACACGAAATCATTTGTAACTTTCATGTTTCCGGTACCGAAGTGCTGCCGACGTGTCTACTGATCCGAAAACTTGTTAAATCGATAATACAAGACATTTTGAAGTGAATCAAGCTGTTTTACAAGTCAATTCATTTGTTTCCGCCTCTTGAATTGATTAGAACTCTTCTGATTGACTCGTTTGGGTCACAAAACGATCCTACAAATACATATTTAGTCACTTTTATTTACAAAAACCAACCTCCAATGTTGATAATTTTTAAACAAAAATTTATGGCAAACTTTATGTGAAAATCCATGGTTTAAAATACACTTGTAAATATTTGTTTAGAAATATTTTTCTAAGTGTTTAATTTTTTTAGAAAAATTTTGCCATAGTTTCTCTTAAAAATGGAGGTTTCCATGCCTTGAAGGCATATCATTTTCTTTTGTAAATCAACACAATCAACCAATAATCAACAATAAACAATCTATACTTACCAATTTCGCCAAAAACAAGCATAAACTACCACTTCATGAACTTGAAAATTTACAAAAATTTGTAGTAACTTACTAGGGTGTTTAGTAAGTCTTGTTACCATTTAAAGTGTGGTTGATTCTTTAAAAACTTCATTTTTAAAGAAGATGGTTCTTTACAACTTGTAGTCACATTTTCTAAAAATGTTTCTTCATGAATTTTTATTGTCACATATGTGCTTCTACACCTTATTAACCACCAAAAATGAGGTTTATTTGTTTAAGAACCAAGATTAAGTAAAACTTGTATTTTTAATTTGGTTTCTTGAAAAATCATCCATGAACTTTTAGATCTACAAGACTTACATCTCATTTTAGTCATCTCTTTTTTTTACAAGAAAATATTATATTCTTTCAAGTTCATGTCTTTCATGAGGATGATCTATTAGTCTTTAACATTTCCATCCTCTCATCTTGCTAGATTATGTTTTTAATCATGATCTAGCAAGATCATATGAGGATCTACATCATTTACATAAGAAATCAACAATCAACAAGTAAATAAACACATAACAACATGATTTCTTCATGATTTAAGCTTATGTTCAAGTTTCATTCTCTTTATTCTTAGTGTTCTTCAAGTTTAACATTATGTATCATTCTTTAACCACTTATATAAGAGGTAAAATGGAAAGATTAGTGTTCTTACCACTAGCTCAAGGCTAGGGCTGATCAAGAGAACAAAAGAGGTGGATAAAATCAAATGGTAAAGGTCCTTCAACTTTTGAAAGCTCCAAGCTCCCTTATTATGCTTCTAACACCTTTGTATATATGTAGAATGGATGAATGTTGAAAGATGAAGGTGGTGGTGTTTCGGGTGGTGCTTGGCCGTAGATAAGAAGGAGAGGAAGGAGAAGAAAGTGTGTGATGTGTTTGTGAGGGAATGAATGGATTTTGATCCTTTAGTTTCTCTTATAAACTTCCATTACTTGTTAACCATTATACAACATGTTTAGTAAAGTGAGTGAAAGATCCAATTTAAAATACAATTAACATCTTTGGGGTGGGGCCCTTGTTGGCCGATCATAGGGGGTATAGGTGTAGGCTTAACCATATAGTTAGTTATTTAGTTAGAAATCAAGTGTATAGTTAAGTGTTTAGTTACTAGATATTTATATAGTGTGTTATGATGTTCGGGGACCATAACTAGCTTTGTGACACTAAAACAATGCTTCTAGTAGGAATTTGATGTTTCGGGTAGTGTCCGGTTGTTCGTTTTGTTATTGTTCGTTAAAGTGCCAAATTGCGCAGTTTAGTGTGCTTTATGTAGTGTTTTATGACAGTTTTGATTCCCGACACTTAGGAAAGTATTTTGGACCACTATATCATAATTCTACATTATATTTAGATGTTAAAAGCTGAATTTTTTCTGAATTTGTTTATTTTCTGCAGAATTTTGCAGTTTTAGCGTGTTTCTGGCACTTTCCGGTACCTATGTCATCACTAGGAAGGCAGTTTTGTAATCCCTACTTTCCTACACACTATACTAGTGTAACACTTGGTCCTGGGGCTTATTTTGTGTCTTAACATCATGTCTGTCTAAGTGCTGAACCCCCGTCAGTACTTCTAGTTTGTCTGATAACTGTGCCAATTCTGTTATGTGCATTAATAGAACTATATTGTGTTGCATGTAATGATGATGAAAGTCTTGCAATATGAAATGCCATTGTATGTATATAACAGTAATAAGAAATTCATTCGTCTTGTAAACTAAATCATGCACAGTTATTAAGCACAAATTACTGTTTAATTATTGTACGAAATGCATGGAAAAGTGCCAGTTGTCACAGCGTATTGGGCGGTCTGCTGACCACTGTTGTCAACGTAAAGTCATGTCGGTTTTCCACAGAAGTCAAGGTGACAGTTCCACATGCATTCATAAGATGTTGCGCTTGCGCGTGCGCCCTACGTGCTTACGCAAGTTTGTAACATGCGGTGGGTAAGTTGTACATGTATAAGTCCACACATCTTTACATTACTCTGCACTTCCTTCGCCGTCCACGCGCACGCTCGCGCGCGACCGCAGCATGGAAATGTGTTTGATAGAAAGTGAATGTAGTAACACGGCAGTTGTAAAAGATGTGGATTCAGATGATAGTAACAACTATCATCTTTAGTAGCAATCACATCATTCTGTGTATGCTACCGAGAACATACACAAGGTGAGATTCTCATCTTTCACCGAGTGGGAAAGCAAATCAGGTTCGCGCGTTCCCGCACGAACCGAGGCAAGTCTTTTGTCTATTGGGACAATAAACCGGGTGATCGTCACTCGCACCCAAGCCTGGTGCAAGATTTAGGACCATACCCTTCAAGTCCCCCCAGTCCAATGTTGCTTCCACATGCAGGATGCAAGTGGGTGGAATGTTGGACTAATTTTGTTCTCAAGTAGGTAATGGGTGCTTAAGGTTGGTTCATAGAAACAGTTTGGAGAAAATACTCAGCCGAGTATGTTGAATCTAAATAGGGAAATCGCCTTTTGCTCTTGCTTCATGTTTTTGAACTGGTCGTTTTATTTGAACAAATAAGATTTGTTTCAAAGTAAAAATACATCTGTTGAAAATTATGTTGAAAACGACCTTGCACCGGTCGGTGTAAGTGTATGGCCATTTTGGTGATGGCTCATGTTCGCCAATTGGTCGTTTGGTTGAGTTTTCTTCGGATAGTGCAAGTCATCTATCATCAGTCGTGCTTGCTCAAAAAATGCAAAATAACTTACTTGAAATCAATCGGCAGGTAAACAAAGTCATAAACAGACTTGTTACCACCATTGTTAAGCTTCTTGTTCCCAAGTTGACAATGATTATCAAGAGATTGGATCAATAACTTCCGAGTATATCTTGCAGCTGCTTAATGTTTATTAACTGGTCGTTTATCCGTGTGTTGTTTCTTTTTGAATAAATGGGATTTGTTTCAAAGTAAAAAGAACACTTAAACCAGTTGTCCTTGCTGTAGGAAACTGCGTTGCATCGGCCGACGCAAGTGGTTTTGTTGCGGTCCACCATCTTGATTGTTGGTCAACCAAGATTTGGTGTTGAACCATAGACTATTTGAATCTTGATGGTAGAAGATGAGAATGACTAGTTCTCAAAGCCACCGTTCCCATAGCCACCTGCGGTTGGGGTTTACCGTTCCGCATGTACCGCAGGTGCGCAAGTGGTAGTGGAAAAATTGTGGAAAGGTGTATGGTTTGTTTGATGTGTAATTTAGCCATGTTTACCGCGGGAGTGAAACACCCATAATTTCATAAGTTCACAACGATAAAAATTTTAGGAATTTCACACCATAATTTCGACATTTACCAAAATACCCTTTGTACAGTTTGAGTAAACACAACCATCAAAAAGTTCGTCACGAGTGTTAACCCGAACTACCATAAGCAAATCACAAGTCCCTAAACTTACTTACGAAAATCCTAAATATTTAGTTAACATTTACAACCGAAAGTATTTTATGTAATAACCCGCTTTTTGGAAAGTCAAAGTACAAGTCAAAGTCAAAGGAAGAAAAGATTGCTAATTGCGACCTGTCACTCCTTGCTTAACCATTAAGATCGTACTTTTAACTTGTAATCGAATCTTTTATTTAATCGCTTTAGTTGTATTATGTGGAGTATCTATTAATAATCGAGGTTTAATCGCATGTTTATCGCTAATCGACTTATCGCTAATCGCTATCGCATTCGCAACTCGAATTATGTGTTCTGGATATTGTTTTATGTATGTGTGCCCTTATATGTTAAATGTGCATGTTATGTTTATGTTGAGGTGTTAATCGCAGTCGCAATCGCAATCTCAATTCTAGAGCATCGCAATTTAATCGCAAACGCTAAACGCAAGTTATTTATAGTGATTGTTTGTTAGATATAGTAGTTAGGTTATTTGTGTGACTATTGGGTAATATTATCGCATCACTCACTCGAATCGCATCGCAACGCAACGCTCAACACGCGAATCGAAACGACAAAACTCAACGCGCCGGACACCTGGATCGAATGGCCAACCGATCGAGTGGCCATCCGATCGGATTGCCATTCGATCAAACCGCCATCCGATAGGTGGCCAATCCGGAACTTATGCACTACCCTCTTTTGGAAACCCTATACATGTGACAGCTCTCTCACTCGACCAGCTCGCTCAAGCCCGCTTTTCTCTTGATTTTTCGGTATTCTTATAAGTTTTCAACTCAAATCTTGTACTTCTATGATCTACACACACTTTTTCATCATTTTCACCTTTGATTCTCAACTTTTAACCATGAAATCACCGGATTTGAGGTGTTTTAGGAAGACATCATCATGGAGTTCTTATGAACTTCAAGATTTAGCTTCATTCCACCAAGAACAACTCAGATCTGAAGGATTTCTGTAATGCCCTGCGTCCCAAAACTTTAGGCTATTGGCAAGTTTAGTCCCTGATCTATGTAGTCATTATTACTTTTGGTATTTGGTGAATTCTATGCTATATACTAGATACTTGAAATGACTAATTCTAGATACTCGGAATGTCTAAATCTAAATACTTGAAATGCCTAATTCTATATACTTGGAATGCCTAATTCTATATACCTGGAATGCCTAATTCTTAATACTTTGGTGCTTGACTCTTGAGGCTCGTGAAACTTGAGACTTGGTTGAACGAGGGACTAGAGTCTTGTCACTGGCGGAAACTACGAAACTTTGAAAACTTTTGTGCTATTGCTTTAATATAGTTATACGATTACCCCATACTACGCAACGCTTAATCTAACTCGCAAATCGAATCAAAGACAGTGGAACGGAAAGATGGGATTGACCAAGTGGCAATCCAATCGGATGACCACCCGATCGGATGGCCACTCGATCGGACCGCCATCCGATCTGTGCACACCGCCTCTCTTCACACACTCTGACACTATAAATAGGCCTGTCAGATCACCATTTTCACTGAGGTCACCTCACACGGCCAATCGAAGATTACAGAACTGTTGTTAAAATAAATATACATTTATATTTATTTTTAATAAAATTAATTGAATTTGATAGGTTTAGTTTTATAAACTAATACGTTTCATTTTACGGATTTTTTTACTAAAACGGACATAGTTTCCTCTATTTTTAGGCGATCCCGACAACACAAGTTGTCGATATAGTTTCCAAAACTCAATAAACAATTCAGTAATACGATACATAAATATATAATTTCTATGAAAAATTCAAATTTTATAAAGTTCGGTCCCGCGATTAAACATTAATTAAACATGAAACAATATAATTAGTATTCGCGAGATTATTAAACCGAGTCTCGTGTTTTAACCCGCATCGATCCGTTAATCGGTTTGACCGTGTGTTGATCGGGTTTGACCAAGTTTGACCCGAACAGAAACTGAACCGAGACAAGAGTCGAGACCCAAGCCACCTGCACCACCGTCGTTGCTGGCGCCGGTGCCTCCGGACCTGAAAAGAAACTCAAACAAAAGTGAACCCGAACCAGTTTGCATCGCGACTGAAATGAATAAACCATGACGTGTACCTGAACCAGAACAACTGAAACCATGTTGACTGCGTTGACTGAGTTTGACCGACAGCTGACTTGTGTTTACCGTTGACCCGAGCTACAATCCGGCCCAAACCTGAACCGTGACCCGACTGGATCTGGATCGTGTGAACCGATACCCGAGTCAAATCACCACAACAATACCCGAACAAAATCACACAGCAACATCATGAATCCCTGCTGTCGCTGGAACCACCGTCGTCGCCGGCCACCACCGTTGTTTCGTTGGGCGCCGACGCTACGAGTGGTGGTCGGCCCTTCCTCTTCCGACCGTCCTTTCTTTTCTGCCTCTCTCTCTCTCTCTCTTGCTCGAACTCAACCACCCGATGCCACCCACCATAGTGCTGCCGTCTGTGGTGGTGGTCTGCCTTGCACCTCCGGCCGGTCTAGGTTCTGCCACCGCTCTCGTGCGCCCTCACCGATTGTGGTGACTAGCCGGTTATCTTGAGAGTGTAGCGTGAGAGTAGAGAGAGCAATGAGACATGGCTTTTTGTGTGTCTGATAATTCATGCAGAGAAAAGAAAAAGAGGATGGGGGCTAGGGTTTTTGCTCTACATATATATACATAGGGTTATATTAAATGGGTTGGGCCCAAGGTCCGTAAGCGTATTTTGAGCGGTCCAATAACCATTTTGAAGCCCGTTTCTCGAAGAATTGTCGTACAATAGAGTCTTAGTTTCGAAACATTCAAAAATTAAGTCGGAGATTCATAATTGACGCGTTCGCTTGGCGGTTAAGCTAAAATTGCATAACTGCCTCGTTTGGCATTTCTGATCCGTTTTTCAATCCGGTTTTAACTACAGATATCAAAATAGAAAGTGAATACGAACTTTCTAAAAACATGGAAATACGGAAATACGAGGCGTTACATCGCAGTCTAGTCTGTGCATATTTCATTGTCGATAACCTACTAGTTTCGCATTATACATGTTACATGCTGGTTATGCGTAAACAATTTCGAACTTTACTATTACTATTAAACTTGTATGCTCACCTTTACACTATGTGTACTGACCTCTATTTTAACGTATGTGACAGGTGCTTAGGATGCTTGCTTGCTATGTGATGGAATCGAGCTTAGGAGAGTCTAGAAACCAACAAAGACAATTTATTTTTATTTAAATCTGAGTTGTCGGAACATGTTATTCATCTTTGAGATATCGCTGTCTGTAATAACTAACATGCTTAATAAGTTATGGTATGAGACATAATATTAACTATTCGGTAAAGTAGTTGTTATGGAATTTCTCTTGGACAATCTGTTTCGCTCAGTGCCATGCCCCGATGTTTCCGTCATCGGTTGGGGTGTGACAAATTGGTATCAGAGACATAACTATAGGGAATTAGGCAAGACTCGACCTAGTCCGGGTCTGTCACGGCCCCCATCCCGGTGTTACCCGGTCCAGGTGCCGCTGGACAAAAACCCGTGGTATTTATTATTTGAGTTGACAGCGGAAGTTTAACAGGATCTTTTAAAACTTGAAAATGCCCAATTACATTATTCCATAAATTGGGACAAACCCCGTAATTTACAATAGAGGAATTTCACGAGGAAATTCCCTGCTTTACAAAACATGTTTATTTATTTTACTGAGCCACCACTTCAAGCTTTATTAGTGTTCCGTAGCGCTTTTCCTTGATCCACAGTAGGTCACCTGAAACATGCTTTAAAAATATTTTATCAGCGGGGAAATACTGGCGAGTCACTCAAGTTATATAAAACGACACCTTAGTTATAAATTACAGCATAAGAGCGATTACAATGGCTACTATCTTATTTTTATCTGTCGCCGTGTCACACCCTGGCGACGATGGTCATACCACTATTGGGTCCTTTCACCCAAATAGTGATGATTATCACTGTTAGGTTGATGAACTTAACCGTGAGAAATTAGTAATGTGCACAATACCCCACTAGCCAGTGATTAAGATAACCAAGACTTAATCCCTGTAATTATAACTTTTGAAAATAATTTGAGTATTATAAAACATGGTTGATAAAAAGAGAATGACTCACATTGCAAGTTTAGACGGGCAGAGTTTAGCCTACTGATTTAACCTTGTAACCTAATTTAAACGACAATGCACACGAAACTAGGTCAGTAACTTAATACAACATTTGCGATATGCTCGCGAAATCAAAACCCTCACAACGAAAGACAAAGTATAGCCCAATTACGGGCAGCACTTAAACATCCATCGGATCGGTTTCAATCGATCGGACATTGTATCGTAGCAGTGATCGAGTTAATACCCTGTATCGTAGCAGAGTTTTGCTATTGTGAATGTGATTTTCGAATAGAAAGATGTGATTTTTGATAAATTTCACGCACACAGACGATCTGCCCATGACTAACCTATTTATAGCTGATTTTTGGGTTTTACGCGGTCCGCGTAAACCCACTCAAGACCCTTACGCGGCCCGCGAGGGCCACATAGTCTACAACTAGGGGTTCCGTGTCACAGGTAGGTCCGCCACGTGTGTGACACGTGGCCTGGAATGCTTATCCGGTCAACTTTAAGTTGACGCAGCCTGCGTAGATGTCCTCTTATGGTTTACGCGGCCCGCCTGAACTTCAAATTGCATATTTTCTTGGTTTTTCATGCACATTAGGGTTTCAGGGGTCCGGGTTTTCACTTACAGGTTGTTTATGGAGATTTTTGTAGGTCCTTACATCCTCCCCACCTTATTTAAAATCTCGTCCTCTAGATTTACTGAAATAAGTGAGGATACTTTCACTTCATTTCCGATTCCAGCTCCAGGTGTATTCGGGTCCTGTTTTTGAATCCCACTTGACTTTGACCAGTACCAATCTTTTGTGTTTGAGAAACTTAATCTTTCTGTCTTCTATTTGAAGTGGTTTTTCCACGAACTTCAATTTTTCATTCACCTGTATGTCTTGAAGATGGACTACCAGGGATTCGTCAGATAAACACTTCTTGAGGTTAGATACATGAAATACATCATGTACCCCGGCTAACTCTTCTGGTAGTTGTAAGCGATAGGCAACCGGTCCTATGCGTTGAATTACTGGGAATGGTCCTACGTATTTTGGACTTAGCTTTCCTTTCTTACCGAACCGAACTACTCCTTTCCAAGGAGAAACTTTCAAAAGTACTTTGTCTCCGACCTGAAATTTTAATGGCTTGCGTCGATTATCTGCATAACTCTTCTGGCGATCTCCAACCGTCTTCAGTCTTTCCTTGATTTGAGTGCTCTTGCCGGTGGTTTCTTGTACTATTTCAGGACCTGATAATTGACTTTCTCCTATTTCTACACAACAAACTGGAGTTCTACACTTACGTCCATACAGTGCTTCGAACGGGGCAGCTTTGATGCTTGAATGATAACTATTGTTATAGGATAATTCAATTAAAGGTAGGTGGTTATCCCAGTTTCCACCAAAATCTATGACACATGCCCTCAGCATGTCTTCCAAGGTTTGGATCGTCCTTTCACTCTTTCCGTCCGTTTAGGGATGATAGGCTGTACTTAAATTTAATCGTGTCCCCATGGCTTCTTGGAAACTTGTCCAGAAATGTGAAGTGAAGCGACTATCTCTACCTGATACAATGGAGAGTGGGACTCCATGTAGTGATACTACTACGTCTACGTACAACTTTGCTAATTTTTCCATGCTAAAGGTTTCCTTCATGGGTAGAAAATGAGCTGATTTGGTTAATCGATCCACAATTACCCAAATCGCGTCATTACCCTTTCTGGTTTTGGGTAACTTAGTAACAAAATCCATGGTTATTAGTTCCTATTTCCATACAGGCATTTCTAATTGTTGGGGTAACCCTGAAGGTTTCTGGTGTTCTGCCATAACTTGCGAACAAGTAAGACATTTAGAAACATATTTAGCTATGTCCTTTTTCATTCCTATCCAACAGAAGTTATTTCTTAAATCTTGGTACATCTTATTATTACCAGGATGCATGGTATACCTAGATTTATGAGCTTCCTCTAAAATCTTATTTCTTAAGTTTCCTTGCTTAGGTACCTAAATTCTTTTCTTGTGGAATCTCCAAATTCCATCATTTCCTTGTTCTAATTCTTTTATTCTTCCTTTCATTCCTTCAGCATCATCTTTGATTGTTGTTTCTTGAATGTGTTTCAATTGTTCCATTAAATCTAACTGTAGGTTTAATCTAAGAGCACGGACCCGCTTTTGCTTTTCATGATACTTTCGACTTAGGGCATCTGCTACTACATTTGCCTTTCCTTCGTGATATTGAATATCACAGTCGTAGTCACTTAGAATTTCCATCCATCTTCTTTGCCTCATGTTTAATTCTTTTTGCCCAAATATGTATGTTAAACTCTTATGATCTTTATAGACTGTAAACTTACTGCTATACAGATAGTGTCTCCAAATCTTAAGGGCAAAAATTATTGCTCCTAATTCCAAGTCATGAGTCGTATAATTTTCCTCGTGCTTTTTCAATTGCCTTGAGGCATACTCAATTACCTTCTTGTGTTGCATCAGCACACATCCTAATCCTAGTTTAGAAACATCACAATAAACTTCAAAATCTTCTGTTCCTTCTGGTAAGGCAAGAATTGGGGTGTTTGTTAACCTTTGTTTTAAAATCTTAAAAGCCTCTTCTTATCTAGATCCCCATTCAAACTTTACTGCTTTATAGGTTAGCTTAGTTAATGGTACAACTATCTTAGAAAAATCCTTAATAAACAGTCTATAGTATCCGGCTTACCCTAGAAAACTTCTAACTTCCATAGGTGATTGCGGGACCTTCCACTTGGTGATCGCTTCTATTTTGGAGGGATCTACGTGAATACCTTCATGATTCACCATGTGTCCTAAAAATTGTACCTCTTGTAGCCAAAATTCACACTTCGAGAATTTGGCATAAAGCTTTTCTCTTCTTAACAAAGTTAAGAGTACATGCAGGTGCTCACAATGCTCATCCTGACTTTTGGAATAAATGAATATATCGTCAATGAAGACAATCACAAACTTTTCCAAATACGGTTTGCAGATTCTATTCATCATGTCCATAAATGCTGCAGGAGCATTTGTTAGTCCAAAGGGCATGACTGTAAACTCGTAATGACCATACCTAGTTTTGAAAGCAGTTTTAGGTATGTCTTCTTCCTGTACCTTCAACTGATGGTATCCAGAGCGTAAATCTATCTTAGAAAAATATCTAGCTCCCTGAAGTTAATAAAAAAGATCATCAATCCTAGGTAATGGGTATCTATTCTTAATGGTAATCTTATTCAATTCCCTATAATCGATACACATTCGCATCGACCAATCTTTCTTTTTCACAAACAACACTGGAGCTCCCCAAGGGGATGAACTAGGTTGTATAAATCCTTTGCTTAATAATTCATCTAATTGCTTTTTCGATTCTAGCATTTCGGTGGGTGCTAACCGATAGGGTGCCTTGGCTATCGGTGTAGTTCCAGGGATTAGATGAATTCTAAAGTCTACTTCCCTATCAGGTGGTAATCCAGGTAGCTCTTCCGGAAATACATCCGGGTATTCTGATACTACAGGAATTTCCATAAGTTCCTTATCTTTAGTGTTAATGATTACCGAAATCATATACACTATTCCTTGTTTTCTGGAGTAACTGGCCATTTTCATGACTGAAATGAATTTCATTGGCTTACTTGGCTTATCTCCTGTAATTACCACTATTTCTCCTGTAGGTGTATGAATTTCTATGGAATTCTTATCACAGAGAATTTGAGCATGGTTGGCTACTAACCAATCCATTCCTAACACCACATCGAAGCCAGCTAAATTCATAGGTAACAGGTTGCAGAAAATTTATGGCCTACGAGTTCTATCTTTCCTTCTTGCAAAACCTTATCTATGTTAACAGAATTCCCATCCGCCGTTTCTACCGTAAAAATTTGTCTAAGGTTGGTTAAGGGTAGATTAAGAACTTGGCAGAATGAAGTATTTATAAAACTTTGGTTTGCACAAGAGTCAAATAATACTTTTGCATAAACGTCATGAACTAGGAACGTACCAACTATTACATCTGGGATGAGTTCTGCTTCTTGGGTTGTCAATTGGAATGCTCTTGCATTCTTTTTGGTAGTTCCTTCTGCAGGTTTGGCTTTGTTATCGGCTGGTTTGACCAGTTTAGGACAGTCTGTTCTAAAATGTCCAGCTTCTCCACAGTTGAAACAAATTGTGGATTTCTTCCTTCTGCAGTCTTCTTCTTGATGCCCTGGAATTTTGCAGAAATTGCAATACCCTTTGCATCTTCCAAAATGCTTTCTTTTACAGGTACTGCAAAATGGAGCAGTTGAAGATTGCCCAGTTCCCTTTTTCTTGAAATTACTACTATTACCCACACGGAATCCTTGGGTAATCTTTTGGGCCACTTCCTTCTTCCTATTTTCTTCTCGTGTACGCACCAGTCCGTCTGTCAAAGTATTGGCTAATTCCACTGCATCGTCAATTGTGCGAGGTCTCACAGCTTTAACGATGTCACGAATCTCGCCGATTAAACCCCAAATATAGCGAGAAATAAGTACCGGTTCTGGCGAAGCCAGGGTTGGTACAACTCTAGCTTACTCGAAGAATATCGAAGTATATCCTCGACAGTCTACATCCACCATCCGGTGGTTCAGGAAATTATTTGTCATTTGTTCCTTTTCATATTCGGGACAAAATTTTCTTTCTACTAGACTCTTAAATTATGCCCAATTCATGGCATACGCCACATCACTTCCCTTAGCTTGTAGTACGGTGTTCCACCATTCCAACGCTCCTTCTTTAAAAAGATGCGACACGTACATAACCTTGTCTTCCTCGGCACATTTACTTATTTTAATTACTGCTTAGGTTTTCTCTAACCAACGCAGTGCAGCAGTTGCCCCTTCATTGCCTGCAAATTCAACTGGTTTACAGGCAATAAATTCCTTGTAAGTGCAACCAGGTGTTGCAGCTTTCATTCTCTTAAGAAATGGGGCTCGTATCCCATCATCAGCGTTATTATTGATGTTGCCGCCTCCATTTACACTATTACTGAAATTGTTGCCGTGAGTACGTTTGCTGGGAATAATTGGTTGAGGTTCAACTGGATTTCAGGCAGCAGCAAGGATTGCTGGAATAGCATTGGCTATTCCCTGAGCAACGATATTTTCTATATCTTGCCTATTCAGAAATTGATCTCCATTGTTTTGCTCAGATTGGTTAACTGGTTCATTATCAGCGTGTTCCATCTGATAATTAATATATATAAGTTATTGGCATAAAATAAATAACAATCAAGCACAATAAAGCAATCGCACATAATCATGTCAACATGTATAGCCAAAATTGTCGACTCAGCGACTTCCATATTTATATATTTTAGTATGCATCCGTACACACCAAATATATTACAAAAGTTTTAAGTCATTTTATATGATTATATTTTTATTAATATTTATTATTATTTTATTATTATTAAACACGTAGCCACAGCACCACAAACGATCCTTGTCAGCTGCCATTTCAGAAACGACGTTCCCTCTCGTCGTATTTCCATGATATCCTCTCCCCCACTTCTCGGATTCTATTCCCTGCGTCCACCAGCTCCTCGCCATAGTGGTGGAGTTCAGCCAAGTTTTTTGTGCTCATAGGTGGGTTTGGTGCAAGCTCCGGGTCAAACTAAAATTCTCAATCAGTTGTCCACCATTCTTCTAGCTCTCCTGGTAGGGGTCGGAGGTGGATAATAGGATCGGGGATAGCAGGTTCCAGATTGACTGGAAGTTGGGCTTCCGCTGGGTAATTGAAGAGGTTTTCATCGGCATGTCCGATGAGGTCGCTAATTGCCAGTTTGTGGTCCAGCTCCTCCCACGATAGCATTTCCTAGGCTTGCCTGGAACTTTCCCCGATTTCCTTTCCTTTGCCTTTATCCTTGGGATCCTCAATCTTTTTAATTTTCGGTGCCGCTGGTTTTTTCCTACGCATATGCCTCCAGCCTACGAGTCTTCTTCTCTTTTTCGGCTTTGGTTTTTCCTGAGGTTGGGCTTGGAATACCATTGGCTCTTCAGTATCAGCCTGGTAGCCAGTGAAGGTACCGGTGATATCCCTATCTGTGGTATGGATAGTAAAATTTTGAAGTGCTTCTGATAGTTCATTCATGATGTTAGCATACATGAAGAAACACATAAAATTCTACGTTAAAATTTTGTGAATTAAATTTTAATAAAATCACAGAATGGCAATCAGAAAATTAAGTATTTCTAAATACTTAATTGGCTTAAATCAGTGGCTCCGATACCACCTTTTTCTGTCACGGCCCCCGTCCCGGTGTTACCCGGTCCAGGAGCCGCGGGACAGAAACCCGTGGTATTTATTATTTGAGTTGACAGCGGAAGTTTAACAGGATCTTTTAAAACTTGAAAATGCCTAATTATTTTATTCCATAAATTGGGACAAACCCCGTAATTTACAATAGAGGAATTTCACAAGGAAATTCCCTGTTTTACAAAACATGTTTATTTATTTTACTGAGCCACCACTTCAAGCTTTATTAGTGTTCCGTAGCACTTTTCCTTGATTCACAGTAGGTCACCTGAAACATGTTTTAAAAATATTTTATCAGCAGGGAAATACTGGCGAGTCACTCAAGTTATATAAAACGACACCTTAGTTATAAATTACAACATAAGAGCGATTACAATGGCTACTATCTTATTTTTATCTGGCGCCGTGTCACACCCTGATGACGATGGTCATAACACTATTGGGTCCTTTCATCCAAGTAGTGATGATTATCACTGTTAAGGTTGATGAACCTAACCGTGAGAAATTAGTAATGTGCCCAATACCCCACTAGCCAGTGATTAAGATAACCAAGACTTAATCCCTGTAATTATAACTTTTAAAAATAATTTGAGTATTGTAAAACATGGTTGATAAAAGAGAATGACTCACATTGCAAGTTTAGACGGGCATAGTTTAGCCTACTGATTTAGCCTTGTAACCTAATTTAAACGACAATGCACACGAAACTAGGTCAGTAACTTAATACAACATTTACGATAAGCTCACAAAATCAAAACTCTCATGACGAATGACAAAGTATAGCCCAATTACGGGCAGCACTTAAACATCCATCGGATCGGTTTCAATCGATCGGACATTGTATCGTAGCAGTGATCGAGTTAATACCCTGTATCGTAGCAGCGTTTTGCTATTGTGAATGTGATTTTCGAATAGAAAGATGTGATTTTTGATAAATTTCACGCACACAGACGATCTGCCCATGGCTAACCTATTTATAGCTGATTTTTGGGTTTTACGAGGTCCGTGTAAACCCACTCAAGACCCTTACGCGGCCCACGAGGGCCACCTAGTCTACAACTAGGGCTTTCGTGTCACAGGTAGGTCCGCCACGTGTGTGACACGTGGCTTGGAACGCTTATCCGGTGAACTTTAATTTGACGTGGCCCGCGTAGATGTCCTCTTATGGTTTACGCGGCGCGCCTGAACTTCAAATTGCATATTTTCTTGGTTTTTCATGCACATTAGGGTTTCAAGGGTCCGGGTTTTCACTTACGGGTTGTTTTTGGACATTTTTGCAGGTCCTTATAGGGTCGATGTCTTAGAAAAGACCTAGTATATAGCTTAAGTACCAATAGACCGACTTGTGCATGCCCAGTATGGGTTTTGTAGGAGCTTACCCGCTATTTCTCGCTCGCACTCGCTGTACACTACACTCTTGCGTGAACCTCGCATACTACAGTTACGCACAAGATCAGCCTTTCCTAAGGCTGATTACACACTCAAACGGATGATTTGGTCAAGATTAGGTGTGAAAACCGCAAACTCTCGACCAAATCATTTGTTCAATTTGCTATTTTTACTACAAACAAGAGAAATTGCGTTGAAATGGGAGTGAAATCTATACTTCGACGCATATCTCATAATCTATCTCATGATTTCGTCACACAAACAGGGATGTAGTCGCTAAGTTAGGGGTGAAACCCGAACCTTGAGGACTCCTTCTGCTCTCTAATGTGGTTTTACGAAACTCTCACCAAAGTCTCGACGGACTCCAACGACTTGGGTTACACTGTAACTGGAAGGATGTGTGCCGATCGCTCAAATTGAAGCGTGAGCACAGTCCAGAAAGCCAAAGTGTGTGCTAAAGGTCATTGTGAATAGTCGAATCACTTTGGGTAGTCGATGTCTACACACACCCGAGACTATCTCTCCTCGATTTTATGTGTTTCGATTCTGGTATTGCCTCCACTGACTCTGTGATTTATCGATTTTATGTGATTACGTGTTTGATTTTGGTAACTTACTCGCTTTTCGTTGTTCGCTTTGACCAACACGCACAACTCGCACTGCACATCTATCTCAACACGCTAACAAATCGCTGGTCCGTATTCGCAATCGCAACTCGTTATTCGCACTCGATATACTCAATCGCTATACACTGCTATGAAGGATAGGTGATTACGTGCAACATATGTGTTTAGGTTAGACTATGTGCCTATGTGATACTGTGCTTACGTGAAATACGTGCTTATGTGCTTATGTGATTCTGTGGTTATGTGCCTACGTGAATTTTGTGAATGACTGAGTTCCTGAGCTTTATGGTGAATCGCTACACTATACTAGGATTAATCGAGATTGTGTTTAAGTCCTATGGCGATGTCTGTTGCAGACAATGTCGTCGTTCAGAACTTTCTACTCTCGAGCCGCCCGCTGAAACCATGATAACAAACGCATCACCGCTCTCGTCTCTAAGCAAATGGCGAAAGTCATCCCCCAGATCGTCAGTGAACTGAACGAGAATTCAAGCAAGTCCTCGGAAGAGTCCGGGACGGATACTCCTAAGGCTGCTTTTAGCATCAATCAGTTCAAAGCCTGCGGACTAAAAGAGTTTACCGGCGAAGATGGTCCTACGGCCATGTTTTAATGATTTGATTCAATCAAAGTCACCATGCACCAGAGTGGCTGTCCAGAAAACCTACGCACCGTCAATGCTACCGCCGTCTTCCAATCCCGCGCTCTTTATTGGTGGACGGCCGAGAGGAACAAACGAGGAAACGATGCAGCTTTTGGATTGTCTTGGGATGAGTTGAAGAACCTAATGATGCAAGAGTTCTGTCCTCCCCATGAAATCTAAAAGCTTGAGGATGAATTCTGGCACATAAAGCAGGATAGTGGAGATAACGCTGGTTTGACTGACCGCTTCAAGCAGTTGAGTATTATCTGTCCCGGTCAGGTTACCACCCCAGATATCACAATCAAGAAGTATATCCGTGCTCTTCCGGGCTGTGTCGCAGATTTTGTTCAGGCTGCAAAGCCAACGAAAATCGAGGAAACCTACCTGCTCGCCGCAGAGATCAATGACAAGCGAGTCAGGGCGGGTTATTTTGACAAAACCTCCAAGAATCTGCATCAAATCACAGCCGCTGCCGCCGCTGAAACCACTGCCACACCATAGTCATCAAAGCTCTCGAGACGCAAGAAGAAGAACAATAGCAGTTCCAGCAACAAGAACTGTGCGATTGCTGCAGCTCCACTCCAAACAGCACCAGCACCACCGCAACCTCAACACTGCCAAATAGCAGCGCCTGTGGTCAATGCACCACCTGCCAAGCGTGCATACACTGGGCCACACCCGCTTTGCCCTACTTGTACTTATCATCACCCAGTGGGTATTGCATGCTGGTTCTGTGTTCATTGCAATATGTACGACTACTTCACCGCAAACTGCCGTACAGGTCCACGTTAAACCCCAGCTCCAGCACAAGGTCAAGCTCCTGCTCAACAAGCTCTACTTCCTTCTCCTCAAGGCCAACAAGCGGCTCCTGCACCCGTGAGCCATGCTAGAGCTTGCTATGCGTGTGGTGATCCCAAACACTTCGCAAACATGTGCCCCAATCAAGTGGTGAAGCAAGAGCCACAACAGCAGCAGCCCCAGCAACAACAGCAACAGCCAGCAGCCCGCGGACGTGCATTCAACATCAACGCTCGCCAGGCTCAAGCAGACAACAATGTGGTCAATGGTACGTTCCTTGTGAATGGTATATATGCTTCGTGTTTGTTTGATACTGGAGCAGATAACTGTTTTGTAATGTTTTAATTGGAAAAGCTCCTTAATCGTAAGCGCGCTCATTAATACGTGGTCGAATAACGGTGTTTAATTGTGTCTAAGTTTGAGTATTTACAAGACTTTTTATTCCGAATAGCCTACTTTTAATTAGATTTGTGTTTTGCAGGTTTAATGGAGTTTAAGGTGCTTTTCGGGAGCTTTATAGGCCACCGGGGGCAAACGGGATCAACCGGGGATGTGAAATGAACAAAACCGGGTTAATCACGAAGTTTGGATGTGTTTTGGGGGATGTTAATGGATTTAAAAAGAATATATTGGAAGATGGCATGATAGAGGGCTGAATTACGAGTACGTGGGCGAAAACGGTGAGTAAAACGGAGCTAAAACGAAGAAGTTATGAAGATAACAAAAAGTGAGGTTTATAGGCGCCGTCGGCGACGCCCTGGGGGCCGTCGGTGACGCCCCTCAGAAGTGTCCGTCGACAGATTTAGTCCGTAAACAGCCGTTTAAGCCATCGGGTGATTTTGTCACTTCCAGGGGCCGTCGGCGACGCCCCTCACTGCTCTGATTCGTGAAAATTGAGTTTTGGGTTGTTGGGGACGAGTTATAACATCAATTTTGACCAAGAAACATGGGTTACACTTGTTTTTGAGTTTGAAACTTGTTCCTGGAGCCAAATATCATCACTCTCATCACTTCCAATCCACCTCTAACACCTTGGATCATCCGAATCAACCGAATAACCACTCAATTCACCTTCATCACCAATCCACAAACCCTAGTTCATTCATCCATCATTCCTTTCACCATCATCATCCACCAAACCCCTAATCCTCATCATTCAACTATTTCACAAGATTCAAGATGATTCAATTCAAGTTCCAAGCATCCGGTGATCAAGTTCCTTCAACCATGAGCATCTAATCACCTTGGTTTCACCCCGGAAATCGAGAGAGTCGCAAGAAGAAATCTAGCAAGCCGGTTAGAAGCAACCCTTGTTTCTAACCAAGCCACTCAAACACCACAACTTACACCATCCATTGAAACCGATTCAATGGCAAACCAGAACTCTAACCAAAACCTCAATTACCCAAACCTCAATCAAAACCAATTCCAAACTAGAGGATACTTCAACCCCGCCCAAAACGTCCAACCTATACCTCAAGACCAACTGGGTGGTAATAACAACTCTGGACCACCCACACCACCTTTCCGAAATCAAAATCCCAACAACACCCAAAGAACACCCCAACAACAAAACCTTCACCGACATAACTCCTTACCCAACAACCTTGATGACCGGAATGTCAATTCCGACCGTAGAGGCAACCGATATCGTGGCAATCCCACAAACGAAGACCCGTTCTTTAACTTACACGATTTGAGAAACGTTATCCCCGATAATGAGCCGTTTAGTGTTCCCGGTTACCAATCGCCGGAACATGTGAGTATTCACTTGGAATACTCGGATGATGGGGGTAACTATGATGATCGGGTTGATGATGAAGATTGGGGGTATGTGAACAGGGGTAATGTCTACAACGCGAGAGGGTTTGAAGATGATGAATTTGGCTATCAAAATGCCAATTTCGTGGGGAATAACAATTACGGGAACAACCGCCAACCACGAAACAATAATCAAAGGAACCAGAATGATGGGTTCTACAAAAACAATAACAACAATGGGAACCCTAATCAGATTCCTTGTTTCTTGGGAGGAGGTAACCAAGGTGGAAATCGAGGAGGTAATAGAGGAGGTGATCGAAGGGAGAATCGAAGGCCGGTTGATCAAGAAGTTAACAGTCCACATCGTCGTCAACAACCTCCATGGGGAATAAATGACCATTTTAGGCCGGTGGTCACTGACAATGACTCTCTGATAGTATGTGAAAGAAGGATGTTCGATTGCAAGCCCCACTACATCAATATTGTTCCCCACTTCAATGGGAGGTCTAATAATGAACCATACACTCGTTTGGCGGAGTTTTTGGCCATATGTAGCACCATCGGGGGGCATGATTTTGCATTGGAAGAGGTCAAGTTGCGGTTATTTCAGTTTTCACTAAAAGATAAGGCGAAACAATGGTTTCTTACACTTCTGGCAAATAGTATTTGGACATGGGGCGAGATGCAACAAGTTTTCCTTGACGAGTATTATTCGATGGCAAAGACCGATGATGCTAGAGAAGAAATTAGGTATTTTTGCCAACTCTCAAGTGAACCATTGCATGAAGCTTTCACAAGGTACAAGGAACTAATCCGGAAGTGCCCTCATCACCAAATTGAAAAGTGGGAATTGGTTAAATGCTTGAGTCGACGAGTAATGGAACTTTGTTGAGTAATCACGAGGACGACAATTGGGAGTTTCTCGAGAGGATGAGCAAGAGGTCAAAGGCGAAAGAGTCAGCCGACCGAGCCAAAAAGCACTCTACCTCAAGGTCTTTGCCCGATCGTGATGCGAGTTCTAAGGATCGAATTGAAACGTTGGAGCGGGAGTTGGCTCGCATGAAGAAAAAGGAAGTGGGTGCAGTGCAATACACCGTATGTGAAGAATGCGGAGACATCGGTCACCGAACCGAGAATTGTCAAGCCACCGTGGATGTGAATCAAGTGTATGGAGACCGGAGGCAATACGATATGAAATCCAACACTTACCACCCCGGATTGAGGAACCATCCTAATTTTAGGTATGGTAATGCCTCCAATAAAATGAACCCGAATTTCCAATCGGGAAATCAAGGTGGGTATTCGCATCAAACTCGCCAAGGAGGTAACCAAGGGGGATACCAAAGGAACTACCAAGGCGGTGGTAGTGATTTGAACGCCAAAATGGATGCAATGTTTCAATGATGCAAGAGTTCAAGAAGGAGAATGAAATTCGGGACAAGTCGCATGAAGCATTAGCAAAACAGGTGGGCCAATTAGCGGAATAGGTGGCTCAAATGCGGGGAAGTATAGGAAGGCTTCCGAGTGACACTACAATGAACCCAAAGCATCAAAGTTCAAGCATGGGCAATGTGAGGAATGTGCACATTAGCGCGGTAAGTCTCCTTTCAAATGATGAGGTTTGTAGTAGTGTTGAAAGCATTCCACCACCACAATGCGTTGATGGTGTAGTGGAAAATACAAGTGATGAGTCAGAAAGTAAAAATGAACAAGAAACGATTTCACAAATTAAAATTGAAAACATGAATAAAAATTCTTTTTGTGAAAATTGTTTAAATCAAATTAACTCGAGTAATGCATCAAAGCTTGAAGAACGGTGCCCACCAAAGGACGAGAGGTGGGAACTTTTTAAACAAGCAAAAATTAATTTGCCGTTACTTGATGACATTAAAAAAGTTCCAGTCTTGTGGAATGCTTGAAAGAGTTGAGCATTGAAAAACGGCACAATAAATTACCCGAACCGATTGATTTGGTATCACATGTTAGTGCCGTCTTATCGAGTGTGCTCCCGCAAAAAGCTCAAGATCTGGGAGATCCTCTTATTCCAATTCAACTTGGAACATTTAAAATTGAGAGGGCGCTTGTCACACCCCAACCGATGGCGGAATCATCGGGGCGCGACACTGAGCGAAACAGATTGTTCAAAGAAATTCCATAACGACTACATTACCGAATAGTTTAAGTATCATGTCCCATACCATGACCCATAAGATAAAATAGTTATTACAGACATAGATATTCTTCAAACAAAAGCACATTCTGACAACTCAGATTCTAAATAAATAAATATAAATTGTCTTTGTTTCTAGACTCTTTCCTAGCCTCGATTTCACAGCAATCCAAGAAATTTAACATCTTAAGAACCTGCCACATACGTTAAAGTAAAAGTCAATACACATAGTGTAAAGGTGAGCATACAAGTTTGATAATAGCATATAAAGTTCGAAGTCGTTTGCGCATAACCAGCACGTACACAGTGTGAAATGAAGCACGTAAGTTATCGACATGAACCTATCAATACCAATGACTGCGGGTTGACTGCCCAAGGCAGTTGGTAATACATTCTCACCACTGTGAGCCATGTAACAAATTGTCCTTAACAACCCCTGAGTGAACAGGTGCTGAGTCCAAACTATAGTACTATCGTTGCTAAGGCAGGTAGACAGCATTCCATGTGTAAACATAACAAACAAGCATTCATTAAGTCACGTATAACATGCGGTAACTGTTAGCGTTAAAGTATAGCGTAGTGTGTTCGATATGATTTAGAATAAGTAACGTATGTAACACCCAAAAGTGCGTAAAGAAAAAAAGGGATCGAGAATACTCACAACGGTTGATGGATTGAAGGGAGCGCTAGGGAGTAAAGTTAGCCTGATCAGAACGATAGCATAAATGATCAGCGGCGCATAAAATGAAGCAAAGTGTTAGTGGGTCGAACAGTAATCCGATCGGGTGGTAATCCGATCGGGTGGCCGGTCGATCGGTTGACAATCCGTTCGGGTGGTCACTCGATTGGATAGTCACCTCGTTTGGGATGGATGTGTTTGTGTATGATGGCTTGTGTTTTGAAGTTTTCGTTGTAGCATTTTGAAAATGGAGAAGTATCTCTACGCTATGACGTGAAATCCAAGAGACTCGATGTATCCATGAATCTTCTCTTTAATGGGGGCGCTTCATCTTTTCCTTAACCTATTTAATAAGCCCCGGGGGAGAATGATGATGGAGATGTATTGCGGCCTTCTCCTGTTCATCAACTCTAACCGCATTCTTCTGCAGTTGATGTTACGGATCAGCCTCACGCTTCAAGCAGCTTTTCTCAGCATCTTCTGCCGATTGTCAGCCTGTTCAGCTGACCTCAGAGGATTCCAGTCACCCGGCACAGCATGTTTATTCTCGGCAGCGATGACAGTTTCTTTCCCAGGGTGAGACTACTCCATAAGATCAGCAGTCTAGCCCAGTTGCTTCCCTTTTAGGCGCTTCCTCTAGTTAAAGAGTGAATTCAGGAGTTCCAGGCAGGCGATAGGGGCTTCGGGGGGATAACATGAATCGTATAAGCCTGAACCCTATTAGTTATGTGCTTCCCCCTTCAAGAGCTGGGCTACTACCCTAATCAAGTTCTTCCTAGCGTATAGTATTGGGCAGATTGAGTCTTTCTCTAATATAGTACCTAATAGTTAGATTAAGCATTAGGCGCAACTTCGACTATAAAGCATCCCGTTAATCTCTTCTCTTTCTGTCTTCAAGCTTCAAGCTTTTTCCTAGGAGCTTGGATTCCAGTCCTATCGTTAGAAGGCAGCATAGTTGGAATTTCTTCCTGCGGCGAATAAAGGAAGAGAAAGGGCTCTCTAATGCCTTATTTGTACGATATGATGCAAGTAAGGAATCCTATTAGAGTGATGCAAGTCAGCCTATAAGATGAAACCGAAGATACTAAGCCTGGAATCAGTCGCTATCTATGTCAATTTATCTTTAGCCCTGTGAAAGCTATCAGATAATGACTTTATAGAGGTCCCTCGCTGACGCCTTCATTTTTCTTTTTTTTTTTTCATCTCTTTATGATGCTATCTTCCTTTAGGCAGACTTCCCGCATTACTGTGATCAAGAGGAAGCGCTAAGGTCTATCCTTTCCTTAAGTTAAGAGTGAAGGACGTATACTGGCTCTTTAGGACTGATAGTAGCTGCTCTTCTAGTAGTATAGCTGGTAGCTCTGATTATGCTAGCTCTCTTCTTTCTTATGAGAGAGATTCGCAATAGGGGAATTTCTCTGTAAGAAGAAGGCCTGTTACAGCTATCAGATATAGGGGATTTACTTCACCTTGAATCACTATCGAAAAATGGCTTTCTTTTCAGCCGCTTTCCTATTTCATTAAGGTAGTTTGCTTACTTAGTGCTTTCGCTAAGGTGACGACTTGAATGAAACTTTCATTGTTGATCAGAGGAAAGGGAAGACCTCGATAAGGAAGAAGAACAAGAGCTACATCGGCAGGACTCTCTGCAAGTGGAAGGTCACGTAGGGGCTCTCGGGAAGCTCTTTCCTTTATACCAGAAGGAAGATGGCGGAGGAGATCAGTAGCTAGAAAGCTCCTTTGGGAGAGCAAGGTAGCAAAAATTATATTACAAAGTACATCACTATTAAGTCGACTACAGTAGTCTCATGAGCAAGTAACTACATCCCCAAGCTTCAAGAGGAACCAAGGAGAAGAATACTCTGTAGTAGCAGCAGCAGTGGCCGAGCATCAGTCATCAAGTGAATCAGTAGATGCCCGCGCACGTGAGCAGCAATCACTCCATTGCAGCAAGACAAAAGTAGCATATGTCACATGGTAGATCATATCCACACAGAGGTGCACAAGAACGAGCACAACTTCACTCAGAACTTGTGACAAATACTTGGTGTGCATCAGAACACGACTGAAAGCCCTTGCTGCTTCTTCATTCCAGGTGAAGCTATCTTTATTCAGTAATTTGGTCAGTGGCTTGCTGATAACCCCATACCCCTTTCAAAATTTTCGGTAATAGCCTGTTAAACCCAGAAAGCCTCTCAACCCCTTGATAGTAGTGGGTTGTGGCCAGCTCAACATGCTGTCAATCTTGCTTTTATCTGCCGATACCCCTTAACTGCCCACCACATGCCCAAAATACTCTAACCTTTCCTGACCGAAAGAGCATTTCAATTTCTTCACAAAAAATTTGCGTTGTTTCAAAGTTTCAAACACTATCCTCAAGTGTTGCAAGTGGCTATCTAGGCTGTCACTGTCAATGAAGATATCATCGAAAAAAACCAGTACAAATTTCCTCATATAATCCATGAAACCTCATTCATGAAATCCTGAAATGAGGCTGGAGCATTAGTTAAACCAAAGGGCATAACTATGAACTCGTAATGGCCCTGGTGAGTTCGAAATGCAGTCTTGTGTATATCATCTTCAAACACCCGAATCTGATTGGTAACCACTTCTCAAATGAAGCTTCGAAAATATCATGCTACCATGTAATTCATCAAGAAATTCCTCAATGGGGAATTTCTTTTTCATGGTGATGGCATGGAGTGCTCGATAATCCACGCAAAATCTCCAGGTATTGTCCCTTTTTTTCACCAGCAACACTGGAGAGGCATAAGAACTCACACTTTCCCTGAGAATACCACTTAACAGCATCTCCTTGAGCTGTTTTTCTATCTCAGCCTTTTGGATGCGGGGGTATCTGTAGGGCCTTACACTCACAGGCTCACTACCAGGTTTTAAGGGAATGTGGTGGTCGTGATTCCTCTTAGGAGGAAAAGGTCAGGCTAGTCGCTAAAGGCTTCGGCTTTACTCAAAGAAAAGACTTGATCCAAGGAACTATACAAGTATGGTGGGAGGGCTAAAGTCTTTCACTTCACAGATCAGATAGAGATCTACTTTTTATTCCATGGCCAGCTCAAGAAAGAGGCAGGCTAGAAAGCATACGATCTGAGACTCTTACCTAAAGCAAGTCGGTCGATCTGACGGCAGTCTGATCGGACAGCAATCCGATTGGCGAGGCTTCTCAGGTTGAGAACAAATTCACAGCAGGATAGTCACCCGATCGGATGGCTATCCGATCAGGTGGCAATCCGTCCGGAGTGAACTTGTTGAAAATTATTAAGTCCCTAAACGTCACACGATTGGACGGTTACTCGATCGGATGGCAATCCAATCGGGTGGTAGTCCGTTTCAACGTTCAGATTCTTAAATAGTTTGAGAAAATGCTTTAAGTATAGAACCAAGTGCAGCCCAATCGGACAGCCGGTCGATCGGATGACAATCCGATCGGGTGGTAACCCGATCGGACGGTAGTCCATTCCGGCGGTCTGATCGTTCTAACTCTGGTTTCCGTTTGGAGTGTTGTAGATTAGAATGAGACGTTTTGATGTCTGGTTTGTACAACGGAACCCTTATCTCGTCCCAAGTGAGCTGGCCGGACAGGAATCACCCTGGTCCGAACAGTTTCCTGGTTCAAGTCGATTGTTCATGTTCAAATCCAAAATCAACATCTCGTGGATAGAATCCAGATCTCAAACCAACACTTCAACATGAAAGAGTAGAAGTTTAGAACAAGCCCTGATTCTATCGGTTTTGAGTGAAATGAATGTAAAAGAATTGAAAGAAAGTTGGAGAACCATCTTTCAATCCTTTTCACCATGAATATATTCAAATCTACGAAAGATCTTTGTTTATTTGTGTGGAAATCATTCATATCTAAGTTGTTCTTCGTGGATTGAAGCCAAAACATGAAGTTCATAAGAACACCATGATGACATCATCTTAGAACACCTCAAATCTAGTGATTTCACGGTTAAAAGTTAAGATTTAAAAGATAGAAAGGTGTAAGAGTGCGTGTAGATCAAGAAAGTACAAGATTTAGATGGAAAACTTACAAGAATCGTGAGAAATCTGAAGAAAAGTGGGCAAGAAGCGCTGGTCAGATGAGAGGTGCAGAAAAGGTAAGTTTGTGATGTTGACATGGGTATTTATAGGGTTTCCATAAAAGGAAAGGGGGAAGGAGAGGGCTGGTCGATCGGGGGTAACCCGCAGTTGTTAGCAATTACTGGCACCTCGATTGGAGTGAACGGCGCGATGGGTTTTGCGATTTCGATTCGCATGCTGGGTGTTGCGATGCGATAGAGTTCCTATTCAAATTACTTTTAATCCCAACTACTATATCAACATACAATCATCCTTAATTGACTTGCGTTTAGCGTTTGTGATTCGATTGCGTTTCGATTAATCGCCATAACATAAATTAACATGCACAGGTAACACATAAGGCACACACACACATAAGAACAGTAATCAGAACGCATAATTCGAGTTGCGATTTCGATAGCGAAAAGCGATTAAACATGCGAATATTATGCGATAAATAGCGATTAAACCTCGATTGTTAGCAATTACTCCACATAATACAACTAACGTAAAGCATAAATTAGACTATCTACAAGTTAAAGAAGTCCAAACAGGAATTGAACAAGGAGTGACAAATTGTACTTAGCAATCTTGTCTCCCTTTGACTTCAGACTTGACTTTGACTTTGACTTTCGAAACACGGGGTGTTACAGCCTCCCCTAGTTGAGGGAATTTCGTCCCGAAATTAGGCCGAAGCCGTAAGAAACAACTGCGGGTACTTTGCATTCATGTCGCTTTCGAGTTCCCAAGTGAACTCCGCGCCTCGTTTGCCTTCCCATCGAACCTTCACAATTGGAATGCACGAGCGTCTGAGCTGCTTGGTTTGGCGATCCATGATTTCGACAGGCTTCTCCACGAAGTGTAGTGTTTAGTTTACTTGGAGGTCTTCTAGAGGTATAATTAAATCATGCTCAGCCAGGCACTTTCTGAGGTTCGACACATGGAATGTCGGGTGGACATTACTAAGCTCCTCCGGTAGTTCAAGTCTATAGGCGACTTTTCCAATCCTTTCCAGAATCTTAAAAGGTCCAACATATCGAGGCGCTAGTTTCCCTTTCTTGCCAAATCTGACCACACCCTTCCAAGCTAATACCTTTAGGAGTACGTAGTTGCCAATGTCAAATTCAAGGGGCTTGCGTCGTCTATCGGCGTAACTTTTCTGACGACTCCGAGCCTTCAGCAAATTGTCTCGAACTTGGAGGACTTTGTCAGTCGTTTCTTGCAATAGCTCAGGACCGGTTAATTGCGAGTGCCCGATCTCGTGCCATACAATAGGCGATTGATATTTTCTTCTATATAAAGCCTCAAATGGTGCAATTTGAATGCTGGAATGATAACTGTTGTTGTACGAAAATTCAACTAGAGGTAAGTATACGTCCCAATTGCCACCGAAATCTATGACACACGAACGGAGCATGTCATCAAGGGTACGAATCGTTCTCTCAGTCTGACCGTCGGTTTAGGGATGAAATACTGTACTAAGATTTAACGTAGTACCGAGAGCTGTTTGAAACGTTTCCCAGAGACGCGAGGTAAACCGAGCATCACGGTCAGAGATGATGTCGCGAGGCGTCCCATGTCGACAAATGATCTCATCGGTGTAGATTCGAGCTAATCTTTCTACCTTGTAGTCTTCTCGTATTGGCAGAAAATGAGCATATTTGGTCAAACGGTCAACAACAACCCAAATACTGTCATGACTTGATGGCGTGCGTGGAAGTTTCGTTATGAAGTCCATATCTATACTTTCCCACTTCCACATAGGGATCGGGGGTTGTTCCAGTAAGCCAGAGGGTCTTTGGTGCTCGGCCTTGACTTTTGAGCAAGTCATGAACTTTCCCACGTAAAGGGCGATATCTCTCTTCATGCCCGGCCACCAGTACTTGTAGCGAAGGTCCTGGCACATTTTATCGGCACTGGGATGAATAGAGTACCGAGATCTGTGGGCTTCGTCCATCAATATCTGTCGCAAATTGGTCCGCTTACGGATCCAAATTCGGTCCAGAAAGTGGAATATCCCATTCAACTTATTCACAAGCTGGGCTCCATCGTTATAGACTCTTTCCTTCTTCAGAGTATGCTCATTAAAACAGGCATGTTGTGCTTCACTGATGAGGGTTTCGAGATCATATTGGGCATGGGTATTACGAATGTTGAGCAGATAGCTCCGTCTGCTGAGAGCGTCGGCAACGACATTTGCTTTGCCTGGGTGATAACGGATCTCACAGTCGTAATCGTTGAGAAGTTCTACCCATCGGCGTTGACGCATATTAAGTTCCTTCTGGTCAAATATGTTGTAGGCTCCTATGATCGGTGAAGATCGTACACATGGTACCATACAGGTAGTGTCGCCAAATCTTTAACGCAAAAACAACTAATCCTAGCTCGAGATCATGGGTTGTATAGTTCTTCTCCTGGATATTGAGCTGACGAGATGCGTAAGCAATGACCTTGTCCCGTTGCATGAGGACACAACCAAGACTAAGGTTCGAGGCATCACAATAGACAACAAAGTCGTCGTTTCCGTCGGGTAAAGTGAGAATAGGAGCATTGCAAAGCATGTGCTTGAGGGTTTGGAAAGCAGACTCTTGTTCAGTTTCCCAAACAAAAGGCATGTCTTTATGCGTGAGAGCGGTAAGCGTCACAGCGATTTTTGAGAATCCTTCGATAAATCGTCGATAATAGCCCGCTAATCCGAGGAAAGAATGGACTTCAGAAGGGTTCTTGGGTGTAATCCAACTCTTAACTGCTTCAATCTTCGCGGGATCGACGTGAATACCTTGACTATTGACAATGTGACCTAGGAATTGCACCTCCTCTAGCCAGAATTCACACTTGGAGAACTTGGCATAGAGTCGATTCCCTTGGAGTAGCTCGAGAACCTAACGTAGATGTTGCGCGTGTTCGGATTTCGACTTGGAATAGATCAAGACATCATCGATGAACACGATGACGAAGCGGTCGAGATAAGGTTTACACACGCGATTCATCTGATCCATGAAAACCGCAGGTGCGTTGGTTAAACCAAAAGGCATAACGATGATTTCATAATGGCCGTAACGAGTTTGGAATGCGGTTTTGGGTATATCCTCCTCTTGAATGCGTAGTTGGTGATAGCCTAAGTGTAGATCGATCTTTGAGAAACACGTAGCACCCTGTAGCTGGTCAAACAAATCATCAATTCGAGGTAGGGGATAGCGATTTTTGATCGTCAATTTATACAATTCCCGATAGTCTATGCACATCCGGAACGACCCATCCTTCTTTTTGACGAAAAGGACTGGTGCGCCCCATGGAGAGGTGCTCGGGCGAATGAAACCTTTATCAAGCAGTTCCTGGAGCTAACTCGAGAGTTCATGCATTTCGGATGGAGCGAGTCGATAAGGAGCTCTAGCAATGGGGTTTGCTCCAGGAATGAGGTCGATAAAAAAGTCGATATAACGACTTGGCGATAGGCCGGGAAGATCATCAGGGAACACACTAGGAAATTCACGAACCACAGGAATGTCTTTCACCTCTGTCTTTCCTTTCTTTTCCTTCCCCGCTACTACAATGTTAGCCAAGAAAGCTATGTATTCCTTGCGGAGATACTTGCTAGCTTGGACACATGACATGAGCTTGAGACCTTTCGAAGCAGTTTCACTAGAAACACACAATACACCACCATTTGCGAGCGAGAATCGGATCATCTTATCAAAGCACACAACTTCAGCATGGTTTTCGTGAAGAAAGTCCATGCCCACTATGACGTCAAAACTTCCGAGTTGCATCGGAATAAGATCGATTGGGAAGATGTGATTGTTGAGCTCAAGAGTACAATCACGAAGAACGGAATTGACAGTGACGGTTCTTCTGGTGGCGACTTCGACATCGAACGTCGAGGGGATTTAGGAGCGCTTACGACTAAGGAGCTTCTCGAATTCGAACGATACAAAACAGTTATCGGCTCCAGTATCAAACAAACACGAAGCATAAATACCATTCACAAGGAACGTACCATTGACCACGTTGTTGTCAGCCTGGGCTTAGCGTGCATTGATGTTTAGAGTTCTGGCGCGGGCGTCTTGTTGCTGTTGTTGTTGAGGCTGTTGCTGCTGCTGTTGCTGAGGCTCTTGCTTCACAACCCTGTTTGGGCACATGTTCGCGAAATGGTTGGGATCACCACATGCGAAGCACACTCTGGCGTTGAACGCGGGTGGCTGAGCCGCTTGTTGGCCTTGAGGAGCTAGAAGTAGAGCTTGATGAGCAGTGGCTTGGGCTGGTGCTCTTCGGGGACCAGTACGGCAGTTGGCAGTGAAGTGGTCGTACATGTTGCAATGCACGTAAAATCTGCAGGCGATGCCCACCGGGTGTTGATAAGTACATGTCAGACAAGTAGGGTGGGGACCAATGTATGCACGCTTTACAGGTGGTGCATAGATAACTGGAGCGGATCGATGCTGAGACTGCTGCTGAGCCGGTACGGCTTGAAGTGGAGCAGCAGTGGTAGTGACAGCACAGTTCTTGTTGCTGGAGCTGCTATTGTTCTTCTTCTTGCGGCGTGAGACTTTTGATGACTGAGCGGTGGCGGTTACGGTAGCTGGTTCAGCGGTAGCTTGGTGCAGGTTCTTGGTAGCTTTATCCCAGAAGCCAGCCTTTACTCGCTTGTCGTTGATTTCTACGGCAAGCAAATAAGTCTCTTCGATTGTTGCTGGCTTTGCGGCATACACAAAATCTGCAACACAGTCTGGCAGAGCTCGAATGTACTTCTTGATTGTCATGTCGGCGTCTTCACTTGATCGGGACAGATGATACTAAGCTGCTTAAAGCGAGCAGTCAGAGTTGCGTTCTCTCCATCCTTCTGCTTGATATGCCAGAATTCGTCCTCCAGCTTTTGGCATTCATGGGGAGGGCAGAATTCATCCATCATAATGGCCTTCAGCTCTTCCCACGTCAGCTCATAGGCTGCGTCATTTCTGTGTTTGTTCCTCTCGGCCGTCCACCAGTCTAGTGCGCGAGACTAGAAGACGTCGGTAGCGTTTAGAGTACGGATATTTTCAGGACATCCACTCTGGCGCAGAGTGACTTCTATGGAATCAAACCATTGAAACATAGCCGTTGGGCCATCTTCGCCAGTAAATTCCTTTGGACCACAAGCTTTGAACTGCTTGAAGCTAAAGGCAGCTTTGGGAGTAGCTTTAGGAGCTTCGGTTCTGGACTCTTCAAACGATTTGCTCACATTCTCGTATATTTCACTCACGATCTGAGGAACAACCTTTGCTACTTGCTTCGCGACGATAGCAGCAAGGCGTTTGTCTCTCTGTTCTTGACGAGTAATTCGTGGGTGATGGGGTCCAGATGAGGGTCCAGGTGACGACATTGTCTGCAACAGACATTATCGTGGGGCTTAGTCATAATATAATCGAATCTCACCTCACACGTCTAATACTACTAAAGCAGAGGAATACGATCATGTAAACACGTATGCATATAACCACAGATTCACATAAGCACAGAAGCACATAAGCACAGAAGCACATAAGCACGTAAGGCACAGAAGCACAAAAGCACAAAAGCACAGAAGCACATAAAGCAGTCAGAATACAAAAACCTATCGTTCAAAGTCCGCGAGTGCTGGAATATAGCGATTGCGAATAACATAGCTAGCAACATAGCGTACGGTGATTCCTCATGGTAGTAGCGATTTGTCAGCGTTTTGAGGTAAATGAGCAGGGCGAGTATTGTGTGTCGATCAAACGAATAACGAAAATCGAATAAATCACCAAAAATCAAAACATATAAACAGGTAAATAAACACAAAAACACATAAAATCGACGAGTATCAGAGTCAGCAGTTGCGGGCTCAGAATCGAAACACATAAAAATCGTGAAGAGATTGTCTACGGTTATTTAGACATTGACTAACCAAAGTGATTCGACTATTCACAAGGACCGTTTGTACACACCTTGACCTTCGGGACTGTGCTCTCGCCTCGAATTTGGGCGAATGGCACGCGTCCTTCCAGTTTTAGCATGACTTCATGTCGTTGGAGTCCGTCGAAACTTTGGTGAGAGTTTGTAAAATAAAATATAGATCGGAACAAGTCGTCGAGGTTCGGGTTTCACCCCTGCCTTAACGACCTCATTCCTGTTTTTGATAAAATAAGGGAAGGATTATACGTCAAAGTATGGATTTCACTCCTAATTCAACGTAAATTCTCCTGTTTGTAGATAAAAATGCAGGTCGAACAAGCAATTTAGTCGAGAGTTTGCGGTTTTCACACCTAATCTCGAACCAATTGTTCGTTCATTTTCGAAAACTAGAGTGCAGTGATCATGTAGCGTGGGCGAGAATAGCGAGAAGTAGCAGGAAAGCTCGTACATAATCCCTACAGGATATGCACAAGTCGGTCTGTTGGTTCCTAACTATAGACTAGATCGTTTCTAATACATTGACCCGGACTAGGTCGAGTCTTGCCTAATTCCCTAGAGTTATGGCTCTGATACCAATCTGTCACACCCCAACCGATGGCGGAATCATCAGGGCGCGGCACTGAGCGAAACAGATTGTTCAAAGAAATTCCATAACGACTACATTACCGAATAGTTTAAGTATCATGTCCCATACCATGACCCATAAGATAAAATAGTTATTACAGACATAGATATTCTTCAAACAAAAGCATGTTCCGACAACTCAGATTCTCTATAAATAAATATAAATTGTCTTTATTTCTAGACTCTTTCCTAGCCTCGATTTCACAGCAATCCAAGCAAGTTAACATCTTAAGCACCTGCCACATACGTTAAAGTAAAAGTCAATACATATGGTGTAAAGGTGAGCATACAAGTTTGATAATAGCATATAGAGTTCAAAGTCGTTTACGCATAACCAGCACGTACACAGTGTGAAATGAAGCACGTAATTATCGACATGAACCTATCAATACCAATGGCTGCGGGTTGACTGCCCAAGGCAGTTGGTAATACATTCTCACCACTGTGAGCCATGTAACAAATTGTTCTTAACAACCCCTGAGTGAACAGGTGCTGAGTCCAAACTATAGTACTATCGTTACTAAGGCAGGTAGACAGCATTCCATGTGTAAACATAACAAACAAGCATTCATTAAGTCACGTATAACATGCGGTAACGGTTAGCGTTAAAGTATAGCGTAGTGTTCGATGTGATTTAGAATAAGTAACGTACGTAACACCCAAAAGTGCGTAAAGCAAAAAAGGGATCGAGTATGCTCACAGCGGTTGATGGATTGAAGGGAGCGCTAGGGAGTAAGGTTAGCCTGATCAGAATGATAGCATAAACGATAACCGGTGCATAAAATGAAGCAAAGTGTTAGTGGGTCGAATAGCAATCCGATTGGGTGGCCGGTCGATCGGTTGACAATCCGTTCGGGTGGTCACTTGATTGGACAGTCACCTCGTTTGGGATGGATGTGTTTGTGTATGATGGCTTGTGTTTTGAAGTTTTCGTTGTAGCATTTTGAAAGATAGAAAGGTGTAGGAGTGCGTGTAGATCAAGAAAGTACAAGATTTAGATGGAAAACTTACAAGAATCGCGAGAAATCTGAAGAAAAGTGGGCAAGAAGCGCTGGTCGGACGAGAGGTGCGGAAAAGGTAAGTTTGTGATGTTGACAGGGGTATTTATAGGGTTTCCATAAAAGGAAAGGGGGAAGGAGAGGGCTGGTCGATCGGGTGGTAACCCGATTAGGTGGCTGCTCGATTGAGTGGCACCTCGATCGAGTGGCAACTCGATCGGCTGGCCACTCGATTGGAGTGAACGACGTGATGGGTTTTGCGATTTCGATTCACGTGCTGGGCGTTGCGATGCGATAGAGTTCCTATTCAAATTACTTTTAATCCCAACTACTATATCAACATACAATCATCCTTAATTGACTTGCGTTTAGCGTTTGCGATTCGATTGCGATTGAGTTTCGATTGCTTTTCAATTAATTACCATAACATAAATTAACATGCAGAAGTAATACATAAGGCACACACACACACATAAGAACAGTAACCAGAACGCGTAATTCGAGTTGCGATTTCGATAGCGATAAGCGATTAAACATGCGATTAATATGCGATAAATAGCGATTAAACCTCGATTGTTAGCAACTACTCCACATAATACAACTAACGTAAAGCATAACATAGACTATCTACAAGTCAAAGAAGTCCAAACAGGAATTGAACAAGGAATGACAGATCGTAATTAGCAATCTTGTCTTCCTTTGACTTCCGTCTTGACTTTAACTTTGACTTTCAAAACACAGGGTGTTACAGCCTCCCCTAGTTGAGGGAATTTCGTCCCAAAATTCGGCCGAAGCCGTAACAAACAACTGCGGATACTTCGCCTTCATGTCGCTTTCGAGTTCCCAAGTGAAATCCGCCCCTCGTTTGCCTTCCCATCGAACCTTCACAATGGGAATGCGCGAGCGTCTGAGCTGCTTGGTTTGGCGATCCATGAATTCGACAGGCTTCTCCACGACATGTAGTGTTTCGTTTACTTGGAGGTCTTCTAGAGGTACAATTAAATCATGCTCAGCCAGGCACTTTTTGAGGTTCGACACATGGAATGTCGGGTGGACATTACTAAGCTCCTCCGGTAGTTCGAGTCTGTAGGCGACTTTTCCGATCCTTTCCAGAATCTTAAAGGTCCAACATATCGAGGCGCTAGTTTCCCTTTCTTTCCGAATCTGACCACACCCTTCCAAGGTGATACCTTTAGAAGTACGTAGTCGCAAACGTCAAATTCAAGGGGCTTGCGTCGTCTATCGGCGTAACTTTTCTGACGACTCCGAGCTTTCAACAGATTGTCTCGAATTTGGAGGACATTGTCAGTCTTTTCTTTCAATAGATCAGGACCGGTTAATTGCGAGTGCCCGATCTCGTGCCATACAATAGGCGATCGACATTTTCTTCCACATAAAGCCTCAAATGGTGCCATTTAAATGCTGGAATGAAAACTGTTGTTGTACGAAAATTCGACTAGAGGTAAGTATGCGTCCCAATTGCCACCAAAATCTATGACACACGAACGGAGCATGTCTTCAAGGGTACGAATCGTTCTCTCAGTCTGACCGTCGGTTTGGGGATGAATTGCGGTACTAAGATTTAACGTAGTACTGAGAGTTGTTTGAAATGTTTCCCAGAGACGCAAGGTAAACCGACCGTCACGGTCAGAGATGATGTCGCGAGGCATCCCATGTCGATAAATGATCTCATCGGTGTAGATCCGGGCTAATCTTTCTACCTTGTAGTCTTTTCGTATTGGCAGAAAATGAGCATATTTGGTCAAACGGTCAACAAAAACCCAAATAATGTCGTGACTTGATGGCGTGCGTGGAAGTTTCGTTATGAACTCCATAGCTATACTTTCCCACTTCCACATAGGGATCGGGGGTTGTTCAAGTAAGCCAGAGGGTCTTTGGTGCTCGGCCTTGACTTTTAAGCAAGTCAGGCACTTTCCCACGTAAAGGGCTATATCTCTCTTCTTGCCCGGCCACCAGTACTTGTAGCGAAGGTCCTGGTACATTTTATCGGCACCAGGATGAATAGAGTACCGAGATCTGTGGGCTTCGTCCATCAATATCTGTCGCAAATTGGTCCGCTTAGGGATCCAAATTCGATCCTGAAAGTAGAATATCCCATTCGACTTATTCACAAGCTGGGCTCCATCGTGGAAGATTATTTCCTTCTTCAGAGTGCGCTCATTAAAACAGGCATGCTGGGCTTCACGGATGAGGGTTTCGAGATCATATTGGGCTTGGGTGTTACGAATGCTGAGCAGATAGCTCCGTCTGCTGAGAGCGTCGGCAACGACATTTGTTTTTCCTGGGTGATAACGGATCTCATAGTCGTAATCGTTGAGAAGTTCTACCCATCGGCGTTGACGCGTATTAAGTTCCTTCTGGTCAACGATATGTTGTAGGCTCCTATGATTGGTGAAGATCGTACACTTGGTACCATACAGGTAGTGTCGCCAAATCTTTAACGCAAAAACAACTGCACCTAGCTCGAGATCATGGGTTATATAGTTCTTCTCGTGGATTTTAAGCTTACGAGATGTGTAAGCAATGACCTTGTCCCGTTGCATGAGGACACAACCAAGACCAAGGTTCGGGGCATCACAATAGACAATAAAGTCGTCATTTCTGTCAGGTAAAGTGAGAACGGGAGCATTGCAAAGCATGTGCTTGAGGGTTTGGAAAGCAGACTCTTGTTCAGTTTCCCAAACAAAAGGCTTGTCTTTATGCCTGAGAGCGGTAAGCGGCTCAGCGATTTTTGAGAATCCTTCGATAAATGTTCCATAATAGCCCGCTAATCCGAGAAAAGAACGGAGTTCAGAAGGGTTCTTGGGTGTAAGCCAACTCTTAACTGCTTCAATCTTCGCGGGATCAACGTGAATACCTTGACTATTGAAAATGTGAACATATTGAAAATTATTAAGTCCCTAAACGTCACACGATTAAACAGTTACTCGATCGGATGGCAATCCGATCGGGTGGTAGTCTGTTTCAACGTTCACATCCTTAAATAGTTTGAGAAAATGGTTTAAGTATAGAACCAAGTGTAGCCCGATCGGACAGCCGGTCGATCGGATGACTATCCGATCGGGTGGTAACCCGATCGGACGGTAGTCCATTTCGGCGGTCTGATCGTTCTAACTCTGGTTTCCATTTGGATTGTTGTAGTTTTGAATGAGACGTTTTGATGTCTGGTTTGTACAACGGAACCCTTATCTTGTGTAGGATCGAGAAACGATCTGAACGAGTCTTCAGAAGAGCTCTAAACTGATTCAAAGGCGGAATACGATGAATCAGAGTTTGTTTCAGCTTGATATTCACTATTAACTGTCTCTTATATTGATTCTAGAACGTTTACAGACTTGGAGACACTTCGGCAGAGCTTCGCTACCGGAATCTGAAAGTTACAAATGAAAAACTCAAGTCACATATTTATACTATTTCCAGTTCGTTTGAACAGGAATTTCCAGTTCGTTTGAACAATCCACTTCGTTTGAATTGTCCACTTCGTTTGAACAGTCCACTTCGTTTGAACTGTCCACTTCGTTTGAACTGTCCACTTCGTTTGAACTGGCTTGTTCACCTTTGTTTCCTGTTTATCTCGAACTGCATGACTTGATCTTTCATTACTAATCTAAGACTCGAACGAAGATGAAGTCGACAGACAACTGCACTAACAGACTCCCCCTTGAATGTTGACGGAATCTTCAGTGAGAGTCTTCAACATGACGACTCTTCAATCTTGATCGATCTTCTTTTTTTGTTAGCATGTATCAGGATATTCTCTTTGGCTCTAACCTCGTCAGACTCCCCCTCTCATCATGATGGGGTCGCCATCTGGAATTAGCTATCACCTTGAGATCAAATCCTGGCTTTAACTCTTGTTCAGCACATCTCCTGCACACTTCTCACCAAAACATAAGTTTTTACTTAAATCAATAAGAAAAACTTACTAGAAATAGTTACACCAAGTTCAAATTAATGACCCTGATTAACTAATCTCAACTTCTTTCTTAAATCAAAAAATTTTCAATTTAGCACACACACTCCCAAACCTGTTCATCATGTTCAGCACTTGGAATTTTGAAAATCAGTTTTCCAACACCAGTTGTCGAAAATCTTTTTGTATTTTTCAAAATTTATGCTAAAACACACTAAAATCTTTTTGGATTTTTGAATAGAAAGAAATGCAGTAAAGAAAAAATATTTACATACAATATTTTTGTGAGTTTGTGTAAGAGGATCATATCAGTTTTTGAGACAAATCACCAACACCGTTAAGCTTCATTTCATTTTAAGTTCTAAACAATTCACCTAGATTGTCAGTATACTGATCCACTTAAATTTTTACACAAAGTTCAATTGTTTCGAGATACGATATTAATGTCTTAAGCACTT
This sequence comes from Helianthus tuberosus, assembly GCA_030545235.1. Taxonomy (NCBI): domain Eukaryota; kingdom Viridiplantae; phylum Streptophyta; class Magnoliopsida; order Asterales; family Asteraceae; genus Helianthus; species Helianthus tuberosus. Next base: position 63,579,274 of record CM060366.1, on the reverse strand, counting down.
AAACTTAATCGAGTGTCCCACCTCAGAATATACTCCCGTATCCAGATCCCAATATTCAGTCTTACAGGTAATTATGACACAAATGATATCTGTATATAAATTAGGTAATGCGAGGGCCGAGGGATCTCAGGTCGATACTTCCGTATACGCAGAGAGATATCAGCTTCGACTTTTCGGTATGTCTCCTTTAGAGGATCTTTTAGCTACAACAGCAGCGACTATCAATATTATTGTTTCATCTGCATGCTGAGGGTTTATGCTATGTTTCAAGCATTTGCAGAAAGTATTATTCGAGGACTAGGTCAGAACTACCGTTCAGCAGAAGTCCTAGAATAATACCCCAGACATTATTGTAACACCTCGAAAATTTCGGGTTCAATAATAAGACGACACGTGTCATGTCAGACAAAACGCGTTGTAAACCCGGATTTAATAAAGATGATTCGGCAGGATTTAAAGTGACGTCATGTTAAACTGTTACCTCTGAACGACCTTAATTATAAATCCCAAGACCCGATTAAATGTTGTACACATCTTTTATACCCTCAATTCAGAAATTGGGTATACAATAATTGATCTGGATAAGCATGATTTGATCCCAAGAAGAAAAAGAATGATAAACCGTTGTTTTCGGGTCTTGTAAGTTCATTCAATTGCAACAAAGGTTCATGGTAGGGTAATATACAGGAGTAGACACTTATTAGAGGCCCCTCCATGTAAAAGAATGGCTAAAAATCGTGCAAGTGGATTATTGGTTCAAAACACCAACAAACAGCAACGAAATCTGCCTCTGAGAAGAGGTAGCGCACCGCTACATGTGTAGCGTAACGGTGCGCTACCATGTCAAGTCAACCGGCCCTTTTTAGCGGGCTAGCGCACCGCTACATGTGTAGCGTAACGGTGCGCTAGCGGTGCCCAGCGACCAGAAACAGGCTGTTGCCTGTTGTGCGCGAATGTGACCCTCTAATCCGGATTTTCTTGCATGTGAAGGACCCTTAGACTCCCCTAGACACTAGAGACATGTGTTTGTCATTTGTGGCTGATCATAGACCCTTGTGTCAATACATTGTGGTGTGTAAACCCATTATATAAAGACCCATTCATTCACAAACATTCTTGCACATTCATTTAATCACCTCTGGAGCTTTCAAAGCTGATACAAAGCATCCCTAATCATCATTATACTCTTGTAAGTCCACTAGTCCTTTCTTAATTATGTTTAGATTAGTTTTTAGCTTAAAAGTCAACTTATCGTACTTAACGTTTGACTTCCAGTTTAATTAAAGTAGACTCAGTCGTAACCCGAAATAAAAGTACCGTTAGGTTGGTAATTATATGGGTAATAAGACCCTAAAAGGGTTCCCCCTGATTCCAGACCTAACTAGGTCGTTTGTCGGGTCAAACGTTGACCGAAAAAGTCAACAGAATTGCAAATTATGATTTAATGCACGATTACTGATCCGCGAGGCGTGTAACCTGTTGTAACCTTAATATAACTTGGTAATAAGTATAAAGACTTGTCTACGCTTACCCGACTAGACAAATTTCTGTTTAAACCCGGTTCGGAACCGAAAGGCGCAAAACCTTGACTTTTGCGTTGACTTCGGTTCTGACCCGTTTTAGTTTGAATTAGACATGCCTTAAAGTCTCATTAGGGTTGGGTTACATGCTAGTATAAGCCTCTGTACATGTTTCGTTGATTATCCGATGCATGCACACGTTTCCGTTAATCGCTGAAATTGGACCATAACGCCCTTATGACCATACAACGAGAATTTTGAAAATGTGGAAGTACAATAATCTTAGTTACTGATTATTAAACATGTACGTAAATTTTCACGTCAATCGGAGGTCTAGATTAGGAGATATGCGCATTAGCGTAAATAATAAGCTTTTTATTAATTAAACGGCGCGATTAGCGCATAGCCTATCTAAACCCGATTTTCGGTACCAAAACTTTTACCCACTGATGATAAATAATATTTTGGGATTTTTGAAGATTTTTAATTATTTTTAAGCTGGTCTTAAGCTAGGCTTATCGCATTGATTCGGTTAATACCGAATATGCCCTTTTAAGCCATAAAACGAGTTTTACGAATCCGTTTGATACCAATCCAATTGCCACTGATTTAAAATAATAAATAGAGTGTTTTGAGCCTGTTTTTCTGATCAGAAAACTCAGAATGGTATTTTAAACCGTACGTCGCTTAAAACGGCTTCATACGCGTATTAAACGCATAATTTGGGTTTAAAACCATTTTTGGGAAATGAGACTCTTCACCAACTGTTGTGGTCTGTTAAAATTAATAATTTTTCTGATTAAATCAGACCCGTATCTCAGAAGTATTATAAATCTCCTTTATAACCCTTAAAATGACCGAAATACCCCTACGGGGCGTATTTAGGGATTAAACTCGTTATGGGCATTATGGAAGATATCATAATGATATCACAACATAATTAAAGCGTATTAACTTAGGAAACCTGTTCGCGACCCTTTCGGTTACCCGTTATGCATTATACGCGTTCGGTTCGGTTTATGTAACTAGTTTGCATAAACTAGCCGAAACGGGTCAAACGATATCATTTTTATCTCAAAAATCCAGAATGTGAATAGTAAACCCATATTAAACAAGTCCTCAAACTTGTCGGGTCTAAATCACATTCTATCCGGTCTTCGCTTAATCGTGCGTACGAACCGTATCATTAAAACTGACCGGTCTAAGCTTAAGCTTAATTAAAGGCCCGTTAGTATTCTAATAGGTTATATTAAACCTTCGTTCCAGATTAGGAGAACCAGTAAAAGCTATCTGCAATTTATTCGATTAAGGATTTATACTTGCAAAGGTAAATACTTTTAACTTATTTTCCCTATACGGGCTTGGGTTACGGTACATAGCGTACCGCTTGATCGGGCATCAAATCTTCCACGCTTAGTGGTTAATTGAATAATTTGATCGGCTCGTTTTAAACAGATGTGTTTACTTTACAGCCTTTGGGAGGTTAATGACCATGTCCCGGATATCCTCGGCATTATCTTACGAGATTGCCACGACCTGAGCACGGGGTGTAGGCGTACTCCCGTGTATAACTCACTTACAGTGGTGTGTCTATTGATCTTTAACCCGGATACATTCCGGGATACTGAACGGATAAGTAACACGTAATTCGTTCACAAGATTATTATATTAACAAAATAATTCTCCCAAGTTAAATAAAATGTTTATGCCATGTGCATCCAAACCAATTTTCAATCATTTTACAAAATGAGTCAGTTGAATGTATTTACCAGTGTAAACTGACGTATTTTCCCAAAAAGATTAAATGCAGGTACTAGGCGAAATAGGCTGGGAGTCTCCTAAGCATCACTAGAAGTCTCGCAAACTTAAGATGCCGAAGTCTGTTGAACCATAGACAATATTTTTATTATTCGATCCTACTGTGGATAAACACCGGATAATTGTGACTTTGTTTACAATAAATAAATTCGGTTGTATCTTATTTAAATTTGCTTCCGCTGTGCATTATTATATTGTGTTGTTTGACTATTACGTTGCCAACCACGTCACGATACTCCCCCACCGGGCCCACCGGTGACACGTGGAAATCGGGGTGTGACAGGTTGGTATCAGAGCCAACACTGAGTGAATTAAACACTAGCCTTTTGTGTTTAATCTCAGTTACACAATTGCACATATCTAAACTTTTGAGTCTAGACTTATAACATAGGGCAAATTCCACCTTTCGGTTTTTGTTTTGTCCTTTAAGTTTTATATTTTTGTTATTGTTATCTCATGCTGTATTGACAGGAATAACAAAGATGCCTCCAAGATTCTTGCGTACGCGAGGGCGTGGAAAGGGGCCGGTAGCCGCCCCCAACGATCACGAAGCAGGGCCATCTAATACACGAGGTCCTATCCCCGCCGAGAGTGATGGTACTCGACGGAACCAGAGAGGTCTCTTTCAACCGGCAAGACGGTCGGTTTCGAATAGCTCGACGACTCCCGCTCAAGACTCCTACGGGCCACAATCAGAAAATGAGCCTGGAGACTCACACCATTCGTACATACCGTTACAGCGATCAATGTCGCACCGCCCTTTTGGAGACCCCACTCCATTCTTTCAAGGCCAGTTTAACCCAGGCGAATTACATACAAGAACCAGTGGGTTTCAACCCATTGGGATCAGAGGATCATTTCTCTGGAGGAAATGATATGGACGAGGAAGACGACCCCATCGAGCCCGCATCAGGAACTCCCAACCACCCAATCGAGGTCTCGGATAGTTCCATTTATCACGGACCACCCTATAGTGGTCCAGATAGCTTCCAGGCTATCTTTACTCAGCACGAATGGTACTATACACCTTCTCACCATTCGTCGCCGCATATACAGCAGCAGCCTCACTATTCTTCGCCTCATGAGCAGCAGCAGCATCATCAAGATTCCTCAGGGAATCACCAGTTTGTGGCAGTTACGCCACCGCCTCCACCGCCACCAGTTCAGCCGGCGCCTCCTCAACCGCAAAGACGTATGAGAACAGGAGCCCGGATGTCCACACGAAGAGAAGAGTTTCATTTCAGCTCTCCTCTACAATCAAGTGGCAGAAATTATCAGCCGCTTCCAGAAGATCCACAAATGGGTGGACCATCAAACCCCTTCGCGCAGCAACCGCCACCAATGGGTTTCGATAATCAGATACCAGCATACACGGGTCCTTCGATGTATAACCCGTTTGAGCCACCGACCCACACTAACCCCGGTTACGCTGAAGCCGACCCATACCTGGTAGCTGCTAATTACAACGCTCTTAACCCTGATGGACCGTATGGGGGTCCTTGGGGAGTAGGGTACCCAGTCCAGGGGTACCAGATGCCTACACAACCCCCGTTTTACCAACAACCCCCGCCGTCTCTACAAATGTCGCCACCACTGCATCAGGAGATCCTGCAAAGTATTAGAGAGGTGCGACATGAGGCACGGGAAGATCGACGGCGCAACCAGGGAATGTTTAAGACCTTGACGAACTTAATCAAGGGAAAGAGCAAGAAGGATCAGTAAATCCTTTATGTGTATATGTCTACTTTAAAATTTAGTCCCTACGTGGACTTATGTTTGTTTAAGTCCCTACGTGGACAATTGTTAGTGGGTTAGTCCCTACGAGGACTTAAGTCTTCTGTAAGACCCCTGTGTGGGCATGATGGTATGTTGTAGCTCCCACGTGGGCAAATTTCATGTGTGAAAGACCCGTTTAGGGCAATATGTAATATTGTTATAAATTATTGGAGTGTTGTTTTTATAAATTTCATGTTTGCCATTTGTGCATAAATAAATTATAAATGAAATAAATAAATTAAAATCATTCCTTTTAATCTGCCTAAGTAATTATTTAATTAAGAATCTTTAAGTGTGAAACCTAGCCTAGTGTCAGATATAAGACCGGGCCAAAATGGTAAGACCGGTTTAAAAGATTCAAATCCCTGTTAACATCTTAAAACATGTTAACACTCCTGGCAGAAGTGATTCATTAGAAATCACACGTCATTCTTAAATGAATAAGGATTCTTTAGAAGATTCCTAATCCAGTATAATGATCTCTGAATCCTGGATTTACATCATCAATTAAGGTGATCATACTTAACTGTTTTACCAGTTGTATCCGAGGACAAAATCCTTTCGAGATACTCTCTAGCCTTCTTTCTCTTCTTCCTCAATCTGTCTTTCTGCCCCTGAGAAAGCTTCACTTTCGTTTCTTGAACTTTAGGTTCTTGAACCTTCTGTTCTTTGGGCTTGACATTGACTGATTTCTTTGCCATTTTCTGAGAATTAACCCTCAATCTTTCATTTGATCTCCTTGGGCAATCTCTGGCAATGTGACCTCTGATGTTGCAGTTAAAGCATCTCCTTGTCTCATAACTCCAACCTTGGCAGTTAACAGCAATGTGTCCTTGATAACCACATCTGTAACACACTCTGTTATCGTACCAATCACCATTTTCAGTCCAAACATTCAGATCATAGCACTGTTTGGCTTGGTGATAATCCTTGCTCCTCTTGTTTGCTGGATTTGACTTTTGAGCACTGTGGTCCGACCTGCACCACTTATTGCCAACAATTTTAGAGTTTTCATTTTTCGATTTTTGTAATTTTTCATTGCGATTGGATGATCGATCTGATGAGCTTTTATTATCTTTTTGAACATTTTTCAAAATTTTCTCTTTTTGTTTTTGTTCCACTTTCTTCTTCAAAGGTTTTTGCTTAGAGCATTCTCCCTTTTCAGTTGATTGTGGAACGGTTTCTTGAAATTTTTCTTTTAATTTCAAAAAAAAAATTTGTTTTTCACTTTTATCTTTTTTATCATCAGATTTCTCATCACAATCTTCAACTTTGACATTGTCAAAGTTTGTGACATCGTCACTTATTGGAACTGAATTTAAAGGTTTTGGGCATGGAATAGTTGAAGTATTCACAAACACCTTCAACTTTTGTTCCCATTCATTGATTTTCTTTTGAGCACATTCTGCCTCTTTTTCAAGTCGAATAATTTTTTCAAGATGAAAATTGATTTCAATTTGTTTTTCAAGATTGTTTTTACCAAACAAATCTCTCTCATCTTCTAAAATTTTTATTTGACTTTGAAAATCTTTCTCAATCTTTGATTTTTCATTTTCAAAACTTTTAATTTTTTCTTCAAAAATTTTGTTTTCTGATGTCAAACTGTTCAAGTCATTTAACAATTTAACATTTTCAGCTTTCAGCTTTTCACAATTTCCCTGTAAACCCAGAATCTTTTTTACATCGGTTTGCATCTCATCTTTCAACTTCTCGACTTCCGATTTCAAACTTTCCGCATCCTTCAATAGTTTGTCATTGTCAGTCTTAAAGTTGTCACACTTGGAGCATACTGATTCAACATTTTCACAATTTAAGCATTTTCCAGGAATCTTTTCATCATCAGCTTTCTTCTCGACCTTGAAAGTTGGAATTTTTTCAACCTGTTTCTTCTCAACTTGAACATTTTTATCATCACTCTCTTCGTCTGATGACTGATCAAAGATAGTTGCATTTGTTTCAATCTTTTTCTTTGATACTGATTCAGAATTCGAAGTTCCAAGTTTCTTAGATTCTTCTTTAGCTTTCTCCTTTTTCTTGGCTTCTCTTTCCAAACACTTTCTTATTCTTTCACTCCAATAACCATCATCCATGTTTTCGGTAAACAATGAACTGTATCACCTTGTAAGAATACCTGTCGACAACAAACAAATGATCAGTTTAAAACGAATTTAATACTTAAAAGTGTGTGATGATTGATTCGATCTAGGACTCACGTCGAAGATTCGTGTACTCGTTTAATGAATTCTGCGAACTGAACAAATGAACTTGCAAATGACTTTCTTGATTAGGCCGATGATTTTCTTGGACTTTTCTTAATTGCAAAATGAATCGTTAAGGATGTTGAGACTTGGGCCTAGACTTGGGCTATTCACTCTAATCTTGATGTTAATATTCAAAGCACTAATCCGACAACAATGATTGGGCCGCAGATATGGACAATTATGATCAAATATTAACTGAATTCACGTGATGCCTGCAGATCTCAAATCACCCTATGAATTTCAATATTTGAATACATGTGCAGCCGACAATCTTAACTATCAACTCAATTTGATTGGACCTCAATTTATAAAGTCAATCTGAATCGCATGCAATCTGTCAAAACCTCGTGTGAACTGAAGACACAATCCAAACGAACTGACACTATCCTTTCAGACGAACTGAATTTCATGCGAATAAGAAGTTCAAATTTACTCCGTATGAACTTAATTCTCAAACGAACTAAGTACTTCGTATGAACTTGTTCCAATCTTAAACGAACTGATATGCTGGTCACTTCGTATGACCTTTCAAACGACCTGCCTACTTCGTCTGAACTGAGATCTCAACAACTCAAACGAACTGGTGATACAAGATCACTTCGTATGACATGGAACTGAATTTCACACGACCTGCAAGAATCTCATACGAACTGGAGTGATTTTTCGAACGAACTGAAACTGATATTACACAATCGGCTGTATTTTGATGAAATTGATAACCTAGGCTTATAATATAACAAATTCCGAGCACAATGAAGTGTTTTACGTTCAATTTCGTCCACTGAATCTTCGTAGATCTGAGATCGAAGTTCCGGTTCGTGTGAAATGTAACAATCTTCAAACGAACTGATCGATTTTTATACAATTGATCAAGTTTTAATTTGTTTTAAGGTCTGAAACTTTCACAGATTGTCTAAAACACTGTTTTGCACAAAATACTTCAAATTCAATCCATTTTAACCAAAAAATCTTGTTAAATTTTTGAAAAATGTGACAGAAAGGTGTAGAAGTCAGAATTCTTAATGAAATCGAGCTGAAATTGCAAGAGCTCTTCCTCCTGAGCTCTGATACCACTTGTAGGATCGAGAAACGATCTGAACGAGTCTTCAGAAGAGCTCTAAACTGATTCAAAGGCGGAATACGATGAATCAGAGTTTGTTTCAGCTTGATATTCACTATTAACTGTCTCTTATATTGATTCTAGAACGTTTACAGACTTGGAGACACTTCGGCAGAGCTTCGCTACCGGAATCTGAAAGTTACAAATGAAAAACTCAAGTCACATATTTATACTATTTCCAGTTTGTTTGAACAGGCATTTCCAGTTCGTTTGAACAGTCCACTTCGTTTGAATTGTCCACTTCGTTTGAACAGTCCACTTCGTTTGAACTGTCCACTTCGTTTGAACTGGCTTGTTCACCTTTGTTTCCTGTTTATCTCGAACTGCATGACTTGATCTTTCATTACTAATCTAAGACTCGAACGAAGATGAAGTCGACAGACAACTGCACTAACATCTTGTCCCAAGTGAGCTGGCGGGACAGGAATCACCCTGGTCCGAACAGTTTCCTGGTTGGAGTCGATTGTTCATGTTCAAACCCGAAATCAACATTTCATGGATAGAATCCAGATCTCAAACCAACACATCAACATGAAAGATTAGAAGGTTAGAACAGGCCCTGATTCTATCGGTTTTGAGTGCAATGAGTGTAAAAGAGTTGAAAGAAAGTTGGAGAACCATCTTTTATTCCTTTTCACCACGAATATGTTTAGATCTATGAAAGATCTTTGTTTATTTGTGTGGAAATCGTTCAGATCTAAGTTGTTCTCGATGGATTGAAGCCAAAACATGAAGTTCATAAGAACACCATGATGACATCATCCTAGAACACCTCAAAACTAGTGATTTCATAGTTAAAAGTTAAGATTTAAAAGATAGAAAGGTGTAGGAGAGCGTGTAGATCAAGAAAGTACAAGATTTAGATGGAAAACTTACAAGAATCGCGAGAAATCTGAAGAAAAGTGGGCAAGAAGCGCTGGTCGGATGAGAGGTGCAGAAAAGGTAAGTTTGTGATGTTGACAGGGGTATTTATAGGGTTTCCATAAAAGGGAGGGGGGAAGGAGAGGGCTGGTCGATCGGGTGGCAGCTCGATCGGCTGGCCACTCGATTGGAGTGAACGGCGCGATGGGTTTTGCGATTTCAATTCGCGTTTGGGCGTTGTGATGCGATAGAGTTCCTATTCAAATTACTTTTAATCCCAACTACTATATCAACATACAATCATCCTTAATTGACTTGCTTTTAGCGTTTGTGTTTCAATTGCGATTGAGTTTCGATTGCGTTTCGATTAATCACCATAACATAAATTAACATGCACAGGTAACACATAAGGCTCACACACACATAAGAACAGTAACCAGAACGCGTAATTCGAGTTGCGATTTCGATAGCGATAAGCGATTAAACATGCGATTAATATGCGATAAATAGCGATTAAACCTCGATTGTTAGCAATTACTCCACATAATACAACTAACGTAAAGCATAAATAAACTATCTACAAGTCAAAGAAGTCCAAACAGGAATTGAACAAGGAGTGACAGATCATAATTAGCAATCTTGCCTCCCTTTGACTTCTGTCTTGACTTTGACTTTGACTTTCGAAACACGGGGTGTTACAGCACTCCTAGATCTTGGAGCTTGTGTGAGCATCTTGCCCGGGATTTTGTATGACCAATATGATTTTGGTCCATTAAAAAAGTTTGATACTCCCGTGGTTTTGGCCGATCCGACTCCCACGCATCCAAGGGTGATGGTGGAGGATGTGATTGTTAAAGTGGATGATTGCTACTACCCACTTGGCTTTTTGGTAGTAGACTATGTTGGGTGTGTTGAGGACACCCAACCGATAGTTATATTGGGTAGACCGTTCCTGGCAACTGCTAATGCTATAATAAATTGTGCAACGGGAACGGTAAGCATGAAGTTTGGGGACCGGGAATTAAATTTAAATGTTTTTTTTCCAAATTTCACTAACCCGCTCGGTGAAAATAAGTGTCCTAAAAAGGACATTAATCCAAACAAAAAAGTGTGTGCTATGGTTGGTAGGTTTGTAGAAACAAAGAAGAAGACGGTCAAGAAGAAGAAAGCAAAGAAGTCACCTCTAGAAAAGAAAAAGGAAGATGTAACACCTCGCAAAATCACGTCCAATATAATAAAGACACGTGTCATGAAGAATAAATGTGTAATGAATTGATCTGGAGGGACTAAAATTGTCAAACAATGTAAACATGTAAGCGAAAGGATCCAAAGTGTCAACATGTAATTCTTATGGCTCTGATTGACCTAACACGACGTTCGTACTCCTTCATGAATAAAAAAATTGTCGGCATAGAAAGACGTTTATGCTTAAAATATAAAACATACAAAGCACATGGGTTAAACGTGTCAACATGTTAAATGTTACCTCTGATTGACCTTTTAACGAATCCAAAGCATTGTAATATTGTAATATATTCTCATGAATGTTGGATAATTGATTCCACGAAGTTACGATGCACATAAATGAATAAAGTGGTAATTCCAAGAAATAAGGATCAAATGTGTCAACGTTGCAAATTAAGACCTTTCGGGTGACCTCGTAACTTACCGGAAGCTTAACGAAGTTTGTTTGATGACTCAAGACCCTTAAAAGTTAAACTTGGGGGCTAAAAGTGCAATAAATGAAAGATAAAACAAGTTATGAAGGACCAGGAGCTGAGAATGCAATTTTTGAAAGTTTGTATCCGGTTTGAGGGGAGCCTCGCAGGGCGCGTATACCTCCATTAGAGTCTACGCGGGCCGCGACAAAGTCACCAGCAACCAAAAAACTGGCAGTTGCATGTTGCAGCTCTTACACCGCCATTGCATGAGTTCTGAGTGATACCAGGGGCTTGTAAATGGTTTTTACTGCCCTAGGGACACTTGTGAACATCTGATAACTTCCTAGGGACAGCTGCAATATTCCAAGAGCATGCATTTTCCTATATAAGAGCTTGGGTTTTCATTTGTTCATGCACACCTTGAAACTTTCACTTCAAAACTCACTCTCTGAAGCCTCCTGGAGCTAAAGGAAGCTTTCTCAAGTTCTAAATTCGTGCTAAGGACTCTAGTAAGTGTTCTTAGCTTCTTTAGTTAAAGTTTTATAAGCTTAATGATTGAAAGTCAAAGATATTGTAATTAAGCTTTGACTTGGTGATTAATCACTAACGGTCCAGCCATTATTCGAATTAAAAGTGGCTATGTGTTGGTAATTATGTAGGTGTTAAACCCTTAAAATGGCACCTTCAAATTATCACGTCATCTAAGTCAATTGTCGGGTCAAACTTCTTAACAAAAAGTCAAACGGGTCAGTTTTTGCAAAATAATTCATAACTGATAATGCTGAAGTTATGGAATATGTTTTAACACTTAAATAACTTGGTAAATAATATAAGAACATGTCTAAGCATGTTCAACCCGACAAATCTTAGTTTAGGCTCGGTTTGCAACCGAAAGTCGCAAAACAAGACTTTTGCTTTGACTAACAGTTCTGGCCCGAATTAGCTTAGTTTAGATATGCCTTAGGGTTCCTTTAGGACCATATTATATGTTAGAATAACCATATGAGGTTATACAACATGGTTCCATAGAAATCCTAGTTCATTGCATGTTTCCGTTAAATGCTTAAAAGTTGACCGTTATGCCCTTTTTATATAAAGACGAGATTTTTAGAAATGTGAGAGGACAAAAACCTTTATTACTGATATATTAGTGTGTCCCAAAAAATTTAAAATCCGTTTCTGATGTGGAATAAAAGTTATGCACGATATCGTAAAACAAAAGCTTTTTGTTAATTAAATGTGATTTTTGGCATAAATCATATTTAAACCCAAATTTTGACACCAAACTTTCTACCCACTGATGTAATATAATATTTAGGAATTTATAGAAATTTTTATCAAATTTTATATTGACCATAACATAGAGTTCTTGCATGGACTCGGTAATTGACGATAATGCCATTTTCATTAATAAAATGAGTTTTATGCATCGTTACATGTCAAACCTTTTTCTACTGATTTTATACATTAAATAAAATATTTTAAACAGTTGAGACTGATCAAAATCTCAGATTTCCTTAAATAACCCGAAAATCGTCAAATACCGACTTTTATGCGATTTAGGCGCATGGTATGGTTTAAAACCATATATAGCACCTAAGACTTGTTACTTACTGATGTTATAAATATTTTTTTATACTTTAACAGTAAATATATGGTTTAAAACCATATATAGCACCTAAGACTTGCATAAATTAACCGAAACGGGTCAAACCTTGTCATTTTTACTTCAAAATCCAGAATATGTTTAGTTTACCCATTTTATACAAGTCTTCGTACTTGTCGGGTCTAAATCACATTCTAATCCGGACTTCGCTTAATCTTGCGTTTTGAACCGTAAACCTTACATTAAAACTAACCGGTCTAAGTTAAAACTTAAAAAAGACCCGTTAGGAATCTAATAGGTTATTCAAACCTTCGTTCCAGATTAGGAGCCCAGTAAAAGCTACTTGTACTTGCTGATTTGATATACGGCTGAGAATAAAGTTATATTTTAGCTCAGGTAAATACTTTTAACTTATGTTCCCTTATACTGGCTTTTGATACGGTAAATTATTACCGCTTGGTCGGGTATCGAATATTTAATCGATTAGTGGTTAAATCATTGAGAGAACCCGTTTTAATCTGTCTTGTTTGATGCAATGCCTTTGGGGGGTTAATGACCGTGTCCTGGATATCCTCGGCTCATTCATTATAAATGACCACGGCTTAAGCACGGGGTGTAGGCATACACCTGACAGTTGCTTATGTATAAACGGTATCTCACTCTCTTGTGGCCTATACTTGTGGTGTGTCTATTAATCTAATCCGGCTCTTCTAAAACCGGGTCCTGAACGGACGACAAACATTTAAATATGTATACAAGATTAGTTTAAATAATTGTCCCAAGTTATAAAAGAATATTTGTGCCTTGTGCATTTAAATCAATTTTATAAACACTTTTCAAAAGAGTTAGTTAATTGTATTTACCAGTGTAAACTGACGTATTTTTCAAAAAGGTTAAGTGCAGGTACTACGCGTAATGGGCTGGAAACTCCGAGTATTAAATAACGAGTCTTGCAAGCTATTAATACTTTAAGTCTGTTGAACAGTATTTTTCTTTCTGTTTTAGATCCGACTGTGGATCCACTTCACAACCGTTGTGTAATATTTTATTATACTTTCAATTCGGTTTGTATTATTACTTTAGACTTTCGCTGTGCATTAAACTATGATTAATTGACGATGATGATATCAACTACGTCACCATACTCCCCATCGGGCCCACCGGTAATACATGTAAATATCAAGGTATGACAGGTTGGTATCAGAGCCAACATTGAGTGAATTAAACACCAGCCTTTTATGTTTAATCTCAATGACACAGTTTGCACATTCCTTGACTTCCGAGTCTAGGCAAATGACTTAGGACTAATCCTAATCTTATTGTTTTCTTTTTGTTGGTTTCTTTTGTTTGTTTTGGCAGGAAGAAAGACAATGCCGCCACGTATTAGAGGTAGAGGTGGAAGAGGCAAGGCACCAATGACTGCAAGGAATGACCACGAAGCCGGGCCATCTCACCGGCGTACTCCGTCAGCGAACCTTAGCTCTAGTCCTCACGAGGATTGGAGAACTTATTTAGAGCCTGCGAGATGCTCTGTCTTGCTCAGTTCCTCCCCATCTTATCATCACTCATTTGGACCTCATCAAGAAGAGGAGCATAGCGATTTGCGCCATTCCTTTATACCGTTGCAGCGATCGGGTTCGCACCATGCTTTCCAGGACACAACCCCATGCTTCCAGAGCCGGTTCAATCCGATGAACCAGGTGCAAGAGCCAGAGGGTCCAAGCCCTTTGGGACCAGTTGACCACTATCCTGAGATGCTGGACATGGAGATGGACGAGGATCCAGATCCTGAGCTACCACCGACTGGGACGCCGATGCATCCCATTGAGATATCCAGCGGGTCATCTTTTCATGGTTCGCCTTACAGGGGCCCAGGCATTTTTCCTGAGCGACGGGCTACATACAAGTGGGAGTACACTCCCTCTCACCACGACTCTCCTCCACACCAACAGGTCCCTTCTGAGGACCCGCATTTCTAGGCGGTTACGTCACCGCCACCGCCGCCACCAGAATAGCAACTGCCTCCTGAACCACCAAGGTGAAAAAGAACAGGTGCACGGATGTCCGTGCGTGGGGGATTTTATTTCAGCACCCCCCAACGCTCCAGCGGCAGCCACTACCCACCGCTGTATGAAGACCCGCAAATGGGTGGGCCTTCAAACCCAGCTTCTGAAGTCGACTCTGCTCCAGTCGAACCACCACCGCCCATGGGTTATGAGAACCCAATTCCTTATTACGTCGGTGCAGCGGCGTATAACCCGTTTGAGCAGCAAGCTTAGTCGGGTTACAATTACAACAATGCCCCTGCCGCCGACCCGTACCTCGTGGCGGCAAACTACAATGCTCTCTACCCAGAAGGACCCTTCGCAGCTTCGTACCAAACTGGGTACCCAGCATATGGGTATCAATACCTACCACCTCCTCAACCTCAGCAGTAGTAGTCGCTGCAGCCGCCACAGTAGCAGGAAATCCTTCAACGGTTGCACGAGGTGGAGCAACAGGTACAGGAGGAGCGTAGGAGCCGTCGGGGTCTGCTTAAGGGTTTGGCAAACCTGATAAAGGGGAAGAAGAAGAAGAAGAGGGGTTATTGAAATTCCTTATTTATTCGTTTTGTAATTTTTATTTTCAATTAAGTCCCTGTGTGGACATCTTATTTATGTACTTGGTCCCTGCGTGGACTTATCTTTCTTATTTCTGTCCCTGCGAGGACAATGTTATTTATTTAAAAGACCTGTTTAGGGCGGTTATGTACTTTTCAATTTATGGAATGTTTTATTTTAAAAATCTCATTTGTCATTATATGTATGAATATATTATAAATCAAAATATCACTTCCATTTTAAATTTGATCTGCCAATAAAATACTAAAAGAAATTTTGAAGGTATAACCTAGCCCATATGTCATTTTAGACATGGCCCTAATGGTAAGACCTTTTTAAGATTCAAATCCTTGTTAACATTTGAAAACATGTTAGCACTCCTGGCAAAAGTGGTTCGATAATATCACACTAGTCATCCTTGTATTGGATTTTCCAATTCCTTTTTATCTAATTTAAATATCCATTAGTGATAAAAGTGCCTGCGGGCCATATTCATTGTCCAGAAAGACAAAAGACAGTTGTAGTCTATGACTCACTGTCAAGAAAAGGTGAAGAACTATGTTCAAACCTTAATGCCTCGATCTTACAAGATCATGGCTTATAATTTTAAAACTGTCCTTGTGACTAGGCCTTTTGTGCCATTCTAATATCTTTAATGATTTATAACTAGGGATAAATTATAATGAAAATCCCAAATAAATATAACTAACAAATTAACCAATATGGTTCATAGTTACCATGGTTAATGAACCCTCAAAAATGATGATTCCATAGTAACCTCTGAATAAAATATTGTCAATTGTTTTATAGCAATCAAGCCTCAGCATGTCTGAATCAGAAGAGGTTAACAGTCATCCAAGGGAAAGGAATGATGCCACCAAAATTAATGTAGCTGGTGCAGATTTACAAGCAATGATAGATAATACTGTCACCCGAGCCATGGACAGACAGTTCAAGGAATCAAGTGGTACTCGTAGCAAGACCCAATATGTACCTCATACAAAACCACCCTCCAAATCGCACGCATCACATAAGGACGATTCTCGTCATTCGTCAAATCAGAGAAGTGTTCCATCCAAGTGAATTGTGCTCAATCAGGAGCCACGTGTTAAGACCTGCTCTTATTAATACTTCGTCTCTTGCAAGCCAAGGGACTTCACAGGAGAAAAAGGGGCCATTGATTGTATGACATGGCTAGATGAGATGGATACTGTGGTTGATATCAGTGGTTGTGAGGAACAAGATATTGTGAAGTTTGTTTCGCAATCATTTAAAGGTGGAGGTCGTTAATCCAAGCTACAGGAAAGATTCCGTTGTATAACTTGTCTTGGGATCAGTTTGTTGCATTGATCAAGGAAAATTTATGTCCTCAGCATGAGGTGGAAAGGATTGAAACCGACTTCTTAACTCTGGTCATGAAGAACTTGGATTGTCAAGCGTACCTTACAAGTTTCAACACCATGTCCCGATTTGTTCCTTATTTAGTCACACCGGAACCAAAGCGCATAGCTCGTTTTATTAGAGGTCTAGCTCTAGAAATCAAGGGAAATGTGAAAGCATCTAGATCTACCACATTCAGGTCAGTGGTAGATCTGTCTCTATCTCTCACACTTGATGCTATCAGGAACAAGTCTGTCAAAGCTGCTGAGGAAGGAAAACGAAAGTGGGAGGATGAGAGTTCTCATCGCTCCGACAAGAAACGAAAAGGGAACTCAGATCATAGGAAGGGTTCTGGGTTTAAAAAGGACAACCAACTGTCGGGTGAGAAACCCAAATGTAAAACCTGCCAGAAACATCATTTTGGGAAGTGTAGATTCGAGTCAAAATCGCAGTCGCAGTCAAAGCCTAATGGGTGTGGGATTTGCAAGTCCAAAGAGCATAAAACCTTGGATTGCAAAAAGATGAAGGATGCAACCTGTTACGGTTGCAACGAAAAGGGCACATTAAGACCAATTGCCCTAAGAATCCAAGGAAGCCTGAAGAGGCTAAGAAGACCAATGCTTGAGTCTTCCAAATGAACGCTCAGGAGGCGGTACAGAACTACAATGTGATAACAGGTCCCTTTTTTATCAATGATGTTTACGCTAGAGTGTTGTTTGATTCTAGTGCAGACAAGTCGTTTGTAGACAATAAATTTTGTAAATTATTAAATCCGCCTATTAAAACTCTAAGCATAAAATATGAAGTAGAATTGGCCGATGGTACTATAGAGACTGCTTCAACAATTCTAGATGGATGTTTTATATCCATTAGGAATCACTCTTTTCCGCTATCCTTGCTTCCGTTGAAATTGGCAGGGATCGACATAGTGATAGGCATGGATTGGTTATCTCATAACCAAGCCCAAATTGTATGTGATAAGAAGCAAGTGGTTATCAAGACTCCTTATGGTGAGCCAGTAACAATTCAGGGAGATACACGGTACGGGTTACCCAAGCAAGTATCTATGCTTAAGGCATCGAAGTGTTTGAAGAAAGGTTGTGTCATTTATATGGCACAGGTAACCATTGATGAACCAAAGCCCAAGATTGAAGACATTCCCGTTATTTCTGAATACCTAGATGTTTTTCCTGAAGAACTACCTGGATTACCTCCAGACATGCAAGTAGAATTCAGAATCGATATCATTCCTGGAGCAGCACCAATTGCAAGAGCCCCTTATCGATTGGCACCAACTGAGATGAAAGAATTAAGAACACAGTTGGATGATTTTTTGGAAAAGGGTTTTATTTGACCTATCTCGTCCCCTTGGGGAGCACCGATCCTGTTTGTGAAGAAAAAGGACGACTCAATGCGTTTATGCATTGATTATCATGAGTTAAACAAGGTTACAATCAAGAACAGGTATCTGTTACCCAGGATCGATGATCTATTCGATCAGCTTCAAGGAGCAAGTTACTTTTCAAAGATCGATCTAAGGCCAGGTTATCACCAGTTGAAAGTCAGAGAAGAAGACGTGCACAAGACCGCATTCAGAACTCGATATAGACACTATGAGTTCTTAGTTATGACTTTCGGGCTCACTAATGCACCTGCAGCATTCATGGATCTCATGAATCGCGTTTGCAAACCATATTTAGACAAGTTTGTCATTGTCTTCATTGATGACATTTTTATTTATTCAAAGAGCCAAGCCGATCATGAAAAACATCTCCGGTGCATCCTTAAACTTTTACAGCAAGAGAAGCTCTACGCAAAATTTTCTAAATGTGAGTTTTGGCTTCGGGAAGTCCAATTTCTTGGATATGTGGTAAGTGAGCGTGGCATCCAGGTGGATCCCACCAAGATTGAAGCGATTAAGAATTCGCAAGCGCCCAAAACACATATTGAAAATCGCAAGAATTGCCGCACCTTTAACTTCGTTAACTCGCAAAAATGTCAAGTTTGACTGGGGTCCCAAGCAGCAAGAATCCTTCTATATTCTTAAGAAGAAATTAAGCATTGCTCCTGTGTTGACATTGCCAGAAGGAATTGAAGAATTTGTAGTTTATTGCGATGCATCACACACAGGTAAGGGATGTGTGCTTATGCAGAAGGGAAGGTCATTGCCTATGCATCCCGTCAATTAAATGCGCAGGAAAAGAATTACACCACCCACGATTTGGAATTGGGTGCCGTTGTATTTGCACTGAATCTTTGGAGGCATTATCTTTATGGGACTAAGTGCGTGATCTATTCTGATCATAAGAGCCTTCAGCATCTGTTTAATCAAAAAGATCTTAACATGAGACAACGCCGATGGATGGAAACATTAAACAATTATGATTGTGAAATCCGATATCATCCAGGCAAAGCAAATGTAGTCGCTGATGCTTTGAGCAGGAAAGAAAGGATCAAACCTATTAGAAAAAATGCCAAAAGCATTGAATTAAAGAATAGCTTGAATGAAAGGTTGTTAGCCGCTCAAAAGGAAGCTGTATTAGAAACTAACTATCCGAATGAGAAGTTAGGCATAAGTGATGATCAACTATCATATGGCAAGGATGGAATCCTTAGGATAAATGGTCGAATCTGGGTTCCTATCCATGGAGGGCTTAGAGATGTGATTCTTCAAGAAGCTCATAGTTCGAAATATTCAGTTCATCCTGGCAGTGATAAGATGTACCAGGATTTAAAGGAAAATTATTGGTGGATAGGTTTGAAGAAATCTATAGCCACTTTTGTGGCTATATGTCTGGCGTGCCCACAAGTTAAAGCAGAACATCAAAAGCCGTCAGGTTTGCTACAACATCCTGAACTTCCCACTTGGAAATGGGAAATGGTAACCATGTATTTTATCACTAAGTTACCAAAGACAGAGCACGGAAATGATACGATTTGGGTTATAGTCGATAGGCTGACCAAGTCAGCCTACTTCTTGCCTATTAAAGAAACACACAGCTCCAATAAGCTAGCCCAACTATATGTGGATAAGATAGTATCTCTCCACGGAGTGCCAGTATCTATTATCTCTGAAAGGGATAGTAGATACACGTCTCATTTTTGGAAAAGCTTCCAGCAATCCCTAGGCACTCGTTTAAACTTCAGCACTGCATATCATCCTCAGACAGATGGCCAAAGCGAGCGTACAATTAAAACACTCGAGGATATGCTAAGGGCTTGTGTTATTGATTTAGGAGGAAGTTGGGATGACCATCTTTCTTTGATTGAATTTTCGTACAATAATAGCTATCATTCGAGTATTCAAGCAGCGCCTTTTGAGGCTTTGTACGGAAGGAAATGCAGAACGCCAGTTTGTTGGGTGGAAGTTGGAGAAACCCAACTGTCAGTACCTGATATAGTCCTCGAGATGACAGACAAGATTGTTCAGATCCGTGATCGTCTCAAAGCTGCCAGGGATAGGCAAAAAAGCTATGCGGATAAAAGGCGTAAACCTCTGAAATTCGAGGTAGGTGATAAAGTGCTACTCAAGGTATCACCTTGGAAAGGAATGATGCGATTTGGAAAAAAGGGCAAGCTTAGCCCAAGATACATAGGACCATTCGAGATCATCAAATGTGTCAGAACTGTAGCCTAAGAGCTAAACCTGCCAGAGGAGCTTAGTGAAATTCAAAATGTATTCCACATCTGCAACTTAAAGAAATGTCTAGTCGATGAGTCGCTAGCAATGTCGCATAAGGACGTGCAGATTGATGAGAGTTTGAAGTTCATTGAAAAACCTTTGTCGATCGAGGATCGACAGGTCAAGAAGCTTCAAAGAAAGCATGTGCCAATCGTCAAAGTGAAATGGGATGCCCGTAGAGGCCCAGAATACACATGGGAGGTTGAATCCATAATGAAACAGAAATACCCTCAATTATTTCAGTAAATCTCGAGGTCGAGATTTATTTTAAGGGGGTGAGGATGTAACACCTCGCAAAATCAGGTCCAATATAATAAAGGCAAGTTTCATGAAGATTAAATATGTAATGAATTGATCTGGAGGGACTAAAATTGCCAAACAATGTAAATATGTAAGCGAAAGGATCCAAAGTGTCAACATCTAATTCTTATGCCTCTGATTGACCTAACACGACATTCGTACTCCTTCATGAATAAAAAAATTGTCGGCATAGAAAGCCGTTTATTCTTAAAATATAAAACTTACAAAGCACAGGGGTTAAACGTGTCAACATGTTAAATGTTACCTCTGAGTGACCTTTTAACGAATCTGAAGCATTATAATATTGTAATATATTCTCACGAATGTCGGATAATTGATTCCATGAAGCTTTGATGCACGTAAATGAATAAAGTGGTAATTCTAAGAAATAAGGATCAAATGCATCAACGTTGCAAATTAAGACCTTTCAGGTGACCTTGTAACTAACCGGAAGCTTAACGAAGTTTGTTTGATGACTCAAGACCCTTAAAAGTTAAACTTGGGGGCTAAAAGTGCAATAAATGAAAGATAAAACAAGTTATGAAGGACCAGGGGCTGAAAATGCAATTTTTGAAAGTTTGTATCCGGTTTGAGGGGAGCCTCACGGGGCGCGTAGATCTCCATTAGAGGCTACGCGGGCCGCGACATAGTCACCAGCAACCAAAAAACTGTCAGCTGCATGTTGTAGCTCTTACACCGCCATTGCATGAGTTCTGAGGGATACCAGGGGCTTGTAAATGGTTTTTACTGCCCTTGGGACACTTGTGAACATCTGATTACTTCCTAGGGACAGCTGCAATGATCTAAGAGCATGCATTTTCCTATATAAGAGCTTGGGTTTTCATTTGTTCATGCACACCTTGAAAACTTTCACTTCAAAACTCACTCTCTGAAGCCTCTTGGAGCTAAAGGAAGCTTTCTCAAGTTCTAAATTCGTGATAAGGACTCTAGTAAGTGTTCTTAGCTTCTTTAGTTAAAGTTCTATTACCTTAATGACCGAAAGTCAAAGATATCGTAATTAAGCTTTGACTTGGTGATTAATCACTAACGGTCCAGCCATTATTCGAATTAAAAGTGGCTATGTGTTGGTAATTATGTAGGTGTTAAAACCTTAAAAGGGCAGCTTCAAATTATCACGTCATCTCAGTCAATTGTCGAGTCAAACTTCTTAACAAAAAGTCAAATGGGTCAATTTTTTGCAAAATAATTCATAACTTATAATGCTGAAGTTATGGAACATGTTTTAACACTTAAATAACTTGGTAAATAATATAAGAACATGTCTAAGCATGTTCAACCCGACAATTCTGAGTTTAGGGTCGGTTCACAACCGAAAGTCGTAAAAGTAGACTTTTGCTTTGACTTTCAGTTCTGACCCGAATTAGCTTAGTTTAGATATGCCTTAGGGTTCCTTTAGGACCATATTATATGTTAGAATAACCCTCTGAGGTTATACAACATGGTTCCATAGAAATCCTAGTTCATTGCATGTTTCCGTTATATGCTTAAAAGTTGACCGTTATGCCCTTTTTATATAAAGACGAGATTTTCAGAAATGTGAGAGGACAAAATCCTTTATTACTGATATATTAGTATGTCCTAAAAAATTTGACATCCGTTTCTGGTCTGGAATAAGAGTTATGCACGATTTCGTAAAACAAAAGCTTTTTGTTAATTAAATGGCCTTTTTGACATAAATCATATTTAAACCCAAATTTTGACACCAAACTTTCTACCCACTGATGTAATATAATATTTAGGGATTTATAGAAATTTTTATCAAATTTTATACTGACCATAACATAGAGTTCTTGCATGGACTCGGTAATTGACAATAATGCCCTTTTCATTAATTAAATGAGTTTTATGCATCGTTGCATGTCAAACCTTTTTCTACTGATTTTATACATTAAATAAAATATTTTAAACAGTTGAGACTGATCAAAATCTCAGATTTTCTTAAATAACCCGAAAATCATCAAATACCGACTTTTATCCGATTTAGGCGCATAGTATGGTTTAAAACCATATTTAGCACCTAAGACTTGTTACCTACTGATGTTATAAATAAATTTTTATACTTTAACAGTTAGTATAAGTTTTGAACTCGGATTTCCAAATTTGACCCTTAAAGCATATGTGAAATGACCAAAATGCCCTTACTGATTGTTTTAGACCTGAACCTCAGATTGCTATTTAACCTCTTTTATAAACTTTAAAATGACCAAAATACCCCTAAGGGACTTAAATTGGTTTTAAATTCGTTTTGGGCATAATGGAAGATATCCTACTGATATCATAACATATTTAAAGCATATTAACTTGTGGAACCTGTACATGACTTATTTGGTCACCCGTTATGCATATTCGCGTTTGGTATGGTTTATGTAACTAATTTGCATAAATTAACCGAAACGGGTCAAACGTTGTCATTTTTACTTCAAAATCCATAATGTGTTTAGTTTACCCATTTTATACAAGTCTTCATACTTGTCGGGTCTAAATCACATTCTAATCCGGTCTTCGCTTAATCTTGCGTTTTGAACCGTAAACCTTTTATTAAAACTAACCATTCTAAGTTAAAACTTAAATAAGACCCGTTAGGAATCTAATAGGTTATTAAAACTTTCGTTCCAGATTAGGAGCACAGTATAAGCTACTTGTACTTGCTGATTTGATATACGGCTGAGGATAAAGTTATATTTTAGCTCAGGTAAATACTTTTAACTTATTTTCCCTTATACGGACTTGGGATACGATAAATTATTACCGCTTGGTCGGGTATCGAATATTTAATCGATTAGTGGTTAAATCATTGAGAGAACCCGTTTTAATATGTCTTGTTTGATACAATGCCTTTGGGGGGTTAATGACCGTGTCCTGGATATCCTCAGCTCATTCATTAGAAATGACCACGACTTAAGCACGGGGTGTAGGCATACACCTGACAGTTGTGTATGTATAAACGGTATCTCACTCCTTGTGGGCCTATACTTGGGGTGTGTCTATTAATCTAATCCGGCTCTTCTAACCGGGTCCTGAACGGAAGACAAACATGTAAATCTGTATACAAGATTATTTTAAATAATTGTCCCAAGTTATAAAAGAATATTTGTACCTTGTGCATTTAAATCAATTTTATAAACCCTTTTCAAAAGAGTCAGTTAATTGTATTTACCAGTGTAAACTGACGTATTTTTCAAAAAGGTTAAGTGTAGGTACTATGCGTAATGGGCTGGAAACTCCGAGTATTAAATAAAGAGTCTTGCAAGCGATTAATACTTTAAGTCTGTTGAACAGTATTTTTCTTTCTGTTTTAGATCCGCCTGTGGATCCACTTTACAACCGTTGTGTAATATTTTATTATACTTTCAATTCGGTTTGTATTATTACTTTAGACTTTCGCTGTGCATTAAACTGTGATTAATTAACGATGATGATATCAACTACGTCACGATACTCCGCACCGGTAATACGTGGAAATATCGGGGTGTGACAGAAGAGGAGGTGAGGAAGTTTGGACCATTTGGCAACAAATGGTATGAATCACCGGTAGGTGATTTTGAAGAGCTCGTGGGTGGCAAGCACGCCATTCGACCACCATGAGGTGGTAAGTTAATTGTTGTTGTATAGTTCTTTCACAATTACTTTTAGTTTTTCTCAATAGTTTTGTTGTTGTTGTATAATTTGTTATTTCGTTTTAGTAGTTAAATGAACATTGTGGGTGTGTTCCCTATATAACCCTCACGAGACCTACTCGTCCTCCCGAGCTATCGGGAGGTTTAAAAGGGCTTGTTGCATAAGCTAAATGCAACCGTGATTCCTACGAAAATGAGTTAGGTTTGTTGTTATTGTAAATTAATTTTTCCACATAAATCAAAGTAAATTATCATATGACTTGGTAATATTTTCATAAAAGTGGTATGTAACACCCCGTGTTTTCATAAGTGAAAGTCAAAGTCAAGGTCAAAGTCAACGACCGATTTCGCGCGACTTGACTGGTAGAAATGTCTTTATTTTATTTGAATTATGTGGAGTAAGTGTCGTACGTTACAATAATCGATGAGTATTAATCGTATTTCAATCAACCTACGACTGTGAAGTATAGGAAGTAACAATGCGATAAAGTTAATCAAGTTATGCTAATCGAATCGACATCGAATCGTAACTCGAACTACGTAATTTCTACTTATTGTTATACGTGTGTGTGTGCCTTACATGTTACCTGTGCATGTTTATTTATGTTATGTTGTGGTAATCAAGCGAACTCAATCGAACTCGAAATCCAACTCGAATGCTATCGAACTCGAACTCGAATCACAATCGAAGTAGTTGAGACTGAAAGTAATTTGACTAGGAAACCCTATCGTATCGAACCGCCCGCAATCGAAATCGAAATATCAGAAATCGTCACGAAAAACACTCAAAAGGGTGACCGATCGATCAGGCTTCCCAGCCGATCAAACAGCCAGCCGAACGGACTGCTGTCCGATCGGACAGGCTGTCCGATCGAGCTGCCAGCCGATCGGCCAGCCCTTTCCTCTTTTGTCATCCTATAAATACCCCTGTCATTGTCACTCTTTACCACTGTTGGAAACCCTTGTTCGACCAGCATGCTCAACTCGCCTTTTCTCAGATTTCTCTCGATTCCGGTAAGTTTTCGTCCTAAATCTTGTACTTTCTTGATCTATACACACTCCTACACCTTTCTATCTTTCAAATCTAAACATTTAACCGTGAAATCATCAAGAATCAAGTGTTCTAGGATGATGTCATCATGAGTTCTTAAAGAACTTCATGTTTTGGCCTCGATCCACCAAGAATGACTTGGATCTAGCAGATTTCCACATAAACAAACAAGGATCTCCAGTAGATCTAAACATATACGTGGTGAAAAGGATTGAAGGATGGATTTTCCCAACTTCCTTCAACTCTTTTCACTCGAACCAGTGGAAACAGAACCCGAGCCGGTTTACTAACCACTTCGGTGGCTATACGACTCGAGATCTGGATTCTATCCACGAGGTTAACCGACTTCGGGTTAAATGTTAAACTTCGTTCCAAACAGACCAACCAACCGGATTTGGGTGATTCCTGTCCGACCCGGGAAACCAAGTAAGGACGAGGCATCTATGGTTTTACTCGCTGTCAAAGTACCTCGATAAAACAACAAACAGAACAACCAAAGTGTTAGACGCAAGGCTGATCAGGTCAGGAAGCTGACCGATCGGGCTGCTGTCTGAATGGACAGCCAGCCGATCGGATAGACCAGCCGATCGACTGGCCAGCCGATCGGCTAGCATGTGGTCCCACACAAGCGACTTGCTTTGAAGAATGGTATTGAACGAACTGTTGTTCGATCGAACTACTGTCCGATCGGATTACTCTTCGGATTATGAGATACTATGCTTCAACACTTAATCAATTTTCAACATGTTTAATGCACTAGAAGTGCCACCCGATCGAACAGCCGTCCGATCAGGTGACACCCCACTGTCCGATCGAACAGCAGTTGTGCTATTCGATCGACCCACCATCTGATCCACTTAATAACATCCTGCAATTCATTTAAGTCTTTGACTTGTTGACTTGCCAACCGATCGAACACCTGTCCGATCCAAAGACTTCACTTTGAATCTTTGTTGAAGGCCTAACCGATCGGGCTGCCGGCCGATCGAACAGCCGTCCGATCGACCGACCTGAAAGGCAAAGGTACTTCAGTGTTTTCAAAATGCTACAACGAAAACTTCAAAGGACAAGCCATCATACACAAACACATCCTTCTCAAAGGAAGAAACAATCCACTCGTACAGCCATCCGATCGGCCTACCGACCGATCGAACAGCAGACCGTACGGACTGTCAGCCGAACGGTTAGCCTTCCGATCGAACTGCCGTCCGATCGACCAGCTGTCCGACTCCTCCATACTTGTTTCCTGTTTTACGTTTCACTTATCATTATGCTACCGAATCTATTCAGGCTAACCGTACTCGCTAAGCGCTCCCTTCAATCCATAAATCGTTGTGAGTATACTCGAACCCTTTTTGCTTTAAGCACTTTTGGGTGTTACATACGTTACGAATATTCAAACTACAATTATCACACTACTCAAACTATTTAAACGTTGACCGTTAATGCATGTTATACGTGGCTAATGAATGCTTGTTTGTTATGTTTACACATGGAATGCTGTCTACCTGCCTTAGCAACGATAGTACTATAGTTTGGACTCAGCACCCGTTCTCACGGGGGTTGTTAAGGATCTTTTACTTGCATGGATTACGGTGGTAATCATGTATTACGAACTGCCTCAGGCAGTCAACCCACAGTCATTGGTATCGATGGGTCTATGTCGATAACTAACGTGCTTCATTTCACTATGTGTACGTGCTGGTTATGCGTAAACGAATTCGAACTCTATATGCTATTATCAAACTTGTATGCTCACCTTTACATTTTATGTATTGACTTTATTTTAACGTATGTGACAGGTGCTTAGGAAGTTTACATGCTTAGCACGCTGTGAACTTGAGGCTAGGAAAGGTCTAGGACGCTCTCTGCGCTGTGATGAAATCGAAGCTAGGAAATGGGGTCCTAGAAACCAATAAATAAACTATCTTTACTTTTATTTGAATCTGAGTTGTCGGAACAGGATACTTGTCTTGATGTTTATCTGTAATAACTTGTTTACTATTTATGACGTGGTATGGGACATGTTGACTTAAATTAAATGGTAATGATAGTTGTTATGGAAACTTCTGGACAATCTGTTTCGCTCAGTGCCATGCCCCGATGATTTCCGCCATCGGTTGGGGTGTGACAGATTGGTATCAGAGCCATAACTATAGGGAATTAGGCAAGACTCGACCTAGTCCGGATCGAAGTCGTAGATACCTAGACTATAGTTAAGAACCATCAGACCGACTTGTGCATAACCGGTAGGGGTTACGTACGAGCTTACTGTTGGTGCATATTTGTGACAACAGCTTAGATTTGGTCTTTGGATATCTTGTAATTAGTAAAACGTTAAACAGTTAGCGGGTTTAGCTTTGTAATAGTTAATTAAGAGTGATTGGGCTAAACCAAACCCACATAGGGGGATGGTAGGCGAAATGGGCCTAGCCCATGACCTAGCCCATGTGCAAAGCTTTGTCCTATATAAACAAAGCTTAGCATTAGGGTTTAGGTTAATCATCTAATCACTCTTGGAGAGAATTCGTGAAAGACAAAGGCTTGGACGAATTAGGATCTTGATTGATTGTAATCGTTGGAAGATAATCAATAAAGATCGGGTTTAAAGTGATTTCGGTTTTCTACACGTTTTCTGTTAAATCTGATCTAGAGGATTCCACACTCTAGGTTGGATCGACGATTCTGTTACGATCCATACGGCTCACGGGACCTACAATTGGTATCAGAGCGTTAGGCTCTAGATTGGCTTGGTTCAGAATCGTTTTCTGCAGAAAATCGGCGTTTTTGGGCGTTTCTGGAGGCTGTGTTCGAGTTCTGCTGTTGATTTTGGATCTAAATTAAGCATTTCGGATCATTTCAGGTTCACAGGCTTGCATTTCGGATCAAATACCAGCATTTCGGATTGATTTCGGACAGGAAATCAGTAATTTCGGATCATTCAGCATCATTTCGGACCAGAAACAAGCATTACGGATTTTCAGTCTTGCATTTCGGATCAAACAGTTGATTTCGGATCAGATTGATTTGATTTCGGACCAGATAGACCTGATTTCGGATAAGACAACTTCATTACGGATCAGAGGGTTCATTTCGGATCAAAAGGTGATTATTTCGGATCAGAGAAGCTCATTTCGGATCATCTCCACCATTCCGGATAACCATTTTGAACTTGGAACCATTTTGGAGAAGCTCATGTCGAAAACCGTTTTCGGGATTTTGACTCTGGAAAATCCCGAAAACGGTTTTCGACATTATATATCATTGGAATTGTAATCTCGAGACGAATCTAACGGTATAACTTGGTAAAAACATGTTTCGGACTGAAATTGTATGGTTTAACCAGTCTGCTTAAGTTAAAATGTCGAACATGTCTAAATTGAACGAACTCTTAAGGATGGAACATGAGGTAGGCACAACGAACAAACCACCTAAGATGATGAAGATGGAGAACTACTTGACATGGAAGGATAGGTTTCAATCCTTTGTTGAATACCAGGACACTCGTATGTGGATATGTATAGACGATGGGTATGTGAACCCAACTCATGAGTTTGAGGGAAGACAACGTATAACTGCTTATGTTGATATGGATGCCGAACAGAAGAAAATGTATGAGGCTGAAAAGAGAGCCTTGGCAGCCATTAAAATGTCTTTACCTGATGGCATCAAACATACCTTTATGAAGTATACTACTTCAAAGGAAATGTGGGATGCGCTAGAGAAGAGATATGAGGGAAATCCTGATGTCAAGAAGAACAAAGTTGATCTACTGAAGAAGCAGTTTGCTGTGTTCAAGTTTATGAAAAATGAGTCACTTGAGGACATCATCACGAGATACTACCATTTGATGTCAGAATTGGACAATTATGACATAGATTGCTATTCTGACATAGAGAAAAATGACAAGCTGCTTGATGCTCTACCTGCGAAATGGGATATTTACACTCTCATGATAAAGGGAGAAGCTGATTATGAAACAAAGGAACTGGAAGAAGTAGTTGGAAAGCTAAGAGCTTATGAGCTCAGCATGAAGAAGAAGGACACTGGATATGATCAGGTTCAAGATCTAGGGATTTACAATGGGCTTACATCTTCTTCATCTAATGATGCTTCTAGCGACTCTGCCACTGCTTTTCTCTCGCGTGAAAATGAGCAGGTCACAGTAAATGAGGATGGTGATGTGTGTTTTGTAGCTGCTTCAGGAGGATCAACAAGAGCCAAAAGATCATCAACTTCTAAGCAAAGTAGTAGTGCAAAGTCGATGCCTATGAGTGTTAAGTCTGCTAAAGAACATCTTGCTCTACTTGCTTCATTTGTTGCTTCTTATGAGAACTACATTCAGGGGAAGATCTCTGATCCTACCATTTTAGATGAAGATTACGATCAGATTGACCCTGATGATCTTGAAGATATGGATTTGCAATGGCAAATGGGCATGATTACCAGACGTGTGAAGAGGTTCATGAACAGAACTGGAAGGAAGTTTGTGGGGAAAACTGTTGGTTTTGACAAGACCAAAGTAAGGTGCTTTAACTGTCAAAGTTATGGACATTTCGCTAGAGAATGTCAAAAACAAAAGCAAGAGACGTCGAGTCAGAATTCAAACAACAGAAATGCTTCCAACAACTCTAACTCAAGGGCTTTGATCTCTACTTCTCGAGAAGGTTCATACGACTGGAGTATTCACTTGGAAAATGATGAGCATATCACTCAAGCTTTCATGGCAGAAATTATGCCAGTTGATGATGGTGAAACTGCAGTGGATGATGCTGAGGTTAAGAAGGAAAATGAAGCTGAGGAAAAGAATGCTGATCAGACAACTGATGCTAAAAAAGAAAAGCAAAAGTCTGAGCATGAAAGGGAAGACGAAGCTAAAGATGAGATTATCAAAAGAATGGAAGCTCAACTTGCTGCTCTTATGGCCAACTCAGACAAATCGATAGGAGAGCTAAGTAACTCTGTTACTTCTGTTTGTTTAAAGTGTCGTTAATTACAGGGTGAAGTTGACAGATTGTCAACTCAAAACAAAAGTCTGGTGAGCGAAATATCTAACGTAAAAGAATCAAATTTCTTTGCTAAAAGAAACGAGTCATCATATTTGAAAAAGATAAAAGGCTATGAGGCTGAAATTGAAGTTTTAACCAGCAAACTAAACGAAAAACTTCAAGTCATAGACTTAGCTCATGACATGATGGCTGAGAAAACAAAAGAGATTTCTGAAAAATGCAAAGAGTTGTCAGATGCACAACTCAAAATTGTTGAACTTGAAAAGAAATTAGGTCAATTCAGGGATTCTACTTTTGTTATGAAACACATGATGGGTGGGTTAAAGAAGAGTAATGACAAGACCAATGTGGGATTCAAGGGCTTCAATGAAGTCCCACCTCCTCTTAGTCATGACTATTCTTTCTTACCTGATGAAGATGAGTTCACAGACTTTCTGTCAACATCACCAAGTAGTTTCACATCTAGTCAAGGTGATGTGTCTGAAGATAATGATGCTAAGAAGGAAAATAACAGCAAACCTGTTTTGAAAAAGAAAAACTCAAATCCTACGAATAAAAATCCAACTTTTGTTAAAAAGGTTAATTTTGTTCAAGGAAGTGACAAGAAAAACGAAACAGCTGTTATTGAAAACGAATCAAATTTAAAGTTTGCAAAAAATAAGAACATAGAAAATCTTGAAACTAAGCAAACTGAACCAAATCCTTCTAAGGCATCATCATCAAAACCAGAATCTAGTTCAAAGGCTTCAGCTGAGAAGTCTTCGAAAAAGAGATCGTGCTTCAAATGTCACACAAAGGGACATGTAGCGAGCTGCTGTCCTAACAAAAAGGTTGAAGCACAAGTTAGTGAGAAACAAAGAGGAAAATCACCAGAAAAGAAAGGTGATAATGAGGAGAAAGTCTCAAATTCTCCAAAGAAATCTGCTCCAAAGAAACAACCGGGTGTTGCTGATGGTGTAGATAAGGCTGAAAAAGGAACTCCACAAGTTCCTCGTTTTCAAAGAAATCAGCCAAGATTTCAGCCTGAATCTACATCAGGCAGATATGAAAGACCTAGAAGTAACTCACCAAGAATGAAAAATCAAAATTCAAATAATTTCAGAAGTCAAGGTCAATATCAAAATCGATACCAAAATAATGGTGTTCGAACTTTTTATAACAATGGCTTTAGAAATTACAATCAAGGTTCATGGAATCAAAATCAAAATTTTCAAAGGTCACATAGTCCAAACACAAATAGGTACCCTCAGGACCAGAGACCTTATGGAAATCATGCCCCATTTCCATCAACAGGCCCAAGATCCAAGACTCCAGCTAGGAGTGATGGATACTGGATGGATGTTCCTGTAGTTGATGAATCTGGAAGACCCAAGACCATTAAGGCTTGGGTCCCCCAATCTAACTAATCTTTTGGTTGGTGTGTGCAGGAGCTGCTAAGGAGGATTATCAACTTATGGTATGTTGATAGTGGCTGCTCTAGGCACATGACGGGGGATGCGAGGTTGTTTTCTGAATTTGAAGAATATGATGGTGGACATGTAAATTTTGCTGGTGCTAAAGGTGGTAGGATTACTGGACGAGGAAAAGTGACGAATGGGAAGATCACATTGGACAAAGTGAACTATGTTGAGCTTAAACACAATCTGATGAGCGTGTCTCAAGTCTGCGACAAGGGTCACTCGGTCCATTTTACCAAAACTGAGGCATTGGTGTTGAAACCGGGTTTGGTCATTCCGAACGATTGGATAGTAATGCGTGCACCAAGGAAAAATGATACTTATGTCATGGACATGGGTGCCAAGGATCCGACTGCAGCGGTGGCATGTTTGCTGTCAAAAGCATCTGAAGCTGAATCTATGTTGTGGCACAGACGCATGGCCCACATTCACTACCGCAAAATGAATTATATCATAAAGAATGAGCTAGTGAAAGGGGTTCCATTATTGAGGTTTCAAGTGGAAGATAAATGTCTTCCATGTCAAAAGGGAAAACAACACAAGAAACCTCATAAGTCTAAAATAGTAAATTCCATTAATGCCCCTTATGAATTACTTCACATGGATTTATTCGGTCCAGTGAACGTGAGGAGCATAGGTGGAAAGTACTACTGTCTGGTTGTCACTGATGATTACTCACGTTATTCATGGGTTTTCTTTTTAGGTACAAAAGATGAGACAGCGGAGATGCTGATAGATCTTTTTACGAAATTGGAAAACGTCCATGATGCAAGGATTAAGAGGATAAGGAGTGATAATGGCACGGAGTTCAAGAATCAGATTCTGGATCTCTACTGTCTTCGAAAGGGAATAGAACATCAATATTCTGCTCCTTATACTCCTCAACAGAATGGAGTCGCTGAGAGGAAAAACAGGACGTTGATTGAAGCCGCTAGGACTATGCTTTCAGATTCAAAGCTACCAGTTCTTTTCTGGGGAGAAGCTGTGAATACAGCTTGCTACATCCTAAACAAAGTTTTAACCGTTAAACGTTTTAACAAAACTTATCATGAACTTATGTTTAACGAAAAACCAAACTTAACAGGCTTTGAACCATTTGGGTTACCCTGCACCATTGTGCGAAACAAAGATAAACAAAAATTCGGTGAGGTGGCTGACGAAGGCTACTTTCTAGGTTACGTGCCTGGGACACCGAATAAAAGGATTTTTAATCTCAAAACTGGTAAAATTGAGGTTGTTTTTAATGTGGAAATTACTTCCTACAAACCTGAACAATCAACGAGTGGTCCTGCTATATTATATGATTATGAAAGTGTTTTTAAATCATTTAATATTCCTGAGGTTTCTGATGCAGATGATTCTCAGCTGATTCAAACAGTGGTATGTGAAGACGATGAAGGCGAGTTTATGCCTAGATCAAATGTTGATATGTCAGATGCTCCGGAAACTTCCCAAGGTGCTGCTAATCCTGATTCAAGCGATAGTGACTCTGAACCCATTCCGGGGGAGGAGTTTGTTAATCCGTTTGCAAATTAGAATATTCAGGGGGAGGTTGGATCAAACCTGGGTGATAATCTAGAAGTCGATGTTGTTGCTACTACACGAGCAAATAGGGATCATCCAGTTGACATGATACTTGGAGACCCTACTGCAGGTGTTCAGACGAGAAGAAGCATAGCTGCGAATTCTGGATTATTTGTTTCGATTGAGAAGACTGGGATTGTGAATGAGTGGTTGTATAGTTGCTTTATTTCCCAAGAGGAGCCGAAGAACATTCATATGGCTCTTAAAGACGATTCATGGGTTGAAGCTATGCAAGAAGAATTGGCCCAGTTTGCGAAGTTGAAAGTTTGGGAGTTAGTAGACCTTCCTAAAGGTGAAAGAGAGATTGGCACTAAATGGGTATTTAGGTGCAAGAAAGATGAAAGAGGTATTGTCACGCGCAACAAGGCTCGGTTGGTGGTCAAAGGGTTCAATCAGCAAGAAGGGATAGATTACAATGAAGTGTTTGCACCAGTGGCAAGGTTGGAGGCAATTCGTTTGTTTCTAGCTTTTGCTTCATTCAAGGGCTTCAAAGTTTACCAACTAGACGTGAAGAGTGCATTTCTTTACGGGAAAGTCCAAGAAGTGGTGTATGTCTCACAACCAGATGGGTTCGTTGATCCAGACTATCCAGATCGAGTTTACAAACTTGATAAGGCTTTGTATGGGTTACATCAAGCTCCCAGGGCGTGGTACGAGACACTGTCTACACATCTGCTCAAGAATGGTTTTGAAAGGGGTCAGATAGACAGTACACTGTTTATAAAGAGGAAGAAGGAAGATTTTCTGCTGGTACAGGTATACGTGGATGACATCATCTTTGGGTCATCTGATGTGAACATGTGTAAAGAGTTTGAACAGGTGATGAAGAGTAAGTTTGAAATGAGCGCTATGGGTGAGCTGTCTTATTTTCTGGGATTACAAGTTGAACAGAAGGAGGATGGGATGTTTATTCATCAAACGAAGTATGTGTATGACATTTTGGATCGGTTCAAAATGAATGATTGCTCTACTTTCTACACACCCATTTGCGAAAATCACAATCTTGGCCCAGATCATGAAAGCACTGAAGATGTTGATCCTACTCAATACAGGGCGATGATTGGTTCTCTAATGTACTTGACTGCTTCAAGACCTAACATAATGTTTGCCAGATATCAAGCGAATCCAAAAGAGTCACACATGAAAGCAGTGAAGCGTATTCTTCGTTACTTGAAGGGGAAACCTAAACTTGGGTTGTGGTATCCAGCTGATAGTGATTTGAGGTTCGTTGCTTACACTGATTCAGACTTTGGAGGATGCAAATCAAACAGAAAGTCTACTACAGGTGGTTGTCAGTTCTTAGGAGGCAGGATCGTGTCTTGGCAATGCAAGAAGCAATCCTGTGTGTCTACATCTACGTGTGAAGCTGAATATATTGCTGCGGGTAGCTGTTGCTCTCAGGTCCTCTGGATTCAACAGCAGATGCGCGATTACGGTTTGGATTTCACTCGTACTCCTATTATGATAGATAATAATGCCACTATATCAATCACAAACAATCCCGTAAAGCACAGTAGAACTAAACATATTGACATACGTCATCACTTTATACGGGATTGTGCTGAAAAACGACTAATTGAATTGCACCGAGTCGACACAGAAGATAACCTTGCTGATCTTTACACTAAAGCTTTTGATCGAGCTCGCTTTGAACACTTAGTCGAACTCAACGGGATGAGGAATCCTGAATAACTGGTTTTTCATAAGAATTTTGTAAATAGTTTACTGCTTTTTTAAAAATCAAAAACATAAAAAAATAGAAAATCAAAAATGAGTTTTCACTGTGTGAAAAAGAAGAAATGATAGTACATCAGCTAGTTAGACTGTCACACTCGAACTGAATCAAAATGCTTAAGTGTGATAGTAGCTTCATCATATGATATACCAGTAGGCAAAAGCATGAAATAATCAACTTACCAATGTGATATAAACCGAAATGCACTGAGTATGAGTGGGGAACACATCAGTGGTGTATGGTTTAATGACCTTAAATCTTGCGTTGATAGATTGCCAAAATCTGAAGTTTTGGGTCTTTATACTGTTATTTCATCTGGGGATATCTTGGATGTCCTTCTGTTCAGAACTAAAATTGTACATGACCCCAGGAAAGAAAGTCACTTGGAATTAGCTCATTTCTATTTGAATGTCTGTATGTTGTCCCGATACACACAATTTTGGATCTGATTCTGAAATCTTCTCTGAAAAAAGTCGTGTACCTCCTCTACTGCATCCAGATATATGCTGACCTGGAGGTGCTAGGCAACGACAGCTTCTGCTGCATCCAGATACATGCTGACCTAGCTGTACGTTGTCGCGCTATAGATCTAATACACCCGAAAGAGGCCCTCAAGTGCCCAAAAGAAACCCAAGAAACCTATATCAAACTGAGAAAAACTCATTTGATCTGTATATTATACCATCTCTGCTAAAGATCTATTATGTTCTCTTCTCAACCTATTCCCATTTAAGATTTC
The DNA here is from genome assembly GCA_030545235.1 of Helianthus tuberosus. Taxonomy (NCBI): domain Eukaryota; kingdom Viridiplantae; phylum Streptophyta; class Magnoliopsida; order Asterales; family Asteraceae; genus Helianthus; species Helianthus tuberosus. Next base: position 63,543,476 of record CM060366.1, on the reverse strand, counting down.
AGAAATCTGGATAGGACTTGTGAAATATGTGGTAGGGAAGATACTTGCTTGATAGAGTGTGTTGTTTATATTTCTAGGATTTGATTAGTATTTATTTGGGTGTTCATTGTTAAGCAATCAAAACATGATAAAACAGATTATATGCAGACCTAGGCACTGTCAGGATATCTTAAAGGATGACATCAGTATACTCACCTACTACGATGAATCTTTGTGCATACCTTGATCGCGGGGGTATATCCTGAAGTGGGACACACTAATATATCAGATATAATATTACCTTAACGTATCATACGGTAATGGTACTTGAAATATTCATGCATTTGTTTAAGTGGACAAACATACTGGTAATCGTCTTGAACTGCTTTTCATGAAAAATTAAATAAATAATTATCTAATAATGCAAAACAGTTTGATTGTGCTGATATGATCTTCTTACCGGTGATTCTCACAAAAACAGAGTGTTTATTGCTTTTCGTACTTATTTGCTTTCAGAAAATATGAAAATTCAAAAATAGTGTCCTTTTCTGTTAAAATTCTTAATGTACGAGAAACTGTTATTCTTGGAGGAATTGTTACTGATAGGGGGAGACGGTGTTAGTAAGTGGGTTCAAAATTTTGAAATGATGCTGGTTATAAGGTGTTTGTTTAAAAATTTGTGCGTGTTGGTGTTGAGTTGGAAAGTGCTTAATCTGTTATCCAGTTTAACTAATCTCTTGAATAATAATAATTTGTTTAACTTATGTTGAAAAATTCTTATGGTTTCTCGAGATGTTTGTTTTATAGTATACAGATTGAAGCAGTGTGTTGCTGAGAAGTTGCTGTGTTGCTGAATAGTTCCTGTGTTGCTGAGAAGTTGCTGTGAAGATGAGAGTTTGATTGGATGCATGGTAGACCCTCCATTCTACATTGCAGACAAAGTTGAAGAGTTTGAAGAGTGCTATACAAATGCTGAACTGGAGTTTACTCAAACGCTAAAGTTTTGAAGATTTGGTGATTGGATGCATCAGCTTAGGGGGAGTCTGTTGGTGACAGAAGCTGTTAAAGCTGAAGCTATCCAAAGACCAAAAGACTGTGAGATTCTGAAGACTGAAGTTACCTTTGCGAGCTATTGTCAAGGGGGAGTTTGTTGGTGCATATTTGTGACAACAGCTTAGATTTGGTCTTTGGATATCTTGTAATTAGTAAAACGATAAACAGTTAGCGGGTTTAGCTTTGTAATAGTTAATTAAGAGTGATTGGGCCAAACCAAACCCACATAGGGGGATGGTAGGCGAAATGGGCCTAGCCCATGACCTAGCCCATGTGCAAAGCTTTGTCCTATATAAACAAAGCTTAGCATTAGGGTTTAGGTTAATCATCTAATCACTCTTGGAGAGAATGACAAAGGCTTGGACGAATTAGGATCTTGATTGATTGTAATCGTTGGAAGATAATCAATAAAGATCGGGTTTAAAGTGATTTCGGTTTTCTACACGTTTTCTTTTAAATCTGATCTAGAGGATTCCGCACTCTAGGTTGGATCGACGATTCTGTTACGATCCATACGGCTCACGGGACCTACACTTACTTCCCGTTACTCTCGCTTATTCTACACTCTCACTGCACTCGAATTTTCAACTAAGAGTGGGCAGTAAGGCCGAGAATAGGTGTGAAAACCGCAAACTCTCGACTAAAGTTGCTTACTCAGCTCACATTTTAACTACCAACGAGGAGAATTATACCAAATTAGGAGTGAAATCCATATTTTGACGAATAATCTCCTCAATTTTTTTTCAAAGTAGGGACGAAGTTGTTAAGCCAGGGGTGAAACCCTAACCTTGATGACTTGTTCCGCTTATATACAAAACTCTCACCAAAGTCTCGACGGACTCCAACGATCCGAAGTCACAATATGATCAACGGGATGTGTGCCAAACGCCCAAGACTCGAGGCAAAGGCATAATACTGGAGGTTAAAATGTGCATAACAGATCCTTGTGAATAGTCGAACCACTTTGGGTAGTCGACGTCTACTAGCCACGGACGATCTACCTCCCGATTTATGTGCTTATTTTGACTTCCAACTATTGCGTAACGACACGTTCAACGTGCAAAAACCGTGAACGTGCGTGACCAAACACACAAGAACGTACAATTTATCGTGATCCTTGTTATGTCCTGATTTAGACCCGAAACGAATGCGAACCGAACGTGTAACGTGCGGAGTCCGAGCACGAACGAGATCGAACACACGAGACGTAGTATAACCGTGATTCGATATAGCCATAGAAGTCACAGACTTGGAATGATAGGTTTCTGTTCTCTGATTGCCTCTACTAGTTAAGATGTATATGTGTTTCTTTACTCCTGTGCTTTACGTGCTTAGGAATTAAATGACTATGTGCTTTATGTGCTTATGTGATTTTGTGATTTCGTGATAAGTATCTACGTAAATATACGTGTTCCTGAGCTTTAGTAGGTAGTATGCGTGTGAGGTGAGATTCGAATACAATGTGATGAATCCTGTGACGATGTCTGTTGCAGAACATGTCGTCCGGATCCCGTCATGCACTCTCTCGTCAAGAAAAGAGGGACAAACGCCTTGCTTCCATCATCGCGAAAAGCGTAGCAAAGGCCGTGAGTGACGTCTATGAGGATGCCAGCAAATCATCCGAGGAATCGAGAACCGAAGCTCCAAAGACTGCCGCAAGGCCCTTCAGTTTCAAGCAATTCAAGTCGTGTGGGCCAAAAGAATTCACTGGCGAAGGAGGTCCTACTGCACTATTTCACTGGTTTGATTCCATTGAGGTTACTCTGCGACAAAGTGGTTGCCCTGATGACCCTAGAACTCTGAACGCTACCGGCGTTTTCCAGTCCCGTGCTCTTGACTGGTGGACGGCCGAGAGAAACAAGCGAGGGAACGATGCAGCCTACGGACTGTCGTGGGACGAGCTCAAGGAAGTTATGCTAGAGGAATTCTGCCCTCCTCACAAGCGTCAAAAGCTGGAAGATGAATTTTGGCACATACAGCAGAAGGATGGAGACAATGCTGGTCTCACTGCTCGTTTCAAGCAGCTCAGCATTATCTGTCCCGATCAAGTCAAGACACCCGATATGACCATCAAGAAGTATATCCGAGCCTTGCCCGACTGCGTTGCTGATTTCGTGCAAGCGGCTAAGACTACAACAATCGAGGAAACTTATCTGTTGGCCGCTGAGATCAACGACAAACGGGTTAAGGCTGGGGTATGGGATAAGACTTCCAAGCATCTGCACCAAGCTACCACTACCGCACCCACTACTGAACCCACCTCATCAAGCAACAAGAGAAAGAACAAGAGAAAGAACAGCTCCACTAACAAGAACTGTGCGATTACTGCTGCACCAATTCAAACCGTACCTGCCCAACAGTGTCAAGTAGCGGTGCCTGTGGCCAATGCACTGCCTGCAAAGCGTGCATACACCGGGCCACACCCGCTCTGCCCTACTTGCACCTACCACCATCCGACTGCTATTCAATGCCGCTTCTGTGCTCACTGCAATGTATACGGCCACTTTACTGCCAATTGTTGTATTCGTCAAGCTCCTGCCAATCAAGCTCTGATCACTGCCCCACAGGGTCAACAAGCTCCTCCGGCACCCGCAGTCAAAGCCAGAGCCTGTTTCGCGTGTGGCGACCCGAACCATTTCGCCAACGTGTGCCCGAACAGGGTTGTGAAACAAGAGCCTCAGCAACAGCAACCACAGCAGCAACAACAACAGCAGCAGCAACAACAGGCCGCACGCACCAGAACTTTCAACCTCAACGTGCGTCAAGCCCAGGCCGACAACAACGTGGTCAATGGTACGTTCCTTGTGAATGGTATTTATGCTTCATGTTTGTTTGATACTGGAGCCGATAATTGCTTTGTGTCACTCGAATTTGAGAAACTCCTTAGTCGTAAACGTTCCCAACTATCCTCGAAGTTCGACGTAGAAGTCGCTACCGGAAGAACCGTCGCTGTTAATTATGTTATCCGTGATTGTACTCTTGAGCTCAACAATCACGTCTTCCCAATCGACCTTATTCCGATGCAACTCGGAAGCTTCGACATCATTATAGGCATGGATTTCCTTCGAGAAAACCATGCTGAAGTTGTATGGTTCGACAAGATGATTCGTTTTTCGCTCGCGAATGGTGACTTATTGTGTGTTTATGGTGATACTACCTCCAAGGGGCTCAAGCTTATGTCGTGTATCCAAGCCAGCAAGTATCTCCGAAAGGAATACAGGGCTTTCTTGGCTAACATCGTAGTAGCGGAGAAGGAAAAGAAAGAGAAGAAGGAAGTGAAAGACGTTCCAGTGGTTCGATAATTTCCTAATGTTTTTCCAGAGGATCTTCCTGGACTACCGCCAAGCCGTGATATCGACTTTCGTATTGACCTCATTCCTGGAGCCAACCCTATTGCCAAGGCTCTTTACCGACTCGCACCGTCAGAAATGCGCGAACTCTCAACCCAACTCCAGGAATTACTTGAAAAAGGCTTCATTCGCCCGAGTACCTCTCCTTGGGACGCGCCAGTCCTTTTCGTCAAAAAGAAGGATGGGTCGTTCCGGATGTGCATCGATTACCGGGAATTGAATAAGCTAACCATCAAGAACCGCTACCCTCTGCCTCGTATCGACGATTTGTTTGATCAACTACAAGGCGCTACGTGTTTCTCAAAGATCGATCTACGTTCAGGTTACCATCAACTACGCATTCAAGAGGAGGATATACCCAGAACCGCATTTCGAACTCGTTACGGCCATTACGAATTCGTTGTTATGCCTTTTGGTCTAACCAACGCACCAGCGGTTTTCATGGATCTGATGAATCGCGTGTGTAAACCATATCTCGACCGTTTTGTCATCGTATTCATCGATGATGTCTTGATCTATTCCAAATCGAGAGCCGAACACGCGCAACATCTACGTTTGGTCCTCGAGTTGCTCCAGGGGAATCAACTCTACGCCAAATTCTCCAAGTGTGAATTTTGGTTGGGGGAGGTTCAATTTCTGGGTCACATTGTAAATAGTCAGGGTATCCACGTTGATCCTGCGAAGATTGAAGCAGTCAAGAGCTGGGTTACGCCTAAGAATCCGTCCGAAGTCCGCTCCTTTCTTGGACTAGCGGGCTATTATCGTCGATTTATCGAGGGATTCTCGAAGATTGCTGTACCACTTACCTCTCTTACACATAAGGACCAGCCTTTTGTTTGGGGAACTAAACAAGAGTCCGCCTTTCGAACCCTCAAACACATGCTTTGCAATGCTCCCGTTCTCACATTGCCCAATGGAAACAATGATTTCATTGTCTACTGTGATGCTTGAAACCTTGGTCTCGGTTGTGTCCTTATGCAACGGGACAAGGTCATAGCTTACGCATCTCGTCAGCTCAAAATCCACGAGAAGAACTATACAACCCATGATCTCGAGCTAGGCGCGGTTGTTTTTGCATTAAAGATTTGGCGACACTACTTCTATGGTACTAAGTGTACGATCTTCACCGATCATAGAAGCCTACAACATATCTTTAATCAGAAGGAACTTAATATGCGTCAACGCCGATGGGTAGAACTTCTCAACGATTACGACTGTGAGATTCGTTATCACCCAGGCAAAGCAAATGTTGTTGCCGACGCACTTAGCAGACGGAGCTACCTACTTAGCACTCGTAATGTTCAAGCCCAGCACAACCTTGAAACTCTCATCCGCGACGCTCAACATGCATGTTTCAACGAACGCACTCTGAAGAAGGAAAGAATCTACCACGATGGAGCCCAGCTTGTGAGCAAATCAAATGGGATATTCCACTTCTTAGACCGAATTTGGATTCCCAAGCGAACCAATTTGCGACAGATTATCATGGACGAAGCCCATAAATCCCGCTACTCAATTCACCCCGGTGCTGACAAAATGTACTAGGATCTTCGGTACAAGTACTGGTGGCCGGGCATGAAAAGGGATATCGCTCTCTACGTCGGAAGATGCCTAACTTGTGCTAGAATCAAGGTTGAACATCAAAGACCCTCTGGCTTGCTCGAACAACCACCAATTCCCATGTGGAAGTGGGAGAGCATAGCCATGGATTTCGTAACCAAGCTCCCACCCACGTCATCAGGTCACGACAGCATATGGGTTGTGGTCGACCGATTGACTAAATCAGCTCACTTTCTTCCTATACGAGAAGACTACAAGGTGGAACGATTAGCCTGGATCTACACCGACGAGATCATTTGTAATCATGGGACTCCTCGTGACATCATCTCTGACCGTGATGCTCGGTTTACTTCGCGGTTGTGGGAAACGTTTCAAACGGCACTCGGAATAACGCTTAATCTAAGCACAGCTTTCCACCCTCAAACCGACGGCCAGACTGAAAGAACTATCCGTACCCTTGAGGACATGCTCCGTGCGTGTGTTTTAGACTTCGGTGGTAATTGGGATAAACACCTGCCGTTAGTCGAATTCTCGTACAACAATAGCTATCATTCCAGCATCGAGATGGCACCTTTCGAGGCATTATACGGAAGAAGATATCGGTCGCCTATTGTATGGCACGAGATCGGTCACTCGCAACTAACCGGTCCTGAGCTATTACAAGAAACGACAGACAAAATTTTCCAAATCAGAAACAACCTGGTGAAAGCTCGGGATCGACAGAAGGTTTACGCCGATAAAAAGTGCAAGCCCCATGAATTTGGCGTTGGTGACTACGTACTCCTAAAGGTATCACCTTGGAAGGGTGTAGTCCGATTCGGCAAGAAGGGGAACTCGCGCCTCGATATGTTGGACCTTTTTAGATTCTGGAAAGGATCGGAAAAGTCGGCTACAGACTCGAATTACCAGAGGAACTTAGCAACGTCCATCCGACTTTCCACGTGTCAAACCTCCGAAAGTGCATCACCGACCACAATCTACATGTCTCTCTAGATGATCTACAAGTGAACGAAACCTTACACTTCGTGGAAAAGCCTGTCGAAATCATGGATCGCCAAACCAAGCAGCTCAGGCGCTCACGCATTCCTATTGTGAAGGTCCGATGGGAAGGCAAACGAGGCGCGGAGTTCACTTGGGAACTCGAAAGCGATATGAAGGCTAAGTACCCACAGTTGTTCAAAGAGTGAGGCTAGAGAAAGAAAGTAGTATTGTGACTATAGCGTTTCGACAGTAGAAACCTGTTCAATTTGACATAAATCAGTTAAAAATGTGAATAGATGAAAAAGTGAAGAAATTTGACAAATCTGTGTGAAATTGACTCTGAATCTGATCAATTCGTGTACGAATCTGTGCGTTTGATCTTCGCAACCGAGAACCTACTCAAATACCACTTGTAGGTTCCGGTTTTTAAGTCGGTTTGTTACGGCTTTCAGCTTAATTTCGGGACGAAATTCCCTAAACAAGAGGAGGCTGTAACACCCCGTGTTTTCATAAGTGAAAGTCAAAGTCAAGGTCAAAGTCAACGACCGATTTCGCGCGACTTGACTGGTAGAAATGTCTTTATTTTATTTGAATTACGTGGAGTAAGTGTCGTACGTTACAATAATCGATGAGTATTAATCGTATTTCAATCAACTTACGACTATGAACTATAGGAAGTAACAATGCGATAAAGTTAATCAAGCTATGCTAATCGAATCGACATCGAATCGTAACTCGAACTACGTAATTTCTACTTATTGTTATACGTGTGTGTGTGTGCCTTACGTGTTACCTGTGCATGTTTATTTATGTTATGTTGTGGTAATCAAGCGAACTCAATCGAACTCGAAATCCAACTCGAATGCTATCGAACTCGAACTCGAATCACAATCGAAGTAGTTGAGACTGAAAGTAATTTGACTAGGAAACCCCATCGTATCGAACCGCCCGCAATCGAAATCGAAATATCAGAAATCCTCACGAAAAACACTCAAAAGGGTGACCGATCGATCAGGCTTCCCAGCCGATCGAACAGCCAGCCGAACGGACTGTTGTCCGATCGGACAGGCTGTCCGATCGAGCTGCCAGCCGATCGGCCAGCCCTTTCCTCTTTTGTCATCCTATAAATACCCCTGTCATTGTCACTCTTTACCACTTTTGGAAACCCTTGTTCGACCAGCACGCTCAACTCGCCTTTTCTCATATTTCTCTCGATTCCGGTAAGTTTTCGTCCTAAATCTTGTACTTTCCGATCAGGTGACACCCTACTGTCCGATCGAACAGCAGTTGTGTTATTCGATCGACCCACCATCCGATCCACTTAATAACATCCTGCAATTCATTTAAGTCTTTGACTTGTTGACTTGCCAACCGATCGAACACCTGTCCGATCCAAAGACTTCACTTTGAATCTTTGTTGAAGACCTAACCGATCGGGCTGCCGGCCGATCGAACAGCCGTCCGATCGACCGACCTGAAAGGCAAAGGTACTTCAGTGTTTTCAAAATGCTACAACGAAAACTTCAAAGGACAAGCCATCATACACAAACACATCCTTCTCAAAGGAAGAAACAATCCACTCGTACAGCCATCCGATCGGCCTACCGACCGATCGAACAGCAGACCGTACGGACTGTCAGCCGAACGGTCAGCCGTCCGATCGAACTGCCGTCCGATCGACCAGCTGTCCGACTCCTTCATACTTGTTTCCTGTTTTATGTTTCACTTATCGTTATGCTACCGAATCTATTCAGGCTAACCGTACTCGCTAAGCGCTCCCTTCAATCCATAAATCACTATGAGTATACTCGAACCCTTTTTGCTTTAAGCACTTTTGGGTGTTACATACGTTACGAATATTCAAACTACAATTATCACACTACTCAAACTATTTGAACGCTGACCGTTAATGCATGTTATACGTGGCTCATGAATGCTTGTTTGTTATGTTTACACATGGAATGTTGTCTACCTGCCTTAGCAACGATAGTACTATAGTTTGGACTCAGCACCCGTTCTCACGGGGGTTGTTAAGGATCTTTTACTTTCATGGATTACGGTGGTAATCATGTATTGCGAACTGCCTCAGGCAGTCAACCCGCAGTCATTGGTATCGATGGGTCTATGTCGATAACTAACGTGCTTCATTTCACTATGTGTACGTGCTGGTTATGCGTAAACGAATTCGAACTCTATATGCTATTATCAAACTTGTATGCTCACCTTTACATTTTATGTATTGACTTTATTTTAACGTATATGACAGGTGCTTAGGAAGTTTACATGCTTAGCACGCTGTGAACTTAAGGCTACGAAAGGTCTAGGACGCTCTCTGCGCTGTGATGAAATCGAAGCTAGGAAATGGGGTCCTAGAAACCAATAAATAAACTATCTTTACTTTTATTTGAATCTGAGTTGTCGGAACAGGATACTTGTCTTGATGTTTATCTGTAATAACTTGTTTACTATTTATGACGTGGTATGGGACATGTTGACTTAAATTAAATGGTAATGATAGTTGTTATGGAAACTTCTGGACAATCTGTTTCGCTCAGTGCCATGCCCCGATGATTTCCGCCATCGGTTGGGGTGTGACATGGTAGAACTAGAAAACTAACAAATCTTGATGGTTGTGAGAAGCATGCTTCTACAGAAAGGTTGAGATTTGTAGGTACACCGTGTTCATGGGACGACCGCTTTCTTGAAGAGAAGAAGAGCACACGAGGAATGAGCTCAAAAATCAGGTGCATACGTTTCTTTTTACTTTTGATTTTTAGTTAGCAAATAAGTGGAGTGTAAATTGTATTTTATTTTCTGGGTGAAATTTTGGGGAGGTTAGCTGTGTCACATCCCTTGTGCGATTTAAAAACTCTAGCTCTTACACATTGGGGACAATGTTTACCTCAAGTGTGGGGATGGGGGAGTAGTAAAAGTTTTTCAATTTTGACCCGTTCGTTTAAACACTACACATTGAGGACAATGTTTACCTCAAGTGTGGGGATGGGGGAAAATTTCAAAAAAATTTCAAAAATGTCTTGTTTCAAAAGCGATCTCAAAAGCACAAGTAACTAAGTCAACAAGGGATGACACAACCCATTTGGTCTTTTGTCATGGTCAAGTTCGAATTAATAGCAAGACGAGTATTTAGCGGGTGGTTATCTGGGAATAATACACCTAAGAAACTAGCACATCATGCATGTCACATACCATACCCTTTATATATGTGAGGTTTTGAGCCACTTTTAGATCATAGGATTATATATTTATGTTTCTTTGTTTGAGTGGACCATTAGTCACGTATTGTAGAACTTGCGACTTTTGATACATATGAGACCATAGACAGAATACAAACACAAGAATGATGAAGGCATTAGGTAAACCTTTTCCTTTTACACCATTTATCCATCCCTACCCAAAAATTTATCCCTTAGTAGCCAACTTTGAGCCTAATCCTTTCGTTTGACAACCCTTCAGCCCATAACCTTAAACCTTTTCTTTTAAACCCGTGTGATGGAAATTCGATTATAGAAGTTAAGCTTGTATAGTTGTAAATTGTTTGCTTACGAAAAAAAATCAGAAAATGTTGCGAAAAAAAAAGAAAGAATGAAAAAAGTATGTATTGAGAAAAGAACAAAAATATGCATTTCTAGTTTGTGGAATAAAAGGCGAAAATTGTTGCCTTCTAGTTTGATGTTGGTAGTTAGTCGTGTTTAGAATAGTTGTTTTGTAATAAAAATCGAATTTTCATCACCTTAGCCACTTTAAATATCCTATTTCCTACCCTTAGCCTAGCCCCGTTACAACCCTTACAAAGACCTTATGACTTGTGCTTAGTATTCATGTTCGGTGGTGGAGAATGATTGAGTTGCAAGCCTATTCGGGTAAGAGTTCTAATCGGTTTTGAGCGATTACTTTTTGAAAGTGCTAATACATCATGAAAATTAGCCAATTTATAAACCGAGTGGAGAGAACATTGTGAGGGATGTGTATGATTTATTGGTTTCAAGGGTGGGTTAATCTTGGATAACCATTTTATATGTGATTATTCACTTTACCATTAGATATTTTGTAAATTGTAAAAAGTTTGAACCGGGTATTACTTTGGACCTTAACCTTCGTCTCGGGAATGGGGAGTGTGTTTCTTGTTCGACCCACATGAAAGCGAATTACAGATTTGCTTGAGGGCAAGCAAAAGACAAGTGTGGGGATGTGATACGTGGTCGAATAACGGTATTCAATTGTGTCTAAGTTTGAGTTTTTACTTGAATTTTTATTCTGAATAGCCTACTTTTAATTAGATTTGTGTTTTGCAGGTTTAATGGAGTTTAAGGTGCTTTTTGGGAGCTTTACAGGCCACTGGGAGCAAACGGGATCAACCGGGGATGTGAAATGAACAAAATCGGGTTAATCATGAAGTTTTGATGTGTTCTGGGGGATTTTAATGGATTTAAAATGAATATATTGGAAGATGGCATGATAGAGGGCTGAATAACGAGTACGTGGGCGAAAACGGTGAGTAAAACGGAGCTAAAACGAAGAAGTTATGAAGATAACAAAAAGTGAGGTTTATAGGCACCGTCGGCGACGC